>JAWUZG010000160.1:0-724518 GCA_036785705.1 Acanthornis magna
CCCAACGTGACACTTGCGGGGACCCCGAGGGCTCTGGGTGGGCTCTGCTTCCTGGGTCACCTCCCTGGTGTGATGAGAGCCTGTCCCCTGCACACGGGGACATCTCAGAACATCCTAGGGCGAGGGGACCCCGGTGTTGGAACTAGGGACCCCTGGGGCGCTGCCGCTGCCATCGGGACCCCCCCCGGAGTGATTTGTCCCCACTTGTCCCACAGACTGGCTGGTGCTGCAGGTGCCGGCGCGGGCGCTGCTGGAGGGGGACACGGTGACACTGCGCTGCCGGGGCTGGTGGAACAAGCCGGTCATCTCAGTGTCCTTTTACCGCGAGGGGAAGGATCTGCCGGGGCTCCTCCAGGGGACCGAGCTGTCCCTGTCCCCGCTGCAGCTGAGCCATAATGGCCGCTACCACTGCAGGGGCTGGGTGGACTTCCAAGCGACAATGGAGTGGAAGGAGTCGGAGCCGGTGACATTGACAGTGCGCTGTGAGCATCCCCACAGCTGACACCCCGACACCCCGACAGCCCCACTGCCCCTCCCCAGCACACTCGGGGTCACAGCCTCCCCTCCCATCTGCCCCCCAGAGCTCTTCACGGTGCCGGTGCTGGAGGGTCCCCCCGAGCCCACCGAGGACTCCCCCCTGAATCTCAGCTGCCTCAGCACCCCCAGCCCCCTGCGGCCCCGAGCCCCCCTCCTGCACCTCTTCTACCGGGACGGGCAGTTGGTGGGGGGCCCGCAGGGGTCCCCGCAGCTGCTGGTGCCCGCCGTGGGGGTGTCCCACTCGGGCAATTACAGCTGCGAGGTGTGCTCCGAGTGGGGGGCCGTGCGGAAGAGCAGTGCCCGGCTCCGCAACACGGTGCGCAGTGAGTGCGGGGATGGGCACGGGAACCCCGACAGCCTCCCCGGGTACCCCTGCCCCAACTGGGAACCTCCAGCCCTCCCCGACACCCTGCCTGGCTCCCCTCAATCCCTCCCAGGTCTCTCCCCAGATCGCGCCATCCCTGCCCCGAGTCCCCTCACCCCCGGGTCCACCCATCCCTCTCTGAGGTCCCCACATTCTTCTCCGGTATTGTCCCACCCCTCTCCCTCTGTCCCCTCCCTGAATCCCTCCGATCCTTACCTGGGGTCCCTTTCCATGCCCTCCCCCCTCTCTGGGCTCTCTTCTCCCACACTGGGGCCCCCCCACTTCTCTCTGATCCCCCCATTCCCCGGAGTCTCTCACTGTCCCCTGCTGTCCCCTCCCGCGCGGGTCCCGATCTCGGGGGCGTCCCTGTCAGCGCAGTCCCCCGGGGCACAGGTGGCACTGGGTGACCGCCTGGTGCTGAGCTGTGCAGTGGCCGTGGGGACAGGTCCCCTGTCCTTCTCCTGGCACTGGGGGGACACGGGGGCACCGCTGGGCACCGGCCCCCACCTGGAGCTGAACAATGTTGGGGACAAAGACAGCGGCCACTACCAGTGCCGGGCCAGTGATTGGGACAGCGTGGCTGAGAGCCCCCCGCTGAATGTCACTGTGCTGGTGGAGCGGGACCCTTGGGCTGGGGGTGACCCCCTCACGGCATCCCCGTCCCACCCACAGTCCCCTCCTCCCACACCCTCAGCCCCGTCTCTGTCCCCACAGTGCCTGTGGCCAATGCCACCATCACCCCTGGCCCCCCGGCACACCAGGTGCGTGCAGGTGACCCCGTGACCCTGCGCTGCTCGGTGCAGGTGGGCTCTGCACCTGTCACCTTCACCTGGCTGCACGATGGGCAGGAGGTGGCCCAGGGTCCCCTCCTGGAGCTTGGGGACATCGATGTGGGACATTCAGGCACCTGCCAGTGCGTGGCCACCAACCAGCTGGATGGGCACCGCGTGTTCCAGGCTCTCAGCCCAGAGCTTTTCCTGGAGGTGACACCACGGGGACTCTGGGGCACAGGTGGGGTCACATGGGGTCACGGGGGGTGCAGGACACTTTGGGGTTCTGGGTGACCCCAGTGTGTCCCCTTCTGTCCCCAGCAGTGGCCACAGGTGTTCGTGTGTCCCTGTTCTTCCTGGTCCTGCTCCTGGCTGTCATCCTGGGCTGGCGCAGGTGGCACCGCACGGGTGGGTGACAATGGGAGATGGGGATCCCAGGGCGGTGGAAGACCCCCAACATGGGGGTTGATGTGACTTGGGGGGGGATGAGCCCCCCCTGGCTGGGGGTCCTGGGGTGTTTGGGAAGGTGTTGGGGGTCGTACAGGGATTTTGGGGTTCTTGCAGGGGTCCTGGGCAACTTTGAAGGGTCCTCCTCCATGCCGGACTTGGGGTTTAGGGGACACAGGGGGTCCGGAGCACCGCGGTGGTTCTGGGGTTCTAGGGGTCATCGGGGATGCTCGGGGGTCCTCGAGGCAGTCTGGGTCCTGAGGGGTCCCAGTGGCCCCAGGGACCCCATTGCCAACCCCTCCCCATTTTCCCTTGCAGCCGCCAGGAAGCCCCAGGACACGTGAGTGGGGGGCCTCCAGTCCTGACCCCCCTTTTACCCCCACCCCAAAACCCCCCGGCCCCACAGACACGCCCTTATCCCCGCAGGGCCCCCCCGGACCCCCCGGAGGAGGGGGAGGTGCTTTACACCCACGTCATCAGCGCCAAGAATGCCCAGGGTGAGTCCGGTATTGGGGAGAGGGACACGTCACCCACGGGTGTCACCTCCCACCCGGGTTCCCTCAACCGGTGTCTCTCGCAGGGCCCCCCCGCGCCTCATCCCCCCAGGTGACCTACGCGGAGCTGTCGGGACCCCAGGGGCGACAGCGGGACCCCAGTGACATCTATGGCAACGTGCTGTGACGCTGGGGAGACTGGGGACGCTAGGGGTACTGGGGACACTGCGGGGACTGGGGACACTGGGGACATTGGGGTAGGGACACTGGGAGGCACTGAGGACACTGGGGACACTGGGAGGCACTGGGGACACTGGGCACACTGGAGGTCCCTGCCCGTGGGCTCCCCCCGCGTGTGTCCCCTCCCCCCCTCGGCTGCCGTTAGTGCCCACCCAGGCCGGGGGGGTGGCCCCGAGTGGGGGGTCCCGAGTGGGGGGTCCCATGTGGGGCTGCCCAGGGAGGCCAGAGCTCCCCGTTCCAGTGTTCCCAGTGCTCCCAGTACTCCCAGGAGCTCCCCATTCCCCCGCCCACTGCCGGGGGGCACAGGACCCTTTTCCCATTTATTGGACCCAAACTGCAGCTTTTTGATTAAAGCAGGAGAAATGGGATTTGTTTGTTTGGCTCTGTGTGTTCAGCTCGGGAAGGAGGAGGGTCCAGGTGCAGTTGTTGAGCAGATCCCTGTGGGATTTGCAAGATTTTTGGGGCTCTTTTAGTGCCTTGGGGACAGTGACAAAATGATCAATGGGGGCATTTTCGGCCTGGTTCCCTCGCAGCCGCCCCCGCAGAGGGGAAGAAGCTGCCTCTCACTGTTTGTCGCCGCTCGGTGACACCGGCCCGGGGCTCGGGGAGCTGCGGCGGTGCCGCCCCGTCCCCACGGGCACCGATCCCGCAGCTGCCGAGCCCCTCGGGCCGAGCTGGAGCCCGGCAGCAGTGGCAGCGCCACGAGAGCCCCGAGAGCCCCGGCACAGAGCCGGGGGCGGCCTGGGGAGTGCCCCGAGCCCAGCCCAGCCCTGCCGCAGCCCTGCCCGGTGCCCCCCCGGTGCCTAAAGCCCCGCAGCCGGCGCTCCCCGAGCGGCATCTGAGCCCCGGAGCTGCTCCGGAGCCTCCGCCGGGCCCGGGCCTGGGGCGGGCGGGGGGAACGGGAGGGAGGCACCGGGAGGGTGGGGGGAGCGGGGGCCCCCGGGAGAAGCCCCCGGGCCTGCGGGAGCGGAGTCCTGGGCTCGGTCACCGTGGCAGGTGGCGCTGCCATGGCGCTGCGAGTGCCGGGACTGTCGCGGGCTGCGGCACCGACGGTGGTGATGTGTCCGGAGCGGCTGCCACAGCGTGTCCGGAGCCACTGTCGCCATCCAGCTGGGGTCACCCCCTGCCCCAGCACAGCCACGAGGCAGGGCCACTGCTCGATATTTCCACACTTTTCCCTCTCATTGGCAGCCACTGCCAGAAAACAAACATTCTTTCTGGGAGATTCCAAAGGGCTGCAGGTTTTGTACAGGAAGGAGCAGGGTCCAGGTCAGGTTGCTGAGCAGATTGTTGTTGTCTTTGCAGGAGTTTTGGGGCTCTCTCAGTCCCTTGGCCAGAGGGACAAAATGATCAATTGCTGCATTTCCGGACTGCTTCCCTCACACCTGCCCCTGCAGGGGGGTTTCCACCCAGCCCTGCTCTGAAAACCATCACAGGCCCTCGCAGAGCCACTGCTTGGGCTCCCATTGGTTTTTGTGCTTCTTGCAGAGCTGAGCAAGCCACAGCCAGGCCTTTTCCTCCAACACAATTCTCACCTTGGAGCAGCTCTAAAGCTGCGAGAATCAAAGCCAAGGGGGCGGCTGGGAGCCTCAGGTCCTGGCTGTCCCCTGGGGCTGGCCAGAGCAGGGCTGGCCAATGGCCATCCCTGGGCAGTGGGGCTGTGCCATGGCTGGGCCCCAGCCTTGGATGGGCCCAGGCTGCAAGGAGGAGGAGTTTGGGAGCTCCTTCCTGCCTGGGGCTCCATTCCCAAGCTGCTCTTCCCGGCTCACACTCAGTTTTCCATCACGGTGCTGCGGGGGAGGATGAGGCAGGAGGGTCCTGGAGTGTTGTGGAGAGAGGGGTTTGACGGCTGGGAGGTCACAAGCTTTTTGTCTGGAGGGTCTCATCTGTCTCCTGGTTCCCAGCTGTGGTAGTTTTGCCTGGCCCAGTTTTTGCCAGTGGATAGGGTGGGGTACAAAGATGGCTCCTGCATGTCCTGAGTAAAGATTCTGGAAATTTCTCCATCATGTCCAGCAGAGCCAATCTCTGATGGCTCTGAAGATGATGGACATGCTGCTGGCCAAACCTGGGCCAATTAGAGATGTTAGTTACGCCTCTGTGAAAACATATTTAAGAAGAAATCAAAACAAGGTGAGCATGCACTTCTTTGTAGCCAGGGAAGGAGGAGGAGGAGGTAAAAATATGTGAGGGAGAACAACATGGAGGCACCAAGGTCAGTGGAGAAGGTGGGGGAGGAGATGCTCCAGGCGCCGGAGCTGAAAACCCTCTACCAGCCGTGGTGAAGACCATGGGGGAGCAGGTGGTCCCCCTGCAGCCCATGGAGTCCAGGGGTTGCAGAGAACCCCCCACAGCCGTGGGGAGGTGCCCACGCCAGAGGAGCAGGTGGAAGCCTGCAGGAAGCTGTGATCCAGTGGGAGTCCCAGAGACTGAGAGTTGCAAAAGCCTTGCAGGAGAGAGAAAGGCCTTGCTCCCGGGATGGAAACAGCCTGGCCTTGGCTTGGAAGTCTGCAGCCTGGAGAGAATCTCGGACAGCAGCAATCGGGCGGGGCTGCTCGTGAGATTGGACCCACGCCAAAGAAGTTCGCAGAGGACTGTCTCTCGTGGGAGGGACCCCCATGGCTAAGTAGAGGATTCTTTTCCCCTGATGGACTGACCCTGACCAAAGGAAAACCCCCATGCCCTGCCCCCACCCCGGAGCTGTTGGTTAGAAGGAAGGAGGGAGGGGGTGAGCTGAGAAATGGCCTTAATAGGGGGAGGGGTGAGCAGAAAAACAGTGTTTGTAGCAGAAGAATTGTGGCATTGGACTGACTAAGAAAAGCCACATATCTTGCCCCAACCCGGATCTGCTGGTTGAATGGAAGGCGGGGGCGAATAGAGAAACAGTGTCTGTAGTAGAAGAATTGTGATGGACTGACTTAAAGAAAAAACCCCACACCCTGCCCCTGCCTGGGAGTTGTTGATTAGTTAGAAAGGTGGGAGGGGGTGAGCTGGGAAGCGGTGCCTTAAGAGGGAAGGGGGTCAGTGAAGAAACGGTGTCTTGAGAGCTTATTTTTATCTCTGATTTATCCTCCGACTCTGTTAGACTAATAAATCACTTTTTTGCAACTTTAAGTTTTACCGCCTGCTTTTGCCCTGAATCTAGTGCGTCACCTTATCAGTGGTCTTATCTCAACTCATAAGTCCAGTGTTTTGTGTTAATGTTCCCTCTCCTCTGCATAGCTGCAGCAGGAGAGAGCATAGAGAGCAAACGTCATAGGTGCCTGGCATTTAGCCAGGGTCAAACCCACGACACCAGCTCTGAGACTCTGCAGCGAGGGTGGTTTTTTGGGTTGTCAGGAAAGTGAATCCACAAACATGTGCCCAAAAAGGAGACAGAGGAGTCCTGTAACTTTATTCATGAGTAAAGGGAGAGGTCATGGGCATTTCCCATGGAGTCTCTCTAATTGCTAGAGGACGCAGCCTCTTCTTATCGCACTTTCCTGGCCACAAGTTCCCTCTCTCTTTCCCCATTGGCTGAGGTACTCAAGAGGTACAGACTTCCCAGAACACCTAATGCAGAGCCCCTTCTAATATACATCCCCCCCTTCTTCTTTTTGTTATGTCTCTGTTCCTGTCGTTTATTAACAATCTTGGGCAAATCAATCAGTGCAATTCCGATGGAAATCCTTCCCATTGTTTCTTCCATCTCTCAGTATCGGTCTTGTCTTACCAGCAGACTCAGCTCTTAGCTGACCAGCCGTTTGTAAAGACGCTCCCTTATTCCTTTCACGGTGGTTCTTGGGGGCTGTTGGGGTCTCTTCCCTGCCCAACTGACCCTGCCCTCTCACCCCTTGTTTCACCTTTCTGGGGTTTTCTCCCCCACAGAATGGTCTTGGAGGCCTGTGGGATTTGGGGTAGGGGCTGCACCTTGCAGGTTCCCAAAGGGGGACTGGGGGCTCCAAGGCTGGGGGGGGCTGTCAAGTGGGGGCATAGAGTCGACGGGACACCTCTCAAGGTGTGACACCTCAGAGGTCACAGTGCCCCACAGGGGACAGTGGAAGTGGGCAGGGACCCCCAGAACAGGGCTCCCCAGGATGTGCCACCCGTGGGACAGGAAGCCCCCTGGAAAATATGTCCAGGGACCCCACCAGAACCTCCATGCCTCCAGGACAGGACCCCCCTTGATGTGCCCCCCCAGAACAGCGCCCGCCCTCCCCATCTGACTCCCAGCATAAACAGCCTCTTCCTTCTGCTGCAGGAAACATGAAGTGAAAGTGTTGGGGAGGCACAGCTGGACACCTGCATCCCTCACAGTCCCCCCAGCCCTCCCTGTCCCCCAGCACCCCCTTTTTGTCCTCCCTGGGGTCTCCCAAACCTGCTTAGGTGCTCTCTGGGATTTCTGAGCCAGGAAGTGTGGGAGGAGAATGTTCAGAAGTGAGAAAAAAAAAGAACAAAACAGAAATAAAGAGAGGAAAAAGCCTCGGGGAGGGAGGTGGCAGAAAACAGGCGCCCCTGGGAGTCTCCTGTGGTGTCCCTCAAATCACGAGTGCTCCAGGGGGGCTGCACTGGGCCCTGGGTCACCCCAAAATCGGAGGCACCCAGGGAAGGAGCAGTGACCCACGTGCCCACCCAGCCACTGCCCATCCCCCTGGGAACCCAAGCCCGGGACCCCCATTCCTGGAATCCCCCTCCCCGGGACTTGCATCAGGGGACTCTCATTCCCCAGGACCTCCATCCATTGCCCAGGATCTGCCTTCCTTCACCCCATCCCATGAGCACCCCATTCCTCCAGGACCCTGATTCCCTTGTCCCCCCCCCACTCAACTGGCACCCCCATCCCAAGGAGCGGCATGCCATGTCCCCAAATCCCTGGAGGCCATGTTTCCCCAGGAACCCCATGCCTGGGCCCTCCCACCCCTGAGGACCCCCATTCCCAGGTACCCCATCCATACAGGCATCCCATCTGCCAAGGACCACATTCCCTGTGACACTCGGCCGCAGCTCCCCACATCCCCTGCTCCCCCCACTCCTGTGAGCACCATGTCTCACCATGTCCCACCATGACCCCACCCTGTCCCCACCCACCACCGTCATCTGCCAACAACACATGGGGGCAAGATGTAACCCTGCTTCCTTCCCCTTTGGCCACAGAGGCACCACCCAGGGGACAGCTGCCCCTGGTAGTGTATGACAGTGAGCCCGGATGGCCGGGGACACTGGGATGGCTGGGAAGGTGGCACTGCTCCTGTGGGGTGAGTGCCCCGGGCACGGGCGTGACGCCCCATGGGATGGGGCCTGGTGAGACAGAGAGTGGTGGGGAGGGGGCACAGGGGCGGTGAGGGGTCCCCTGAGGTCCCCAATGCCAACAGAGTGTTGGTGTGACTGGGGAGGTGGGGTGGCTGTGGGGACACCAAGAGGGGGACACAGGGATGCAGGGAGAGGGATAAGGGGACAAGCGCTGTGGAGATGGGCCATGGGGACAAATGCTGTGGGGCTGATAGGGATGACATGTGCCAGAACAGGGTGGCCATGGTGTCCTCATGCCCAGGGCATCCACAGTGTCCCCATGTGCTGCCTCAGCCTGGGGTGGCCAAACTTTCCCCATCCCTGAAGTGTCCATGTCACACAGATGTGGTTCATGGGCAGCTGTGACACAGACATGGCCCCCAGCCTCTCCAGACCTGTTGGGGACCATGTCTGAGCACTTCCCTACAAGAAACACTGTCCCCAAAATGACAATTTGGGGCCTGTCCTATGCCCTGTCCCCCAAGTGCTGCTGTCCCTGAGATTCCACCACCACCCAGCCCCTCTTCCTTCTCCCTTCCAGCACAGACTCTCGGCCTCACTGGTGAGTTCTCAGGGGCGTGACGGTCTCCACCCCGCTGTCCCCAGCCCCATGGTGGCCCTGGCAGGCTGCTGTCCCCTGTCACCCACAGGTTCCCAGACCACCCAGCTTGTCGTGAACCCCCCCTGGACGCCAGCAGTGCTGTGGGACCGGGTGATACTGTCCTGCCGGGGCTCAAGGACTGCCGGTGCCACCACCTGGTACAGTGATGGGCAGCTCTTCTGGCAGAAGGGACCCAATCGCTTCATTGTCACTGAGAGAGGCACCTACCAGTGTGAGAGACCTGGCACTGGGCTCAGCCCAAATGTGAGCGTCCTAAATGGTGAGGGGGGATGGGGATGGGTGCCCTCCCTGAGGCTCTGGGTGGGCTTCACTCCCTGGGTGGCCTTGCACCCCTCAGTGCCCCCAGAGGCCCCCGGTGTGACATGTCCCCCCTGTCCCACAGACCCGTTGGTGCTGCAGGTGCCAGCATGGGCACTGCTGGAGGGGGACATGGTGACACTGCGCTGCCAAGTCAGGCAGGACAAATCGGTCACTGGGGTGCGATTTTACCACGATGGGAAGGATCTGGGGGGGCCCCTCAATGGGACCGAGGTGTCCCTGTCCCCCCTGCAGCTGCACCACGGTGGCCGCTACCACTACGGGGGCTTGGTGAAATCTACACTGCCACAGTGGAGGGAGTCGGCACCGGTGACAGTGACAGTGCATGGTGAGGTGGGAATGGGGACGGGGAACCCCAACAGCCTCTGAGGATTCCCCCATCACTGCCTGGGTCCCTCATACCTCCCTGAGGCACCCACAAATTCCCAGGACCCTCTCCAGGTTCCCATCCCTCGCCAGGTCCCCCATCCCCCCCTGGCATCCCACACCCCTCCCCAGATCTCAGCATCATCCTCTGCTCTCCCTTCCCTACCTGGCTCCAGCCTCCTATCCCCATGTGCCCCCAGTCCCTCCCGGATGTCCCCCCACCCACCTCTTTGAGCCCTCATATCCTCCCTGTGTCTCCTCTGTCCTTCCTCTTGTCCCCCATCACTGCCTGGGTCACCTCACCTGTGCCTGTGCTCCCTCCATTGTCCCCAGGTGCCTCCATCCCTCCCTGTGTCCCATTCTCCTTCACTGGGGTTCACCTCCACCCCACTCCTAAGCCCCTTCCTGTCCCTCCCCCTGTTCTCCACTCCTCCCATGTCCCCCATCGCACCCATCTCCCCCTGCAGGGGTCAAACTCTCAGGGGTGTACCTGTCAGTGCAACCCCCCGGGGCACAGGTGGCACTGGGTGACCGCCTAGTGCTGAGCTGTGTGGTGGCCACAGAGACAGGTCCCCTGTCCTTCTCCCGACACTGGGGGTGCTCAGAGACACCTCTGGGCACCAACCCCCGCCAGGAGCTGTGCCACGTTGGGGACAAGCACAGTGGGCACTACCAGTGCCGGGCCAGTGACAGGGACAGTGTGGCTGAGAGCCCCACACTGAATGTCACCATCCTGGGGGAATAGGACCCTCGGGCTGGGGGTGACCCCACCCACAGCATTCCCAATTCCCCTCATCCCATGCCAGGTGCCAGCCCCTCCCCCAGCCTCAGCCCCATCTCCGTCCCCGCAGTGCCTGTGGCCAATGCCACCATCACCCCTGGCCCCCTGGCACACCAGGTGCGCCCAGGTGACCCCGTGACCCTGCGCTGCTCGGTGCAGATGGGCTCAGCACCTGTCACCTTAACCTGGCTGCACGACGGGTGGGAGGTGGCCCGGGGTGCTGTCCTGGATCTTGGGGGCGTCGATGTGGGACATTCGGGCACCTACCAGTGCATAGCCACCAACCAACTGGATGGGCACGGTGTGTTCTGGACGCTCAGCCCAGAGCTGGCCCTGCTGGTGACACAACAGAGCTCCAGGATCACAGGTGAGGTCACTCAGGGTCACTGTGGGGGTACAGCACCCCTGGGTCATGGGTGTCCCTGGTTTTTTCCCCCTCTGCCCTTGGCAGTGACACAGAGGGGTCAAGGCACAGGAGGGGTCACCTGAGGTCACCAGGGATTTCAGGATCCCTGAGGTGACAGGTGACCCCAGTGTGTCCCACTCTGTCCCCAGGAGTGATTGTAGGGGTCATTGGGTCCCTGTTATTCCTGGTCCTGCTCATGGCTGTCTTCATGGCCTGGCACTGGTGGCACCGCATGGGTGGGTGACAATGCGGGACAGGGGTTGTGGGGAGTGGTGGGAAGGCCCCCAGAGTGGGGGGACAATAAGGCAGCACCCACAGCCCTGACGTGAGAGGGGCTGAACCCCCCGTGAGGTTTCTCAGGCTCCTGTGAAGTTCAGGGAGGTGTTGGAGGGTCGTGCAGGGATGTTGGGGGTTCTTTCAGGGATCCTGGGGGACTTTGGAGGTTCCTCCTCCCTGCCGGGCTTGGAGTTCTCGGGGCTCAGTGAGCTGGGGGCACTGGGGTGGTTCAGAGTTTCTGGGGGGCTTCAGGGATGCCTGGGTGTCCTGGAGGGATTTGTGGGTCCTGTGGGGGTTCAGGATTCCTGTGCAGGGTCCGGGCCCCAGGGACCCCACAGTCACCCCCACCTCTTTCCTTTGCAGCCAAAAGGAAGCACCAGGACAGGTGAGTGGGGGGCTCCAGCCACGACACCCCTTTAACCCAAACCCCCAGGACCTCCCATCCCCTCCCACACACCCCCTTATCCCCACAGGCCCCCCCCGGAGACCACAACCACCCCAGTGGAAGACCCCCAGGTGACCTACGCAGAGCTACTGGGGCCAAATGGGCAACCGTGGGAACCCAGTGACATCTACGAAAATCTGCAACAAAAGTTGTGACACTCTGGGAAGTGGGTGGCACTGGGGGCACAGGCGTCACTCTGGGCACTGGGGACACTAGAGTTTCCCCTTCCACAGCTCACGTTGTTGCCCATCCCATTTGGGAGGTTGTCATATGTTCTGTGGGGGTGGCTGCAGAGGGCACCCAGTGCTCCCCATTCCCCACCTGAAGTACCATGAGGGTTTCCCCTGTCCCCCTTCCTGTACCCCCAGGCACTCCCCACTCCCCTCCCAGTGCTCCCAGTAACCCCAGGGCCTCCTTACTCCTCTTCCCAGCACCTCCCTATTGCTCCCAGAAAATCCAGGGGCTCCCCATTCCCTTCTCAGTACCCCCATCATCCCAGTGGCTTCCCATTCCTCCTCCCAGTGCCAGGGAGGCACGGGACCCCTGATTTGAGAGCAAAATGCAGCTTTTTGATTAAACTGGCAGAAATGGTGTTTCTTTGTTCAGCTCTCTTGGGCTTTAGCAATGGGATTCTCCAATTTTGGGCTGCCACTAAAAACCAGGAGCTGCTGCCCCTCCCCCTCCCAGTGGAGGCACAAAAGGCAAAGATCCCAAAGGGTTGAGAGAAGAACAATTTCCTGCAAACAGCAACGAGAGAAGAAAATCAATAGCAACAGCAACAAGATGCAGAATCAAAAGGGTGACAAAAGGAACAATTTCCAGGGAGAGCTCCCCACAAGAAACAAACCCCAGACCCTGCCCCTGGCACGTTTCCTCCACCAGGAGGAACATGGCAGGGCCCTGGACCTTCATTGCTTTGATGGCCAAAGCGACCTTCAGGAGGCTCTGGATTCTCTTCTCCCCTGTCTCAAAACCCTCCTCTGCCATGTTCCCCGACACAATGATGTCACCAAGGCCCTGTGGGTGTTCTGGAGCCTCCCCCTTTTCCAGGGCAGTCGGGATCAGTCCCTGGCACAGGGTGGGGCTGTGTTTCCAGGTGGTTCCAGGGGCTCTGGATGCCCCTCCAGGTCAAGGCAAACTGTGTCCTGCCCTCTGCTGCCAAAACAATGGGGACAAATGCATTGGAAACATCCATGGTGGCACCACTTGGCTGCATCGGCCTCCAGCTCATCCAACATGTCCGGCACAGCCGCTCTCAGTGGGGCTGGCACTTGGTTCCAGCCCCCACACTTCCTGTCCGTGGCCACTCTCCACTGGACTCACATGCCGGCCATGTGAGGCCCTTGAAGGTTCAGCGTCTCCGCCTGAGCACTCCCAGCTCTCCAGGTCATGGCTCATCCCAGGGATGGGGTCCTGCAGTCCCAGTTGGTGCCATGTTGCCAACAGGGTCTTGTGGTGTCCCTCGGTCCCTGTTGTTCTTGCACCCTAAGCAGCCCCACAGCAGAAGGGTCTGGGGAGAGCCCCGGCCAGGGACTGAGCTGTGGAATTGCCTCTGTCTCCACAGCAGCTCTGCCAGGGCCCAACGATGCCCTTTGGGCTCCCTGAAATCCCCGCTCTGGCACCCACAGCCCCTCGTGCCCCTCCTCCCTCCCTACGCTCGCTGCCTGCAGGGCTGTTCCTCTCACAGCCTCTGGCTCCTCTTGGCTGCTGCAATTCCATCACTGCCATCCCTTGGTTTTGCCCTTCCCAACTCCGGGCCGACCCTGCCCAGTGCCCCCCAGCCTGTTCCGGGGCACCCCTCGAGTCCTGAGAGCTGTTGGGGGTGTCGCCATGGCAACAGTCAGTCCCGACACATGGCAACAGTGACTTCGGACTTGCTGTCACAGTCGGTTTGGACACATCACCACTGTTGTTCTCCGCACCCTATGACAATCCCAGCGCTACCAGCGTGATGGCAGCTGTGACCTGTGCCGGGGCTCTGAGTCCAAGATTCCTCTCCTTACGTGCTGGCACGTCCCTGGGGTCCCTGGTCGCCCACCACCCCGGCCCCTCTATTCCAGAGCCTCCCTTCCAGCCCTCCCCTGCTCGCCCAGCTGTGCCCCCTGCCAGCCTCAGGGCCGGGACCGGTGGAGGCTCCAGAGCAGCTCCAGGGATCAGAAACTGTTCAGGGAATGCCGGGTACGGGGCTTTGGGCACCGGGGAGCACCGGGCAGGGCTGGAGCTGGCAGTGGGGTGAGGGCACTGTGGGGAATGGGCGTGTCTGGCTTTGCCACCCCTAACACTTTCATTTTCTTGCCCCAGGCGTCCGAGGCCAGCCTGAGCTGCTGCTCCTGGCAGATTTCATTTGAGAGAAATTCATGGACGTTTGCAAATTCAGGAGGCAGGATCCCACTTTGGCAGCAGGCACCTGGCCTCGAAGAATGGCTCTTTCCCACAGGAAAGTGTCCTGGTTTAAAAGAGAAATGTCGGCTGAGGAAGGCAGGAATCTTCCTGGAATAGGAGGAGCCCTCCCTCCAAATTATTATAACTTTGAAGTTGTGGAGCTTTCAGGCAAAAATGCAGAAAAAGGAATAACAGTTCTTTGCTAGAAAATGAATAGAACAGAACAGAACAGAAACAGCAAGACAATAACGAAAGCTTTCAACATGCTCAGTGCTATTTTTTCCCCTTTGGTGTGGTTATGACCACAGCTGGCAGGAAGTTGTGGAGGCTTCAGGAGGCAAAGGCTGCAGGGACTCACTCGAAGCTGTCGGAGAGGGTTATAATGAGAGCTCGGAACTTGCCCGGGTGGTAACAACTGGCGCCGGCACGGCAGGGACAGAAGGGGGTGCTCCCCTGCAAACCCACGCGGGCCGTGTCCGGTCTCGGCACTGGACGTTGCCCCAGTCGGAGTCAGCGGGGCCGGCCGGGATCCTCTCGCCAGCAGCGGGCACAGGCAGGGCACAGGCAGAACTCGATGGCGGTGCTGAGCTCCGGCACTTTCGAAAGCCCAGGGCGAGAGCGCACGGCTCCCGGCACCGACACCAAGGACAGCTCCCGCTCCCGGAGCGCCACACAGCCCCAGCAGCTCAAAATGCCCAGCCCCTATGGCCCTCCCCTCGCCAAACGATTCCCTTGGTGTGTGAGGCTCTCAGCCACGCCTTTTGTGTGTGCTCACTTGCTGCTGTCCATCATGGACTCACCCCTTCCTCCTGCCAGCGTCTCCACGATGATAATGGGAAAAAACTCACTGAGAAGCCTAAACCCATAACAAGGACCACAGAGAGGACAGGAGGAATTGGGATGGAAACCTCACCTGTGCCCTGGCAGCACAGGGACAGGAGCTGAGAGGAACAACAACCACTGCAGGAAATCCTTCAGGGGTAAATCTGCTCCATTTTCCCATGGGCAAATTCTCAGTCAGAACAGGAGGCATGATGTCACTTCCCACCCTCTGGAAGAGACCTCCAGGTCAAATTGTTCTTCTCTCAGCCCTTTGGGATCTTTGCCTTTTGTGCCTCCACTTGGAGGGGGAGGGGCAGCAGCTCCTGGTTTTTAGTGGCAGCCCAAAATTGGAGAATCCCATTGCTAAAGGCTGAGAGAACTGAACAAAGCAACACCATTTCTGCCAGTTTAACCAAAAAGCTACATTTTTCTCTCAGATCGGGGTCCTGTGCCTCTCTGGCAGTGGGAGGACGAATGGGAAGCCACTGGGATCATGGGTGTACTGAGAAGGGAATGGGGAGCCCCTGGATTTTCTGGGAGCAATAGGGAGGTGCTGGAAAGAGGAGTAAGGAGGCCCTGGTGTTACTGGGAGCACTGGGAGGGGAGTGGGGAGTGCTTGGGGGTACAGGAACGGGGACAGGGGAACCCATTGTAGTACTTCAGGTGGGGAATGGGGAGCACTGTGTGCCCTGTGCAGCCCTGCCTGACTTGTGACCACCTCCCGAATGGGATGGGCAAGCACAGGAGCCGTGGATGAGGAAACCCCAGTGCTGCCAGTGCCCCCAGTGCCCCCAGTGCCCCCAGTGCCCCCAGTACCACCCACTTCCCAGAGCATCACAACTTCTGTTGTAGATCTTCGTAGATGTCACTGTGTTCCCACGGTTGCCCATTCGGCCCCAGTAGCTGCATGTAGGTCGCCTGGGGGTCCTCCACCGGGGGGGTTGAGGACTCTGGGGGTGCCCTGTGGGGATGAGGAGGTGTGTGGGAGGGGATGGGAGATCCTGGGGGTTTGGGTGAAAGGGAGTTTGTGGATGGGGCCCCCCACTCACCTGTCCTGGTGCTTCCTTTTGGCTGCAAAGGAAAGAGGTGGGGGTGACTGTGGGGTCCCTGGGGCCCTGACCCTGCACAGGAATCTTGAACCCCCAGGGGACCCTCAATTACCCCCAGGACTCCCGAACATCCCTGAAGCCTTGCAGAACCCCTGACCCACACCAGTGCCCTCAACCCACTGAGCCCCCAAAGCCCCAAGTCCAGCAGGGAGGGGACTCTCCAGACTGCCCCAGGATTCCTGACAGGACCCCCAACGTCTCTGCATGACCCTCCAATATATCCTCAAACCCCCCAGGACCACAGCCAAGGTCACTGGGGGTCCCAGTCCCATCCCAAGTCTGGGGCTGTGGGTGCTGCCCAATAACACCCTAATTCTGGGTGCCTTCCCACCACTCCCTGGGACCCCTATACCCCATTGTCACCCACCCATGCGGTGCCACCAGTGCCAGGCCACGATGACACCCAAGAGCAGGAGCAGGAACAACAGGGACCCACTGACCCCTGCGACCACTGCTGCGGACAGAGTGGGATACAGGGGGGTCACCCATTACCCCAGGGGTCCTGCAACCTCCCGTGACTTTGGGTGACCCCTCCTGTGCCCTGTTCCTTCTGCATCTCTGCCAGGGACAGAGGGGGACCAACCCAGGTCACCAATGACCTGGGAGTCTCAGACCCCCAGTGACCCCACTTGTGTCCCCAGGTTCCCACGGTGTCACCTCCAGGGCCAGCTCTGGGCTGAGCACCTGGAACACGCGGTGTCCATCCAGCTGGTTGGTGGCCACACACTGGTAGGTGCCCGAATGTCCCAAATTGATGTCCTTGAGCTCCAGGAGGGGACCCTGGGCCACCTCCTGCCCATTGCGCAGCCAGGTGAAGGTGACAGGTGCTGAGCCCACCTGCACCGAGCAGCTCAGGGTCACGGGGTCACCTGGGCACACCTGGTGTGCTGGGGGGCCAGGGGTGATGGTGGCATTGGCCACGGGCACTGTGGGGACAGAGATGGGGCTGAGGCTGGGGGAGGGGCTGGCACCTGGTGTGGGGGGAGGGGGACTGGAGGCATTGAGGGTGGGATGAAGGGAATGAGGGAGTCTGTGCATGATGGCACCTGGAGACAGAGGGTGCCCTTCACCCAGGACTGTGACCCACAGTGACCCCCAGTATGGGATTGATGCCTTAAGGATTTTTAGCTTCTATTTTTCATGTATCTGTAGCTTTGGTGTGTAGTTCTAGGCTTCCTATAAAGTGCTAGAAGTCCTCTGTTCCCAGCAGTTCAGACAAAACAGTTGCTCTCAGTGGAAAATCCAAGGACACTTCGCTGCCTCAGAGCCCCAAAATATGGAAACAACAGTGAATTGGGGGGAGCAAGCTTGGGGTGGGTGACAGCATCACCTGAAGATGTCATTGGAGAATTGGGGCCCGATACGTTAGTAAGACAGAACTTATAAAATGTGAAGAACTCATGACTCGGAGTCCATTTTGGGTGTAGCCTCCCGAGTAGGCTTTGTCTGCCCTGAACGCACCGGTAGGCCTTCAATAAATGTATCTCCTTTTTATTCTCCTTTCTTTGTCTGGCCTCTGTCTGAGGTAAGCCCTGTTTTGGGCATCAGGGGCAGGATGGGAATGTGATGGGTGGGTGGGGGATGCCTGAGAGGTGGGGCCAGGGCTGATGGTGACATTGGCCACCAGCACTGACGGGGAGAGACAGGGCTGAGGATGGGGGGAGGGGTGACACCCAGTGTGAGGTGATGGGAATGGGGTGGGGATGGGAGTGGGATGGGGAAGATGAGGGAGTCTGTGCCTGGTGGCACCAGGAGAGTCTTCTTCACCCAGGAATGTAAGCCACGGTGGCAGGGGTAGGCACCCAGCACGGGATGAGGGCATGTGGTGGATGGGATGAGGATGGGATGGGCGTGATGGGTTGTATGGGGGATGCCATGGGTGCCACCACCCCCAGCCCAAGGGTCCCACTCACCCAGGACGGTGACATTCAGTGGGGGGCTCTCGGCTACGCTGTCCCCATCGCTGGCCTGGCACTGGTAGTGGCCACTGTCCTCAGCCCCAATGCTGCGCAGCTCCAGGTGGGAGCCAGTGCCCAGTGGCACGTCCGAACCCTCCCGGTGCCAGGAGAAGGACAGGGGACCTGTCCCCTTGGCCACCGTGCAGCTCAGCACCAGGCGGTCACCCAGTGCCACCTGTGCCCCAGGAGGCTGAGCCCACAGGGACACCCCCGAGAGTGGGATCCCTGTGTGGAGAGATGGGTGTGAAGAGGGACACGGGGAGGGTGCAGGACATGAGGAGGGAAAAGAGGGGGGATAGGATGGGTGTGGAGAGGACCCCAGTGAGGGAGAAGGGGACCCAGGGAGGGTGGGGTGACCTGAAGACAATAAAGGGGACCCAGGTAGAGGTGGAGAGACTCAAGGAGGGACGGTGGATGAGACAGGAGACACAGGAGCCTCAGGGAAAATGTGGGGGGCTCAAGAGAGGGGAGAAAGGACCAAGGAAGAGAAGGGAGATCAGAGGGTGGAGCATGGACCTGGGAAGGTGTGTGAGATGGACCTCAGAGGGATGGGGGGACCTGAAGAGGGACCCAGGCAGTGATGGGGCAAACCTGGGAGGCTGTCAGGGTTCCCCGTCCCCATCCCTGCACTCACTGTGCACTGTCACTGTCACCTGCGCCGACTCCGTCCATCCTGGCAGTGCAGATTTCACCCAGCCCTTGCAGCGGTAGCGGCCCCCGTGGTGCAGCTGCAGGGGGGACAGGGACAGCTCAGTCCCATTGAGGGGCCCCTCCAGATGCTCCCCATTGCGATAAAATTGGACCCTGGTGACCGATTTGTCCTGCCTGACTCGGCAGCGCAGTGTCACCGTGTCCCCCTCCAGCAGTGCCCCTGCTGGCACCTGCAGCACCAGCCAGTCTGGGGGACAGGGGGGACATGTCACACCAGGGGGCTCTGGGGGCACTGAGGGGTGCAAGGCCACCCAGGGAGTGAAGCCCACCCAGAGCCTCAGGGAGGGCACCCATCCCCATCTCCCCTCACCGTTTAGGACGCTCACATTGGGGCTGAGCCCAGTGCCGGGTCTCTCACACTGGTAGGTGCCTCTCTCAGAGACAACAAAGTGGTCGGGTGCCTCCTGCCACCAGAGCATCCTGTCCTTGTACCAGGCGGTGGCACCGGCAGTCCCTGAGCCCTGGCAGGACAGTGTCACCTCGTCCCACAGCACTGCTGGCGTCCAGGGGGGGTTCACGACAAGTTGGGTGGTCTGGGCACCTGAGGGTGACAGGGGACAGCAGCCTGCCAGGGCCACCACAGGGCTGGGGACAGCAGGGTGGGGATATGGCATCCCCCATGGACTCACCAGCAAGGCCGAGGGTCTGTGCTGGAAGGGAGAAGGGCGTAGGTTTGGGTTGGGGTGGCAGTGCGGGGACAGTGGCACCTGGGGGACGAGGTGTGGGGGCTCTCCCCACACTGTCCCCTTGGGGACACCAGTTCTTGTGGGAAAGTGCCCAGGGATGGTCCCAACAGGTGTGGAGAGGCCGTGGGATATGTCTGTGTCACAGCTGCCCACGTGCCACATCTGTGTGGCAGGGACACCTGAGGGATTGGGACACTGCAACCACCTCGGGCTGAGGCAGGACATGGGGACACTGTGGACACCCTGGGATGAGGACACCACAGCCACCCTGTTCTGGCACATGCTACCCGGGTCAGCCCCACAGCACCTGTCCCCATGGCCCGTCTCCACAGTGCTTCTCCCCACAGCCCTGTCCCTGCATCCCTGTGTCCCCCTGTTGGTGCCCCCACAGCCACCCCACCTCTCCAGTCACACCAGTGTCCCTCCCCATGGAATGGCTCTGCTGGCATGGGGGACCTCAGGGGACCCCACAGCCCCCCTGTGCCCCCTCCACACCACTCTCTGCCTCACCAGGGCCCATCCCCAGGGCGTCAGGCCCGTGCCCGGGACACTCACCCCATAGGAGCAGTGCCACCCTCCCGGCCATCCCGGTGTCCCCGGCCATCCGTGCTGGCTGTCACACGCTGCTGGGGCCACTTGCTCCCTGGGTTGTGGCTCTTTGGCCAAAGGGGAAGGAAGCGAGGTGACACCTAGTACCCACATGTTGGTGGCCCTTGGTGGGGGCACGGTGGAGAGAGGCTATGGACAGGCTGGGGCCCGGGTGGGGACATCCTGGCGACATGCTGGGGACATGGGTGGGACATGGTGCTTGTAGGCTCAGGAAAAAGGGGCACCTGGTGGGACAGGCAATGCCCAGGGGTGAGGGGCTCAGGGGGTGTGCAGAACCAAGGATGGATGTCCAGGGAAATGGGGTCCAGGAATGGGGGTCCTGAGGAGGCAGGTCTCAGAGGAGGGGGGTTCCATGGCCATGGGGGTCCCCATGTGTGGGATCCCCTCCAGGGATTTGGAGCCATGGGATGCAGGTCTTGGGGCCGGGAAATCCTGGGAGAATGTGAGGCCCATGGGGTGAGGTCAAGCAGAGCGGGGTCCTGGGAAGTGGGGGTCCTTGGGTGGGGGTCCCGGGGAGGAGGATATGAGGAATGGCAGTCCCATGGCTGCGTTCCCAGGGGAATGCGTTCCCAGGGACAGGGAGTGGCTGTGTGGGCACGTGGGTCACAGCTCCTTCCCATGGTGCCTGAGATATCAGATGTGAGCCGGGGTGCAGTGGGACCCTCTGAGGTGCTCTTGGTTTGGGGGGGCATGACAGGGGGGCCAGGGGGCTCCAGGGCTGTGCCCCCAACTCCTCCAGGGGCTTTTTTCAACTCTATTTCCATTTTTTTCCATCTTTGTCTCACTTGCGCACCACGCCCAATTGCTGGCTCAGCGATGCTGGGGGGCTCTTGAGCAGGGAACAGGTTGGGGGGACCCGTGGGAGGGGAAAAGGGGGACTGGGGGGGTGCAGGGAGGGGTGGAGGGCTGTGGGGGGGCTGTGCAGGATGGGGGTGTACGGCAGTGCCCCCCAACACTTTCACTTTCACTTTCATGCAGCAGAAAGAAGAGGCCGTTTGTGCTGAGAGTCAGACAGGGGGGTGGTACTGTCCTGGGGGGGTCCATGTTCTGGGGGTGACACAAGCAAGGGAAATCCACTCCAGGGAGTGACATACCCGGGAGGAGAGTGTCCTGTCATGGGGGATGGCAGTTCCAGAGGGGTCCCTGTCCCAGGGTTGGTACATCCTGGGAACCCCTGTCCATCCAAGGCTGGGGCCCAGCCATGGCACAGCCCCACTGCCCACGGATGGCCATTGGCCAGCCCTGCTCTGGCCAGACCCAGGGGACAGCCAGGACCTGAGGCTCCCAGCCACCCCCTTGGCTTTGATTCTCACAGCTTTAGAGCTGCTCCAAAGTGAGAATTGTGTGGGGGAAAAAGGGCTGGCTGTGGTTTGCTCAGCCCTGCAAGAAGCACAAAAACCAATGGGAGCCCAAGCAGTGGCTCTGCAAGGGCCTGTGATGGTTTTGAGAGCAGGGCTGGGTGGAAACCCCCCCTGCAGGGGCAGCTGTGAGGGAAGCAGTCCGGAAATGCAGCAATTGATCATTTTGTCCCTCTGGCCAAGGGACTGAGCGAGCCCCAAAACTCCTGCAAAGACAACAATCTGCTCAGCAACCTGACCTGGACCCTCCTCCTTCCTGTACAAAACCTGCAGCCCGTTGGAATCTCCCAGAAAGAATGTTTGTTTTCTGGCAGTGGCTGCCAATGAGAGGGAAAAGTGTGGAAATATCGAGCAGTGGCCCTGCCTCGCGGCCATGCTGGGGCTGGGGTTGACCCCGGCTGGACGGCGACAGTGACTCCGGACACGCTGTGGCAGCCGCTCCGGACACATCGCCACCGTCGGTGCCGCAGCCCGGGACAGTCCCGGCACTCGCAGCGCCATGGCAGCGCCACCTGCCACGGTGACCAAACCCAAGACTCCGCTCCCGCAGGCCCGGGGGCTCCTCCCGGGGGTCCCCGGTTCCCCCCACCCTCCCGGTGCCTCCCTCCTGTTCCCCCCGCCCGCCCCAGGCCCGGGCCCGGCGGAGGCTCCGGAGCAGCTCCGGGGCTCAGACGCCGCTCGGGGAGCGTCGGCTGCGGGGCTTTGGGCACCGGGGGGCACCGGGCAGGGCTGCGGGGGGGCTGGGCTGGGCTCGGGGCACTCCCCAGGCCGCCCCCGGCTCCGTGCCGGGGCTCTCGGGGCTCTCGGGGCGCTGCCGCTGCTGCCGGGCTCCAGCTCGGCCCGAGGGGCTCGGCAGCTGCGGGATCGGTGCCCGTGGGGACGGGGCGGCACCGCCGCAGCTCCCCGAGCCCCGGGCCGGTGTCACCGAGCGGCGACAAACAGCGAGCGGCAGCTCCTTCCCCTCTGCGGGGGCGGCTGCGAGGGAACCAGGCTGAAAATGCCCCCATTGTTCATTTTGTCACTGTCCCCAAGGCACTGATAGAGCCCCAAAAATCCTGCAAATCCCACAAGGATCTGCTCAACGACCGCACCTGGACCCTCCTCCTTCCCGAGCTGAACACACAGAGCCGAACAAACCAATCCCATTTTTTCCCGCTTTAATCAAAAAGCTGCAGTTTGTGTCCAATAAATGGGAAAAGGGTCCTGTGTCCCCCTGGCAGTGGGCGGGGGAATGGGGAGCCCCTGGGGGTACTGGGAGCCCTGGGAGCACTGGAACGGGGAGCTCTGGCCTCCCTGGGCAGCCCCATATGGGACCCCCCACTCGGGGCCACTCCCCATCCAAGGTGGACAATCACAGGAGGGGGGAGGGTGGGGGGAATACCCACGGGGGTGCCCACGGGGGGGGACGTTCAGTGCCTCCCTGTTCCTCCCAGTGTCCCCATTGTCCCCAGTCTCCCCAGTCTCCCCAGCGTCACAGCACGTTGCCGTAGATGTCACTGGGGTCCCGCTGTCGCCCCTGGGGTCACAGCAGCTCTGCGTAGGTCACCTGGGGGGGTGTGTTGCGGGGGAGCCATGCGAGAGACACCGGTTGGGGGGACCCGGGCGGGAGGTGACACCCGTGGGTGACGTGTCCCTGTCGCCAATACCGGACTCACCCTGGGCGTTCTTGGCGCTGACGAGGTGGGTGTAAAGCACCTCCCCCTCCTCCGGGGGGTCCGGGGGGGCCCTGCGGGGATACGGGCGTGTCTGTGGGGCCGGGGGTTTTGGGGTGGGGGTAAAAGGGGGGTCAGGACTGGAGCCCCCCACTCACGTGTCCTGGGGCTTCCTCGTGGCTGCAAAGGAAATAGAGGAGGGGTTGACAATTGGGTCTGCGGGGCCACTGAAGCCCCTCAGGACCCCAGACTGCCTCCGGGACCCCCGAGCATCCCTGATGACCCCTAGAACCCCAGAACCACCGCGGTGCTCCGCACCCCCTCTGTCCCCAGAACCCCAAGTCCGGCAGGGAGGGGGACCCTTCAGAGTTACCAGGACCCCTGAAAGAATCCCCAAAATCCCTGCACGTGTCCCCAACACCTTCCCAAACACCCCAGGACCTCCAGCCAAGGTCACTGGTGGCTCAGTCCCCCCCAAGTCACATCACCCCCCCATGCTGGGGGACGTCCCACCGCCCTGGGATCCCGTCCCCCACTGTCACCCACCCGTGCGGTGCCACCTGTGCCAGCCCACGATGAGAGCCACGAGCAGGACCGGGAACGACAGGGACACACCAACCCCTGTGGCCACTGCTGGGGACAAAGTGGGACACACTGGGGTCACGCAGAACCCCAAAGGGCTCTGCACCGCCTGTGACCCCGTGTGACCCCACCTGTGCCCCAGTGTCTTGGCAGTGTCACCTCCAGGACCAGCTCTGGGCTGAGCGCCTGGAACACGCGGTGCCCGTCCAGCTGGTTGGTGGCCACACACTGGCAGGTGCCTGAATGTCCCACATCGATGTCCTTGAGCTCCAGGAGGGGACCCTGGGCCACCTCCTGCCCATTGCGCAGCCAGGTGAAGGTCACAGGTGCTGAGCCCACCTGCACCGAGCAGCGCAGGGTCACGGGGTCACCTGGGCGCACCTGGTGTGCCAGGGGGCCAGGGGTGATGGTGGCATTGGCCACAGGCACTGTGGGGACAGAGACGGGGCTGAGGGTGGGGGAGGGGCTGGCACCCATTGTGGGGGGAGGGGACTGTGGGTGGGATGACGGTGGGATGGGTGCAATGGGGATGCCGTTTTTGCGTTACCACATTCTCAAATGTCCCTCTCCACTTGGACAGTGACATTCAATGTGGGGCTCTCACCCACACTGTCCCCATCACTGACCCGCACTAGTAGTGGCCGCTGTCCTTGTCCCCAGCATGGCAGAGATCCAGGCGGGGGCCGGTGCCCAGTGGTGTCCCAGAGCCCCCCCGGTGCCAGGACAAGGACAGGGGACCTGTCCCCGCGGCCACCGCGCAGCTCAGCACCAGGCTGTCACCCAGTGCCACCTGTGCCCCGGGGAACTGCACTGACAGGGAGAGCCCCGAGAGCGCGACGCCTGCGGGAGGGCACAGCGGAGCACAGTGAGGGACTCTGGGAGGATCTGAGAGGGGTGGGGAGACCCCAGTGAAAGAGAAGAGGGCCCAGAGATGGGGGAGGGCTTGGAAGGGAGCCCAGGGAAGGATGGGGGGGATTCAGGGAGGGGACAGCGGGAGAGGGATGGGGGTTGAGTGGATGGAATGAAAGATGAGGGGACTGGGGAGAGACGCAGGAAGAAATGAAAGGACCCAAGCAATGATGGGGACACCGGGAAAGGTGTCTGGGGGAGATGGGGGATTCCAGTCAGGTCTGGGGGACCCGGGGAGGCTGTCGGGGTTCCCCTGCCCATCCCCGCACTCACTGTCCACCGTGACGCGGAGCTGGGCGTTGCTCTTCCGCACAGTCCCCCCCTCGGAGCGCACCTCGCAGCTGTAATTGCCCGAGTGGGACACCCCCACGGCGGGCACCAGCAGCTGCGGGGACACCTGCGGGCCCCCCACCAACTGCCCATCCCGGTAGAAGAGGTGCAGGAGGGGGGCTCGGGGCCGCAGGGGGCTGGGGGTGCTGAGGCAGCTGAGATTCAGGGGGGAGTCCTCGGTGGGCTCGGGGGGACCCTCCAGCACCGGCACCATGAAGAGTCCTGGGAAGGAGATGGGGATGGGGTCTTTGATTGTGAGTCTGTTGGGGAGGGGCTGTGGGGGTGTCGGTGTTTTGAGATGCTCACCGTGCACTTTCACTCTCACCGGCTTCGACAGCTCCCATTGCAAGTTTTTTCACCCAGCCCCCGCAGTGGTAGCTGCCTGTGTCGTTCAGCTGCACGGGGCACAGGGACAGCCCGGTCCCATCGAGGGACCTCCGCAGATCCTTCCCGTCACGGTAAAAGCTTACGCCGGTGACAGAGTTGTCACTCCAGCCCCGGCAACGCAGTGTCACGGTGTCCCCCTCCAGCAGCGCCCGCGCCGGCACCTGCAGCACCAACGGGCCTGTGCGACAAGTGAGGACATATCAGTCCGGGAGGGTCCTGATGGCAGCGGCAGCCCCCCAGGGGTCCCCAATTCCAACACCGGGGTCCCCTCGCCCTAGGATGCTCTGGGATGTCCCCGTGTGCAGGGGACAGGCTCTCGTCACACGAGGGTGGTGTCCCAGGGAACAGAGCCCACCCAGAGCCCTAGGGGCCCCCACGAGTGTCACGGTGGGGACACAAACCCCCCTCACCATTTACGACGCTCATGAGGCTGCTGAGCCCGGTGCCGGGTCTGTGACAGTGGTAGGTGCCACTCTCAGTGACAGTGAAGTGGTGGAGTCCCTTCTTATTCCCCCAGCTACTCCCGTCCTTGTACCAGGTGGTGGCACCAGGTGTCCCCGAGTCCTGGCAGGTCAGTGTCACCTGGTCCCACAGCACCGCCGGTGTCCAGGAGGGATCCACGAGGAGCTGGGTGGTCTCAGCACCTGTGGGTGACAGGGGACACCAGCCTGCCAGGGCCAGCGTGGGGCTGGGGACAGAGGGTGGGGACACGGCATCTGCCGAGGACTCACCAGTGAGGCTGAGGGTCTGTGCTGGAAGGGAGAAGGGACAGGGCTGGGTGGGGGTGGCCCCATGGGCACATTCGAACCCGGGGCACGGGGTGTGGGGGCTGACCCCGAGCTGTCACTGTGTGGACCCCAGAGTGGCACGGATGTCTCGGGGATGGGGACACCACGGCCACCCCGTGCTCAGGCAGGACATGGGGACAGTGTGGACACTCTGGAAATGGGGACAGCACAGGTTCCCCGTGCTGGCACAGGTCACCCCCATCAGCCCCCCAGCACCTGTGTCCATAGCCCAACCCAAAGTTGCCCGTCCACTTGTCCCTATCCCTTCACCCTTGTGTCCCCCTGTCCCCACAGCTGCCCCAGCTCCATGATGCCTCCCCACACCCGTGTCCCCCCATTATGGTCCCCATGATTCTGTCCCTCCTCTCCTGTCCCCTCAGCCAAACCATGACCTTGGTCACCTCATGGAGTGGCTCTGCTGGCATAGGGACCTCAGGGGACCCCGTAACCCTCCTGTGCCCCCTCCCACCGCTCTCTGCCTCACCAGGGCCCATCCCCGGGGTGTCAGGCCCGTGCCTGGGGCACTCACCCCACAGGAGCAGTGTCACCTTCCCAGCCATCCCGGTGTCCCCAGCCATCTGGGCTAGCTGTCACACGCTGTCGAGGCCACCTGTGCCCTGGGTGGCGGCTCTTCGGATGAAGGGGAAGGAAGCGAAGTCATCTCTTGACCTCATAAGTGGGTGGCGCATGGTGGGGGCTGGGTGGGGACAGGCTGGCCACAAGCTGGGGACTTCATGGGTTTGGGTACCCGTGCATGGGTGTTCCTTGGGAATGGGGGTCCTGGGCTGTGGAGATCATGGGGAATGGCAATCCTGGGATGGGGCCCCAGGTAGGGGGGACATAAGGAATGGGGGTCCCATGGTTGGGTTCCCACGGCAATGGGGGTTGCAGGGATGGGCAGTGGTTGGGTGGGCACATGGGTCGCAGCTCCTTCACGGGGTGCCTCAGATTTTGGGGTGGCTGAGGGCCCAGCGCTGCCCCCTCGGGTGGGTCAGGGCCTGGGGGGGTCACCCCAGGTGGATTCCAAGTGGCTTTAAGTCTGTGGCCCCTCCCCCGCCCAGGGGCTTTTTCCACTTTATCGCCATTTCTTTCCTTTTTTCCCTCAGTTTCTGACCCCTCCTGCATTTCTTGGCTTGACAATCCCAGGGAACACCAGAGCACGGAATGGCTTGGGGGGACCCGAAGAGAGGGGGAAAAGGGGGACTGGGGGTGCAGGGAGTGGTGGGGGGGCTGTGGGGGTTGGGGGTGTCTGGCTGTGTCCCCCAACACTTTCACTTTCTCTTTCCTGCAGCAGAAGGAAGAGGCCATTTGTGCTGAGAGTCAGAGGGGTGGGGGGTGGGCTCTGTCCTGGGGTGGCACATCCAGAGGGGTCCTGTCCTGAGGGATGGCAGTTCAGGGGGGGCGTGTCCACACTTCTCCATTCTTGGTCATCCCTGAAAGGATCTGAGCAGCTTGGGAATGGAGCCCCAGGCAGGAAGGAGCTCCCAAACTCCTCCTCCTTGCAGCCTGTGCCCATCCAAGGCTGGGGCCCAGCCATGGCACAGCCCCACTGCCCAGGGATGGCCATTGGCCAGCCCTGCTCTGGCCAGCCCCAGGGGACAGCCAGGACCTGAGGCTCCCAGCCACCCCCTTGGCTTTGATTCTCACAGCTTTAGAGCTGCTCCAAGGTGAGAATTGTGTGGGGGAAAAAGGCCTGGCTGTGGTTTGCTCAGCTCTACAAGAAGCACAAAAACCAATGGGAGCCCAAGCAGTGGCTCTGTGAGGGCCTGTGATGGTTTTGAGAGCAGGGCTGGCTGGAAACCCCCCCTGCAGGGGCAGCTGTGAGGGAAGCAGTCCAGAAATGCAGCAATTGATCATTTTGTCCCTCTGGCCAAGGGACTGAGAGAGCCCCAAAACTCCTGCAAAGACAACAACAATCTGCTCAACAACCTGACCTGGACCCTCCTCCTTCCTGCACAAAACTTGCAGCCCTTTGGAAGCTCTCGGAAAGAATGTTTGGTTTCTGGCTGTGGCCACCAGAGGAGAGGGAAAAGTTTGGAAATATTGAGCAGGGCTCCACACATGGATCCAGGGATCAGGGGGTGAGAGCAGGAGCAGGGAGTGCCCAGGCAGGAGAATTCAGGGCAGGATGGAGTGGATTTTCCAGGGAAACAGACCCTGAGGGACACACAGGCATTTTCACAGATTGCTGTGCAGTGGTCCAAGGATGGACAGAGTTGTTCCCTTTTGGGTGCAGAATCCATGGGAAGTAAATCAAGTCTCAGGGTGGGAATGAGAAAAATGGGAAGAGCTCCTAGATATGGCCCAAGCAAAGGCTTTCCTGTGGGGTGGGTTGCTGCCCAGCAGCCAGAGAACAATGCCATGGACCTGTTGGACACTCAGTAACATTCCTCACTCTGTATTATCCACAGGCAAACACTGCTGTGGGATGCACCAATGGGGTCCTAAAGGGAACCATAAAGTCTCATTTCTTCGTGATTTGTTTTGTTTTCACTGTGAGTGACTCTTTGGGAGACCAACTATTAAAAAGAATCTATAAACCAGGCTGTTTTATCATTGTCAGCTTGATTTTGGCCGAGTTTATTTTTCTTTACTGGAAAAGAAATGGTGTGGGAAAAGCATTTCACCCTTATCCTATAGATGTATAATTTTGTCTGAACCACCTGGGAATGAGGAAATTCAACCAAAGTTAGCCTGGGAGTTACCATTGTCAGGGGCAGGTCATGACAGGGCACCCCTGAATTTGGTGCACCCCAGAGGTCACAGTGCCCCACAGGGGACAGAGGGGGTGGTCAGGGATCCCCGCAGTACAGGGATTCCCCAGGACATGGGAACTGCAGAGCAAGGACCCCCCAGGACAAGACCCAGGCATCGCCACACCAGAGGAGTCCTTTGCCTCCAGGGCAGGGCCACTCTGGATGTGCCCCCCAGGACAGAACCCACCTCCCCTACCCCCTGTCTGACTCTCAGTGTAAATGGAGAGGAAAGAGAAAGTGAAAGTGGTGGGGAAAGCACAGCCCAAGAGCTCCATCCCCCACAGGCCCCCTTTTACCCCTCCCTGGCATCCCCAACCTGATTCCTGCTCAGGTGCTCCCTGGGATTGCTGAGCCAGGAAATGGGGGGGTGGGAGGGGGTGGTGTGGAAGTAAGGAAAATAGGGAAAAATAGAAATAAAAAGAGAGAAAAGCCCAGGGGTGTGTGGGGCACAGACCCAGAGCCTCCCAGGACAAGCCTCAGGTGCCCTCCAGGCTAGGAGCACCCTGTGGGGGCTGTGCTGGGCCCTGAGTCACCCCAAAATCTGAGGCACCCAATGAAGAAGCTGTGTCCCATGTGCCCACCCAGACATTGCCCATCCCTGGGACCCCAATTCCCCTGGGAACCCAACCATGGGAACCCCATTCCCTTGGGAACCAAACCATGGGACCCCCATCCAGGACTCCCATTGCCAGGACCCCCATTCCCTTCATCCCATCCCATGGCCCCCCCTTCCCCCAGAACTCCTATTCCCGAGGGTCCCCTTTTTTCACCCCACACCCCCAACACTGGAACCCACATTCCATGACCCCAAATCCCTGGGAACCATGTTTCTCCAGGACCCTCATCCCTGGAATCCCCAAGCCTGGGGACCCTGATTGCCCAGACCCCCATCCCCTCTGACTGCCCTTCCTCTAGACCCCAATTCCCCTGGACCCCAATTCTCCTGGACACCCATCCTTAGCTCCCCACATCATCTGAGCCGCCCACACCTGGGAACTCCATGTCCCACCGTGTCCCCAGACCATCCCACAACGTCCCCAACCTGTCCCCTGCTGTGTTTCCACCCTGCCCCCACCCTGCCCCAACCAAGGTCCACCTACACGTGCGGATGAAACGTGACCTCGCTTCCTTCCCCTCTGCCCCAAGAGCTGCCACCCAGGGGACAGGCGGCCCCAGCAGCGTGTGACTGCCAGCACGGATGGCCAGGGACAGCAGGATGGCCGGGAAGGTGGCGCTGCTCCTGTGGGGTGAGTGCCCCACGGATGGGCCCTGGTGAGGCAGAGAGCGGTGGGGAGGGGACACAGGGGGCTGCGCGGTCCCCTGAGGTCCCCAATGCCAGCAGAGCCATTCCATGGGGGTGGACTCTGGCGTGACCAGAGTCATGGGGTGGCCGTGGGGACAGGAACAGGAGGACAGGAGTAGGGGAACTGGGATGTGAGGAGATGAACAGGGGAACTGAGATGCAGGGACAAGGATGTGGCAAAAGGAACCTTGGGGCTGGGGCAGCTGTGGGGACAGGGACAGGGAGACAGGGATGCAGGGACAGGGACAAGGGGACAAGCACGATAAGGATGGGCCATGGGGACAAGGGCCCTTGGAATGGAATCATGAGCACAGGCCATGGCAATGTGGCCATGGGGACATATGCTGGGGGCTGGTGGAGGTAATGTGTGCCAGCATGGTGGAGTCACCATGCCCGGGGTGTCCACAGTGTCCCCATGTCCTGCCCCAACCTGGGATGTCTGAGGTGTCCCTGTCCTCAAGGCGCCTGTGCTAAGTCAGTGTCCCCATGGGGATAGTTTGGGGACAGATCCCACACTCCATGCCCTGGGTGCTGCTGTCCCTGCAGGGCTACCCCCAACCAGCTCTTCTCCTTTATCCCTTCCAGCCCAGACCCTCGGCCTCGCTGGTGAGTCCTCAGGGGGATGCCATGTCCCCACCCTGCTGTCCCTAGCCCAGTGGTGGCCCTGCCAGGCTGGTGTCCCCTGTCACCTGCAGGTGCCCAGACCACACAGCTCCTGGTGGAGCCCCCCTGGACACCAGCGGTGCTGTGCGTCAAGGTGACACTGACCTGCCAGGGCTCAGGGACCCTGCATGCCAGCACCTGATACAAGGATGGGAAGCGCTGGGGGAAGAAGGGACCCGACCACCTCACTGTCACTGAGAGTGGCACCTACAAATGTCAAACACCCAGTACTGGGCTCAGCCCCACTGTGACAGTCTTAAACGGTGAGGGGGGATCTTAAATTATCAGGGTGGACCCTGATCGGTCTGGGTGGGCTCCACTCCGTGGATGGCCTCATACCCCTTGTGTGGTGGGAGCCTGTCCCCTGTACACGGGGACATCTCAGTGCACCCCAGTGCATCCCAGCATGATAGGACCCCTGTGGTGTCCCTGGGATCCTCCCACGCAATGGAGCCTCTCCCCAGTGATCCCCTGTGCCATGGGGACTCACCTCGGACCTGTCCGAGGCCCTCAGTGTGACAGGACCTCCCTGTCCCACAGACCGGCTGATGCTGCAGGTGCCAGCACGGGCGCTGCTGGAGGGGGACACGGTGACACTGCGTTGTCGGAGCTGGAAGGACACACCGGTCACCAGGGTGCGATTTTATTGTGGGGAGAAGGATGTGGGGGGTTCCCTCAGCAGAACAGAGCTGTCCCTGTCCCCCGTGCAGCTGCACCACAGCGGCCGCTACCACTGCAGGGGCTGGGTTAACACCGGGTCGTCACTGTCAGCACCAGTGACAGTGAAAGTGCACGGTGAGCACCCCCACAGCTGAACTCCAATATCCCAACACCCGCACAGCCATTTCCCAGTGGATTCAGAGTCACAGTCCCCACCTCCCATCTCCTTCCCAGAGCTCTTCTCGGTGCCGGTTCTGGAGGGTCCCCACGAGGTCATCGGGGGCTCCCCCCTGAATCTCAGCTGCCTCAGCACCCCCAGCCCCCTGCGGCCCCGAGCCCCCCTCCTGCACCTCTTCTACCGGGACGGGCAGTTGGTGGGGGGCCCGCAGGGGTCCCCGCAGCTCCTGGTGCCCGCCGTGGGGGTGTCCCACTCGGGCGATTACAGCTGCGAGGTGCGCTCCGAGTGGGGGGCCGTGCGGAAGAGCAGCGCCCGGCTCCGCGTCACGGTGCGCAGTGAGTGCGGGGATGGGCACGGGAGCCCCGACAGCCTCCCCGGGTCCCCCATGCCTTCTCAATACTCTCTCTGTGTGTTTCCACCCCTTCCCAGATCCCTCCCTGGTCCCTGCATCCCTCATCAGGTCCCCCCATCCCACCCTAAGTACACCCCTCCCTCTCTTAGGTCCCTCCATTGTCCATGTTCCCACCATCCCTCTCTATGTCCCCAAAACCTTCCCTGTGGTCCCCTCCAACCCTCTCCATGTCCCCCTCCTTGAATCTCCCATCCCTTCCTGGGATCCTTTCCATCCCTTTCCAAGCCTCTCCTGCATCTCTGGGCCCCTTTCTTCCTCACTGAGATCCCTCCACCCCTCTCTGATCCTCCCCTTCCCTAAGTCCTTCACTGCTTCCTGGTGTCCCCAACCCCTCCCGGGTTCTCAATTCCCTTCATGTCCCCCCACAGGGGTCCCAGTCTCGGGTGTGTCCCTGCCAGCACAGCCTCCCGGGGGACAGGTGGCACTGGGTGACCGCCTGGTGCTGAGCTGCACGGTGGCTGCAGGGACAGGTCCCCTGTCCTTCTTCTGGCACCGGGGGGGCTCGAGGGCACCGCTGGGCACCGGTCCCCACCTGGAGCTGCACCACATTGGGTACGAGGACAGCGGCCACTACCAGTGCCGGGTCAGCAACGGGGACAGCATGGCTTAGAGCCCCACACTGAATGTCACCGTCCTGGGTGAGCGGGACCCTTGGGCTGGGGGTGTCTCCCTTACGGCATCCCCAATTTCACACATTCGCATCCCACCTCATCTCCCTGACACCATCCCCAACCCATCCCAGGTCGCAGCCCCCACCACTGGGCATCACAGTCCTGGGGTTACTGGGACCACCTGGGTCCTGATATCCCCACCCAGGACATGCCACCCATGAGTCCCTCATCCCACCTGTCACATCCCCCACCCCACATCAGGTCAAAGTCACCGTGCTGAGCGTGACCCTATCGGGGGAATCGTACCCCTGGGATTGGGGTGATGCCCCCCATGATATGCCTCATCCCACCGATCACATCCCACCCACACCATTCCACACCCCACACCAGGTGACAACGCCCATCACCCTTGAACATGGTCCTGGGGGAGAGGAACCCTCAGGCTTGTGGTCACCCCATTCACAGTATCCCTCATCTCACTCTCATCTCACCCTCACCTCACCCTCATCCCATCGTCATCCCATCCATCACATGCCCTCATCCCACACAGGTGAGGATCCCCACCATCATGGGTCACAGTCACAGGTGAAGGGGACCCTCTGTGTCCAGGTGCCACCATGCACAGACTCATCTGTCATCCCACCCATCCCATCCTCATCCCACCCATGCCATCCTCATCCCACCCATCCTACCGTCATCCCCCCACACCGGGTTCCAGCCCCTCCCCCCAAACCCTCAGCCCCGTCTCTGTCCCCGCAGTGCCTGTGGCCCATGCCACCATCACCCCTGGCCCCCCGGCACACCAGGTGCGCGCAGGTGACCCCGTGACACTGCGTTGCTCAGTGCAAGTGGGCTCAGCACCTGTCACCTTCACCTGGCTGTGCGACGGGCGGGAGGTGGCCCGGGGTCCCCTCCTGGAGCTTGGGGACATTGATGTAGGACATTCGGGCACCTACCAATGCGTGGCCACCAACCAGCTGGACGGGCACCATGTGTTCCAGGCACTCAGCCCAGTGCTGTCCCTGGAGGTGACACCACGGGAACACAGGAGCACAGGTGGGGTGACATTTGATCACTGGGGTTCCAAGTCGCCCAGAGTGACAGGAGATCCCAATGTGTCCCCCTTTTTCTCCAACAGTGGCTGCAGGTGTCACTGGGTCCCTCCTGGTCTTGGTCATTCTCATGGGTATCGTTGTGGGTTGGCACTGATGGAATGGTATGTGTGGGTGGCAATGGGGGTGACGGGGCCCTGGGGAGTTGGGAAGGACCCTAGAATTTGGGAGGAATGGGCACAACCCACAGCTCCTAACCTGGGGGCCACTGAGCCACTTGTGACTTTTCTCAGTGTCCTCCAGGATTTGGGGAGGTGTTGGAGGGTCATGCAGGGGTGTTGGGGCTTCTTTCAGAGATCCTCAGAGACTTTGGAGGGCTCCCCTCGATGGGTTTGTCATTCTCGGGGCTCAGGGATTGTTCAGGGGCTCTGAGGGGAATTGAGATTTTCGTGGGGTTTCAGGATTCCTGAGTGTGGTCATGGCCTCTGGGACCCCACAGTCACCCCCACCTCTTTCCTTTGCAGCCACCAGGAAGCACCAGGAAAGGTGAGTGGGGGGCTCCAAACACCACCCCTCTTTTACCCCAACCCCCAAGATCTCCCATCCCATCCCACACACCCTTATCCCCACAGGACACCCCCAGAGCCCCCGGCCCTCCCAGAGGAGGGGGAGGTGCTGTACACCCACATTGTGAGCACCAAGCGGACAGGGCGTGAGTACAGGGTGGGACAGAGTCATGTCATCCGTGGGTGTCACGCCTCAACCAGATCCCACAGCCAGTGTCTCTCGCAGTGTCCCCCCATGCCACCAAACTCCAGGATGCCCAGGTGACCTACGCAGAGCTGCCTGGGACCCATGGGTGACTGCACGAACACAGTGACATCCACGGGAATGTGCTGTGACAATGGGGGCACTGGTGGGCACTGGGGGGTTCTGGGGGGACTGGGGGACAGTGGGGGACCCTGCCCAGGGGCAGCCACAAATGTGTGTGTCCCCCCCACTGCTTCTGTGGGTGCCCAGACTTCATGGCTAATGTGGTCACAAGTGGGGGATGCCTTGTGAGGCTGTACAGAGCACCCTGAGCTCCCCAGTCCCCTTCCCAGTGCCTCTAGGACCCCCAAGGGCTTCCCCATCCCCCTTCCACTACCCCGAGTGGCTCCTCATTCCACATCCCAGTGCTCCCAGTACCCTCAGAGAATTTCCCATTCCATCGCCACAGTGCTGCCAATACCCTCAGGGTTTCCTTATTCCCCTTCCCACCACCCCTCCATTGCTCTCAGTACATCCAGGGGCTCCTCATTCCACCTCCCACTTCCAGGGGAGCACTGGACTCATTTCCTCTTATTGGACATAAATTCAAGCTTTTTGGTTAAACTGGCAGAAATGGTGTTTCTTTGTTCAGCTCTCTCGAGCTTTAGCAATGGGATTCTCCAATTTTGGGCTGCCACTAAAAACCAGGGGCTGCTGCCCCTCCCCTCCCAGTGGAGGCACAAAAGACAAAGATCCCAAAGGGCTGAGAGAAGAACAATTTCCTGCAAAGAGCTATGAGAGAAGAAAACCAACAGCAACAGCACCAAGATTCAGAATTGTCTCAGTTTGAAAGACAGGTGTCTGCCAAGGAAGATAGGAATCTTTCTAGGATGGAAAATATGGCCCCCTTCCCTCTGAATTATTACAACTTTGAAATTACAGGGCTTTCAGGCAAAGGCATGGGAACAGGAATAACAGTTCTTTACTAATACATATCTATGCATACCAAGAGAAACAACAACAGCAGCAACAACAAACCAAAACAGAATCCCATTAACAGCCTTCTCTCGGCTGTCAAGGACTCTCCCCTTCGGTGCAGTTACAGTCACAGCCAGCAGGGGCGCTGGTGGCTCCCGGCCAGGCTGGGCAGGTGCGATGATTCCCCCGCGTCTGCAGGGGGCGCTGTGGAGCGAGCTCAGCCATCTCTCTCCACGCGGTAATGGCAGGTGAGCCAGAGGAAGAGATGGAAAAGGGAGTTCTTTACAAACTCACTGGGGCAGCCGATCCTAGTGCACCTCTGGATGGTGAGCTGGGCTGTAGCAGGAACCTTGGAAGCAGCGAGCTGGAACAGCAGAGGTGAGCAGACCCAGGGTGACAAACGAAGTGTGGCAGAGACTCCGGGCCATGCCAGAAGCCGTGGGGTATTTGGATGTCAGGTTCAAATGTAGCAAGAAGCCCTGAAGCAGCGGCAGAGAACAGCAGGGGCTGGGCAGGACATTGCTCCCTGGCTGGCTCGCCTGCGATGGTTGGTCCTGGGCTTGGGCTGTGCAGAGGGGATGGTCCCGGTGGGGTATGGTGTACTTCCAGGTCCTGGCACAGCTCACACTGGCTCTGGGCTCCCAAGCCGCGGAGAAGCAGAGAAGCAAGCCAGTAAGCTCCAGTCACAGTGCCGAAGGGAAAGAAAAAACTGGGCAAAAACCACATGGCAATTGTATCTCTCATCAGAGGGATCACCGCTGCATGGTCACTGAGATGAAATCACCCCACCAAAAGGAAGCAACTGTCCCTTGCCCCCAACTCTCAGAGGAAATCCTGGGCTGGCTCTCACCCATTGTGGTACACCTGGAGCCAGGGGAGGTGGGGAGGCAGTGACCACCCCGGTCACAAAACAAAAATAGAAATGGATATGGGATAAAAAACATCCCCAAGACAAGAATAAAAAGGGTCAGAAAACCAATGATTTCAAGCTAAAGCCCCCAACAATGAACAAACCCTGGTCACTACACCCAGAATGTTTCCTCTACTAGAGAAGCCCCTGCTCCTGGAAGAGCCAGAGAGTCTCTTCCCCAGCCAGGAGTGAGATGGTATTGAAGAACCGCCCGGTCCTGCCCATGTCCCCGGCTTTGCCTTTGCTTGGGGCAGGACTGATCCCAACTCTCTTCCCTCACACATTCCTCATGTGCCCCATGGGGACTTGATCCCCAGCTTTGCTTTGGGCAGGGTTGCATTGGGCAGGGCCAGCTCGACTGGGAGCTCCTGTGGTGCTGAGGGACCAGGGGGCCTTTGCTCCAGGTGTCTCCCAAGGGCTGAGGGTCCCAGCACCGCTTGCTCTCCGCGTGTTCTCTAATAGCCCATTCCAGAGTGGGATCTTTCCTGAGGCTGGGGCACCACAGGGAATGAGATCCATCCCCGCAGGGACAGGTTCTTTGGCCCCCCGTGTCTGTGAGGTTGTTTGGAGAATGAGTCCCAGGGTCGCATTCAATTCTTTCTGCAGGGCCATGTTGCCATAAGATTTCCTTTCCCAGGCCCAAGACAATGTTCCCAGGGGCACAGGGAGCATTTCCTGCCATCCAGGGCTTGCTTTGCCCTCCAGAAGCCCCCTGCATTGCCACCACAGCTTTGGAGAGTGTGATCCAGTCAATCTGCTAGGCTTGCCCACACGGGGATTTCAGCCCTAACCCTCCAATCCACAAGGGCTTGACCCACCTGGCCTCGCATGATCGCAGCATGTTTCCCTTTCCTGGAGAACCTGGGAGATGGTGTCCATGGGGAAATCCGAATCAGGGCCAGGATGTGTGTCAGGGACTTTCCCTTTGTCCACCCAGCCCTGCCCTGGCAGTCAGGGAGCTGAGTTTCAGTGCTGATCCCTTCTGAGGACGTTCCAAGCCCTTCCTGAGCCCTGCAGGAGCCCCCAGCAGAGCAGGGGATGCCTAAAGGGGGCTGTGAGCCCCTGGGAAGCCCCCGCTGCAGCAGTTCCCGAGGCACTGAGCCTGGGGAAGGAAGGGCCCAGCCTGGAGCAGTTGGGGCAGAGCTGCAGCCCCGTGGGAAGGATTCCTCCTGGAGAAGGCCCTGCAGAACTGTGTCCTGTGGAAGGCAGGGACCCCAGGGCAGGGCAGAGCAAGGACTGTAACTCCTCTGGCTGAGCAGTGGCAGAAACAACCTGTGCTGAACTGCCTGGGACCCCCATTCCCATCTCCTGGTGCCACTGGAGGGAGGAGGGAGAGCCTGGGAAGGAGGGGCAGGAGGATGAATGAGGGTTTTTATGGGTTTCTTTGACTTCTCATTAACCTGCTCAGATTTGTCAGCAATAAATTCAACTACTATCTCTAATTTTGAGCCAGTTTTGCCTGTGAGAGGATTTGATGAGTGATCTCTGCTGGGCCATCTCTCAACCCAGCAACCCTTCGTTCCATTTTCTGTCCCTGTCCAGCTGCGGAGGGCAGTGAGAGAGCAGCTTTGGTGGGTGCAGGGCATCCGGCCACTGTCAGCCCACAGCAAGACAGGAAGGAGGGGGGCCCAGGTCAGGTTGTTGAGCAGATTGTTGTTGTCTTTGCAGGAGTTTTGGGGCTCTCTCAGGTCCTTGGTGAGAGAGACAAAATGATCAATTGCTGCATTTCCAGACTGCTTCCCTCACAGCTGCCCCTGCAGGGGGGGTTTCCAGCCAGCCCTGCTCTCAAAACCATCACAGGCCCTCGCAGAGCCACTGCTTGGGCTCCCATTGGATTTTGTGCTTCTTGCAGGGCTGAGCAAACCACAGCCAGGCCTTTTTCCCCACACAGTTCTCACCTTGGAGCACCTCTAATGCTGTGAGAATCAAAGCCAAGGGGGTGGCTGGGAGCCTCAGGTCCTGGCTGTCCCCTGGGGCTGGCCAGAGCAGGGCTGGCCAATGGCCATCCCTGGGCAGTGGGGCTGTGCCATGGCTGGGCCCTAGCCTTGGATGCAAGGAGGAAGAGTTTGGGAGCTCCTTCCTGCCTGGGGCTCCATTCCCAAGCTGCTCTTCCTGGCTCAGATCCTCCCGGGGATGAGCAAGAAGGGAGAAGTCTGGAACAGGTTTTCTGCCAAAACCCAATAAACCCAAAGCGTCCCAACCCCTCCAAGACAGAAATATAATGGGGCGGATGGTGGAGAGCAGGGGAGGGAGGGGGCAGCTCCTCAAGAGCTTCAGCCCCCCCAAAATTTGGGAGGTCAAATCCCTCATCAGCAATTTGGGGCCAGATAAGCCATTTCCAGGGTAAAAAGCTGCAGTTTTCCATCCCAGTGCTGGCAGGAAGAGGGGGCAGGATGGTCCTTTGGTGTTGTGGAAAGAGGGGGGATTTTCGGGGGTCACGAATGTTTTATCTGGAGGGTCTCATCCATTTCCTGGTTCCCAGCACTGAGACCCCGTGGGGGATGGGGAGGGAGTATGGGGTGGTTATGGGGGGTTGTGGGGGTCTGTGCCCTCCCCAACTGACACCCACCCCCTGTAACCCCCCACTGTCACCCCCGTTGTGGCTTATCATGCACGTAAGGGTCTTGGTGGGCTGCAGGATGGGAGGAGTGGTTTCATCTTACCAAGGGGGATAGGAGGTTTCCAAATTGTGGGGAGGGGAACATCAAGAGGGGCATAAAGGGGATGGGGCACTCTCCAATTTGGGGAACCCCAGAGGTCACAGTGTCCCACTGGGGACAGCAGGGATGGGCAGGGCCCTCCCTGGACACGGGTCCCCAGGCTGTGCCACCCCCGGGACAGGGATCCCTCTCTGGAACGTGTCTAGGGACCTCCCCTCAGGACCACCAGCCCCAGGACAGGACCCCCCCAGCAGGAATGTGTCACCCGTGGGACAGGATCCCCCCAGGCCGTGTCACCCCCAGAACAGGGACCCCCCAGGACAGGACCCCCCTGGGTGTGCCCCCCAGGACAGAACCTGCCCCCCCATCTGTCTCTCAGCACAAATGGCCTCTTCCTTCTGCTGTAGGAAAGAGAAAGTGTTGGGGGGCACAGCTGGACACCCCCATCCCCTACAGCCCTCCCAGCCCTCCCTGCAGCCCCTGCACCCCCTTTTCCCACCTATTACCTGCTCAGGTGCTCCCCAGGATCAGCGAGCCAGGAAATGCAGGGGGCAGTGTGTGTGTGAAAGTGAGGGAAATAAAGAAAAAATTAGAAATAGAGGAAAAAGGCTGGGGGAGAGGGGGCAAAGAACCAAAGCCCCCTGTGACCCCTCTGGAGTGTCCCCTAAGGCCACGAGCACCCCAGGAGGATTTTGCTGTACTCTGGGTCACCACAAAATCTGAGGCACCCAGTGAAGGACATGTGACCCAAGTGCCCACTCAGGCACTGCCCTGGGACCCCCATTCCCCAGGGAACCCAACCAAGGGACCCCCATTCCCTTGGCCCTCCTCCCTGGGACCAGCATTCCAGGGCTCCCCCTGCTGGGGTCTCCATTTCCAAGGCCTCCCTTCCTTTGATCCATTCCCATGGGGCCCTCCATTCCCCTACCACCCCCATCCCTCGGACCAGTACCCCATGTCCCCAGTTCCCTGGAGCCTGTGTTCCCCAGGGACCCCATCCCTGGGTCCCCTACACATTTGGACCCCCATTCCCAGAAAGCCTGTCCCCTGTGACTCCCCCTCCTCAGGACCCCCATTCTCTGGACCTCCGTTCCCAGGAACTCCCGTCCCAGGCAAACCCTGGGACCCCCTTCCCAGGACCCCACACTTGCTCCCCACTTGCCCCTGGACACCAACCGAGGCTCCCCACATCTCCTGATCCCCCTGTCCCGGGCCCCTTATGTTCCACCAGGTCCCACTATGTCCCACCTTCTCCTCAGCCTGCCCCCAGCCTGTCCCCACCCTGCCCCCACCATTTGCCACCTACACATGGGGACAAGATGTGACCTCGCTTCCTTCCCCTTCATCCGAAGAACCGCCACCACGGGGACAGGTGGCCCCAGCAGCGTGTGACAGCCAGCCTGGATAGCCGGGGACACCAGGATGGCCGGGAAGGTGGCACTGCTCCTGTGGGGTGAGTGCCCCGGGCATGGGCCTGACGCCCCGGGAATGGGCTCTGGTGAGGCAGAGAGTGGCGGGGAGGGGGCACAGGGGGGCCGAGGGGTCCCCTGAGGTGGTCCCCAACACCAGCAGAGCCAGTCCGTGATGAGACAGGGATCATGGGGTGGCTGTGGGGTCAGGGGCAGGGGGATAGGAATGAGGGGACAGAAATGGGGGGATAGGGATGGGGGGGACGAGGATATGGTGATAGGCACCTTGGTACAGTGGCAGCTGTGGGCACAGGGGACAGAGGGACAAGGGGACCGGGACAAGGGGACAAGCACCATTCGGATGGGCTTTGTGGACAGGTGCTGTGGGGCTGGTGAGGGTGACCTCTGCCAGCACAGGATGACCGTGGCGTTGCCATGCCCAGAGTGTCCACAGAGTCCCCATGTCCTGCCTCAGCCTGGGGTGCCTGAGATGTCCCTGTCCCTGAGACGTCCATGCCCCACTGGTGTTTGAATGGGGACGGTTTGGGGACAGCCCCCACACCCCATCCCCCAGGTGCTGTCCTCATGAGGCCACCCCCACTCAGCCTCTCTCCTTTCTCCCTTCCAGCCCAGACCCTCGTCCTCACTGGTGAGTCCTCAGGGGGATGCCATGTCCCCACCCGCTGTCACCAGTCCCATGGTGGCCCTGGCAGGCTGGTGTCCCCTGTCACCTGCAGGTGCCCAGACCACCCAGCTCCTCGTGGATCCCCCCTGGACGCCGGCAGTTCTGTGGGACTGGGTGACACTGACCTGCCAGGGCTCGGGGGCCCCCAATGCCACCACCTGGTACAAGGACGGGCGGAACTGGTGGAAAAAGAGACCCAACCGTTTCCTCGTTACTGAGAGTGGCACCTACAAGTGTGACAGACCTGGCACAGGGCTCAGCAACGCCGTGAGCGTCTTAGATGGTGAGGGGGGATGGGCTCTGGGTGGGCTCCACTCCGTGGGTGTCTCACATTCCTCATGTGATGAAAGCCTGTCCTCTGCACATGGTCACTTTCCAGTGCATCCCAGTTCATCCCAGTGCGCACCAGTGCATCTCATTTTGTTGAGACCCCCCTGGTGCATCCAGGTGCCATGGCATTTCCCCCTGGTGTCCCCTGGGCCCCTGGGCGCAGTGCAGCTCAGAGCCCCTCAGTGCCATGGGAACCCCCCTGTCCCACAGCCCGGCTGGTGCTGCAGGTGCCAGCGTCGACACTACTGGAGGGGGACACGGTGACACTGCGCTGCCGGGGCTGGCAGGACAACCTGGTCACTGGGGTGAGGTTTTACCACGAGAAGAAGGATCTGGCCAGGTCCCGTGATGGGACCGAGCTGTCCCTGCCCCCGCTGCAGCTGCACCACAGCGGCCAATATCACTGCAAGGCCAAAGTGGGCTCCAAACAGTCACGGTGGGAGGAGTCAGTGCCAGTGCCAGTGTCAGTGCAGGGTGAGCACCCTGCCAGCTGGGGCCCTGACACCCCAACACCCCCTCAGCCCCTTCCCAGCAGACTTGGAGTCACAAGACACCCACTCTTGTCTCCTTCCCAGAGCTCTTCACAGTGCCGGTGCTGGAGGGTCCCCCCGAGCCCACCGAGGGCTCCCCCCTGAATCTCAGCTGCCTCAGCACCCCCAGCCCCCTGCGGCCCCGAGCCCCCCTCCTGCACCTCTTCTACCGGGACGGGCAATTGGTGGGGGGCCCGCAGTGGTCCCCGCAGTTCATGGTGCCCGCCGTGGGGGTGTCCCACTCGGGCAATTACAGCTGCGAGGTGCGCTCCGAGGGGGGGGCCGTGCGGAAGAGCAGCGCCCGGCTCCGCGTCACGGTGCGCAGTGAGTGCGGGGATGGGCACGGCAACCCCGACAGCCTCCCCGGGTCCCCAGCCCTGTCTGGGTCCCCCCATCCCTACCAGACACCCTGTCTGGGTCTCCCCATCTCTCCCCACTGCCATCTCACCCATCACTGCCTGGGTCCCTTCATCCATTCCCCCGTACCACCCAATGTTCTCCCATCATTGCCCCAAGTCCCTGTCTCCCTCCCTGGATCCTCCCACTCCTCTCTGAGGTTTCTCCATGGTGACCACATCCCACCATCCCTCTCTGGTTCTCCACACCTTTGTCTGGGGTCCCTCACGTCCATCTCCAGTTCTCCCCTCCATGAATCATCCATCCCTCCCTGGACTCCCTTCTTTATCACTGTGGTACCCCCACCCCTCTCTGACCTTCCCCCACCTCCCTGGGTCCCTCACGGTTTCCTGGTGTCCCCCACCCCTACCCAGCACCCCTATCGCACCCATCTCCCCCTGCAGGGGTCCCGCTCTTGGGGGTGTCCCTGTCAGTGCAGCCCGCCGGGGGACATGTGGCACTGGGTGACCGCCTGGTGCTGAGCTGCGCGGTGGCTGCAAGGACAGGTCCCCTGTCCTTCTCCTGGCACCGGGGGGACTCAGGGGCACCGCTGGGCACTGGGCCCCACCTGGAGCTGAGCAAGGTTGGAGACAAGGACAGCGGCCACTACCAGTGCCGGGCCAGTGATGGGGACAGCGTGGCCGAGAGCCCCACACTGAATGTCACCGTCCTGGGTGAGCAGGACCCTCAGGCTGGGGGTGGCCCCACCCATGGCATCCCCCATCCCACACTCATCCCCCACAATGGGTGCCAGCCCCATCCCCAGCCTCAGCCCCGTCTCTGTCCCCGCAGTGCCCGTGGCCAATGCCACCATCACCCCTGGCCCCCTGGCACACCAGGTGCACCCAGGTGACCCCGTGACCCTGCGCTGCTCGGTGCAGGTGGGCTCAGCACCTGTCACCTTCACCTGGCTGCGTGACGGGCGGGAGGTGGCCCAGGGTCCCCTCCTGGATCTTGGGGACATCGATGTGGGACATTCGGGCACCTACCAGTTCATGGCCACCAACCAGCTGGACGGGTGCCGTGTGTTCCGGGCGCTCAGCCCAGAGCTGGCCCTGGAGGTGACACCATGGGGACACTGTCAGGGACATGGGGACACAGGTAGGGTTACATGTGGTCACTGTGGGGTGCAGGATCCCTGGATCATTGGTGACCCTGGTTTGTCCCCACTCTGACCCTTCCAGTGACACAGAGGAAACAGGGCATAGGAGGGGAACTTCCGAGGTCACTGGCATTGCAAGACCCCTGGGGTGGTGGGTGACCCTGATGTGTCCCTTTCTGTTCCCAGCAGTGGCTGCAGGGGTCGGTGGTTCCCTGTTGCTCCTGGTCCTGCTCGTGGGTGTCATCATGGCCTGGCACCGGTGGCACTGCATGTGTGAGTGACAGTGGGGGGATGAAGGTCCCAGGGAGTGGGTGGAAGCCCCACCTTGCATGGCATGGGCTGAGCCCCAAGTGGCCTTGGCTTGCAGTCCTGTGGAGTTTGGGGAGGTGTTGCAGGGTGGTGCAGGTGTGTTTGGGGTTCGTTCAGAGATCCTGTGAGACTTTGGAGGGTCATCCCTGCTGGGTTTGGCATTCTGTGGGCTCAGGGTTTGTTCAGACGTCCTTGGGGGAATTGAGGGTCTGGTGGTTCAGGATGTTCGAGAGTGTTCAGGGGCCCCAGGGACCCCACAGTCACCTCTCCTGTTTTCCTTTGCAGCCACCAGGAAGTCCCAGGACAGGTGAGTGAGGGACTCCAACCACAACTCCCCTTTTACCCAAACCCCCAAGATTTTCGATCATCTCCCACACACCCCTTATCCCCTCAGAGCCACACCAGAGCCCCCAGCCCCCCTGGAGGATGGGGAGGTGCTGTACACCCACATCATGAGCACCAAGCGAAAGTGGGGTGAGTATCAGAGTGGCACTCACAGGAACAGGTCACCCACTGCTGTCACCTCCACCCGGGTCCCACAGCCAATGTCTCTCGCAGGGCCCCCCCGTGCTGCCGTACCCCAGGAAACTCAGGTAACCTACACAGAGCTGCTGGGACCCCATGGCCAACTGTGGGCACCCAGTGACATCTATGAGAACATGCCATGACACTGGAGGGACTGGAGAGCACTGGGAGAAACTGGAGGACCCAGTTCTCTGCTGTTAGGCCCCAAATGCAGCTTTTTGGTTAAACTGGAAGAAATGGTGTTTCTTTGTTCAGCTCTCTCGGCCTTTAGCAATGGGATTCTCCAACTTTGGGCTGCCACTAAAAGCCAAGGGCTGCTGCCCCTCCCAGTGGAGGCACAAAAGGCAAAGATCCCAAAGGGCTGAGAGAGATTTCCTGCAAATGGCAACGAGAGAAGAAACCCAACAGCAACAGCAACAAGATTCAGAATCGAAAGAGTCAGAAAAGGAATGATTTCCTGTGGAGGTTCAGAGTGTCTCTGCAGTGATCTTTTAGCTTTAGTTAGCATTAAACCTTGGGAGAGACAAGCAAGTTGTGCCTGGCAGGGGCCGAGACAAAACAGTAGGATAAGGCTGTGTTTATCCTATGCATAGCAGTTAACAGAAAATTAAGCGAGGAGACTGTAATCTGTAGCCCTTAAAAATGCAAAACATGTAGCCCTAGGACCCGTGAGTTTGGAACCGCTGAGCTGCTGGTTTTGTAACAGTACATAAAGATGTGCCTTGTACAATAAAGTCGGCTTTGTGTGCACCAAGCGAAGTCTGTGTTTTAATCACCGACAATTTCCAGGGAAAGCCCCTGACAAGGAACAAATCCCAGATGCTTCCCCTGGCATGTTTCCTCCACCAGTGGAACCCCTGCTCCTGGGAAGAGCCAGAGAGTCTCTTTCCCCCAGCCCTGGCCAGGAGTGAGGTGATATCAAAGAACCGCCAGGTCCTGGCCATGCCCAAGGCTTTGCCTTTGCTTGGGGCAGGACTGATCCCAACTCTCTTCCCTCACACATTCCTCATGTGCCCCATGGGGACTTGATCCCCAGCTTTGCTTTGGGCAGGGTTGCATTGGGCAGGGCCAGCTCGACTGGGAGCTCCTGTGGTGCTGAGGGACCAGGGGGCCTTTGCTCCAGGTGTCTCCCAAGGGCTGAAGGTCCCAGCACCACTTGCTCTCCGTGTGTTCTGTAACAGCCCATTCCTGAGTGGGATCTTTCCTGAGGCTGGGGCACCACAGGGAACGGGATCCATCCCCGCAGGGCCAGGTTCTTTGGCCCCAGTGTCTGTGAGGTTGTTTGAGGAATGAGTTCAGCATCGCATTCAATTCTTTCTGCAGGGCTGTATCGCCATAAGATTTCCTTTCCCAGGCCCAGGACAATGTTCCCAGGGGCTCAGGGAGCATTTCCAGCCTTCCAGGGCTTGCTTCACCCTCCAGGATACCCCAGCATTGCCACCACAGCTTTGGGGAGTGTGATCCAGTCAATCTGCCAGGCCTGCCCACACTGGGATTTCAGCTCTCGCCCTCCATCCCACAGGGGCTTGACCTGCCTGGCCCCATGTGATTGCAGCACATTTCCCATTTCTGGATGACAGTGGACAAGAAAGCTGACACTCAAAGTGGTGGCAAGCATCAACATCAGCTCCAGCTGTTTATTATCCCGCAGTACAGTCTTTTATACCCTCTTTGCCACACCCATAACAGGTGGTCCTTGTTACATTACAGGTGTTCCTGGTTACCTTACATTACAGTTGACTAGAACAGGTGTTCCTTGTTACCTTCCAGCTGATTAGCAAACTATCTACATGTGCCTTTTCTACTTAGTTCCCTTAGAAGGTTGTTTATTCCTCTTCTTTGGGAGCATAGTGGTAACTTATCAAGATCTATGCTGCCTGCAGCCTTTTCCTATCTTACTGCAACTGAGAGCCTGGGAGATGGTGTCCATGGGGAAATCCAAATCAGGGCTAGGATGTGTGTCAGGGACTTTCCCTTGGCCCACCCAGCCCAGCCCTGGCAGTCAGGGAGCTGAGCTTCAGTGCTGATCCCTTCTGAGGTGTCTCCAAGCCCCTCCTGAGCCCTGCAGGAGCCCCCAGCAGAGCAGGGGATGCCCAAAGGGGGCTGTGAGCCCCTGGGAAGCCCCCGCTGGAGCAGTTCCCGAGGCACTGAGCCCAGGGAAGGAAGGGCCCCAGCCTGGAGCAGTTGGGGCAGAGCTGCAGCCCCGTGGGAAGGACTCCTCCTGGAGAAGGCCCTGCAGAACTGTGTCCTGTGGAAGGCAGGGACCCCAGGGCAGAGCAGGGCAAGGACTGTGACTCCTCTGGCTGAGCAGCGGCAGAAAGAACCTATGCTGAACTGCCTGGGACCCCCATTCCCATCTCCTGGTGCCACTGGAGGGAGGAGGGAGAGCCTGGGAGGAGGGATGGGAAGAGGGAAAGGTGTTTTTATGGGTTTCTTTGACTTCTCATTATCCTGGTTGGATTTTGTCAGCAATAAATTCAATTAATATCTCTAAATTCTAATCCTGTTTTTCCAGTGAGATGATTTGATGAGTGATCTCTGCTGGGCCATCTCTAAACCCAGTAACCCTTCGTTCCATTTTCTCTCCCCGTCCGGCTGCAGAGGGCAGTGAGACAGTGGCTTTCGTGGGTGCAGGGCATCCGGCCACTGTCAGCCCATAGCAAGACAGGAAGGAGAAGCGTCCAGGTCAGGTTGTTGAGCAGATTGTTGTTGTCTTTGCAGGAGTTTTGGGGCTCTCTCAGTCCCTAGGTCAGAGGGACAAAATGATCAATTGCTGCATTTCCGGACTGCTTCCCTCACAGCTGCCCCTGCAGGGGGAGTTTCCACCTAGCCCTGCTCTCAAAACCATCACAGGCCCTCGCAGAGCCACTGCTTGGGCTCCCATTGGATTTTGTGCTTCTTGCAGGGCTGAGCAAACCACAGCCAGCCCTTTTTCCCCCACACAGTTCTCACCTTGGAGCAGCTCTGAAGCTGTGAGAATCAAAGCCAAGGGGGTGGCTGGGAGCCTCAGGTCCTGGCTGTCCCCTGGGTCTGGCCAGAGCAGGGCTGGCCAATGGCCATCCCTGGGCAGTGGGGCTGTGCCATGGCTGGGCCCCAGCCTTGGATGGACAGGGGTCCCCAGGTTGTGCCACCTCTGGGACAGCCACCCCCAGGAATGCACAGGGACCCTTCTGGCACTGCCATCCCCCAGGACAGGATCCCCCCAACAGGGATGTGTCATGCCCTGGGCTGGATTTCCCCAGGACATGTCGCCCCCAGAATAAGGATCTCCCTGGACAGAACCCCCCTGGATTTGTCACCTCCAGGGCAGAGCCTCAGAAGAGGCTCTCAGCATAAACAGCCTCTTCCTTCTGCTGCAGGAAGGAGAAAGTGAAAGAGTTGGGGCAGCACAGCCGGACACCCCCATTCCCCACAGCCCCCCACCCCTCCCTGTCACCCCCACACCCCCTTTTCTACCTCCCCGGTGTCCCCCAACCTGTTACCTGCTCAGGTGCTCCCCGGGATCACTAGGCCACCAACTGGGAGTGGGGTGTGTTTACAAAAGTGAGGAAATAAGAAAAAATAGAGATAAAGAGGGGAACGGAGACCTGGAGCAGCATAGGGACCCCCTGGTGTTCCTCCTAGACCTCCAACACCATGGGGGTCTGTGCTTTTGTCTGGGTCACCCCAAAGCCTGAGGCATCCCATGAAGGAACTGTGACCCACATCCCACCCAGCCACTGCCCATGCCAGGGACCCTCATTCCCCTGGGAACCCACCCATGGCACCTCATTCCTAGGTCCCCCCTCCTGTGGACCCCCATCCCAGGATGTCCATTTCCCAGCACCTCCACTGCCCAGCACACCCCTCCCCTTGATCCCATCCCATGGAATCCACAGTTCCCCAGTATGCCCCACACCTGTGTCTGCATCACATGACCCCAAATCCCTGTGGCCCATGTTCCCCTGGGACCCCCATCCCTGGTCCCCCTCACCCTTGGGGACCCCATTCCACAAGATCCCCATTCATTTTGTCTCCCTTTCCTAAAGAGCCCCATTCCCTGGGCACCCCATTCCTGGGCCCCCTGTTCCTCTGGAAATTCACCCTCAGCTCCCCACATCCTCTGAGGCCCCCACTCCTGGGACCCTCATGTCCCACCATGTCCTTTTATGTCCTTAACCTCTCCCGACCCTGCCCCCACCATGTGCCACTTACTCATGGGGAGAAGATGTGACCTTGCTTCCTTCCTGTTTGGCCAAAGAGCTGCCACCCAGGGGACAGGTGGCCCCAGCAGCGTGTGACAGCCAGCCCGGACGGCCAGGGACATCGGGATGGCTGGGAAGGTGGCACTGCTCCTGTGGGGTGATTGCCCTGGGCACAGGCCTGATGCCCCAGGGATGGGCTCTGGTGAGGCAGAGAGCGGTGGGGAGGGGGCACAGGGGGGCTGTGGGGTCCCCTGAGGTCCCCAACAGCAGCAGGGCCAGTCCCTGGGGGTGGACGCTGGTTGTAGGATGGCCATGGGGACAGGAAAGGGAGGACAGCCATGGGGGAACTGAGATCGGGGGGGACAAGGATGCCATGACAGGCACGTTGGGGCTGGGGCAGCTGTGGTGACAGGGGAAGGCGGACAGCGATACAGGGGCAGGGACAAGGGACAAGGGACAAGAGACAAACACCTTGCGGATGGGGCATGGGGACAGGTGTAGTGGGGCTGGTGGAGGTGACCTGTGACAGAATAGGGTGTCTGTGGTTTCCCCAGGCCCAGGGTGTCTATAGTGTCCCCATGTCCTGCCTCGGCCCGAGGTGGTCACAGTGTCCCAGTCCGTCAGGCATCCCATATCACATGGATGGTGTGGCACGTGGGCAGCTGTGACACAGACATGTCCCCCAGGCTTTCCAGAACTGTCAGGGACAGTCCCTGAGCACTTTCTCACAAGAACCAGTGTCCCATTGTGGACAGCTTGGGGACAGCCCCCACACCGCATGCCCCAGCTGCCACTTTCTGCACAGAACCACCCCCACTCAGCCCTGTCCCTTCTCCCTTCCAGCCCAGACCCTCGGCCTCGCTGGTGAGTCCTCGGGGGATGCCATATCCCTGCCCTCCTGTCCCCAGCCCCACAGTGGCCCTGGCAGGCTGGTGTCCCCTGTCACCTGCAGGTTCCCTGACCACCCAGCTCCTCGTGGAGCCCCCCTGGACACCGGCGGTGCTGTGGGACCAGGTGACACTGACCTGCCAGGGCTCGGGGACCGCCCGTGCCACCACCTGGTACAGGGATGGACAGCACTGGTGGCAGAAGGGACCTGACCACTTCCTTGTCACTGAGAGTGGCACCTACAAGTGTGACAGACCCGGCACAGGGCGCAGCCCCCCCGTACGCATCTTAAATGGTGAGGGGTGATGGGTGCCCTGCCGGGGTCCCCGAGGGCTCTGGGTGGGCTCTGCTTCCTGGGTCACACCCCTCATGTGACGAGAGCCCATCCCCCGCACACGGGGACATGCCAGAACATCCCAGTGCAATGAGACCCTCGCCCTTGCAATGGGGGACCCCTGGTGCCTCCCTCAGGCTCCCCAGATATGACAGGTCCCCCCTGTCCCACAGAGCGTCTGGTGCTGCAGGTGCCAGCACGGGTACTGCTGGAGGGGGACACAGTGACACTGCGCTGCCGGGGCTGGCAGGACAATGTGGTCACCGGGGTACGATTTTACCATGAAGAGGAGGATCTGGGGGGGGCCCTCAATGGGACCGAGTTGTCCCTGCCCCCCCTGCAGCTGCACCATGGCGGCCGCTATCGCTGTGGTGGCTGGTTGAGCTCGGGGCTGTCACCGCATTGGGAGAAGTCGGCACCGGTGACAGTGACAGTGCACAGTGAGTGTGGGAATGGGGATGGGAAACCCCAACATCTTCCCAGGGTTCCCCCACCACTGCGTGGATCCGTCAGCCCTCCCTTCACCCCTCCCTGGGTCACACACACCTTCCCATGTCCCTCTCACATCCCTCCGTCTCTACCCGGGTCCCTCTCCAGGTCCCCCTGTCCCTCTTCATGTCCCCGCATCCCTGCCTGGCATCCCACACACCTTCCCAGTTCCCAGCTCCATCTTCTGCTCTCCCTTCCCTACCTGGGTCACTTCCACCCCTCCCTGCATCCCCCTAATCCCTCCCTGGGCTCCCCCCTCCCCCCATCTCTGAGCCCCCCACACCCCTCCCTGGGTCCTCTCTGTCCCATCTCTTGTCCCTCGTCCCTGCCTGCATCAACCCCACCCCTCCCTGGGTCCCATTCTTCCTCAATGGGATCTCCTGCATCTCCTTCGTATCCCCCTCCTGCCACTCCCTGTGGCCCCCATCCCTCATCGCTCCCCCACCCAACACATGAACCCCCACAGGGGTCCCTGTCAGTGCAGCCCCCTTGGGGACAAGTGGCACTGGGTGACCACCTGGTGCTGAGCTGTGCGGTGGCCGCAGGGATAGGTCCCCTGTCCTTCTCCTGGCACCGGGGGGGTTCGGGGGCACCACTGGGTACCAGTCCCCACCTGGAGCTGTGTCATGTTGGGGATGAGGACAGCGGCCACTACCAGTGCCAGGTCAGCAATGGGGACAGCATGGCTGAGAGCCCCACACTGAATGTCACCGTCCTGGGTGAGTGGGACCCCTGGGCTGGGGGTGACCCACCCCCACAGCATCCCCAATTCCACACATTCACATCCAACCTCATCTCCCTGACACCATCCCCAACCCACCCCAGGTCACAGACTGAACCACTGGGCGTCACAGTTCTGGGATTACTGGGACCACCTGGGTCCTGATATCCCCACCCAGAACATGCCACTCATGAGTCCCTCATCCCACCTGTCACATCCCCCACCCCACATCAGGTCAAAGTCACCATCCTGAGCGTGACACTCCCAGAGGAGTCGTACCCCTGGGATTGGGGTGATGCCCCCCACGATATACCTCATCCAGCCGATCACATCCCACCCACACCATTCTACACCCCCCACCAGGTGACGATGACCATCACCCTTGGACATGGTCCTGGGGGAGAGGGACCCTCAGGCTTGTGGTCACCCCATTCACAGTATCCCTCATCTCACCCTCATCTCACCCTCATCTCACCCTCACCTCTCTCTCACTTCACCCTCATCCCATCGTCATCCCATCTGTCACATGCCCTCATCCCACACAGGTGAGGATCCCCACCACCATGGGTCACAGTCACAGGTGAAGGGGACCCTCTGTGTCCAGGTCCCCCCATGCACAGACTCCCTCATCCCACCCATTCCACCATCATCCCCCATGCTGGGTGCCAGCCCCTCCCCCACCCTCAGCCCCGTCTCTGTCCCCACAGTGCCCGTGGCCAATGCCACCATCACCCCTGGCCCCTTGGCACATCAGGTGCGCCCAGGTGACCCCGTGACCCTGAGCTGCTCGGTGCAGGTGGGCTCAGCACCTGTCACCTTCACCTGGCTGCGTGATGGGCAAGAGGTGGCCCAGGGTCCCCTCCTGGATCTTGGGGACATCGATGTAGGACATTCGGGCACCTACCAGTGCGTGGCCACCAACCAGCTGGACAGGCACCGCGTGTTCCGGGCACTCAGCCCAGAGCTGGCCCTGGAGGTGACACCACAAGCACACAGGGACACAGGTGGGGTCACACAGGGTCACTGGGGGCTGCAGCACCCCCGAGACAATAGGTGACCCCAATGTGTCATGTGTTCCCTCTGTCCCCAGCAGTGACTGAGGGGGTTGGAAGGACCTTCCTGTTCCTAGTCCTGCTCCTGGGTGTCATCGGCAGCTGTCACTGGTGGCACCGCATGGGTGGGTGATAGTGGAGGGGGACAGGGGTCCTGAAAGGCAATGGGAAGTCCCCAGTATGGAGGGGCAATGGGGTGGCAATCAAAGCCCGTGATATGAGGATCTGAGATTGCGGGCATTTTGAACGATCCTGGGGTGTCCTGGAGGGACCTTGAGGAATATTGGGGTGGCACTGGGGGCTCCTGGCATTTTTGGGGAGGTGTTGTAGGATCATGCAAGGATGTTGGTGGTTCTTCAAGGACCCTGGGTGATTCCCCATCCCTGCCAAGCTTGGGATTATAGGGGCTTTGGTGGTGCTCAGGGGTACTGGAGGGAATCTGGGGTACAGTGAGGGCTCAGGAGGGATCAGATGCCATGGGGATCCCATGATCACACCCCAACCCCCTTTTCCTTGCATCTGCCAGGAAGTCCCAGGACAGGTGAGTGGGGGGCTCTGGCCATGACTCCCCTTTCTCCCCTCCCCAGACACCCCCCCACATCCCTTTATCCATGCAGGGCTTTCCTGGAGCCCCTGTCCCCTCTGAAGGAGGTGGAGGCGCTGGACACTCATGTGGTGGGCACTGCGCAGGCAGAGGGTGAGTACAGGGGAGGGACCAGGGACATGTAACCCACGGGTGCCACCCCCTACCCAGGTCCCCCCAGCTGGTGTCTCTTGCAGGGCCCCAGGTGGGTACCCTGTTCTCCCTCCCTGCAGGAACCACAAGTGATCAATGCGGAGCTGCCAAGACCCCACAAGTGACTGCATGGCCCCCGTGACATCTACGAGAAGATGTTGTGACACTGGGGGGGCTGGGGGTCACTGGGGGTCACTGGAGGTCACTGGAGGTCCCCATCTCTGGGCACCCACACCTCTGTTTTTCCCCTCATGGCCCCATGGGTTCCCAGCCTGACTTGGGAGGAGATCATGAATGCGGGGTCCCCATGTGGAGCTGCACAGCGTGGCCAGTGCTGCCCATTCTCCCTCCCAGTGCCAGGGGGGCACAGCACCCTGGTATTGGGACCAAAATAAAGCTTTTTGGTTAAACTTGCAGAAATGGCTTTTATTTTTTCATCTCTGTTGGGCTTTAGGAATGGGATTCTCCAATTTCAGGCTTCTCCTAAAAACCAGGAGCTGCTGCACCTCCCCTCCAACTGGAGGCACAAGAGGCCTGGTAGAACAGTGGGAGTTCAGGGCAAAACTCTGTAATTCAGTGTGATCATTCATTCCCAGCCAATGGTGAACTCTGGATTCTGTACCGGAGACTCGGGAGGTGTCTTGGTTTGAAAGACAGGTGTCTGCCAAGAACGGCAGGAACCTTCCTGGGATGAAAAATATGACCGCCTTCCCTCCAAATTATTATAACTTTGAAATTACAGAGCTTTCAGGCAAAGATAAAGGAATAACAATTGTTTACTAGGACATATATGTGTTACAAGACAAACAAACAACAAGAGCAGCAACGACAAACAAAACAGAATCCCAACAACAGCCTTCTCTGGGTGGCCAAAGCGCCCTCCCCTTTGGTGCAGTTCCGGTCACAGCCAGCAGGGGCGCTGGTGGCTGCCGGGTGGGCGGGGCAGGTGTGATGATTCCCCCGCGGCTGCAGGGGGCGCTGTGGGATGAGCTCAGCCATCTCTCTCCACCAGGCAATGGCGGCTCAGCCAATGGAATGAGAGACAATGGCTCCCTTTGTGAAAGGCATGGCGAGCAGCCGGTCTCAGCACAACTTCGGGTTGTGAACTGGGCTATAGCAGGAACCTCGGAGCAGCGGGCTGGGCAGCAGAGGCGAACATACCACCCAATTCTCGCAGTATCTCTACACTTCCCAAGAGAAAACCCCCCAGCTAAGAGACTGCAGCAAACTGCACCCCTTTCCCCTCCTCCCCATCCTGGCTACATCTTTCATCTCATAAGTACTTGTCCTTCTCATCCCTTCGGCAACAAAAGAGAGAAAAATTCCCTGAGTAAAAGGAAAAAAAGAAAAATTCTCACCTTTAAGAGGAGGTCCATGCATAGCCATGAGACTTTATGGTTCCCTTTAGGACCCCATTGGTGCATGCCACAGCAGTGTTTGCCTGTGGATAATACAGAGTGAGGAATGTTACTGAGTGCCCAACAGGTCAATGGGATTGTTCCCTGGCTGCTGGGCAGCAACCAACCCACAGGAAAGGCTTTTCCTGGGCCATTTTTAGGAACTCTTCCATTTTTCTCATTCCCACCCTGAGACTTCATTTACTTCCTATGTATTCAGCTCCAAAAAGGGAACAATTCTGTCCATCCTTGGACCACTGCACAGCAATCTGGGGAAATGCCCTCAGGGTCTGTTTCCCTGGAAAATCCACTCCATCCTGCCCTGAATTCCCCTGCCTGGGCACTCCCTGCTCCTGCTCTCACCCCCTGATCCTTGGATCCAAGTGTGGACAGCCACTGCTCAGTATTTCCACACTTTTTCCTCTCGTCTGGTGGCCACAGCCAGAAACCCAACAGTCTTTCTGGAAGCTTCCAAAGGGCTGCAGGTTTTGTGCAGGAAGGAGGAGGGTCCAGGTCAGGTTGTTGAGCAGGTTGTTGTTGTCTTTGCAGGACTTTTGGGGCTCTCTCAGTCCCTTGGCCAGAGGGACAAAATGATCAATTGCTGCATTTCCAGACTGCTTCCCTCACAGCTGCCCCTGCAGGGGGGGTTTCCACCCAGCCCTGCTCTCAAAACCATCACAGGCCCTCGCAGAGCCACTGCTTGGGCTCCCATTGGTTTTTGTGCTTCTTGCAGGGCTGAGCAAACCACATCCAGACCTTTTTCCCCCACACAATTCTCACCTTGGAGCAGCTCTAAAGCTGAGAGAATCAAAGGGGAGCTGGGGGAACCCTCAGGACTGGTTCCCTGCTCAGGAGCTCTGTGGGATTGCTGAGCCACAAACTGGAGGGGGGGGTGGGGGTTATGCGAAAATGAGGGAAATAAGTAAACAAATTGAAACAAAGAGAGCAAAAAGCCCCTGGGTGGGGGTACAGCCCCAGAGCTGCCTGGAGCCCCCCCAAACTATGAGCACCTCATGGGGGCAGTGCTGGGCCCTGGGTCACCCCTGATGGCAAAGATCTGTGTTAATGTCTTTACAAACAATTCTATGGATGAAGGCATGGGTGTTAACATCTTTGAAATGGGTCTTGATGTCTCTTCTGACTGCAAGCATCAAGTTTGTTACAGAGCCCAGACTGCCTGGCTCCTGAAACAGCTGAGTGGGTCTGCACCTGAACTTTGGGATAAATGACAGTTTCGGGGGGGAAATATGTGAGAGGCAGTTTGGGAAGTCTGTACCTTCCTACTACCTCAGCCAATGGGAAAAGGGAGAGGGCAACAGGCAGCCGGGAGTGAAAGATAAAAGGGGGCTGTGCTCTCTGAAACCCCGAAAGAGAAAACCCCATGGGCGTGTGCCACAGTGGACTCTCTCCCTCTATCTGAACAAAGTTGTGGGACTCCTCTGTCTCCTTTTTGGATATAAACCTCTGATGTTTGTGGATTAATTTTCCTGACACCCCAAAATCTGAGGCAGCCCGTGAAGGACCTGCCACCCTCATGCCCACCCAGCCACTGCCCATCCCTGGGAGCCCCATTCCCCTGGGAACCCAACCATGGGACCCCCATTCCTTATGTCCTTGCTCCCTGGGACCCCCATCCCCGGACTCCTATGTCACAGAATCTCCTGTCCCAAGGACCCCTATCCCAGTAATTCCAGCCCCTGGAACCCCCATTCCCCTGGCACCCCCATCCCTGGGACATGTATCCCATGACTTCAAATCCCAGGAGCTCACAGTCCCCTGGCACCCCCATCCCTGAGCTCCCCACCCATGGTGATCCACATTCCCATGGCACCCCCTTTCCCCAGAACACCTATCCTTGGCTCCCTACACCCCCTCAGCATCTAAATTCTGGCAGCAGCATGTCCCACCATGACCCCACAATGTCCCCACCCCGACCCCATCGTGTCCCCACCCTGCCCCCACCAAAAGCCACCTACATGTGGGGATGACACCTGACCTCGCTTCCTTCCCCTTCATCCAAAAAGCCACCACCCCGGTGACAGGTCGCCCTGGCTCTGTGTGACAGCCAGCCCGGATGGCCAGGGACACTGGGATGGCCAAGAAGGTGGCACTGCTCCTGTGGGGTGAGTGCCCCTGGCACGGGCCTGATGCCCCGCGGATGGGCCCTGGTGAGGCAGAGAACGGTGGAGAGGGTGCACAGGGGGCTGTGGGGTCCTCTGAGGTCCCCAATGCCAGCAGAGGCAGTGAATGAGGTGGCTGGGGTCATGGGGTGGCTGTAGGGACAGGAAAAGGAGGGCAGGAATGCAGGGACCGGAATAGGGGGATGGGGATGTGGGGGGAGAGGCATCATGGGACTGCGGTAGCTGTGTGGCCAGGGGGACACAGGGATGCAGGGACAGGGCCAAGGGGACAGGCACCATGGGGATGTGGCAATGGGGACAGGGGTTGTGGGACTGGTGACCTATGCCTGCATGGGGTGGCTGTGGCTTGCCCATTTCTGGTGTGTCCACAGTGTCATCATGTCCTGCCTGAGCACGGGGTGGCTGTGATGTCCCCACCACTGAGAGATCCGTGCCACTCTGGTGTCCCCAAGGGGACACTTAGGGCACAATGCCACACTACATCTCCCGGGTATCTTTGGGACCACCCCGTGGGGCCACCCCCATCCAGCCTCTGTCCCTTCTCCCTTCCAGCACAGACCCTCGGCCTCACTGGTGAGTCTTCGGCAGATGCCATGTCCCCACCCTGCTGTCCCCAGCCTCACTGTGGCCCTGGCAGGCTGGTGTCACCTGTCACCCACAGGTGCCCAGACCACCTAGCTCCTCGTGGAGACCCCCTGGAGGCCAGCAGTGCTGTGGGACAGGGTGACACTGACCTGCCAGGGCTCGGGGACCCCCAATGCCACCACCTGGTAAAAGGACGGACAGCCCTGGTGGCAGAAAGCACCTGAGCACTTCATTGCCAACGAGAGTGGCACCTACCAGTGTCACAGAGCTGGCACCAGGCTGAGCTCCCCTGTGAGGGTCTTAAATGGTGAGTGGGGGGATGTGCACCTGTGCCAATCTGAGGGGTCTGGGTGGGCCCCTGCCCATGGGTTGCTTCACGTCCTTGTTTTGATGAGAGCCTGTCCCCTGCACATGGGGACATCCCAGTTCATCCCATTGGTTCCTTGTGCACAAACACCACTTTGTTCCAGTGCACACCGGTGCATCCCAGTGTGATGGGACCCCTGTGGTGCTCGAGGCTGTGATGGGGTCCCCTCTGGTGTCCCGAGGAGCCTCTGGAGACACTGGGGACTCCTTCCAGTGGTCCCTGGTGTAATGGGGACCTCCCTGGACCCCTCTTGAGTCCCTTAGTGTGACAGGACCCCCCTGTCCCACAGACCGGCTGGTGCTACAGGTGTCGGCACAGGTGCTGCTGGAGGGGGACACGGTGACACTGCGCTGCCAGCGCTGGAGGGACAAGTCTGTTACCAGAGTGCAATTTTACCACGAGGAGAAGGATCTGGGGGGACCCCTTAATGGGACGGAGCTGTCCCTGTCCCCCCTGCAGCTGAACCACAACGGCCACTACCGCTGCAGGGGCTGGGTGGGCATCGACCAGTTGGAGTCAGTGCCGGTGACAGTGACAGTGCATGGTGAGCACCCCTACAGCTGGCACCCCCATACTCTGATGCCCCCTCCCCCATCCCCAGCAGGCAGCGCATCACCGTGTCCCTCTGCTGACAGTGAACAGTGAGCATCCCCACAATCCTGCACCCCAGGGCCCCCTCCCCTGCTGGCTTGGGGTCACCACATTCTCCTATGTCTCCTTCCCAGAGCTCTTCACGGAGCCCGTGCTAGACGGTCCCCCCGAGCCCACCGAGGGGTCCCCCCTGAATCTCAGCTGCCTCAGCACCACCAGTCCCCTGCGGCCCCGAGCCCCCCTCCTGCACCTCTTCTACCGCGACGGGCAGTGGGTGGGGGGCCCGCAGGTGTCCCCACAGCTCCTGGTGCCCACCGTGGGGGTGTCCCACTCAGGCAATTACAGCTGCGAGGTGTGCTCCGGGGGGGGGGGGGGGGGGGCGTGCGGAAGAGCAGCGCCCAGCTCCGCGTCACGGTGCGCAGTGAATGTGGGGATGGGCACGGGAGCTCCGACAGCCTCCCCGTGTGCCTTATCCATGCCTGGGATCCCCCATCTCCCCCAGACTCCTTTGCCGGTTCTCCCCATCGCTGCCCTGTGTCCCCTCATTCCTCTCCTGGTGTCCTGCCCAGGTGCCCAAACCACGACCAGGGTCCGTTCGTCTCTTCCCGCCTCCCTCCTCGGTCCCGTCTCCCTTCACCGGGACCCCTCACCCCTTTCTGGGTCCCCCCCACCCCTCTCTGAGGTCCCTCCATAGTCCCCTGGTTCTCCCGTCCCTGTCTGGGTCCCCACAGCCCTCCCTGGGGTTCCCCCATCGCTGTCCAGGTCTCCCCTCCCTGAATTTCCCATCGCTCCCTGCGGTCCCATTCCAAGCCCCCCTCTACCTCACTGGGGTCCCTCCACCCCTCTCTGACCCTCCCCGGGTCCTTGACTGTGCCCTGCTGTCCCCTCCCACGCGGGTCCCGCTCTCGGGGGTGTCCATGGCAGCCCAGCCCCCCGGGGCACAGGTGGCCCTGGGTGACCGCATCGTGCTGAGCTGCACGGTGGCCGTGGGGACAGGTCCCTTGTCCTTTTCCTGGCACCGGGAAGGCTTGGGGGCACCGCTGGGCACCGGCCCCCGCCTGGAGCTGAGCCACGTTGGGGACGAGGACGGCGGCCACTACCAATGCCAGGCCAGTAATGGGGACAGCGTGGCTGAGAGCCCCACACTGAATGTCACCGTACTGGGTGAGTGGGGCCCTCGGGCTGGGGGTGGTTCCCCCACGGCATCCCCATCACACCCATCCCACCCTCATTCCCCCCGTGCCACTCCTCCCACGCCGGGTGACAGCCCCTCCCCCACCCTCAGCCCCGTCTCCGTCCCCGCAGTGCCCGTGGCCAATGTCACCATCACCCCTGGCCCCCAGGCACACCAGGTATGTGGAGAGATGGCTCGAAGAGCAGGACCGTGAGATGCTAGATGCTCTGCTTTTGCAGCATCTGCCACAGAGTACAGAGTAGGCATTGTGCAAGCAAAACCTTGAGAGAAAGCTGCAAGGACAATGTCCTTGGTCGTTTTAGGAAAGTATCGAGTTTATGAAAGAGGAATTGTGGTCAAAAGAATACAGAACATCAGATTAAGGGACCGCGAGTTGGGAGAGAACAAGTATTGTAGCTGTATGCATCTAACCAATAATAGTGTAGCAAGCAGTCTTACTAACCAATGACATAATGACATGTAAAACCTGCAAGCTGCTGAAAAATGTACTTAAGTCTGAGAACCGAGAGAAATAGTTTGGAATAAAGCTTGTATTGATCACATTGATCCGGTATTGCTTTTTCTCCTCGTCGATTGCGGGGTGTTACCTTCAATGGTGCCGGTCCAACCTTGAATGAGATTACCTTAAATGAGACTACCTTTAATGAGACTTTTTTATACCGCAACACTGTCTTAAAACCCTCCCCTGCCATGTTCCCCCACAAGATGATGTCACCAAGGCACCGTGGTTGTTCTGGAGCCTCCCCCTTTTCCAGGGCAGTCGGGATCAGTCCCTGGCACAGGGTGGGGCCGTGTTTCCAGGTGGTTCCAGGGGCTCTGGACACCCCTCCAGGTCAAGGCAAACTGTCCTGCCCTCTGCTGCCAAAACAATGGGGACAAATGCATTGGCAACGTCCATGGTGGCAACCCTTGGATGCATCGGCCTCCAGCTCATCCAACATGTCCGGCACAGCCGCTCTCAGTCCCTGTCAGTGGCCATTCTCCACTAGATTCATGCTCTGGCCATGTGAGGCCCTTGAAGGTTCAGCAGCTCCAGCTGAGCACTCCCGGCTCTCCAGGTCATGGCTCATCCCAAGGATGGGGCCCACAGCCCCAGTCAGTGCCATGTTGCTGACGGGGCCCTGTTGTGGTGTCCATCAGTCCCTGTTGCTCTTGCACCCTCAGCAGCCCCACAGCAGAAGGGTCTGGGGAGAGCCCCGGCCAGGGACTGAGCTGTGCAATTGCCTCTGTGTCCACAGCAGATCTGCCAGAGCCCAACGATGCCCTTTGGGCTCCCTGACATCCCCGCTCTGGCACCCACAGCCCCTCGTGCTGCTCCTCCCTCCCTGCGCTCACTGCCTGCAGGGCTGTTCCTCTCACAGCCTCTGGCTCCTCTTGGCTGCTGCAATTCCATCTCTGCCATCCCTTGGATTTGCCCTTCCCAGCTCCGGGCCGACCCTGCCCAGCCCCCCCAGCCTGTTCCAGAGCTCCTCCCGGGTCCTGAGAGCTGTTGGGGGTGTCGCCATGGCAACAGTCAGTCCCGACACATGGCGACAGTGGCTTCGGACTTGCTGTCACAGTCGGTTTGGACACATCACCACTGTTGTTCTCCGCACCCTATGACAATCCCAGCGCTAGCAGTGCAATGGCAGCTGTGACCTGTGCCGGGGCTCTGAGTCCAAGATTCCTCTCCTTATGTGCTGGCACGTCCCCGGGGTCCCTGGTCCCCCACAACCCTGGCCCCTCTATTCCAGAGCCTCCCTCCCAGCCCTCCCCCGCTCGCCCAGCTGTGCCCCCTGCCAGCCCCAGGCCCGGGCCCGGCAGAGGCTCCGGAGCAGCTCCGGGGCTCAGACGCCGCTCGGGGAGCGCCGGCTGCGGGGCTTTGGGCACCGGGGGTCACCGGGCAGGGCTGCGGCAGGGCTGGGCTGGGCTGGGGGCACTCCCCCAGGCCGCCCCCGGCTCCGTGCCGGGGCTCTCGGGGCTCTCGGGGCGCTGCCGCTGCTGCCGGGCTCCAGCTCGGCCCGAGGGGCTCGGCAGCTGCGGGATCGGTGCCCGTGGCGACGGGGCGGCACCGCCGCAGCTCCCCGAGCCCCGGGCCGGTGTCACCGAGACAAACCGAGGCGACAAACAGCGAGCGGCAGCTCCTTGCCCTCTGCGGGGGCGGCTGCGAGGGAACCAGGCCGCAAATGCCCCCATTGATCATTTTGTCACCGTCCCCAAGGCACTGAGAGAGCCCCAAAAATCCTGCAAATCCCACAGGGATCTGCTCAACGACCGCACCTGGACCCTCCTCCTTCCCGAGCTGAACACACAGAGCTGAACAAACCAATCCCATTTCTTATAGTTTAATCAAAAAGCTGCAGGTTGGGTATAATAACGGGAAAAAGGTTCCATTGCCCCCTGGCACTAGGAGGGGGAAAAAGGGGGTCATAGCCGGACCCCCACCCTCACCTGCCCTGGTGCTTCCTGGTGGCTGCAAGGAAAAGGGGAGGGGGTGACCCTGGGGTCCTCGGGACCCATTAACCTTCCTGGGACTTCAGGAGCTCCAAGTAACCCTGGGACACCCAAATCCCCTCAGGACCTCCAAATCTCCACTGGATCCCCAAATCCCCTCGGGAATCCCAAGTCTCCACCGGACCCCGATTCCCCCCAGGACCCCAAGCACACCTGAACCCACAGAACTTCGACACCACCACGGTGTCCCCAACTCCCCCAGTTCCCCCGACCCCTGAGCCCCAGAACCCCAAGCCCAGCAGGGAGGAGCACCTCCCAAACTCACACAGGACCCCGGAGGCACCCCCCAGCATCCCTGCACATCCCTCCACGAACTCCCAAAGCCCCCAGGAGCTCCCAGAGCCACCCCAGTGTTCCTCGTATATCACCCAGGGATGCACCTGCGGCCCAACCAAGCCCCTCCCAATTCCCCCCAAATCCCCAAGGACCCCGAGCCAAGGTCTCTGGGGGCTCAGCTGCCCCCAGCTCAGGGGCTGTGGGTGCTGTCCCATCTCCCCCCACTCTGGGGGCCTCCCTCACTCCACGACCCCCAACTCCCTCCCCCCAATGTCACCCACCCATGCGGTGCCAGCAGTGACAGCCCCCGATGACAGCCAGGAGCAGGAGCAGGTACAGGAGGGTCCTGCCGATGTTCACAGCCGCTGATGGGGACACAGGGGGACACTGAGGTCACGCAGAACCCCAAAGGTCCTGCAACCCCGTGACCCTGTGTGACCCCACCTGTGACCCAATGTCCCCACGGTGTCACCTCCAGGGCCAGCTCTGGGCTGAGCGCCTGGAACACGTGGTGCCCGTCCAGCTGGTTGGTGGCCACGCACTGGTAGGTGCCAGAATGTCCCACATCGATGTCCTCAAGCTCCAGGAGGGGACCCTGGGCAACCTCCTGCCCATCACGCAGCCAGGTGAAGGTGACAGGTGCTGAGCCCACCTGCACTGAGCAGCGCAGGGTCACGGGGTCACCTGTGTACACCTGGTGTGCTGGGGGGCCAGGGGTGATGGTGGCATTGGCCACGGGCACTGCAGGGACAGAGATGGGGCTGAGGCTGGGGGAGGGGCTGGCATCTGGTGTGGGGGGAGAGGACTGTGCGTGGGATGACGGTGGGATGAGGGTGGGATGGGGATGCCGTTTTTGCGTTACCACATTCTCAAGGGTTCCTCTCCACTAGGACAGTGACATTCAATGTGGGGCTCTCAGCCACACTGTCCCCGTCACTAACGCGGCACTGGTAGTGGCCGCTGTCCTTGTCCCCAACATGGCAGAGCTCCAGGGGGGACCTGTGCCCAGTGGTGTTCCCGAGCCCCCCCGGTGCCAGGAGAAGGACAGGGGACCTGTCCCCGCGGTCACCGCGCAACTCAGCACCAGGCGGTCACCCAGTGCCACCTGTGCCCCGGGGGACTTGCACCGACAGGGACAGCCCCGAGAGCGGGACCCCTGCGGGAGGGGACAGCGGGGCACAGTGAGGGACTCCGGGAGGATCTGATAGGGGTGGGGAGACCCCAGTGAAAGAGAAGAGGGCCCAGAGATGGGGGAGGGCTTGGAAAGGGAGCCCAGGGAAGGATGGGGGGGATTCAGGGAGGGGACAGCCGGAGAGGGATGGGGGGTGAGGGGATGGAATGAAAGATGAGGGGACTGGGGAGAAACGTGGGAAGAGATGAGCGGACCCAAGCAGTGATGGGGACACCGGGAAAGGTGTCTAGGGGAGATGGGGGATTCCAGTCAGGTCTGGGGGACCCGGGGAGGCTGTCGGGGTTCCCGTGCCCATCCCCGCACTCACTGCGCACTGTGACGCGGAGCCGGGCGCTGCTCTTCCGCACGGCCCCCCCCTCGGAGCGCACCTCGCAGCTGTAATTGCCCGAGTGGGACACCCCCACGGCGGGCACCAGGAGCTGCGGGGACCCCTGCGGGCCCCCCACCCACTCCCCATCCCGGTAGAAGAGGTGCAGGAGGGTGGCTCGGGGCCGCAGGGGGCTGGGGGTGCTGAGGCAGCTCAGATTCAGGGGGGACCCCCCGATGACCTCGGGGGGACCCTCCAGCACCGGCACCGAGAAGAGCTCTGGGAAGGAGATGGGGATGGGGTCTTTGATTGTGAGTCTGTTGGGGAGGGGCTGTGGGGGTGTCGGTGTTTTGGGATGCTCACCGTGCACTGTCACTCTCACCGGCTTCGACAGCTCCCATTGCAAGTTTTCCACCCAGCCCCCGCAGTGGTAGCTGCCTGTGTCGTTCAGCTGCAGGGGGGACAGGGACAGCTCGGTCCCATGGAGGGACCTCCGCAGATCCTTCCCGTCACGGTAGAAGCTTACGCCGGTGACAGAGTTGTTCCACCAGCCCCGGCAGCGCAGTGTCACGGTGTCCCCCTCCAGCAGCGCCCGCGCCGGCACCTGCAGCACCAACGGGCCTGTGGGACACGTGGGGACACATCACTCCGGGAGGGTCTCGATGGCAGCGGCAGCGCTCCAGGCGTCCCCGGTTCCAACACCGGGGTCCCCTCGCCCTAGGATGCTCTGGGATGTCCCCGTGTGTAGGGGACAGGCTCTCATCACACGAGGGTGGTGACCCAGGGAACAGAGCCCACCCAGAGCCCTAGGGGCCCCCGCGAGTGTCACGGTGGGGACACAAACCCCCCTCACCATTTACGACGCTCACGGGGCTGCTGAGCCCGGTGCCGGGTCTGTGACAGTGGTAGGTGCCACTCTCAGCGACAGTGAAGCAGTGAAGTCCCTTCTTTCTCCCCCAGCTACTCCCGTCCTTGTACCAGGTGGTGGCACCAGGTGTCCCCGAGCCCTGGCAGGTCAGTGTCACCTGGTCCCACGGCACCGCCGGTGTCCAGGGGGGCTCCACGAGGAGCTGGGTGGTCTCGGCACCTGTGGGTGACAGGGGACACCAGCCTGCCAGGGCCAGCGTGAGGCTGGGGACAGAGAGTGGGGACATGGCATCTGCCGAGGACTCACCAGTGAGGCTGAGGGTCTGTGCTGGAAGGGAGAAGGGACAGGGCTGGGTGGGGGTGGCCCCATGGGCACGTTTGAACCCGGGGCACGGGGTGTGGGGGCTGACCCCGAGCTGTCACTGTGTGGACCCCAGAGTGGCACGGATGTCTCGGGGATGGGGACAGTGCGGCCACCCCGTGCTCAGGCAGGACATAGGGACAGTGTGGACACTCTGGAAATGGGGACAGCACAGGCACCCCGTGCTGGCACAGGTCACCCCCATCAGCCCCCCAGCACCTGTGTCCATAGCCCGACCCAAAGTTGCCCGTCCACTTGTCCCTGTCCCTTCGCCCCTGTGTCCCCCTGTCCCCACAGCTGCCCCAGCTCCATGGTGCCTCCCCACACCCGTGTCCCCCCATTATGGTCCCCATGATTCTGTCCCTCCTCTCCTGTCCCCAGGGCCAAACCATGACCTTGGTCACCTCATGGAGTGGCTCTGCTGGCATAGGGACCTCAGGGGACCCCGTAACCCTCCTGTGCCCCCTCCCCACCGCTCTCTGCCTCACCAGGGCCCATCCCCGGGGTGTCAGGCCCGTGCCTGGGGCACTCACCCCACAGGAGCAGTGCCACCTTCCCAGCCATCCCGGTGTCCCCAGCCATCTGGGCTAGCTGTCACATGCTGTTGAGGCCACCTGTGCCCTGGGTGGCGGCTCTCCGGATGAAGGGGAAGGAAGCGAAGTCATCTCTTGACCTCACAAGTGGGTGGCGCATGGTGGGGGCTGGGTGGGGACAGGCTGGCCACAAGCTGGGGACTTCATGGGTTTGGGTACCCGTGCATGGGTGTTCCTTGGGAATGGGGGTCCTGGGCTGTGGAGATCATGGGGAATGGCAATCCTGGGATGGGGCCCCAGGTAGGGGGGACACAAGGAATGGGGGTCCCGTGGTTGGGTTCCCAGGGCAATGGGGGTCGCAGTGATGGGCAGTGTCTGGGTGGGCACATGGGTCTCAGCTCCTTCACGGGGTGCCTCAAATATTGGGGTGGCTGAGGGCCCAGCGCTGTCCCCTCAGGTGGGTCAGGGCCTGGGGGGGTCACCCCAGGTGGATTCCAAGTGGCTTTAAGTCTGTGGCCCCTCCCCCACCCAGGGGCTTTTTCCGCTTTATCGCCATTTCTTTCCTTTTTTCCCTCAATTTCGGAACCCCACCGCATTTCCTGGCTTGACAATCCCAGGGAACACCGGAGCACAGAACGGCTTGGGGGGACCCCAGGGAGGGGAAAAGGGGGACTGGAGGTGCAGGGAGTGGTAGGGGGGCTGTGGGGGTTGGGGGTGTCTGGCTGTGCCCCCCAACACTTTCACTTTCTCTTTCCTGCAGCAGAAGGAAGAGGCCATTTGTGCTGAGAGTCAGAGGGGTGGGGGGTGGGCTCTGTCCTGGGGGGGCACATCCAGAGGGCTCCTGTCCTGAGGGATGGCAGTTCAGGGGGGGCGTGTCCACACTTCTCCGTTCTTGGTCATCCCCAAGAGGATCTGAGCCGGGAAGAGCAGCTTGGGAATGGAGCCCCAGGCAGGAAGGAGCTCCCAAATTCCTCCTCCTTGCAGCCTGTGCCCATCCAAGGCTGGAGCCCAGCCATGGCACAGCCCCACTGCCCAGGGATGGCCATTGGCCAGCCCTGCTCTGGCCAGCCCCAGGGGACAGCCAGGACCTGAGGCTCCCAGCCACCCCCTTGGCTTTGATTCTCACAGCTTTAGAGCTGCTCCAAGGTGAGAATTGTGTGGGGGAAAATGGCCTGGCTGTGGTTTGCTCAGCCCTGCAAGAAGCACAAAAACCAATGGGAGCCCAAGCAGTGGCTCTGCGAGGGCCTGTGATGGTTTTGAGAGCAGGGCTGGCTGGAAACCCCCCCTGCAGGGGCAGCTGTGAGGGAAGCAGTCCAGAAATGCAGCAATTGATCATTTTGTCCCTCTGGCCAAGGGACTGAGAGAGTCCCAAAACTCCTGCAAAGACGACAACAACAATCTGCTCAACAACCTGACCTGGACACTCCTCCTTCCTGTACAAAACCTGCAGCCCTTTGGAAGCTTCCAGAATGAATGTTTGTTTTCTGGATGTGGCCACCAGATGAGAGGGAAAAGTGTGGAAATATCGAGCAGTGGCTGTCCACACGTGGATCCAGGGATCAGGGGGTGAGAGCAGGAGCAGGGAGTGCCCAGGCAGGAGAATTCAGGGCAGGATGGAGTGGATTTTCCAGGGAATCAGACCCTGAGGGACACACAGGCATTTCCACAGATTGCTGTGCAGTGGTCCAAGGATGGACAGAGTTGTTCCCTTTTGGGAGTGGAATCCATGGGAAGTAAATCAAGTCTCAGGGTGGGAATGAGAAAAATGGGAAGAGATCCTAAATATGAATGAAAGGAACAAGAGGGAGATGTCTTTACAAACAAAGTGTGAGGCCTGCTGGTAGATAGGGCCGGATACTGATAGGTGAAAGAAGCAATGGGAGGAACCATAAATTCCATAGGAATTTCCATTAAGTGACACAGACTCACCCAAGGGCATGTTAAATCCCTGGACTCAGAGAAAAAGAACAGAGACACAAAGAAAACAAAGTGTGTGTGGGGGGAATGTACATTAGAAGGGGTTCTGTATTAGGTGATTCGGGAAGCCTATACCTCTTGAGTACCTCAGCCACTGGGAAAAGAAAAGGGAACCTACGGCCGTGAAATTAAGATAAAAAGAGGCTGTGTCCTCTAAGCAATTTGAGACACCCCATGGGAAATGTCCATGTCCTCTCCCTTTATCCGTGAATAAATTTACAGGACTCCTCTGTCTCCTTTTTGGACATAAACCTCTAGTGTTTGTGGATTAATTTTCCTGACATGGGCAAAGAAAAGCCTTCCCTGTGGGATGGGTTGCTGCCCAGCAGACGGGGAACAATGCCATGGACCTGTTGGACACTCAGGGACATTCCACACCCTGTATTATCCACAGGCAAACGCTGCTGTGGGATGCACCTACGGATGCTCCTCAAGGGAACCATAAGTCTCAGTTCTTTGTGATTTGTTTGTGTTTTCATTGTCAGCAAATCTTTCAGAGACCAACTATTAAAACAATCCTAAAAAACAGGCAATTTTATCATTATCAGCTTGCTTTTGGCTGAGTTTCTTTTTCTTTACTGGAAAAGAAATGGTGTGGGAAAAGCATTTCACCCTTATTCTATAGATGTATAATTTTGTGTGAACCACCTGGGAATGAGGAAATTCAACCAAAGTTAGCCTGGGAGTTACCATTGTCAGGGGCAGGTCGTGACAGGGCACCCCTGAATTTGGTGCACCCCAGAGGTCACAGTGCCCCACAGGGGACAGAGGGGCTGGTCAGGACCCACCCCCCCCCAGGACGAGGATTCCCCAGGACATGGGAACTGCAGAGCAAGGACCCCCCAGGACAAGACCCAGGCATCACCACACCAGAGGAGTCCTTTGCCTCCAGGGCAGGGCCCCTCTGGATGTGCCCCCCAGGACAGAACCCACCTCCCCTACCCCCGTCTGACTCTCAGCGTAAATGGAGAGGAAAGAGAAAGTGAAAGTGGTGGGGGAAGCACAGCCCAAGAGCCCTATCCCCCACAGGCCGCCTTTTACCCCTCCCTGGCGTCCCCAACCCGATTCCTGCTCAGGTGCTCCCTGGGATTGCTGAGTCAGGAAATGAAGGGTGAGAGGGGGTGGTGTGGAAGTAAGGAAAATAGGGAAAAAATAGAAATAAAAAGAGGAAAAAGCCCAGGGGTGTGTGGGGCACAGACCCAGAGCCTCCCAGGACCAGCCTCAGGTGCCCCCCAGGCTATGAGCACCCTGTGGGGGCTGTGCTGGGCCCTGAGTCACCCCAAAATCTGAGGTACCCTGTGAAGAAGCTGTGACCCACGTGCCCACCCAAACACTGCCCATCCCTGGGACCCCAATTCCTCTGGGAACCCAACCATGTGTACCCCATTCCCTTGGGAACCAAACCATGGGACCCCCATGCCAGGAATGCCATTGCCCAGGATCCCTTTTCCCTTCATCCCATCCCATGGGCCCCCCCTTCCCCCAATACCCCTATTCCTGAAGGTCCCCTTTCTACACCCCACACCCCCAACGCTGAAACCCACATTCCATGACCCCAAATCCCTGGGAACCATGTTTCTCCAGGACCCTCATCCCTGGAATCCCCGAAGCCTGGGGACCTTGATTGCCCTGACCTCCATCCCGTGACTGCCCTTCCTCTAGACCCCAGTTCCTCCGGACCCCAATTCTCCTGGACACCCATCCTTGGCTCCCCACGTGCCCTGAGCCCCCCACTCCTGGGAACACATCACCCACCATGTCCCCAGACCATCCCACAACGTCCCCAGCCTGTCCCCTGCTGTGTTTCCACCCTGCCCCCACCCTGCCCCAACCAAGGTCCACCTACACATGCGGATGAAACGTGACCTCGCTTCCTTCCCTTTGGTCCCAAGAGCTGCCACCTGGGGACAGGTGGCCCCAGCAGCGTGTGACAGCCAGCCGGGATGGCCAGGGACAGCGGGATGGCCAGGAAGGTGGTGCTGCTCCTGTGGGGTGAGTGTCCCATGGATGGGCCCTGGTGAGGCAGAGAGCGGTGGGGAGGGGCACAGGGGGGCTGCGCGGTCCCCTGAGTTCCCCAATGCCAGCAGAGCCTTTCCATGGGGGTGGACCCTTCTGGTGTGATCAGAGTCATGGCGTGGCTGTGGGGACAGGAACAGGAGGACAGGAGTAGGGGAACTGGGATGTGAGAAGATGAACAGGGGAACTGAGATGCAGGGACAAGGATGTGGCAAAAGGAACCTTGGGGCTGGGGCAGCTGTGGGGACAGGGACAGGGAGACAGGGATGTAGGGACAGGGACAAGGGGACAAGCATGTTAAGGATGGGCCATGGGGACAGGTACCACTGGAATGGGATCATGACCACAGGCCATGGGGATGTGGTCATGGGGACACATGCTGTGGGGCTGGTGGAGGTAACGTGTGCCAGCATGGTGGTGTCACCATGCCTGGGGTGTCCACACTGTCCCCATGTCCTGCTCGAGCCTGGGGTGTCCGAGGTGTCCCTGTCCTCAAGACCTCTGTGCTAAACCGGTGTCCCCATGGGGACAGTTTGGGGACAGACCCCACATCCCATGCCCCAGGTGCTGCTGTCCCCACAGAACCACCCCAACCAGACCCTCTCCCTTCTCTCTTCCAGCCCAAACCCTCGGCCTCGCTGGTGAGTCCTCAGGGGGATGCCATGTTCCTGCCCTGCTGTCCCCAGCCCCATGGTGGCCCTGGCAGGCTGGTGTCCCCTGTCACCTGCAGGTGCCCAGACCACCCAGCTCCTCGTGGAGCCCCCCTGGACACCAGCGGTGCTGTGGGACCGGGTGACACTGACCTGCCAGGGCTCGAGGACACCTGGTGCCACCACGTGGTACAAGGACGGGCAGCTCTGGTGAAAGGAAGGACGTGACCCCCTCACTGTCACTGAGACTGGCACCTACAACTGTCAAACACCCAGTTCTGGGCTCAGCTCCACTGTGACAGTCTTAAATGGTGAGGGGGGATCTTGAATTATCAGGGTGGCCCCCGATCAGTCTGGGTGGGCTCCACTCCGTGGGTGGCCCCACACCCTTTGTGCAGCAAGAGTCCCTCCCCTGCACATGGGGACATCACAGTGCACCCCAGTGCATCCCAGTGCATCCCAGTGTCATGGGACCACTGTGGTGCCCCCAGTGATGTGGAGTTGCCCTTAGTGTCTCTGGGGTCTCCCGTGCAATGGAAACTCTCCCCAGTGATCTCCAGTGCCATGGGGTCCACCTCGGATCTGTCTTAGCGTTGTCAGTGTGACAGGACCTCCCTGTCCCACAGACCAGCTGGTGCTGCAGGTGCCAGCACAGGTGCTGCTGGAGGGGGACACGGTGACACTGCACTGCCGGGTCAGGAAGGACACACCGGACACCAGGGTGCGATTTTACCGTGGGGAGAAGGATCTGGGGGGGTCCGTCAAGAAGGCCGAGCTGTCCCTGTCACCCCTGAAGGTGCACCACAGTGGCTGCTACACCTGCGGGGGCTTGGTGGGCTCGGGAATCTCATCGTGGCATAATTCAGCTCCAGTGACAGTGACCGTGCACGGTGAGCACCCCCACAGCCTGCACCCGATACCCCGACACCGGGATACCTCACAGATTCACACCCCCAAAGCCCCTTCCCAGCAGACTCAGAGTCACAGTCCCCACCTCCCATCTCTTCCCAGAGCTCTTCACGGTGCCGGTGCTGGAGGGTCCCCCCGAGCCCACCGAGGGCTCCCCCCTGAATCTCAGCTGCCTCAGCACCCCCAGCCCCCTGCGGCCCCGAGCCCCCCTCCTGCACCTCTTCTACCGCGACGGGCAGTTGGTGGGGGGCCCGCAGGGGTCCCCGCAGCTCCTGGTGCCCGCCGTGGGGGTGTCCCACTCGGGCGACTACAGCTGCGAGGTGCGCTCCGAGTGGGGGGCCGTGCGGAAGAGCAGCGCCCGGCTCCGCGTCACGGTGCGCAGTGAGTGCGGGGATGGGCACGGGAGCCCCGACAGCCTGCCCGGGTCCCCCATGCCTTCTCAACACTCTCTCTGTGTCTTTCCATCCCTTCCCAGGTCCCTCCCTGATCCCTGCATCCCTCATCAGGTCCCCTCATTCCACCCTAAGTACGCCTTTCCCTCTCTTAGGTCCCTCCATTATCCAAGTTCCCACCATCCCCTCTCTGTGACCCCAAAACCTTCCCTGCAGTCCCCTCCAACCCTCTCCATGTCCCCCTTCCTTGAATTTCCCATCCTTCCCTGGGGTCCCTTCCATCCCTTTCCAAGCCTCTCCTGCATCTCTGGGTCCCTTTCTTCCTCACTGACATCCCCCCACCCCTCTCTGATCCTCCCCCTCCCTGAGTCCTTCACTGCTCCCTGGTGTCCCCAACCCCTCCCGGGTTCCCAATTCCCCTCATGTCCCCCCACAGGGGTCCCAGTCTCAGGGGTGTCCCTGTCAGCACAGCCCCCCGGGGGACAGGTGGCACTGGGTGACCGCCTGGTGCTGAGCTGCACGGTGGCTGCGGGGAAAGGTCCCCTGTCCTTCTCCTGGCACTGGGAAGGCTTGGGGGCACCACTGGGCCCCGGCCCCCGCCTGGAGCTATGCCACGTTGGGGATGAGGACAGCGGCCACTACCAGTGCCGGGTCAGCAATGGGGACAGCGTGGCTGAGAGCCCCACACTGAATGTCACTGTCCTGGGTGGGCAGGACCCCCGGGCTGGGGGTGACCCCCCCACAGCATCCCCAATTCCACACATTCACATCCAACCTCGTCTCCCTGACACCATCCCCAACCCACCCCAGGTCACAGCCCCCACCACTGGGAGTCACATTCCTGACTTAATGGGACTGTCTGGGTTCCGATATCGCCACCCAGGACATGCTACCCATGAGTCCCTCATCCCCCCTGTCACATCCCCCACCCCACATCAAGTCAAAGTCACCATCCTGAGCGTGACCCTCTCAGGAGAGTCATACACCTGGGATTGGGGTGATGCCCCCCACGATATGCCTCATCCAGCCGATCACATCCCACCCACACCATTCCACACCCCCCACCAGGTGACGATGACCATTACCCTTGGGCATGGTCCTGGGTGAATGGGACCCTCAGGCTTGTGGTCACCCCATTCACAGTATCCCGCATCTCACCCTCACCTCACCCTCATCCCATCGTCATCCCATCTGTCACATGCCCTCATCCCACACAGGTGAGGATCCCCACCACCATGGGTCACAGTCACAGGTGAAGGGGACCCTCTGTGTCCAGATGCCACCATGCACAGACTCCCTCATCCCACCCATGCCATCCTCATCCCACCCATCCTACCATCATCCCACCACACAGCAGGTGCCAGCCCCTGCCCCCAAACCCTCAGCCCTGTCTCTGTCCCCACAGTGCCCGTGGCCAATGCCACCATCACCCCTGGCCCCCCGGCACACCAGGTGCGCCCAGGTGACCCCGTGACACTGCAATGCTCGGTGCAGGTGGGCTCAGCACCTGTCACCTTCACTTGGCTGCGCGATGGGCAGGAGGTGGCCCAGGGTCCCCTCCTGGAGCTTGGGGATGTCGACGTGGGACATTCGGGCACCTACCAGTGCGTGGCCACCAACCAGCTGGACAGGCACCGCGTGTTCCGGGCGCTCAGCCCAGAGCTGGCCCTGGAGGTGACACCACGGGAACACAGGAGCACAGGTGGGGTGACATTTTATCACTGGGGTTGCAGGTCGCCCACAGTGACAGGAGACCCCAATGTGTCCCCCTTTGTCAACAGCAGTGACTGCAGGGGTTGCCGGGTCCCTCCTGTTCTTGGTCCTTCTCGTGGCTGTAGTTGTCGGCTGGCACCGGTGCAATGGTATATGTGGGTGACAATGGGGGTGACAGGGGCCCTGGGGAGTTGGGAAGGTCCCTAAAATTTGGGAGCAATGGGCAGAACCCACAGCTCCTTACTTGGGGGACGCTGAGCCCCTTGTGACTTTTCTCAGTGTCCTCCAGGATTTGGGGAGGTGTTGGAGGGTCATGCAGGGAGGTTGGGGCTTCTTTCAGAGATCCTGGGAGACTTTGGAGGGTTCCCCCGATGAGTTTGTCATTCTGGGGGCTCAGGGATTGTTGAGGGGCTCTGAGGGGAATTGAGGGTTCAGTGGGGTTTCAGGATTCCTGAGTGTGGTCATGGCCTCTGGGACCCCACAGTCACCCCCACCTCTTTCCTTTGCAGCCACCAGGAAGCACCAGGAAAGGTGAGTGGGGGGCTCCAAACATGACCTCCCTTTTACCCCAACCCCCAAGATCTCCCATCCCATCCCACACATCCCTTATCCCCACAGGACACCCCCAGAGCCCCCAACACCCCCAGAGGAAGGGGCAGCGATGTACACCCACATCGTGAGCACCAAGCGGACAGGGCGTGAGTACAGGGTGGGACAGAGTCATGTCACCCATGAGTGTCACACCTCAAGTGGATCCCACAGCCAGTGTCTCTTGCAGTGTCCCCTCGTGCCGCCAAACCCCAGGATGCCCAGGTGACCTACACAGAGCTGTCAGGAACCCATGGGTGACTGCAGGAACCCAATGACATCCACAGGAATGTGCTGTGACAATGGGGGCACTGGTGGGCACTGGGGGGTTCTGGGGGGACTGGAGGACAGTGGGGGACCCTGCCCAGGGGCAGCCACAGATGTGTATCCCCCCCACTGCTTCTGTGGGTGCCCAAACTTCATGGCTAATGTGGTCACAAGTGGGGGATGCCTTGTGAGGCTGTACAGAGCACCCTGAGCTCCCCAGTCCCCTTCCCAGTGCCTCTAGGACCCCCAAGGGCTTCCCCATCCCCCTTCCACTACCCCGAGTGGCTCCTCATTCCACATCCCAGTGCTCCCAGTACCCTCAGACAATTCCCCATTCCATCCCCACAGTGCTGCCAATACCCTCAGGGTTTCCTTATTCCCCTTCCCACCACCCCTCCATTGCTCTCAGTACATCCAGGGGCTCCTCATTCCACCTCCCACTTCCAGGGGAGCACTGGACTCATTTCCTCTTATTGGACATAAATTCAAGCTTTTTGGTTAAACTGGCAGAAATGGTGTTTCTTTGTTCAGCTCTCTCGAGCTTTAGCAATGGGATTCTCCAATTTTGGGCTGCCACTAAAAACCAGGGGCTGCTGCCCATCCCCTCTCAGTGGAGGCACAAAAGACAAAGATCCCAAAGGGCTGAGAGAAGAACAATTTCCTGCAAAGAGCAACGAGAGAAGAAAACCAACAGCAACAGCACCAAGATTCAGAATTGTCTCAGTTTGAAAGACAGGTGTCTGCCAAGGAAGATAGGAATCTTTCTAGGATGGAAAATATGGCCCCCTTCCCTCTGAATTATTACAACTTTGAAATTACAGGGCTTTCAGGCAAAGGCATGGGAACAGGAATAACAGTTCTTTACTAATACATATCTATGCATACCAAGAGAAACAACAACAGCAGCAACAACAAACCAAAACAGAATCCCATTAACAGCCTTTTCTCGGCTGTCAAGGACTCTCCCCTTCGGTGCAGTTACAGTCACAGCCAGCAGGGGCGCTGGTGGCTCCCGGCCAGGCTGGGCAGGTGCGATGATTCCCCCGCGGCTGCAGGGGGCGCTGTGGAGCGAGCTCAGCCATCTCTCTCCACGCGGTAATGGCAGGTGAGCCAGAGGAAGAGATGGAAAAGGGAGTTCTTTACAAACTCACTGGGGCAGCCGATCCTAGTGCACCTCTGGATGGTGAGCTGGGCTGTAGCAGGAACCTTGGAAGCAGCGAGCTGGAACAGCAGAGGTGAGCAGACCCAGGGTGACAAACGAAGTGTGGCAGAGACTCCGGGCCATGCCAGAAGCCGTGGGGTATTTGGATGTCAGGTTCAAATGTAGCAAGAAGCCCTGAAGCAGCGGCAGAGAACAGCAGGGGCTGGGCAGGGCATTGCTCCCTGGCTGGCTCGCCTGCGATGGTTGGTCCTGGGCTTGGGCTGTGCAGAGGGGGTGGTCCCGGTGAGGTATGGTGTACTTCCAGGTCCTGGCACAGCTCACACTGGCTCTGGGCTCCCAAGCCGCGGAGAAGCAGAGAAGCAAGCCAGTAAGCTCCAGTCACAGTGCCAAAGGGAAAGAAAAGACTGGGCAAAAACCACATGGCAATTGTATCTCTCATCAGAGGGATCACTGCTGCATGGTCACTGAGATGAAATCACCCCACCAAAAGGAAGCAACTGTCCCTTGCCCCCAACTCTCAGAGGAAATCCTGGGCTGGCTCTCACCCATTGTGGTACACCTGGAGCCAGGGGAGGTGGGGAGGCAGTGACCACCCCGGTCACAAAACAAAAATAGAAATGGATATGGGATAAAAAACATCCCCAAGACAAGAATAAAAAGGGTCAGAAAACCAATGATTTCAAGCTAAAGCCCCCAACAATGAACAAACCCTGGTCGCTACACCCAGAATGTTTCCTCTACTAGAGAAGCCCCTGCTCCTGGAAGAGCCAGAGAGTCTCTTCCCCAGCCAGGAGTGAGATGGTATTGAAGAACCGCCAGGTCCTGGCCATGTCCCCGGCTTTGCCTTTGCTTGTGGCAGGACTAATCCCAGCTCTCTTCCCTCACACATTCCTCATGTGTCCCATGGGGACTTGATCCCCACCTTTGCTTTGGGCAGGGTTGGATTGGGCAGGGCCAGCTCGACTGGGAGCTCCTGTGGTGCTGAGGGACCAGGGGGCCTTTGCTCCAGGTGTCTCCCAAGGGCTGAAGGTCCCAGCACTGCTTGCTCTCCGCGTGTTCTCTAATAGCCCATTCCAGAGTGGGATCTTTCCTGAGGCTGGGGCACCACAGGGAATGGGATCCATCCCCGCAGGGCCAGGTTCTTTGGCCCCCTGTGTCTGTGAGGTTGTTTGGAGAATGAGTCCCAGGGTCGCATTCAATTCTTTCTGCAGGGCCATGTTGCCATAAGATTTCCTTTCCCAGGCCCAGGACAATGTTCCCAGGGGCACAGGGAGCATTTCCTGCCATCCAGGGCTTGCTTTGCCCTCCAGAAGCCCCCTGCATTGCCACCACAGCTTTGGAGAGTGTGATCCAGTCAATCTGCCAGGCCTGCCCACACGGGGATTTCAGCCCTAACCCTCCAATCCACAAGGGCTTGACCCACCTGGCCTCGCATGATCGCAGCATGTTTCCCTTTCCTGGAGAACCTGGGAGATGGTGTCCATGGGGAAATCCGAATCAGGGCCAGGATGTGTGTCAGGGACTTTCCCTTTGCCCACCCAGCCCAGCCCTGGCAGTCAGGGAGCTGAGTTTCAGTGCTGATCCCTTCTGAGGACGTTCCAAGCCCTTCCTGAGCCCTGCAGGAGCCCCCAGCAGAGCAGGGGATGCCCGAAGGGGGCTGTGAGCCCCTGGGAAGCCCCCGCTGGAGCAGTTCCCGAGGCACTGAACCCAGAGAAGGAAGGGCCCAGCCTGGAGCAGTTGGGGCAGAGCTGCAGCCCCGTGGGAAGGACTCCTCCTGGAGAAGGCCCTGCAGAACTGTGTCCCGTGGAAGGCAGGGACCCCAGGGCGGAGCAGGGCAAGGGCTGTGACTCCTCTGGCTGAGCAGCGGCGGAAACAACCTGTGCTGAACTGCCTGGGACCCCCATTCCCATCTCCTGGTGCCACTGGAGGGAGGAGGGAGAGCCTGAGAAGGAGGGGCAGGAGGATGAATGAGGGTTTTCATGGGTTTCTTTGACTTCTCATTATCCTGCTCAGATTTGTCAGCAGTAAATTCAACTACTATCTCTAATTTTGAGCCAGTTTTGCCTGTGAGAGGATTTGATGAGTGATCTCTGCTGGGCCATCTCTCAACCCAGGAACCCTTCGTTCCATTTTCTGTCCCTGTCCAGCTGCGGAGGGCAGTGAGAGAGCAGCTTTGGTGGGTGCGGGGCATCCGGCCACTGTCAGCCCACAGCAAGACAGGAAGGAGAGGGGTCCAGGTCAGGTTGTTGAGCAGATTGTTGTTGTCTTTGCAGGAGTTTTGGGGCTCTCTCAGGTCCTTGGTGAGAGAGACAAAATGATCAATTGCTGCATTTCCAGACTGCTTCCCTCACAGCTGCCCCTGCAGGGGGGTTTCCACCCAGCCCTGCTCTCAAAACCATCACAGACCCTTGCAGAGCCACCGCTTGGGCTCCCATTGGTTTTTGTGCTTCTTGCAGGGCTGAGCAAACCACAGCCAGGCCTTTTTCCCCCACACAATTCTCACCTTGGAGCAGCTCTAAAGCTGTGAGAATCAAAGCCAAGGGGGTGGCTGGGAGCCTCAGGTCCTGGCTGTCCCTGGGTCTGGCCAGAGCAGGGCTGGCCAATGGCCATCCGTGGGCAGTGGGGCTGTGCCATGGCTGGGCCCTAGCCTTGGATGGGCACAGGCTGCAAGGAGGAAGAGTTTGGGAGCTCCTTCCTGCCTGGGGCTCCATTCCCAAGCTGCTCTTCCTGGCTCAGATCCTCCCGGGGATGAGCAAGTAGGGAGAAGTCTGGAACAGGTTTTCTCCCAAAACCCAATAAACCCAAAGTGTCCCAACCCCTCCAAGACAGAAATATAATGGGGCGGATGGTGGAGAGCAGAAGAGGGAGGGGGCAGCTCCTCAAGAGCTTCAGCCCCCCCAAAATTTGGGAGGTCCAATCCCTCATCAGCAATTTGGGGCCAGATAAGTCATTTCCAGGGTAAAAAGCTGCAGTTTTCCATCCCAGTGCTGGCAGGAAGAGGGGGCAGGATGGTCCTTTGGTGTTGTGGAAAGAAGGGGGATATTCGGGGGTCACGAATGTTTTATCTGGAGGGTCTCATCCATTTCCTGGTTCCCAGCACTGAGACCCCGTGGGGGATGGGGAGGGAGTATGGGGTGGTTATGGGGGGTTGTGGGGGGGTCTGTGCCCTCCCCAACTGACACCCACCCCCGGTAATCCCCCACTGTCACCCCTGTTGTGGCTTATCACGCACATAAGAGTCTTGGGGGGCTGCAGGATGGGAAGAGTGGCTCTGTCTTACCAAGGGGGATAGGAGGTTTCCAAATTGTGGGGAGGGGAACATCAAGAGGGGCATAAAGGGGATGGGGCACTCTCCAATTTGGGGAACCCCAGAGGTCACAGTGCCCCACTGGGGACAGCAGGGATGGGCAGGGCCCTCCCTGGACACGGGTCCCCAGGCTGTGCCACCCCCGGGACAGGGATCCCCCTCCAGAACGTGTCTAGGGACCTCCCCCCAGGACCACCAGCCCCAGGACAGGACCCCCCCAGCAGGGATGTGTCACCCCTGGGACAGGATCCCCCCCAGGAGGTGTCACCCCTAGAACAGGGACCCCCAGGACAGGACTCCCCTGGGTGTGCCCCCCAGGACAGAACCTGCCCCCCCATCTGTCTCTCAGCACAAACGGCCTCTTCCTTCTGCTGCAGGAAAGAGAAAATGAAAGTGTTGGGGGGCACAGCTGGACACCCCCATCCCCTACAGCCCTCCCACCCCTCCCTGCAGCCCCTGCACCCCCTTTTCCCACCTGTTACCTGCTCAGGTGCTCCCCAGGATCAGGGAACCAGGAAATGCAGGGGGCAGTGTGTGTGTGAAAGTGAGGGAAATAAAGAAAAAAATAGAAATAGAGGAAAAAGGCCGGGGGAGAGGGGGCAAAGAACCAAAGCCCCCTGTGACCCCTCTGGAGTGTCCCCTCAGGCCACGAGCACCGCAGGAGGATTTTGCTGTACTCTGGGTCGCCACAAAATCTGAGGCACCCAGTGAAAGACATGTGACCCAGGTGCCCACTCAGGCACTGCCCTGGGACCCCCATTCCCCCGGGAACCCAACCAAGGGATGCCCATTCCCTTGGCCCTCCTCCCTGGGACCAGCATTCCAGGGCTCCCCCTGCTGGGGTCTCCATTTCCAAGGCCTCCCTTCCTTTGATCCATTCCCATGGGGCCCTCCATTCCCCCACCACCCCCATCCCTGGGACCAGCACCCCATGTCCCCAGTTCCCTGGAACCTGTGTTCCCCAGGGACCCCACCCCTGGGTCCCCTACACATTTGGACCCCCATTCCCAGATAGCCTGTCCCCTGTGACTCCCCCTCCTCAGGACCCCCATTCTCTGGACCTCCGTTCCCAGGAACTCCCGTCCCAGGCAAACCGTGGGACCCCCTTCCCAGGACCCCATACTTGCTCCCCACTTGCCCCTGGACACCAACCGAGGCTCCCCACATCTCCTGATCCCCCTGTCCCGGGCCCCTGATGTTCCACCAGGTCCCACCATGTCCCACCATCTCCTCAGCCTGCCCCCAGCCTGTCCCCACCCTGCCCCCACCATTTGCCACCTACACGTGAGGACAAGCGGTGAATTCGCTTCCTTCCCCTTCATCTGAAGAGCTGCTACCAAGGGGACAGGTGGCCCCAGCAGCGTGTGACAGCCAGCCTGGATAGCCGGGGACACCAGGATGGCCGGGAAGGTGGCACTGCTCCTGTGGGGTGAGTGCCCTGGGCATGAGCCTGACGCCCCGGGAATGGGCTCTGGTGAGGCAGAGAGTGGTGGGGAGGGTGCACAAGGGGGCTTCGGGGTCCCCTGAGGTGGTCCCCAACACCAGCAGAGCCAGTCCGTGATGAGACAGGGATCATGGGGTGGCTGTGGGGTCAGGGGCAGGGGGATAGGAATGAGGGGACAGAAATGGGGGGATAGGCATGGGGGGACAAGGATATGGTGATAGGCACCTTGGTACAGTGGCAGCTGTGGGCACAGGGGACAGAGGGACAAGGGGACGGGGACAAGGGGACAAGCACCATTCGGATGGGCTCTGTGGACAGGTGCTGTGGGGCTGGTGAGGGTGACTTCTGCCAGCACAGGATGACCATGGCGTTGCCATGTCCGGGGTGTCCACAGAGTCCCCATGTCCTGCCTCAGCCTGGGGTGCCTGAGATGTCCCTGTCCCTGAGACATCCATGCCACACAGGTGTTTGACTGGGGACAATTTGGGGACAGCCCCCACACCCATCCCCCAGGTGCTGTCCCCATGAGGCCACCCCCACTCAGCCTCTCTCCTTTCTCCCTTCCTGCACAGACCCTCGTCCTCACTGGTGAGTCCTCAGGGGGATGCCATGTCCCCACCCGCTGTCACCAGTCCCACGGTGGCCCTGGCAGGCTGGTGTCTCCTGTCACCTGCAGGTGCCCAGACCACCCAGCTCCTCGTGCAGCCCCCCAGGACGCCGGCGGTGCTGTGGGACCGGGTGACACTGACCTGCCAGGGCTCGGGGACCCCCGGTGCCACCATCTGGTACAAGAATGGGCGGAACTGGTGGAAAAAGAGACCCAACCGTTTCCACGTTACTGAGAGTGGCACCTACAAGTGTGACAGACCTGGCACAGGGCTCAGCAACGCCGTGAGCGTCTTAGATGGTGAGGGGGGATGGGCTCTGGGTGGGTTCCACTCCATGGGTGTCTCACATTCCTCATGTGATGAAAGCCTGTCCTCTGCACATGGTCACATTCCAGTGCATCCCAGTTCATCCCAGTGTGCACCAGTGCATCTCACTGTGTCGAGCCCCCCCGGTGCATCCAGGTGCCATGGCATTTCCCCTTGGTGTCCCCTGGGCGCCTGGGCGCAGTGCAGCTCAGAGCCCCTCAGTGCCATGGGAACCCCCCTGTCCCACAGCCCCGCTGGTGATGCAGGTGCCAGCATCGACACTACTGGAGTGTCACACGACACGGTGACACTGCGCTGCCCGGGGTGGCAGGACAACCTGGTCACTGGGGTGAGATTTTACCACGAGAAGAAGGATCTGGCCAGGTCCTGTAATGGGACCGAGCTGTCCCTGCCCCCGCTGCAGCTCCACCACAGCGGCCAATATCACTGCAAGGCCAAGGTGGGCTCCAAACAGTCACGGTGGGAGGAGTCAGTGCAAAGTCTGTCGGTGACAGTGACAGTACACGGTGAGCACCCTGCCAGTCGGGGCCCTGACACCCCAACACCCCCTCAGCCCCTTCCCAGCAGACTTGGAGGCACAAGACACCCACTAGTGTCTCCTTCCCAGAGCTCTTCCCGGTGCCGGTGCTGGAGGGTCCCCCCGAGCCCTCCGAGGGGTCCCCCCTGAATCTCAGCTGCCTCAGCACCCCCAGCCCCCTGCGGCCCCGAGCCCCCTTCCTGCACCTCTTATACCGGGACGGGCAGTTGGTGGGGGGCCCGCAGGGGTCCCCCCAGCTCCTGGTGCCCGCCGTGGGGGTGTCCCACTCGGGCAATTACAGCTGCGAGGTGCGCTCCGAGGGGGAAGCCGTGCGGAAGAGCAGCGCCCGGCTCCGCGTCACAGTGCGCAGTGAGTGCGGGGATGGGCACGGCAACCCCGACAGCCTCCCCGGGTCCCCAACCCTGTCTGGGTCCCCCCATCCCTACCAGACACCCTGTCTGGGTCTCCCCATCTCTCCCCACTGCCATCTCACCCATCACTGCCTGGGTCCCTTCATCCATTCCCCCGTACCACCCAATGTCCTCCCATCATTGCCCCAAGTCCCTGCCTCCCTCCCTGGATCCTCCCACTCCTCTCTGAGGTTCCTCCATGGTGACCACATCCCACCATCCCTCTCTGGTTCTCTACACCTTTGTCTGGGGTCCCTCACGTCCATCTCCAGTTCTCCCCTCCATGAATCATCCATCCCTCCCTGGACTCCCTTCTTTATCACTGTGGTACCCCCACCCCTCTCTGACCTTCCCCCACCTCCCTGGGTCCTTCAAGGTTTCCTGGTGTCCCCGACCCCTACCCAGCACCCCTATCGCACCCATCTCCCCCTGCAGGGATCCCGCTCTTGGGGGTGTCCCTGTCAGTGCAGCCCCCCGGGGGACATGTGGCACTGGGTGACCGCCTGGTGCTGAGCTGCGCGGTGGCTGCAGGGACAGGTCCCCTGTCCTTCTCCTGGCACCGGGGGGGCTCGGGGGCACCGCTGGGCACCGGCCCCCACCTGGAGCTGAGCAAGGCTGGAGACAAGGACAGCAGCCACGACCAGTGCCGGGCCAGTGATGGGGACAGCGTGGACAAGAGCCCCACACTGAATGTTACTGTCCTGGGTGAGCAGGACCCTCAGGCTGGGGGTGGCCCCACCCACGGCATCCCCCATCCCACACTCATCCCCCACAATGAGTGCCAGCCCCATCCCCAGCCTCAGCCCCGTCTCTGTCCCCACAGTGCCCGTGGCCAATGCCACCATCACCCCTGGCTCCCCGGCACACCAGGTGCACCCAGGTGACCCCGTGACCCTGCGCTGCTCGGTGCAGGTGGGCTCAGCACCTGTCACCTTCACCTGGCTGCGTGACGGGCGGGAGGTGGCCCAGGGTCTCCTCCTGGATCTTGGGGACATCGATGTGGGACATTTGGGCACCTACCAGTGTGTGGCCACCAACCAGCTGGACAGGCACCGCGTGTTCCGGGCACTCAGCCCAGAGCTGGCCCTGGAGGTGACACCACAGGCACACAGGGACACAGGTGGGGTCACACAGGGTCACTGGGGGCTGCAGCACCCCCGAGACAATAGGTGACCCCAATGTGTCATGTGTCCCCTCTGTCCCCAGCAGTGGCTGAGGGGGTTGGAAGGACCTTCCTGTTCCTAGTCCTGCTCCTGGGTGTCATCGGCAGCTGTCACTGGTGGCACCGCATGGGTGGGTGATAGTGGAGGGGGACAGGGGTCCTGAAAGGCAATGGGAAGTCCCCAGTATGGAGGGGCAATGGGGTGGCAATCAAAGCCCGTGATATGAGGATCTGAGCTTGCGGGCATTTTGAACGATCCTGGGGTGTTCTGGAGGGACCTTGAGGAATATTGGGGTGGCACTAGGGGCTCCTGGCATTTTTGGGGAGGTGTTGTAGGATCATGCAAGGATGTTGGTGGTTCTTCAAGGATCCTGGGTGATTCTCCATCCCTGCCAAGCTTGGGATTATGGGGGCTTTGGTGGTGCTCAGGGGTACTGGAGGGAATCTGGGGTACAGTGAGGGCTCAGGAGGGATCAGATGCCATGGGGACCCCATGATCACACCCCAACCTCCTTTTCCCTGCAGCTGCCAGGAAGTCCCAGGACAGGTGAGTTGGCTGCTCCACCCCTGACTCCCCTTTCTCCCCTCCCCAGACACCCCCTCCCCGCACCCCTTTATCCCTGCAGGGTTTTCCTGGAGCCCCTGTCCCCCCTGAAGGTGGGGGAGGTGCTGGACACTCATGTGGTGGGCACTGCGCAGGCAGAGGGTGAGTACAGGGGAGGGACCCGGGACAGGTCACCCACGGGTGCCACCCACAACCCAGGTCCCCCCAGCTGGTGTCTCTTGCAGGGCCCCAGATGGGTACCCTGCTCTCCCTCCCCACAGGAACCACAAGTGATCCACGCGGAGCTTCCAGGATCCCACAAGTGACTGCAAGACCCCAGTGACATCTACGAGAAGATGTTGTGTCACTGGCAGGGCTGGGCATCACTGGGGGTCACTGGAGGTCACTGGAGGTCCCCATCTCTGGGCACCCACACCTCTGTTTTTCCTCCCATTGCCCCATGGGTTCCCAACCTGACTTGGGAGGAGATCATGAGTGTTGGGGCTCCCATGTGGAGCTGCACAGCATGGCCAGTGCTGCCCATTCTCCCTCCCAGTGCCAGGGGGGCACAGCACCCTGTTATTGGGACCAAAATAAATCTTTTTGCTTAAACTGGAAGAAATAGTTTTTATTTTTTCATCTCTGTTGGGCTTTAGGAATGGGATTCTCCAATTTCAGGCTTCTCCTAAAAACCAGGAGCTGCTGCACCTCCCCTCCAGTTGGAGGCTCAAAAGGCCTGGTAGAACAGTGGGAGTTCAAGGCAAAACTCAATAATTTGGTGCCATCATTCATTCCCAGTCAATGGTGAACTTTGGATTTTGCACCAGGTACTCACGAGGTTTGAAAGACAGCTGTCTGCCGAGGAAGGCAGGAACCTTCCTGGGATGGAAAATATGACCGCCTTCCCTCCAGATTATTATCATTTTGAAATTGCAGGGCTTTCAGGCACAGATATAGGAAAAGGAATAACAGTTCTTTACTAGGATATATCTATCAAGACAAACAAACAAGAGCAGCAACAACAAACCCAAACAGAATCCCAACAACAGCCTTCTATCGCCTGCCAAAGCACTTTCCCCTTCGGTGCAGTTACAGTCACAGCCAGCAGGGGCGCTGTTGGCTCCCGGCCAGGCTGGGCAGGTGCGATGATTCCCCCGCGGCTGCAGGGGACGCTGTGGCGTGAGCTCAGCCACCTCTCTCCACAATTGGCAATGGCGGCTCAGGCAACAGAAAGAGAGCCAATGGCTCCCTTTGTGAAACTCATGGGCAGCAGCCGGACTCAGCGCCACTCCGGATTGTGAGCTGGACTGTAGCAGGAACCTCGGAGCAGCGGGCTGGACAGCAGAGCTGAGCACACCTGGGGTGGCAAACAAAGTGTAGCAAAAAAAGGAACAAGTCTAACCAGGAGCCACAGGTATCTGGGAAGATGTAGGGTGTTGAGTTAAAGTGTAGCAAAAACAGTGCAGCAGCAGAAAAAGAGCAGGACTGGGCAGCGGCAGCTGGGTTCTCGCGAGCAGCTGGGAGATGCTCTCTCCAGAGAGGGGGAGGGGGTCAGGGTCCCAGGTTTCCCCCCAGGCACCCACGCAGATGTGAGGGTCCCTCCCAGTGAGGTTGGGTGTTGGAGAGGTCCCAGTTCAACAGCTGCTCTTATGAGCAAAGGCTCACCCATGGTAAGGAGAAGTAGTGAGAGACAAATTTCTGCAGCAGCAGTGAATTCTTCCCGCAGCCGCAGTCCAGCACCAAGACCAGAACCATCTCTGATCCAATCTGTGAGAGAGAGAGAGAGCTAGAGAGCATTGAGAGGGCTGAACCCAGCCCCTGACTGCCAGCCAAGTCTTGCAGTACCTCCACACTTCCCAAGAGAAAACCCCCCAGCTAAGAGACTGCAGCAAACTGCACCCCTTCCCCCTCCTCCCCATCCTGGCTACATCTTTCATCTCTTAAGTACCTGTCCTTCTCATCCCTTTGGCAACAAAAGGGAGAAAAATTCCCTGAGAGAAAGAAAAAAAAGAAAAATCCTCAATTTTAAGAGAATGTCCATGCAGAGCCACGAGACATTATGGTTCCCTTTAGGAGCCCATTGGTGCATCCCACAGCAGCGTTTGCCTGTGGATAATACAGAGTGAGGAATGTCCCTGAGTGTCCAATAGGTCCATGGCATTGTTCCCTGTCTACTGGGCAGCAACCAACCCACAAGGAAGGCTTTTCCAGGGCCATATTTAGGCACTCTTCCATTTTTCTCATTCCCACCCTGAGACTTGATTTACTTCCCATGGATTCTGCTCCCAAAAGGGAACAACTCTGTCCATCCTTGGACCACTGCACAGCAATCTGTGGAAATGCCTGTGTGTCCCTCAGGGTCTGATTCCCTGGAAAATCCCCTCCATCCTGCCCTGAATTCTCCTGCTTGGGCATTCCCTGCTTCTGCTCTCACCCCCTGATCCCTGGATCCACTTGTGAAGCCCCTGCTCGGTATTTCCACACTTTTCCCTCTCATCTCGCAGCCACATCAAGGAATGAAAAATTCTTTCCAGAAGCTTCCAAAGGGCTGTAGGTTTTGTACAGGAAGGAGGAGGGTCCTGGTCAGGTTGCTGAGCAGATTGTTGTTGTCTTTGCAGGAGTTTTGGGGCTCTCTCAGTCCCTTGGCCAGAGGGACAAAATGATCAATTGCTGCATTTCCAGACTGCTTCCCTCACAGCTGCCCCTGCAGGGGGGGTTTCCACCCAGCCCTGCTCTCAAAACCATCACAGGCCCTCGCAGAGCCACTGCTTGGGCTCCCATTGTTTTTTGTGCTTCATGCAGGGCTGAGCAAACCACAGCCAGGCCTTTTTCCCCCACACAATTCTCACCTTGGAGCAGCTCTAAAGCTGTGAGAATCAAAGCCAAGGGGGTGGCTGGAAGCCTCAGGTCCTGGCTGTCGCCTGGGGCTGGCCAGAGCAGGGCTGGCCAATGGCCATCCCTGGGCAGTGGGGATGTGCCATGGCTGGGCCCTAGCCTTGGATGGGCATAGGCTGCAAGGAGGAAGAGTTTGGGAGCTCCTTCCTGCCTGGGGCTCCATTCCCAAGCTGCTCTTCCAGGCTCAGCTTCAGTTTTCCATCACTGCGCTGGGGGGGCGGATGGGGCAGGATGGTCCTGGAGTGTTGTGGGCAGAGGGGGAGATGGCTGGGAGGTCACAAGCTTTTTATCTGGAGGGTCTCATCTGTCTCCTGGTTCCCAGCTCTGAAACTCTGCAGTGAGGGTGGTTTTTTGGGGTTGTCAGGAAAGTGAATCCACAAACATGTGTCCAAAAAGGAGACAGAGGAGTCCTGTAACTTTATTCATGAGTAAAGGGAGAGGTCTTGGGCATTTCCCATGGAGTGTCTCCAATTGCTAGAGGACACAGCCTCTTCTTATTGCACTTTCCTGGCCACAAGTTCCCTCTCTCTTTCCCCATTGGCTGAGGTACTCAAGAGGTACAGACTTCCCAGAATGGCTAATGCAGAGCCCCTTCTAATATACATTCCCTTCCCCCCCTTCTTCTTTTTCTTATGTCTCTGTTCCTGTCGTTTATTAACAATCTTGGGCAAATCAATCAGTGCAATTCCGATGGAAATCCTTCCCATTGTTTCTTTCATCTCTCAGTATCGGTCTTGTCTTACAGCAGACTCAGCTCTTAGCTGACCAGCCGTTTGTTTGTAAAGACGCTCCCTTATTCCTTTCACGGTGGTTCTTGGGGGCTGTTGGGGTCTCTTCCCTCCCCAAGTGACACTGCCCCCTCACCCCTGTTTCACCTTTCTAGGGTTTTCTCCCCCACAGAATGGTCTTGGAGGCCTGTGGGATTTGGGGCAGGGGCTGCACCTTGCAGGTTCCCAAAGGGGGACTGGGGGCTCCAAGGCTGGGGGGGGCTGTCAAGTGGGGGTATAGAATCAACGGGACACCTCCCAAGGTGTGACACCTCAGAGGTCACAGTGCCCCACAGGAGACAGTGGGATTGGGCAGGGACCCCCAGAACAGGGCTCCCCAGGATGTGCCACCCCTGGGACAGGGAGCCCCCTGGAAAATATGTCCAGGGACCCCCCCAGAACCTCCATCCCTCCAGGACAGGACCCCCCTCCATGTGCCCCCCCAGAACAGTGCCTGCCCTCCCCATCTGACTCCCAGCATAAACAGCCTCTTCCTTCTGCTGCAGGAAACATGAAGTGAAAGTGTTGGGGAGGCACAGCTGGACACCTCCATCCCCCACAGTCCCCCCAGCACTCCCTGTCCCCCAGCACCCCCTTTTTGTCCTCCCTGGGGTCTCCCAAACCTGCTTAAGTGCTCCCTGGGATTTCTGAGCCAGGAAGTGTGGGAGGAGAATGTTCAGAAGTGAGGAAAATAAAGAACAAAACAGAAATAAAGAGAGGAAAAAGCCTCGTGGAGGGAGGTGGCAGAAAACAGGAGCCCCCTGGGAGTCTCCTGTGGTGTCCCTCAAATCATGAGCCCTCCAGGGGGGCTGCACTGGGCCCTGGGTCACCCCAAAATCTGAGGCACCCAGGGAAGGAGCTGTGACCCACATGCCCACCCAGCCACTGCCCATCCCCCTGGGAACCCAAGCCCGGGACCCCCATTCCTGAAATCCCCCTCCTTGGGACTTGCATCAGGGGACTCTCATTCCCCAGGACCTCCATTGCCCAGGATCTGCCTTCCCTTCACCCCATCCCATGAGCCCCCCATTCCTCCAGGACCCTGATTCCCTTGGCCCACCCCCCACTCAACCGGCACCCCCATCCCAAGGAGCGGCATGCCATGTCCCCAAATCCCTGGAGGCCATGTTTCCCCGGGAACCCCATGCCTGGGCCCTCCCACCCCTGAGGACCCCCATTCCCAGGTACCCCATCCATACAGGCATCCCATCTGCCAAGGACCACATTCCCTGTGACACTTGGCCGCAGCTCCCCACATCCCCTGTGCCCCCCACTCCTGTGAACACCATGTCTCACCATGTCCCACCATGACCCCACCCTGTCCCCACCCACCACCATCATCTGCCAACAACACATGGAGGCAAGACGTAACCCTGCTTCCTTCCCCTTTGGCCACAGAGGCACCACCCAGGGGACAGCTGCCCCTGGTAGTGTGTGACAGCCATCCCGGATGGCCTGGGACACCGGGATGGCCGGGAAGGTGGCACTGCTCCTGTGGGGTGAGTACCCCACGGATGGGCTCTGGTGAGGCAGAGAGCGGTGGGGAGGGGCACAGGGGGGCTGCGCGGTCCCCTGAGTTCCCCAATGCCAGCAGAGCCTTTCCATGGGGGTGGACCCTTCTGGTGTGATCAGAGTCATGGCGTGGCTGTGGGGACAGGAACAGGAGGACAGGAGTAGGGGAACTGGGATGTGAGAAGATGAACAGGGGAACTGAGATGCAGGGACAAGGATGTGGCAAAAGGAACCTTGGGGCTGGGGCAGCTGTGGGGACAGGGACAGGGAGACAGGGATGTAGGGACAGGGACAAGGGGACAAGCATGTTAAGGATGGGCCATGGGGACAGGTACCACTGGAATGGGATCATGACCACAGGCCATGGGGATGTGGTCATGGGGACACATGCTGTGGGGCTGGTGGAGGTAACGTGTGCCAGCATGGTGGTGTCACCATGCCTGGGGTGTCCACACTGTCCCCATGTCCTGCTCGAGCCTGGGGTGTCCGAGGTGTCCCTGTCCTCAAGACCTCTGTGCTAAACCGGTGTCCCCATGGGGACAGTTTGGGGACAGACCCCACATCCCATGCCCCAGGTGCTGCTGTCCCCACAGAACCACCCCAACCAGACCCTCTCCCTTCTCTCTTCCAGCCCAAACCCTCGGCCTCGCTGGTGAGTCCTCAGGGGGATGCCATGTTCCTGCCCTGCTGTCCCCAGCCCCATGGTGGCCCTGGCAGGCTGGTGTCCCCTGTCACCTGCAGGTGCCCAGACCACCCAGCTCCTCGTGGAGCCCCCCTGGACACCAGCGGTGCTGTGGGACCGGGTGACACTGACCTGCCAGGGCTCGAGGACACCTGGTGCCACCACGTGGTACAAGGACGGGCAGCTCTGGTGAAAGGAAGGACGTGACCCCCTCACTGTCACTGAGACTGGCACCTACAACTGTCAAACACCCAGTTCTGGGCTCAGCTCCACTGTGACAGTCTTAAATGGTGAGGGGGGATCTTGAATTATCAGGGTGGCCCCCGATCAGTCTGGGTGGGCTCCACTCCGTGGGTGGCCCCACACCCTTTGTGCAGCAAGAGTCCCTCCCCTGCACATGGGGACATCACAGTGCACCCCAGTGCATCCCAGTGCATCCCAGTGTCATGGGACCACTGTGGTGCCCCCAGTGATGTGGAGTTGCCCTTAGTGTCTCTGGGGTCTCCCGTGCAATGGAAACTCTCCCCAGTGATCTCCAGTGCCATGGGGTCCACCTCGGATCTGTCTTAGCGTTGTCAGTGTGACAGGACCTCCCTGTCCCACAGACCAGCTGGTGCTGCAGGTGCCAGCACAGGTGCTGCTGGAGGGGGACACGGTGACACTGCACTGCCGGGTCAGGAAGGACACACCGGACACCAGGGTGCGATTTTACCGTGGGGAGAAGGATCTGGGGGGGTCCGTCAAGAAGGCCGAGCTGTCCCTGTCACCCCTGAAGGTGCACCACAGTGGCTGCTACACCTGCGGGGGCTTGGTGGGCTCGGGAATCTCATCGTGGCATAATTCAGCTCCAGTGACAGTGACCGTGCACGGTGAGCACCCCCACAGCCTGCACCCGATACCCCGACACCGGGATACCTCACAGATTCACACCCCCAAAGCCCCTTCCCAGCAGACTCAGAGTCACAGTCCCCACCTCCCATCTCTTCCCAGAGCTCTTCACGGTGCCGGTGCTGGAGGGTCCCCCCGAGCCCACCGAGGGCTCCCCCCTGAATCTCAGCTGCCTCAGCACCCCCAGCCCCCTGCGGCCCCGAGCCCCCCTCCTGCACCTCTTCTACCGCGACGGGCAGTTGGTGGGGGGCCCGCAGGGGTCCCCGCAGCTCCTGGTGCCCGCCGTGGGGGTGTCCCACTCGGGCGACTACAGCTGCGAGGTGCGCTCCGAGGGGGGGGCCGTGCGGAAGAGCAGCGCCCGGCTCCGCGTCACGGTGCGCAGTGAGTGCGGGGATGGGCACGGGAGCCCCGACAGCCTGCCCGGGTCCCCCATGCCTTCTCAACACTCTCTCTGTGTCTTTCCATCCCTTCCCAGGTCCCTCCCTGATCCCTGCATCCCTCATCAGGTCCCCTCATTCCACCCTAAGTACGCCTTTCCCTCTCTTAGGTCCCTCCATTATCCAAGTTCCCACCATCCCCTCTCTGTGACCCCAAAACCTTCCCTGCAGTCCCCTCCAACCCTCTCCATGTCCCCCTTCCTTGAATTTCCCATCCTTCCCTGGGGTCCCTTCCATCCCTTTCCAAGCCTCTCCTGCATCTCTGGGTCCCTTTCTTCCTCACTGACATCCCCCCACCCCTCTCTGATCCTCCCCCTCCCTGAGTCCTTCACTGCTCCCTGGTGTCCCCAACCCCTCCCGGGTTCCCAATTCCCCTCATGTCCCCCCACAGGGGTCCCAGTCTCAGGGGTGTCCCTGTCAGCACAGCCCCCCGGGGGACAGGTGGCACTGGGTGACCGCCTGGTGCTGAGCTGCACGGTGGCTGCGGGGAAAGGTCCCCTGTCCTTCTCCTGGCACTGGGAAGGCTTGGGGGCACCACTGGGCCCCGGCCCCCGCCTGGAGCTATGCCACGTTGGGGATGAGGACAGCGGCCACTACCAGTGCCGGGTCAGCAATGGGGACAGCGTGGCTGAGAGCCCCACACTGAATGTCACTGTCCTGGGTGGGCAGGACCCCCGGGCTGGGGGTGACCCCCCCACAGCATCCCCAATTCCACACATTCACATCCAACCTCGTCTCCCTGACACCATCCCCAACCCACCCCAGGTCACAGCCCCCACCACTGGGAGTCACATTCCTGACTTAATGGGACTGTCTGGGTTCCGATATCGCCACCCAGGACATGCTACCCATGAGTCCCTCATCCCCCCTGTCACATCCCCCACCCCACATCAAGTCAAAGTCACCATCCTGAGCGTGACCCTCTCAGGAGAGTCATACACCTGGGATTGGGGTGATGCCCCCCACGATATGCCTCATCCAGCCGATCACATCCCACCCACACCATTCCACACCCCCCACCAGGTGACGATGACCATTACCCTTGGGCATGGTCCTGGGTGAATGGGACCCTCAGGCTTGTGGTCACCCCATTCACAGTATCCCTCATCTCACCCTCACCTCACCCTCATCCCATCGTCATCCCATCTGTCACATGCCCTCATCCCACACAGGTGAGGATCCCCACCACCATGGGTCACAGTCACAGGTGAAGGGGACCCTCTGTGTCCAGATGCCACCATGCACAGACTCCCTCATCCCACCCATGCCATCCTCATCCCACCCATCCTACCATCATCCCACCACACAGCAGGTGCCAGCCCCTGCCCCCAAACCCTCAGCCCTGTCTCTGTCCCCACAGTGCCCGTGGCCAATGCCACCATCACCCCTGGCCCCCCGGCACACCAGGTGCGCCCAGGTGACCCCGTGACACTGCAATGCTCGGTGCAGGTGGGCTCAGCACCTGTCACCTTCACTTGGCTGCGCGATGGGCAGGAGGTGGCCCAGGGTCCCCTCCTGGAGCTTGGGGATGTCGACGTGGGACATTCGGGCACCTACCAGTGCGTGGCCACCAACCAGCTGGACAGGCACCGCGTGTTCCGGGCGCTCAGCCCAGAGCTGGCCCTGGAGGTGACACCACGGGAACACAGGAGCACAGGTGGGGTGACATTTTATCACTGGGGTTGCAGGTCGCCCACAGTGACAGGAGACCCCAATGTGTCCCCCTTTGTCAACAGCAGTGACTGCAGGGGTTGCCGGGTCCCTCCTGTTCTTGGTCCTTCTCGTGGCTGTAGTTGTCGGCTGGCACCGGTGCAATGGTATATGTGGGTGACAATGGGGGTGACAGGGGCCCTGGGGAGTTGGGAAGGTCCCTAAAATTTGGGAGCAATGGGCAGAACCCACAGCTCCTTACTTGGGGGACGCTGAGCCCCTTGTGACTTTTCTCAGTGTCCTCCAGGATTTGGGGAGGTGTTGGAGGGTCATGCAGGGAGGTTGGGGCTTCTTTCAGAGATCCTGGGAGACTTTGGAGGGTTCCCCCGATGAGTTTGTCATTCTGGGGGCTCAGGGATTGTTGAGGGGCTCTGAGGGGAATTGAGGGTTCAGTGGGGTTTCAGGATTCCTGAGTGTGGTCATGGCCTCTGGGACCCCACAGTCACCCCCACCTCTTTCCTTTGCAGCCACCAGGAAGCACCAGGAAAGGTGAGTGGGGGGCTCCAAACATGACCTCCCTTTTACCCCAACCCCCAAGATCTCCCATCCCATCCCACACATCCCTTATCCCCACAGGACACCCCCAGAGCCCCCAACACCCCCAGAGGAAGGGGCAGCGATGTACACCCACATCGTGAGCACCAAGCGGACAGGGCGTGAGTACAGGGTGGGACAGAGTCATGTCACCCATGAGTGTCACACCTCAAGTGGATCCCACAGCCAGTGTCTCTTGCAGTGTCCCCTCGTGCCGCCAAACCCCAGGATGCCCAGGTGACCTACACAGAGCTGTCAGGAACCCATGGGTGACTGCAGGAACCCAATGACATCCACAGGAATGTGCTGTGACAATGGGGGCACTGGTGGGCACTGGGGGGTTCTGGGGGGACTGGAGGACAGTGGGGGACCCTGCCCAGGGGCAGCCACAGATGTGTATCCCCCCCACTGCTTCTGTGGGTGCCCAAACTTCATGGCTAATGTGGTCACAAGTGGGGGATGCCTTGTGAGGCTGTACAGAGCACCCTGAGCTCCCCAGTCCCCTTCCCAGTGCCTCTAGGACCCCCAAGGGCTTCCCCATCCCCCTTCCACTACCCCGAGTGGCTCCTCATTCCACATCCCAGTGCTCCCAGTACCCTCAGACAATTCCCCATTCCATCCCCACAGTGCTGCCAATACCCTCAGGGTTTCCTTATTCCCCTTCCCACCACCCCTCCATTGCTCTCAGTACATCCAGGGGCTCCTCATTCCACCTCCCACTTCCAGGGGAGCACTGGACTCATTTCCTCTTATTGGACATAAATTCAAGCTTTTTGGTTAAACTGGCAGAAATGGTGTTTCTTTGTTCAGCTCTCTCGAGCTTTAGCAATGGGATTCTCCAATTTTGGGCTGCCACTAAAAACCAGGGGCTGCTGCCCATCCCCTCTCAGTGGAGGCACAAAAGACAAAGATCCCAAAGGGCTGAGAGAAGAACAATTTCCTGCAAAGAGCAACGAGAGAAGAAAACCAACAGCAACAGCACCAAGATTCAGAATTGTCTCAGTTTGAAAGACAGGTGTCTGCCAAGGAAGATAGGAATCTTTCTAGGATGGAAAATATGGCCCCCTTCCCTCTGAATTATTACAACTTTGAAATTACAGGGCTTTCAGGCAAAGGCATGGGAACAGGAATAACAGTTCTTTACTAATACATATCTATGCATACCAAGAGAAACAACAACAGCAGCAACAACAAACCAAAACAGAATCCCATTAACAGCCTTTTCTCGGCTGTCAAGGACTCTCCCCTTCGGTGCAGTTACAGTCACAGCCAGCAGGGGCGCTGGTGGCTCCCGGCCAGGCTGGGCAGGTGCGATGATTCCCCCGCGGCTGCAGGGGGCGCTGTGGAGCGAGCTCAGCCATCTCTCTCCACGCGGTAATGGCAGGTGAGCCAGAGGAAGAGATGGAAAAGGGAGTTCTTTACAAACTCACTGGGGCAGCCGATCCTAGTGCACCTCTGGATGGTGAGCTGGGCTGTAGCAGGAACCTTGGAAGCAGCGAGCTGGAACAGCAGAGGTGAGCAGACCCAGGGTGACAAACGAAGTGTGGCAGAGACTCCGGGCCATGCCAGAAGCCGTGGGGTATTTGGATGTCAGGTTCAAATGTAGCAAGAAGCCCTGAAGCAGCGGCAGAGAACAGCAGGGGCTGGGCAGGGCATTGCTCCCTGGCTGGCTCGCCTGCGATGGTTGGTCCTGGGCTTGGGCTGTGCAGAGGGGGTGGTCCCGGTGAGGTATGGTGTACTTCCAGGTCCTGGCACAGCTCACACTGGCTCTGGGCTCCCAAGCCGCGGAGAAGCAGAGAAGCAAGCCAGTAAGCTCCAGTCACAGTGCCAAAGGGAAAGAAAAGACTGGGCAAAAACCACATGGCAATTGTATCTCTCATCAGAGGGATCACTGCTGCATGGTCACTGAGATGAAATCACCCCACCAAAAGGAAGCAACTGTCCCTTGCCCCCAACTCTCAGAGGAAATCCTGGGCTGGCTCTCACCCATTGTGGTACACCTGGAGCCAGGGGAGGTGGGGAGGCAGTGACCACCCCGGTCACAAAACAAAAATAGAAATGGATATGGGATAAAAAACATCCCCAAGACAAGAATAAAAAGGGTCAGAAAACCAATGATTTCAAGCTAAAGCCCCCAACAATGAACAAACCCTGGTCGCTACACCCAGAATGTTTCCTCTACTAGAGAAGCCCCTGCTCCTGGAAGAGCCAGAGAGTCTCTTCCCCAGCCAGGAGTGAGATGGTATTGAAGAACCGCCAGGTCCTGGCCATGTCCCCGGCTTTGCCTTTGCTTGTGGCAGGACTAATCCCAGCTCTCTTCCCTCACACATTCCTCATGTGTCCCATGGGGACTTGATCCCCACCTTTGCTTTGGGCAGGGTTGGATTGGGCAGGGCCAGCTCGACTGGGAGCTCCTGTGGTGCTGAGGGACCAGGGGGCCTTTGCTCCAGGTGTCTCCCAAGGGCTGAAGGTCCCAGCACTGCTTGCTCTCCGCGTGTTCTCTAATAGCCCATTCCAGAGTGGGATCTTTCCTGAGGCTGGGGCACCACAGGGAATGGGATCCATCCCCGCAGGGCCAGGTTCTTTGGCCCCCTGTGTCTGTGAGGTTGTTTGGAGAATGAGTCCCAGGGTCGCATTCAATTCTTTCTGCAGGGCCATGTTGCCATAAGATTTCCTTTCCCAGGCCCAGGACAATGTTCCCAGGGGCACAGGGAGCATTTCCTGCCATCCAGGGCTTGCTTTGCCCTCCAGAAGCCCCCTGCATTGCCACCACAGCTTTGGAGAGTGTGATCCAGTCAATCTGCCAGGCCTGCCCACACGGGGATTTCAGCCCTAACCCTCCAATCCACAAGGGCTTGACCCACCTGGCCTCGCATGATCGCAGCATGTTTCCCTTTCCTGGAGAACCTGGGAGATGGTGTCCATGGGGAAATCCGAATCAGGGCCAGGATGTGTGTCAGGGACTTTCCCTTTGCCCACCCAGCCCAGCCCTGGCAGTCAGGGAGCTGAGTTTCAGTGCTGATCCCTTCTGAGGACGTTCCAAGCCCTTCCTGAGCCCTGCAGGAGCCCCCAGCAGAGCAGGGGATGCCCGAAGGGGGCTGTGAGCCCCTGGGAAGCCCCCGCTGGAGCAGTTCCCGAGGCACTGAACCCAGAGAAGGAAGGGCCCAGCCTGGAGCAGTTGGGGCAGAGCTGCAGCCCCGTGGGAAGGACTCCTCCTGGAGAAGGCCCTGCAGAACTGTGTCCCGTGGAAGGCAGGGACCCCAGGGCGGAGCAGGGCAAGGGCTGTGACTCCTCTGGCTGAGCAGCGGCGGAAACAACCTGTGCTGAACTGCCTGGGACCCCCATTCCCATCTCCTGGTGCCACTGGAGGGAGGAGGGAGAGCCTGAGAAGGAGGGGCAGGAGGATGAATGAGGGTTTTCATGGGTTTCTTTGACTTCTCATTATCCTGCTCAGATTTGTCAGCAGTAAATTCAACTACTATCTCTAATTTTGAGCCAGTTTTGCCTGTGAGAGGATTTGATGAGTGATCTCTGCTGGGCCATCTCTCAACCCAGGAACCCTTCGTTCCATTTTCTGTCCCTGTCCAGCTGCGGAGGGCAGTGAGAGAGCAGCTTTGGTGGGTGCGGGGCATCCGGCCACTGTCAGCCCACAGCAAGACAGGAAGGAGAGGGGTCCAGGTCAGGTTGTTGAGCAGATTGTTGTTGTCTTTGCAGGAGTTTTGGGGCTCTCTCAGGTCCTTGGTGAGAGAGACAAAATGATCAATTGCTGCATTTCCAGACTGCTTCCCTCACAGCTGCCCCTGCAGGGGGGTTTCCACCCAGCCCTGCTCTCAAAACCATCACAGACCCTTGCAGAGCCACCGCTTGGGCTCCCATTGGTTTTTGTGCTTCTTGCAGGGCTGAGCAAACCACAGCCAGGCCTTTTTCCCCCACACAATTCTCACCTTGGAGCAGCTCTAAAGCTGTGAGAATCAAAGCCAAGGGGGTGGCTGGGAGCCTCAGGTCCTGGCTGTCCCCTGGGGCTGGCCAGAGCAGGGCTGGCCAATGGCCATCCGTGGGCAGTGGGGCTGTGCCATGGCTGGGCCCTAGCCTTGGATGGGCACAGGCTGCAAGGAGGAAGAGTTTGGGAGCTCCTTCCTGCCTGGGGCTCCATTCCCAAGCTGCTCTTCCTGGCTCAGATCCTCCCGGGGATGAGCAAGTAGGGAGAAGTCTGGAACAGGTTTTCTCCCAAAACCCAATAAACCCAAAGTGTCCCAACCCCTCCAAGACAGAAATATAATGGGGCGGATGGTGGAGAGCAGAAGAGGGAGGGGGCAGCTCCTCAAGAGCTTCAGCCCCCCCAAAATTTGGGAGGTCCAATCCCTCATCAGCAATTTGGGGCCAGATAAGTCATTTCCAGGGTAAAAAGCTGCAGTTTTCCATCCCAGTGCTGGCAGGAAGAGGGGGCAGGATGGTCCTTTGGTGTTGTGGAAAGAAGGGGGATATTCGGGGGTCACGAATGTTTTATCTGGAGGGTCTCATCCATTTCCTGGTTCCCAGCACTGAGACCCCGTGGGGGATGGGGAGGGAGTATGGGGTGGTTATGGGGGGTTGTGGGGGGGTCTGTGCCCTCCCCAACTGACACCCACCCCCGGTAATCCCCCACTGTCACCCCTGTTGTGGCTTATCACGCACATAAGAGTCTTGGGGGGCTGCAGGATGGGAAGAGTGGCTCTGTCTTACCAAGGGGGATAGGAGGTTTCCAAATTGTGGGGAGGGGAACATCAAGAGGGGCATAAAGGGGATGGGGCACTCTCCAATTTGGGGAACCCCAGAGGTCACAGTGCCCCACTGGGGACAGCAGGGATGGGCAGGGCCCTCCCTGGACACGGGTCCCCAGGCTGTGCCACCCCCGGGACAGGGATCCCCCTCCAGAACGTGTCTAGGGACCTCCCCCCAGGACCACCAGCCCCAGGACAGGACCCCCCCAGCAGGGATGTGTCACCCCTGGGACAGGATCCCCCCCAGGAGGTGTCACCCCTAGAACAGGGACCCCCAGGACAGGACTCCCCTGGGTGTGCCCCCCAGGACAGAACCTGCCCCCCCATCTGTCTCTCAGCACAAACGGCCTCTTCCTTCTGCTGCAGGAAAGAGAAAATGAAAGTGTTGGGGGGCACAGCTGGACACCCCCATCCCCTACAGCCCTCCCACCCCTCCCTGCAGCCCCTGCACCCCCTTTTCCCACCTGTTACCTGCTCAGGTGCTCCCCAGGATCAGGGAACCAGGAAATGCAGGGGGCAGTGTGTGTGTGAAAGTGAGGGAAATAAAGAAAAAAATAGAAATAGAGGAAAAAGGCCGGGGGAGAGGGGGCAAAGAACCAAAGCCCCCTGTGACCCCTCTGGAGTGTCCCCTCAGGCCACGAGCACCGCAGGAGGATTTTGCTGTACTCTGGGTCGCCACAAAATCTGAGGCACCCAGTGAAAGACATGTGACCCAGGTGCCCACTCAGGCACTGCCCTGGGACCCCCATTCCCCCGGGAACCCAACCAAGGGATGCCCATTCCCTTGGCCCTCCTCCCTGGGACCAGCATTCCAGGGCTCCCCCTGCTGGGGTCTCCATTTCCAAGGCCTCCCTTCCTTTGATCCATTCCCATGGGGCCCTCCATTCCCCCACCACCCCCATCCCTGGGACCAGCACCCCATGTCCCCAGTTCCCTGGAACCTGTGTTCCCCAGGGACCCCACCCCTGGGTCCCCTACACATTTGGACCCCCATTCCCAGATAGCCTGTCCCCTGTGACTCCCCCTCCTCAGGACCCCCATTCTCTGGACCTCCGTTCCCAGGAACTCCCGTCCCAGGCAAACCGTGGGACCCCCTTCCCAGGACCCCATACTTGCTCCCCACTTGCCCCTGGACACCAACCGAGGCTCCCCACATCTCCTGATCCCCCTGTCCCGGGCCCCTGATGTTCCACCAGGTCCCACCATGTCCCACCATCTCCTCAGCCTGCCCCCAGCCTGTCCCCACCCTGCCCCCACCATTTGCCACCTACACGTGAGGACAAGCGGTGAATTCGCTTCCTTCCCCTTCATCTGAAGAGCTGCTACCAAGGGGACAGGTGGCCCCAGCAGCGTGTGACAGCCAGCCTGGATAGCCGGGGACACCAGGATGGCCGGGAAGGTGGCACTGCTCCTGTGGGGTGAGTGCCCTGGGCATGAGCCTGACGCCCCGGGAATGGGCTCTGGTGAGGCAGAGAGTGGTGGGGAGGGTGCACAAGGGGGCTTCGGGGTCCCCTGAGGTGGTCCCCAACACCAGCAGAGCCAGTCCGTGATGAGACAGGGATCATGGGGTGGCTGTGGGGTCAGGGGCAGGGGGATAGGAATGAGGGGACAGAAATGGGGGGATAGGCATGGGGGGACAAGGATATGGTGATAGGCACCTTGGTACAGTGGCAGCTGTGGGCACAGGGGACAGAGGGACAAGGGGACGGGGACAAGGGGACAAGCACCATTCGGATGGGCTCTGTGGACAGGTGCTGTGGGGCTGGTGAGGGTGACTTCTGCCAGCACAGGATGACCATGGCGTTGCCATGTCCGGGGTGTCCACAGAGTCCCCATGTCCTGCCTCAGCCTGGGGTGCCTGAGATGTCCCTGTCCCTGAGACATCCATGCCACACAGGTGTTTGACTGGGGACAATTTGGGGACAGCCCCCACACCCATCCCCCAGGTGCTGTCCCCATGAGGCCACCCCCACTCAGCCTCTCTCCTTTCTCCCTTCCTGCACAGACCCTCGTCCTCACTGGTGAGTCCTCAGGGGGATGCCATGTCCCCACCCGCTGTCACCAGTCCCACGGTGGCCCTGGCAGGCTGGTGTCTCCTGTCACCTGCAGGTGCCCAGACCACCCAGCTCCTCGTGCAGCCCCCCAGGACGCCGGCGGTGCTGTGGGACCGGGTGACACTGACCTGCCAGGGCTCGGGGACCCCCGGTGCCACCATCTGGTACAAGAATGGGCGGAACTGGTGGAAAAAGAGACCCAACCGTTTCCACGTTACTGAGAGTGGCACCTACAAGTGTGACAGACCTGGCACAGGGCTCAGCAACGCCGTGAGCGTCTTAGATGGTGAGGGGGGATGGGCTCTGGGTGGGTTCCACTCCATGGGTGTCTCACATTCCTCATGTGATGAAAGCCTGTCCTCTGCACATGGTCACATTCCAGTGCATCCCAGTTCATCCCAGTGTGCACCAGTGCATCTCACTGTGTCGAGCCCCCCCGGTGCATCCAGGTGCCATGGCATTTCCCCTTGGTGTCCCCTGGGCGCCTGGGCGCAGTGCAGCTCAGAGCCCCTCAGTGCCATGGGAACCCCCCTGTCCCACAGCCCCGCTGGTGATGCAGGTGCCAGCATCGACACTACTGGAGTGTCACACGACACGGTGACACTGCGCTGCCCGGGGTGGCAGGACAACCTGGTCACTGGGGTGAGATTTTACCACGAGAAGAAGGATCTGGCCAGGTCCTGTAATGGGACCGAGCTGTCCCTGCCCCCGCTGCAGCTCCACCACAGCGGCCAATATCACTGCAAGGCCAAGGTGGGCTCCAAACAGTCACGGTGGGAGGAGTCAGTGCAAAGTCTGTCGGTGACAGTGACAGTACACGGTGAGCACCCTGCCAGTCGGGGCCCTGACACCCCAACACCCCCTCAGCCCCTTCCCAGCAGACTTGGAGGCACAAGACACCCACTAGTGTCTCCTTCCCAGAGCTCTTCCCGGTGCCGGTGCTGGAGGGTCCCCCCGAGCCCTCCGAGGGGTCCCCCCTGAATCTCAGCTGCCTCAGCACCCCCAGCCCCCTGCGGCCCCGAGCCCCCTTCCTGCACCTCTTATACCGGGACGGGCAGTTGGTGGGGGGCCCGCAGGGGTCCCCCCAGCTCCTGGTGCCCGCCGTGGGGGTGTCCCACTCGGGCAATTACAGCTGCGAGGTGCGCTCCGAGGGGGAAGCCGTGCGGAAGAGCAGCGCCCGGCTCCGCGTCACAGTGCGCAGTGAGTGCGGGGATGGGCACGGCAACCCCGACAGCCTCCCCGGGTCCCCAACCCTGTCTGGGTCCCCCCATCCCTACCAGACACCCTGTCTGGGTCTCCCCATCTCTCCCCACTGCCATCTCACCCATCACTGCCTGGGTCCCTTCATCCATTCCCCCGTACCACCCAATGTCCTCCCATCATTGCCCCAAGTCCCTGCCTCCCTCCCTGGATCCTCCCACTCCTCTCTGAGGTTCCTCCATGGTGACCACATCCCACCATCCCTCTCTGGTTCTCTACACCTTTGTCTGGGGTCCCTCACGTCCATCTCCAGTTCTCCCCTCCATGAATCATCCATCCCTCCCTGGACTCCCTTCTTTATCACTGTGGTACCCCCACCCCTCTCTGACCTTCCCCCACCTCCCTGGGTCCTTCAAGGTTTCCTGGTGTCCCCGACCCCTACCCAGCACCCCTATCGCACCCATCTCCCCCTGCAGGGATCCCGCTCTTGGGGGTGTCCCTGTCAGTGCAGCCCCCCGGGGGACATGTGGCACTGGGTGACCGCCTGGTGCTGAGCTGCGCGGTGGCTGCAGGGACAGGTCCCCTGTCCTTCTCCTGGCACCGGGGGGGCTCGGGGGCACCGCTGGGCACCGGCCCCCACCTGGAGCTGAGCAAGGCTGGAGACAAGGACAGCAGCCACGACCAGTGCCGGGCCAGTGATGGGGACAGCGTGGACAAGAGCCCCACACTGAATGTTACTGTCCTGGGTGAGCAGGACCCTCAGGCTGGGGGTGGCCCCACCCACGGCATCCCCCATCCCACACTCATCCCCCACAATGAGTGCCAGCCCCATCCCCAGCCTCAGCCCCGTCTCTGTCCCCACAGTGCCCGTGGCCAATGCCACCATCACCCCTGGCTCCCCGGCACACCAGGTGCACCCAGGTGACCCCGTGACCCTGCGCTGCTCGGTGCAGGTGGGCTCAGCACCTGTCACCTTCACCTGGCTGCGTGACGGGCGGGAGGTGGCCCAGGGTCTCCTCCTGGATCTTGGGGACATCGATGTGGGACATTTGGGCACCTACCAGTGTGTGGCCACCAACCAGCTGGACAGGCACCGCGTGTTCCGGGCACTCAGCCCAGAGCTGGCCCTGGAGGTGACACCACAGGCACACAGGGACACAGGTGGGGTCACACAGGGTCACTGGGGGCTGCAGCACCCCCGAGACAATAGGTGACCCCAATGTGTCATGTGTCCCCTCTGTCCCCAGCAGTGGCTGAGGGGGTTGGAAGGACCTTCCTGTTCCTAGTCCTGCTCCTGGGTGTCATCGGCAGCTGTCACTGGTGGCACCGCATGGGTGGGTGATAGTGGAGGGGGACAGGGGTCCTGAAAGGCAATGGGAAGTCCCCAGTATGGAGGGGCAATGGGGTGGCAATCAAAGCCCGTGATATGAGGATCTGAGCTTGCGGGCATTTTGAACGATCCTGGGGTGTTCTGGAGGGACCTTGAGGAATATTGGGGTGGCACTAGGGGCTCCTGGCATTTTTGGGGAGGTGTTGTAGGATCATGCAAGGATGTTGGTGGTTCTTCAAGGATCCTGGGTGATTCTCCATCCCTGCCAAGCTTGGGATTATGGGGGCTTTGGTGGTGCTCAGGGGTACTGGAGGGAATCTGGGGTACAGTGAGGGCTCAGGAGGGATCAGATGCCATGGGGACCCCATGATCACACCCCAACCTCCTTTTCCCTGCAGCTGCCAGGAAGTCCCAGGACAGGTGAGTTGGCTGCTCCACCCCTGACTCCCCTTTCTCCCCTCCCCAGACACCCCCTCCCCGCACCCCTTTATCCCTGCAGGGTTTTCCTGGAGCCCCTGTCCCCCCTGAAGGTGGGGGAGGTGCTGGACACTCATGTGGTGGGCACTGCGCAGGCAGAGGGTGAGTACAGGGGAGGGACCCGGGACAGGTCACCCACGGGTGCCACCCACAACCCAGGTCCCCCCAGCTGGTGTCTCTTGCAGGGCCCCAGATGGGTACCCTGCTCTCCCTCCCCACAGGAACCACAAGTGATCCACGCGGAGCTTCCAGGATCCCACAAGTGACTGCAAGACCCCAGTGACATCTACGAGAAGATGTTGTGTCACTGGCAGGGCTGGGCATCACTGGGGGTCACTGGAGGTCACTGGAGGTCCCCATCTCTGGGCACCCACACCTCTGTTTTTCCTCCCATTGCCCCATGGGTTCCCAACCTGACTTGGGAGGAGATCATGAGTGTTGGGGCTCCCATGTGGAGCTGCACAGCATGGCCAGTGCTGCCCATTCTCCCTCCCAGTGCCAGGGGGGCACAGCACCCTGTTATTGGGACCAAAATAAATCTTTTTGCTTAAACTGGAAGAAATAGTTTTTATTTTTTCATCTCTGTTGGGCTTTAGGAATGGGATTCTCCAATTTCAGGCTTCTCCTAAAAACCAGGAGCTGCTGCACCTCCCCTCCAGTTGGAGGCTCAAAAGGCCTGGTAGAACAGTGGGAGTTCAAGGCAAAACTCAATAATTTGGTGCCATCATTCATTCCCAGTCAATGGTGAACTTTGGATTTTGCACCAGGTACTCACGAGGTTTGAAAGACAGCTGTCTGCCGAGGAAGGCAGGAACCTTCCTGGGATGGAAAATATGACCGCCTTCCCTCCAGATTATTATCATTTTGAAATTGCAGGGCTTTCAGGCACAGATATAGGAAAAGGAATAACAGTTCTTTACTAGGATATATCTATCAAGACAAACAAACAAGAGCAGCAACAACAAACCCAAACAGAATCCCAACAACAGCCTTCTATCGCCTGCCAAAGCACTTTCCCCTTCGGTGCAGTTACAGTCACAGCCAGCAGGGGCGCTGTTGGCTCCCGGCCAGGCTGGGCAGGTGCGATGATTCCCCCGCGGCTGCAGGGGACGCTGTGGCGTGAGCTCAGCCACCTCTCTCCACAATTGGCAATGGCGGCTCAGGCAACAGAAAGAGAGCCAATGGCTCCCTTTGTGAAACTCATGGGCAGCAGCCGGACTCAGCGCCACTCCGGATTGTGAGCTGGACTGTAGCAGGAACCTCGGAGCAGCGGGCTGGACAGCAGAGCTGAGCACACCTGGGGTGGCAAACAAAGTGTAGCAAAAAAAGGAACAAGTCTAACCAGGAGCCACAGGTATCTGGGAAGATGTAGGGTGTTGAGTTAAAGTGTAGCAAAAACAGTGCAGCAGCAGAAAAAGAGCAGGACTGGGCAGCGGCAGCTGGGTTCTCGCGAGCAGCTGGGAGATGCTCTCTCCAGAGAGGGGGAGGGGGTCAGGGTCCCAGGTTTCCCCCCAGGCACCCACGCAGATGTGAGGGTCCCTCCCAGTGAGGTTGGGTGTTGGAGAGGTCCCAGTTCAACAGCTGCTCTTATGAGCAAAGGCTCACCCATGGTAAGGAGAAGTAGTGAGAGACAAATTTCTGCAGCAGCAGTGAATTCTTCCCGCAGCCGCAGTCCAGCACCAAGACCAGAACCATCTCTGATCCAATCTGTGAGAGAGAGAGAGAGCTAGAGAGCATTGAGAGGGCTGAACCCAGCCCCTGACTGCCAGCCAAGTCTTGCAGTACCTCCACACTTCCCAAGAGAAAACCCCCCAGCTAAGAGACTGCAGCAAACTGCACCCCTTCCCCCTCCTCCCCATCCTGGCTACATCTTTCATCTCTTAAGTACCTGTCCTTCTCATCCCTTTGGCAACAAAAGGGAGAAAAATTCCCTGAGAGAAAGAAAAAAAAGAAAAATCCTCAATTTTAAGAGAATGTCCATGCAGAGCCACGAGACATTATGGTTCCCTTTAGGAGCCCATTGGTGCATCCCACAGCAGCGTTTGCCTGTGGATAATACAGAGTGAGGAATGTCCCTGAGTGTCCAATAGGTCCATGGCATTGTTCCCTGTCTACTGGGCAGCAACCAACCCACAAGGAAGGCTTTTCCAGGGCCATATTTAGGCACTCTTCCATTTTTCTCATTCCCACCCTGAGACTTGATTTACTTCCCATGGATTCTGCTCCCAAAAGGGAACAACTCTGTCCATCCTTGGACCACTGCACAGCAATCTGTGGAAATGCCTGTGTGTCCCTCAGGGTCTGATTCCCTGGAAAATCCCCTCCATCCTGCCCTGAATTCTCCTGCTTGGGCATTCCCTGCTTCTGCTCTCACCCCCTGATCCCTGGATCCACTTGTGAAGCCCCTGCTCGGTATTTCCACACTTTTCCCTCTCATCTCGCAGCCACATCAAGGAATGAAAAATTCTTTCCAGAAGCTTCCAAAGGGCTGTAGGTTTTGTACAGGAAGGAGGAGGGTCCTGGTCAGGTTGCTGAGCAGATTGTTGTTGTCTTTGCAGGAGTTTTGGGGCTCTCTCAGTCCCTTGGCCAGAGGGACAAAATGATCAATTGCTGCATTTCCAGACTGCTTCCCTCACAGCTGCCCCTGCAGGGGGGGTTTCCACCCAGCCCTGCTCTCAAAACCATCACAGGCCCTCGCAGAGCCACTGCTTGGGCTCCCATTGTTTTTTGTGCTTCATGCAGGGCTGAGCAAACCACAGCCAGGCCTTTTTCCCCCACACAATTCTCACCTTGGAGCAGCTCTAAAGCTGTGAGAATCAAAGCCAAGGGGGTGGCTGGAAGCCTCAGGTCCTGGCTGTCGCCTGGGGCTGGCCAGAGCAGGGCTGGCCAATGGCCATCCCTGGGCAGTGGGGATGTGCCATGGCTGGGCCCTAGCCTTGGATGGGCATAGGCTGCAAGGAGGAAGAGTTTGGGAGCTCCTTCCTGCCTGGGGCTCCATTCCCAAGCTGCTCTTCCAGGCTCAGCTTCAGTTTTCCATCACTGCGCTGGGGGGGCGGATGGGGCAGGATGGTCCTGGAGTGTTGTGGGCAGAGGGGGAGATGGCTGGGAGGTCACAAGCTTTTTATCTGGAGGGTCTCATCTGTCTCCTGGTTCCCAGCTCTGAAACTCTGCAGTGAGGGTGGTTTTTTGGGGTTGTCAGGAAAGTGAATCCACAAACATGTGTCCAAAAAGGAGACAGAGGAGTCCTGTAACTTTATTCATGAGTAAAGGGAGAGGTCTTGGGCATTTCCCATGGAGTGTCTCCAATTGCTAGAGGACACAGCCTCTTCTTATTGCACTTTCCTGGCCACAAGTTCCCTCTCTCTTTCCCCATTGGCTGAGGTACTCAAGAGGTACAGACTTCCCAGAATGGCTAATGCAGAGCCCCTTCTAATATACATTCCCTTCCCCCCCTTCTTCTTTTTCTTATGTCTCTGTTCCTGTCGTTTATTAACAATCTTGGGCAAATCAATCAGTGCAATTCCGATGGAAATCCTTCCCATTGTTTCTTTCATCTCTCAGTATCGGTCTTGTCTTACAGCAGACTCAGCTCTTAGCTGACCAGCCGTTTGTTTGTAAAGACGCTCCCTTATTCCTTTCACGGTGGTTCTTGGGGGCTGTTGGGGTCTCTTCCCTCCCCAAGTGACACTGCCCCCTCACCCCTGTTTCACCTTTCTAGGGTTTTCTCCCCCACAGAATGGTCTTGGAGGCCTGTGGGATTTGGGGCAGGGGCTGCACCTTGCAGGTTCCCAAAGGGGGACTGGGGGCTCCAAGGCTGGGGGGGGCTGTCAAGTGGGGGTATAGAATCAACGGGACACCTCCCAAGGTGTGACACCTCAGAGGTCACAGTGCCCCACAGGAGACAGTGGGATTGGGCAGGGACCCCCAGAACAGGGCTCCCCAGGATGTGCCACCCCTGGGACAGGGAGCCCCCTGGAAAATATGTCCAGGGACCCCCCCAGAACCTCCATCCCTCCAGGACAGGACCCCCCTCCATGTGCCCCCCCAGAACAGTGCCTGCCCTCCCCATCTGACTCCCAGCATAAACAGCCTCTTCCTTCTGCTGCAGGAAACATGAAGTGAAAGTGTTGGGGAGGCACAGCTGGACACCTCCATCCCCCACAGTCCCCCCAGCACTCCCTGTCCCCCAGCACCCCCTTTTTGTCCTCCCTGGGGTCTCCCAAACCTGCTTAAGTGCTCCCTGGGATTTCTGAGCCAGGAAGTGTGGGAGGAGAATGTTCAGAAGTGAGGAAAATAAAGAACAAAACAGAAATAAAGAGAGGAAAAAGCCTCGTGGAGGGAGGTGGCAGAAAACAGGAGCCCCCTGGGAGTCTCCTGTGGTGTCCCTCAAATCATGAGCCCTCCAGGGGGGCTGCACTGGGCCCTGGGTCACCCCAAAATCTGAGGCACCCAGGGAAGGAGCTGTGACCCACATGCCCACCCAGCCACTGCCCATCCCCCTGGGAACCCAAGCCCGGGACCCCCATTCCTGAAATCCCCCTCCTTGGGACTTGCATCAGGGGACTCTCATTCCCCAGGACCTCCATTGCCCAGGATCTGCCTTCCCTTCACCCCATCCCATGAGCCCCCCATTCCTCCAGGACCCTGATTCCCTTGGCCCACCCCCCACTCAACCGGCACCCCCATCCCAAGGAGCGGCATGCCATGTCCCCAAATCCCTGGAGGCCATGTTTCCCCGGGAACCCCATGCCTGGGCCCTCCCACCCCTGAGGACCCCCATTCCCAGGTACCCCATCCATACAGGCATCCCATCTGCCAAGGACCACATTCCCTGTGACACTTGGCCGCAGCTCCCCACATCCCCTGTGCCCCCCACTCCTGTGAACACCATGTCTCACCATGTCCCACCATGACCCCACCCTGTCCCCACCCACCACCATCATCTGCCAACAACACATGGAGGCAAGACGTAACCCTGCTTCCTTCCCCTTTGGCCACAGAGGCACCACCCAGGGGACAGCTGCCCCTGGTAGTGTGTGACAGCCATCCCGGATGGCCTGGGACACCGGGATGGCCGGGAAGGTGGCACTGCTCCTGTGGGGTGAGTACCCCACGGATGGGCTCTGGTGAGGCAGAGAGCGGTGGGGAGGGGCACAGGGGGGCTGCGGGGTCCCCTGAGGTCCCCAAAGCCAGCAGAGCCACTCCATGGGGGTGGACTCTGGTGTGACCAGAGTCATGGCGTGGCCGTGGGGACAGGAACAGGAGGACAGGAGTAGAAGAACTGGGATGTGAGGAGATGAACAGGGGAACTGAGATGCAGGGACAAGGATGTGGCAAAAGGAACCTTGGGGCTGGGGCAGCTGCGGGGACAGGGACAGGGAGACAGGGATGCAGGGACAGGGACAAGGGGACAAGCACATTAAAGATGGGCCATGGGGACAGGGGCCCTTGGAATGGGATCATGAGCACAGGGCCATGGGGATGTGGCCATGGGGACACATGCTGTGGGGCTGGGGGAGGTAACGTGTGCCAGCATGGTGGTGTCACCATGGCCGGGGTGTCCACAGTGTCCCCATGTCCTGCCCCAACCTGGGGTGTCTGAGGTGTGCCTGTCCTCAAGACCTCTGTGCTAAACCAGTGTCCCCATGGGGACAGTTTGGGGACAGACCCCACACTCCATGCCCTGGGTGTCGCTGTCCCTGCAGGGCTACCCCCAACCAGCTCTTCTCCTTTATCCCTTCCAGCCCAGACCCTCGGCCTCGCTGGTGAGTCCTCAGGGGGATGCCATGTCCCCATCCTGTTGTCCCTAGCCCAGTGGTGGCCCTGGCAGGCTGGTGTCCCCTGTCACCCGCAGGTGCCCAGACCACCCAGCTCCTCGTGGATCCCCCCTGGACACCGGCGGTGCTGTGGGACCGGGTGACACTGACCTGCCAGGGCTCGGGGACCCCCGGTGCCACCACCTGGTACAAGGACGGGTGGCGCTGGGGGCTGGCGGGATGGGATCACTTCACTGTCACCGACAGTGGCACCTACGAGTGTCGCAGACCCGGCACCGGGCGCAGCTCTTCCGCGAGGGTCGTAAATGGTGAGGGGGGTTTGTGTCCCCACCGTGGCCCCCGCGGGGACCCCGAGGGCTCTGGGTGGCCTCTGCTTCCTGGTTCACCCCTCCTGGTGTGACGGGAGCCTGTCCCCTGCACACGGGGACATCCCAGAACATCCCAGGGCGAGGGGACCCCGGTGTTGGAACTGAAGATCCCTCGTGCGCTGTGTGACAGAGTGGGGGGTCCCGTTGACATCGGGACCTCGCAGACCCTTCCAGCTTGACAGGTTCCCCCGATCCCACAGACCCGTTGGTGCTGCAGGTGCCGGCGCGTGTGCTGCTGGAGGGGGATACGGTGACACTGCGCTGCCGGGGCTGGAGGGACAAGCCGGTCACCACGGTGTCCTTCTACCGCGAGGAGAAGGAACTAGCGGTGCTCCCTGAGGGGACCGAGCTGTCCCTGTCCCCTCTGGAGCTGCACCACAGCGGCCGGTACCACTGCGGGGGCTGGGTGGAGTTCGAGGTGTCACGGAAGTGGGAGGAGTCGCTGCCAGTGACAGTGACAGTGCACGGTGAGCACCCGACAGCCGACACCCCCACAGCCCCTACTGCGGGAATTGGGGTCACATCCAATCCCTCCCATCTCTTCCCAGAGCTCTTCACGGTGCCAGTGCTGCAGGGTCCCCGCAGCCCACCGGGGGCTCCCCCCTGAATCTCAGCTGCCTCAACACCCCCAGCCCCCTGCGGCCCCGAGCCCCCCTCCTGCACCTCTTCTACCGGGACGGGCAGTTGGTGGGGGGCCCGCAGGGGTCCCCGCAGCTCCTGGTGCCCGCCTTGGGGGTGTCCCACTAGGGAATCTGCCGGGAACCGCCTGGAGCTGCGCCATGTTGGGGACAAGGACAGCGGCCACTAACAGTGCCGGGCCAGTAATGAGGACAGCGTGGCTGAGAGCCCCACGCTGAATGTCACCGTTCCGGGGGACAGGGACCCTCGGGCTGTGGGTGGCCCTAACCACGGCATCCCCCATCACACTCTCATCCCCCACCTCGTCCCGTTCCCCATTGCCGGCTGCCAGCCCCTCCCCCATCCTCAGCCCCGTCTCTGTCCCCGCAGTGCCCGTGGCCAATGCCACCATCACCCCTGCCCCCCTGGCACACCAGGTGCGCCCAGGTGACCCCGTGACCCTGAGCTGCTCGGTGCAGGTGGGCTCAGCACCTGTCACCTTCACCTGGCTGCGCAATGGGCGGGAGGTGGCCCAGGGTCCCCTCCTGCAGCTCGAGGACATCGATGTGGGACATTCAGGCACCTACCAGTGCGTGGCCACCAACCAGCTGGACAGGCAGCACGTGTTCCAGGCGCTCAGCCCAGAGCTGACCCTGGAGGTGACACCGCACGGATCCAGGAGCACAGGTGAGGTCACACAGGGTCACTGTGGGCGTACAGCGCCCCTAGGTCATGGGTGTCCCTGGTTTGTCCCCTCTGCCCCTGGCAGTGACACAGAGGGGTCAAGGCACAGGAGGGGTCACCTGAGGTCACCGGGGATTTCAGGATCCCTGGGGTGACAGGTGACCCCAGTGTGTCCCACTCTGTCCCCAGGAGTGATGGTAGGGGTCATTGGGTCCCTGTTGTTCCTGGTCCTGCTCGTGGCTGTCATCATGGCCTGGCACTGGTGGCACCGCATGGGTTGGTGACAATGGGGGACAGGGGTTGTGGGGAGTGGTGGGAAGGTCCTCAGAGTGGGGGGACAATAAGGCAGCCCCCACAGCCCTGACGTGAGAGGGGCTGAACCCCCCGAGAGGTTTCTCGGGCTCCTGTGGAGTTCAGGGAGGTGTTGGAGGGTCGTGCCGGGATGTTGGGGGTTCTTTCAGGGATCCTGGGGGACTTTGGAGGTTCCTCCTCCCTGCCAGGCTTGGAGTCCTTGGGGCTGAGTGATCTGGGGGCACTGGGGTGGTTCAGAGTTTCTGGGGGGCTTCAGGGATGCCTGGGTGTCCTGGAGGGATTTGTGGGTCCTGTGGGGGTTCAGGATTCCTGTGCAGGGTCAGGGCCCCAGGCACCCCACAGTCACCCCCACCTCTTTCCTTTACAGCCAAAAGGAAGCACCAGGACAGGTGAGTGGGGGGCTCCAGCATGACCCCCCTTTCACCCAAACCCCCAGGACCTCCCATCCCCTCCCACACACCCCCTTCTCCCCACAGGGCCCCCCCGGAGACCACAACCCCCCCAGTGGAAGACCCCCAGGCGACCTACATGCAGCTGCTGGGGCCAAATGGGCAACCGTGGGAACCCAGTGACATCTATGAAGACCTACAACAAAAGTTGTGACACTCTGGGAAGTGGGCGGCACTGGGGCACTGGGGGCACTGGGGGCACTGGGGGTACTGGGGGCACTGGGGGCACTGGGGTTTCCCCTCCACGGCTCCTGTGATTGCCCATCCCTTTCGGGAGGTGGTCACAAGTCGGGCAGGGCTGCACAGGGCACACAGTGCTCCCCATTCCTCACCCCAAGCACCACGAGGTGTTCCCCTGTCCCCGTTCCTGTACCCCCAGGCACTCCCCACTCCCCTCCCAGTTCTCCCAGTAACACCAGGGGCTCCTTACTCTGCTTCCCAGCACCTCCCTATTGCTCCCAGAAAATCCAGGGACTCCCCATTCCCCCTCTCTGTACCCCCATTATCTCAGTGGCTTCCCGTTCCTCCTCCCAGTGCCAGAGAGGCACGGGACCCCTGATTGGAGAGCAAAATGCAGCTTTTTGGTTAAACTGGCAGAAATGGTGTTGCTTTATTCAGCTCTCTTGGGCTTTAACAATGGGATTCTCCAATTTTGGGCTGCCACTAAAAACCAGGGGCTGCTGCCCCTCCCCCTCCCAGTGGAGGCACAAAAGGCAAAGATCCCAAAGGGCTGAGAGAAGAACAATTTCCTGCAAACAGCAACGAGAGAAGATAACCAACAGCAGCAGCAACAAGGTTCAGAATCAAAAGGGTGACAAAAGGAACAATTTCCAGGGAGAGCTCCCCACAAGGAACAAACCCCAGACCCTGCCCCCGGCACGTTTCATCCACCAGGAGGAACCTGGCAGGACCCTGGACCTTCATTGCTTTGATGGCCAAAGCAGCCTTCAGGAGCCTCTGGATTCTCTTCTCCCCTGTCTCAAAACCCTCCTCTCTGTGCTCCCCCACATCTTGATGCCACCAAGGCACTGTGGGTGTCCTTTTCCAGGGCAGTCGGGATCAGTCCCTGGCACAGGGTGGGGCTGTGTTTCCAGGTGGTTCCAGGGCCCCTGGATGCCCCTCCAGGTCAAGGTAAACTGTCCTGCCCTCTGCTGCTAAAGGGATGGGGACAAACGTAATGGCAATGTCCATGGTGGCACCACTTGGCTGCCTTGGCCTCAGGCTCATTCTGGAGTTCCAGCATTTCCGGCACAGCCACTCTCAGTGGGGCTGGCACTTGGTTCCAGCCCCTACAGTCCCTGTCAGTGGCCATTCTCCACTAGATTCATGCTCTGGCCATGTGGGGCCCTTGAAGGTTCAGCAGCTCCAGCTGAACACTCCCAGCTCTCCAGGTCATGGCTCATCCCAAGGATGGGGTTCTGCAATCCCAGTTGGTGCCATGTTGCTGACGGGGCCCTGTTGTGGTGCCCATTGATCCCTGTTGTTCTTGCACCCTCAGCAGCCCCACAGCAGAAGGGTCCGGGGAGAGCCTAGGCCAGGGATTGAGCTGTGGAATTGCCTCTGTCTCCACAGCAGCTCTGCCAAAGCCCAACGATGCCCTTTGGGCTCCCTGAAATCCCCACTCTGGTTCCTGCAGCCCCTCGTGCTGCTCCTCCCTCCCTGCGCTCGCTGCCTGCAGGGCTGCTCCTCTCACAGCCTCTGGCTCCTCTTGGCTGCGGCAATTCCATCTCTGCCATCCCTTGGATTTGCCCTTCCCAGCTCCGGGCCGACCCTGCCCAGCCCCCCCAGCCTGTTCCAGAGCTCCTCCCGGGTCCTGAGAGCTGTTGGGGGTGTCGCCATGGCAACAGTGAGTCCCGACACATGGCGACAGTGACTTCGGACTTGCTGTCACAGTCGGTTTGGACACATCACCACTGTTGTTCTCCGCACCCTATGACAGTCCCAGCACTCACAGCGCGATGACAACTGCGACCTGTGCCGAGGCTCTGAGTCCAAGATTCCTCTCCTTACATGCTGGCACGTCCCCGGGGTCCCTGGTTCCCCACCACCCCGGCCCCTCTGTTCCAGAGCCTCCCTCCCAGCCCTCCCCTGCTCGCCCAGCTGCGCTCCCTGCCAGCCCCAGGGCCGGGACCGGCGGAGGCTCCAGAGCAGCTCCAGGGATCAGAAACTGTTCAGGGAGGGCCGGGTACGAGGCTTTGGGCACCGGGGAGCACCGGGCAGGGCTGGAGCCGGCAGTGGGGTGAGGGCACTGTGGGGAATGGCGGTGTCTGGCATAGGAACCCCCAACACTTTCTTACCCCAGGCATCCAAGGCCAGCCTGAGCTGTTGGTCCTGGCAGGATTTGTTTCGGAGAAATCCATGGACATTGGCAATTTCAGGAGGGAAGAAGCAACTTTTGGCAGCAGGCACCTGGCCTCGAAGGATGGCTCTTTCCCACCGGAAAGTGTCCTGGTTTAAAAGAGAAATGTCGGCTGAAGGCAGGAACCTTCCTGGATTAGAAGAAAGAGCCCTCCCTCAAAATTATCATAAATTTGAAATTGTGGAGCTCTCAGGCAGAAGTGTAGAAAAAGGAATAAGAGTTCTTTCCTAGAAAATAAATAGAACAGAACAGAACAGAAACAGCAAGAAAAAAATGAAAGCTTTCAACCTGCTCAGTGCTATTTTTTCCCCTTTGGTATGGTTATGACCACAGCTGGCAGGAAGCTGTGGAGGCGTCAGCAGGCAAAGGCTGCAGGGACTCACTCGAAGCTGTCAGGGAGGGTTATAATGAGAGCTCGGAACTTGCCCGGGTGGTAACAACTGGCGCCGGCACGGCAGGGACAGAAGGGGGTGCTCCCCTGCAAACCCACGCGGGCCGTGTCCGGTCTCGGCACTGGACGTAGCCCCAGTCGGAGTCAGCGGGGCCGGCCGGGATCCTCTCGCCAGCAGCGGGCACAGGCAGGGCACAGGCAGAACTCGATGGCGGCGCTGAGCTCTGGCACTTTCGAAAGCCCAGGGCGAGAGCGCACGGCTCCCGGCACCGACACCAAGGACAGCTCCCGCTCCCAGAGCGCCACACAGCACCAGCAGCTCAAACTGTCCAGCCCCTATGGCCCTCCCCTCGCCAAACGATTCCCTTGGTGTGTGAGGCTCTCAGCCACGCCTTTTGTGTGTGCTCACTTGCTGCTCTCCATCATAGACTCACCCCTTCCTCCTGCCAGCGTCTCCAACATGATCACGGGAAGAAACTCACTGAGAAGCCTAAACCCATAACAAGGACCACAGAGAGGACACAGAGAGTTGGGATGTGTGCTGGGGTGACATAATGATAATCCTGTATTCTCTGTCATTTGCATGTATGCCTAGGAATGTGGTCCTGTAGCTTTAACTGAGTTCAGCAGCCGGGAGAAGCTCTGCCAGCGCGGGAGGTTTTGAAACTCTGCCCCGGCTGTTCCAGGGAAGCGTGAGAGAGGAAGGGACATTCCAGAGTCAGGCTGCTGCTACGGCTGTGGCTGCTGCTACTGTTGTGGCTGCTGCTTGGGCATTTTTCCTCCCTGGGATTTCTTTTTTCTTCGTTTTTCTGGACTTTTTCCTCGACTTGCTTTCTCATCCAAGAACCTGAGGAATCCCCGGAGGACAGCGGACGAGAATCCTCCAGGGAGGTGCCGGAGCAACTCCACCGCCCGCCCCCCACCCCCGGGGACCATGGAAAGAGGAAGCTATGCCTGAGAAAAAGGACAGTAGAGTTCATCAACTGTTTACTCAGGTTAAATAAATCCTTTTCCCCTTTCCCCTTCCCCCGTGCCTTGCAGGGCACCCGGCATGTTCTGTTAATTAAACAGGATTTTTTCACTTTCATCCGAGATACGCTGTTGTTGTGGGGGAGGGGGTGCCAGAAACCTTTGCTGTGGGGGAGGCAGCTATTGAGAGCGCTTTCCACCTAGGAAATTGGTCTCTAATCCGAGACAGGATGGAAACCCCACCTGTGCCCTGGCAGCACAGTGACAGGAGCTGAGAGGAACAACAACCACTGCGGGAAATTCTTCAAGGATAGATCTGCTCCGGTCTCCCATGGGCAAGTCCTCAGTCAGAACAGGAGGGATGATGTCACTTCCCACCCTCTGGAAGAGACCTCCAGGTCAAATCGTTCTTCTCTCTGCCCTTTGGGATCTTTGACTTTTGTGCCTCCACTGGAAAGGGGAGGGTCAGCAGCCCCTGGTTTTTAGTGGCAGCCCAGAATTGGAGAATCCCATTGCTAAAGCCCAAGAGAGCTGAACAAAGAAATACCATTTCTGCCAGTTTAATCAAAAACCTGCATTGTGCTCTCAAATCAGGGGTCCTGTGCCTTTCTGGCACTGGGAGGAGGAATGGGAAGCCACTGGGATGATGGGGGTACAGAGAGGGGGAATGGGGAGCCCCTGGATTTTCTGGGAGCAATAGGGCGGTGCTGGGAAGAGGAGTAAGGAGCCCCTGGTGTTACTGGGAGCACTGGGAGGGGAGTGGGGAGTGCCTGGGGGTACAGGAAGGGGGACAGGGAAACGCTCGTGGTGCTTGGAGTGGGGAATGGGGAGCACTGTGTGCCCTGTGCAGCACTGCCCGACTTGTGACCACCTCCCGAATGGGATGGGCAACCACAGGAGCTGTGGAGGGGAAACCCCAGTGCCCCCAGTGCCCCCAGTGGCCCCAGTGCCGCCCACTTCCCAGAGTGTCACAACTTCCGTTGTAGATCTTCGTAGATGTCACTGGGATCCCACGGTTGCCCATTTGGCCCCAGCAGCTGCATGTAGGTCACCTGGGGATCTTCCACCGGGAGGGTTGTGGTCTCCGGGGGGGCCCTGTGGGGATAAGAGGGTGTGTGGGAGGGGATGGGAGGTCCTGGGGATTTGGGTGAAGGGGGGTCGTGGCTGGAGCCCCCCACTCACCTGTCCTGGTGCTTCCTTTTGGCTGTAAAGGAAAGAGGTGGGGGTGACTGTGGGGTGCCTGGGGCCCTGACCCTGCACAGGAATCCTGAACCCCCATAGGACCCACAAATCCCTCCAGGACACCCGGGCATCCCTGAAGCCCCCCAGAAACTCTGAACCACCCCAGTGCCCCCAGATCACTCAGCCCCGAGAGCTCCAAGCCTGGCAGGGAGGAGGAACCTCCAAAGTCCCCCAGGATCCCTGAAAGAACCCCCAACATCCCTGCACGACCCTCCAACACCTCCCTGAACTCCACAGAAGCCCGAGAAACCTCACTGGGGGTTCAGCCCCTCTCACGTCAGGGCTGTGGGTGCTGCCTTATTGTCCCCCCACTCTGGGGGTCTTCCCACCACTCCCCACAACCCCTGTCCCCCATTGTCACCCACCCATGCGGTGCCACCGGTGCCAGGCCATGATGACAGCCACGAGCAGGACCAGGAACAACAGGGACCCAATGACCCCTACAATCACTCCTGGGGACAGAGTGGGACACACTGGGGTCACCTGTCACCCCAGGGATCCTGAAATCCCTGATGACCCCAGGTGATCCCTCCTGTGCCCTGTTCCCTCTGTGTCCCTCTATGCCAGGGGCAGAGGGGAACAAACCAGGGACACCTATGACCCAGGGGTCCTGCACCCCCAAAAGTGACCCTGTGTGACCTCACCTGTGCTCCTGGATCTCTGTTGTGTCACCTCCAGGGCAAGCTCTGGGCTGAGCGCCTGGAACACGCGGTGCCCATCCGGCTGGTTGGTGGCCATGCACTGGTAGGTGCCCGAATGTCCCACATTAATGTCCCCAAGCTCCAGGAGGGGACCATGGGCAACCTCCTGCCTGTCATGTAGCCAGGTGAAGGTGACAGGTGCTGAGCCCACCTGCACCGAGCAGCGCAGGGTCATGGGGTCACCTGGGTGCACCTGGTGTGCCGGGGGGCCAGGGGTGATGGTGGCATTGGCCACGGGCACTGCGGGGACAGAGATGGGGCTGAGGCTGGGGGAGGGGCTGGCACCCGCTGTGTGGGATTGGTGGAATGGGGCGTGCTGTGGGTGGGTGAGGTCACCCCAATGGTCCCATTCCCCCAGGATGTCGACATTCAGTGGGAGGCTCTCAGCCACACTGTCCCTGTCGCTGGCCCGGCACTGGTAGTGCCCACTGTCCTTGTCCCCAATGTGGCTCAGCTCCAGGCTGGGGCCAGTGCCCAGCAGTGCCCCTGAGCCACCTCGATGCCAGGAGAAGGACAGGGGACCTGTCCCCGTGGCCACGGTGCAGTTCAGCACCAGGCAGTCACCCAGTGCCACCTGTCCCCTGGGGGCTGTGCTGACAGGGACACCCCTGAGAGTGGGACCCCTGCAGGGGGAGATGGGTGCGATGGGAGACATGGGAGCAAGGAGGAACAGGGGGAGAGACAGGAGGGGTCTTAGGAGTGGAGGGGAGGTGACCCCAGTGAAGGAGAATGGGACACAGGGAGGGATGGAGGCACCTGGGGACAATGGAGGGAGCACAGGCACGGGTGAGGTGACCCAGGCAGTGATGGGGGACAAGAGGAGGGACAGAGGAGCCTCAGGGAGGATGTGGGGGCTCAGAGAGGTGGGTGGGGGCGCATCCGGGAGGGACTGAGGGCACCTGGGGATGGATGGGAGGGCCCAGGTAGGGAAGGGAGAGCAGAGGATGATGCTGAGATCTGGGGAGGGGTGTGGGATGCTGGGGGGATGGGGGACCTGGAGAGGGATGGGGGACCTGGAGAGGGTCCTGGGAATTCGTGGGTAACTCAGGGAGGGATGAAGGACCCAGGCAGTGATGGGGGAACCCTCAGTGGCTGTCAGGGTTCCCCGTCCCCATTCCCACACTCACCATGCACTGTCACTGTCACTGGTGCCCACTCCCTCCACTGTGGCAGTGTAGACTTCACCCAGCCCTTGCAGCGGTAGCGGCCACCGTGGTGCAGCTGCAGGGGGGACAGGGACAGCTCGGTCCCATTGAGGCACCCCTCCAGATGCTTCCCATCACTATAAAATCACACCCCAGTGACCGATTTGTCCTGCCTGACTCGGCAGCGCAGTGTCACCGTGTCCCCTTTCACCAGTGCCCATGCCGGCACCTGCAGCACCAGCCGGTCTGTGGGACAGGGGGAACATGTCCCACCGGGGGGCTCTGGGGGCACTGAGGGGTGCAAAGCCACCCAGGGAGTGAAGGCACCAAGAACCTTGGGGAGGACAGCCATCCCCATCCCCCCTCACCATTTAGGACGCTCACATTGGGGCTGAGCCCAGTGCCAGCTCTCTCACACTGGTAGGTGCCTCCCTCAGTGACAATGAAGTGGTCCCGTTCCTCCTGCCACCAGAGCTGCCCGTCCTTGTACCAGGTGGTGGTACCAGTGGTCTCTCAGCCCCCGCAGGTCAGTGTCACCTGGTCCCACAGCACCGCTGGCGTCCAGGGGGGCTCCACGAGGAGCTGGGAGGTCTGGGCACCTGCAGGTGACAGGGGACACCAGCCTTGCAGGGCCACCACAGGGCTGGGGACAGCAGGGCAGGGACATGGCATCCCCCCATGGACTCACCAGCGAGGCCGAGGTTCTGGGCTGGAAGGGAGAAGGGAGAAGGGAGAAGGAAGAAGGGAGAAGGCCTGGGTGGGGGTGGCAGTGTGGGAACAGTGGCACCTGGGGGACGAGGTGGGGAGGCTATCCCCAAACTGTCCCCTCGGGGACACCAGTTCTTGTGGGAAAATGCCCAGGGATGGTCCCCAACAGGTGTGGAGAGGCCGTGGGACATGTCTGAGTCACAGCTGCCCATGCACCACATCTGTGTGACAGGGACACCTGAGGGATTGGGACACTGCAACCACTTCAGGTTGAGGCAGGACATGGGGACACTGTGGACACCCTGGGCATGAGGACACCACAGCTACCCTGTTCTGGCAGGACATGGGGACACTGTGGACACCCTGGGCATGAGGACACCACAGCTACCCTGTTCTGGCACATGTTACCCTTGTCAACCCCACAGCACCTGTCCCCACGGCCCATCTCCACAGTGCTTCTCCCCACAGCCCTGTCCCTGCATCCCTGTGTCCCCCTGTTCCTGTCCCCAAAGCCACCCCACCTCTCCAGTCAAACCAGCTTCCCTCCCCATGGAATGGCTCTGCTCGCATTGGGGACTTCAGGGGACCCAGCAGCCCCCCTGTGCCCCCTCCACACCACTCTCTGCCTCACCGGGGCCCACCCCGGGGTGTCAGGCCCGTGCCCGGGGCACTCATCCCACAGGAGCAGTGCCACCTTCCCGGCCATCCCACTGTCCCCGGCCATCCGGGCTGGCTGTCACACCCTGCCGGGGCCACTTGCTCCCTGGGTTGTGGCTCTTTGGTAAAAGGGGAAGGAAACAAGGTGACATCTAGTACCCACATGTTGGTGGCCCTTGGTGGGGGCACGGTGGGGAGAGGCTGTGGACAGGCTGGGGCCCGGGTGGGGACATCCTGGCGACATGCTGAGGACATGCTTGGGACGTGGTGCTTGCAGGCTTGGGAAAAAGAGGCACCTGGTGGGACAGGCAAGGCCCAGGGGTGGGGGGCTCAGGGGGTGTGCAGAACCAAGGATGGATGTCCAGGGAAATGGGGTCCAGGAATGGGGGTCCTGAGGAGGCAGGTCTCAGAGGAGGGGGGTTCCATGGCCATGGGGATCCCCATGTGTGGGATCCCCTCCAGGGATTTGGAGCCATGGGATGCAGGTCCTGGGGCCGGGAGGTCCTGGGAGAATGTGAGGCCCATGGGATGAGATCAAGCAGAGCAGGGTCCTGGGAAGTGGGGGTCCTTGGGTGGGGGTCCCGGGGAGGAGGATATGAGGAATGGCAGTCCCATGGCTGCGTTCCCAGGGGAATGCGTTCCCAGGGACAGGGAGTGGCTGCGTGGGCACGTGGGTCACAGCTCCTTCCCATGGTGCCTGAGATATCAGATGTGAGCCGGGGTGCAGTGGGGCCCTCTGAGGTGCTCTTGGTTTGGGGGGGCATGACAGGGGGGCCAGGGGGCTCCAGGGCTGTGTCCCCAACTCACCCAGGGGCTTTTTTCAACTCTATTTCCATTTTTTTCCATCTTTGTCTCACTTGCGCACCACGCCCAATTGCTGGCTCAGCGATGCTGGGGGGCTCTTGAGCAGGGAACAGGTTGGGGGGACCCGCGGGAGGGGAAAAGGGGGACTGGGGGGGTGCAGGGAGGGGTGGAGGGCTGTGGGGGGGCTGTGCAGGATGGGGGTGTATGGCAGTGCCCCCCAACACTTTCACTTTCACTTCCATGCAGCAGAAAGAAGAGGCCGTTTGTGCTGAGAGTCAGACAGGGGGGTGGTACTGTCCTGGGGGGGTCCATGTTCTGGGGGTGACACAAGCAAGGGAAATCCACTCCAGGGAGTGACATACCCTGGAGGAGAGTGTCCTGTCATGGGGGATGGCAGTTCCAGAGGGGTCCCTGTCCCAGGGTTGGTACATCCTGGGAACCCCTGTCCATCCAAGGCTGGGGCCCAGCCATGGCACAGCCCCACTGCCCACGGATGGCCATTGGCCAGCCCTGCTCTGGCCAGCCCCAGGGGACAGCCAGGACCTGAGGCTCCCAGCCACCCCCTTGGCTTTGATTCTCACAGCTTTAGAGCTGCTCCAAAGTGAGAATTGTGTGGGGGAAAAAGGGCTGGCTGTGGTTTGCTCAGCCCTGCAAGAAGCACAAAAACCAATGGGAGCCCAAGCAGTGGCTCTGCGAGGGCCTGTGATGGTTTTGAGAGCAGGGCTGGGTGGAAACCCCCCCTGCAGGGGCAGCTGTGAGGGAAGCAGTCCGGAAATGCAGCAATTGATCATTTTGTCCCTCTGGCCAAGGGACTGAGCGAGCCCCAAAACTCCTGCAAAGACAACAATCTGCTCAGCAACCTGACCTGGACCCTCCTCCTTCCTGTACAAAACCTGCAGCCCTTTGGAATCTCCCAGAAAGAATGTTTGTTTTCTGGCAGTGGCTGCCAATGAGAGGGAAAAGTGTGGAAATATCGAGCAGTGGCCCTGCCTCGCGGCCATGCTGGGGCTGGGGTTGACCCCGGCTGGACGGCGACAGTGACTCCGGACACGCTGTGGCAGCCGCTCCGGACACATCGCCACCGTCGGTGCCGCAGCCCGCGACAGTCCCGGCACTCGCAGCGCCATGGCAGCGCCACCTGCCACGGTGACCAAACCCAAGACTCCGCTCCCGCAGGCCCGGGGGCTCCTCCCGGGGGTCCCCGGTTCCCCCCACCCTCCCGGTGCCTCCCTCCTGTTCCCCCCGCCCGCCCCAGGCCCGGGCCCGGCGGAGGCTCCGGAGCAGCTCCGGGGCTCAGACGCCGCTCGGGGAGCGCCGGCTGCGGGGCTTTGGGCACCGGGGGGCACCGGGCAGGGCTGCGGGGGGGCTGGGCTGGGCTCGGGGCACTCCCCAGGCCGCCCCCGGCTCCGTGCCGGGGCTCTCGGGGCTCTCGTGGCGCTGCCGCTGCTGCCGGGCTCCAGCTCGGCCCGAGGGGCTCGGCAGCTGCGGGATCGGTGCCCGTGGGGACGGGGCGGCACCGCCGCAGCTCCCCGAGCCCCGGGCCGGTGTCACCGAGCGGCGACAAACAGCGAGAGGCAGCTCCTTGCCCTCTGCGGGGGCGGCTGCGAGGGAACCAGGCCGAAAATGCCCCCATTGTTCATTTTGTCACTGTCCCCAAGGCACTGATAGAGCCCCAAAAATCCTGCAAATCCCACAAGGATCTGCTCAACGACCGCACCTGGACCCTCCTCCTTCCCGAGCTGAACACACAGAGCCGAACAAACCAATCCCGTTTTTTCCCGCTTTAATCAAAAAGCTGCAGTTTGGGTCCAATAAATGGGAAAAGGGTCCTGTGTCCCCCTGGCAGTGGGCGGGGGAATGGGGAGCCCCTGGGGGTACTGGGAGCCCTGGGAGCACTGGAACGGGGAGCTCTGGCCGGCCTGGGCAGCCCCATATGGGACCCCCCACTCGGGGCCACTCCCCATCCAAGGTGGGCAACCACAGGAGGGGGGAGGGTGGGGGGAATACCCACGGGGGTGCCCACGGGGGGGGACGTTCAGTGCCTCCCTGTTCCTCCCAGTGTCCCCATTGTCCCCAGTGTCCCCAGTCTCCCCAGCGTCACAGCACGTTGCCGTAGATGTCACTGGGGTCCCGCTGTCGCCCCTGGGGTCACAGCAGCTCTGCGTAGGTCACCTGGGGGGGTGTGTTGCGGGGGAGCCATGCGAGAGACACCGGTTGGGGGGACCCGGGCGGGAGGTGACACCCGTGGGTGACGTGTCCCTGTCGCCAATACCGGACTCACCCTGGGCGTTCTTGGCGCTGACGAGGTGGGTGTAAAGCACCTCCCCCTCCTCCGGGGTGTCCGGGGGGGCCCTGCGGGGATACGGGCGTGTCTGTGGGGCCGGGGGTTTTGGGGTGGGGGTAAAAGGGGGGTCAGGACTGGAGCCCCCCACTCACGTGTCCTGGGGCTTCCTCGTGGCTGCAAAGGAAATAGAGGAGGGGTTGACAATTGGGTCTGCGGGGCCACTGAAGCCCCTCAGGACCCCAGACTGCCTCCGGGACCCCCGAGCATCCCTGATGACCCCTAGAACCCCAGAACCACCGCGGTGCTCCGCACCCCCTCTGTCCCCAGAACCCCAAGTCCGGCAGGGAGGGGGACCCTTCAGAGTTACCAGGACCCCTGAAAGAATCCCCAAAATCCCTGCACGTGTCCCCAACACCTTCCCAAACACCCCAGGACCTCCAGCCAAGGTCACTGGTGGCTCAGTCCCCCCCAAGTCACATCACCCCCCCATGCTGGGGGACGTCCCACCGCCCTGGGATCCCGTCCCCCACTGTCACCCACCCGTGCGGTGCCACCTGTGCCAGCCCACGATGAGAGCCACGAGCAGGACCGGGAACGACAGGGACACACCAACCCCTGTGGCCACTGCTGGGGACAAAGTGGGACACACTGGGGTCACGCAGAACCCCAAAGGGCTCTGCACCGCCTGTGACCCCGTGTGACCCCACCTGTGCCCCAGTGTCTTGGCAGTGTCACCTCCAGGACCAGCTCTGGGCTGAGCGCCTGGAACACGCGGTGCCCGTCCAGCTGGTTGGTGGCCACACACTGGCAGGTGCCTGAATGTCCCACATCGATGTCCTTGAGCTCCAGGAGGGGACCCTGGGCCACCTCCTGCCCATTGCGCAGCCAGGTGAAGGTCACAGGTGCTGAGCCCACCTGCACCGAGCAGCTCAGGGTCACGGGGTCACCTGGGCGCACCTGGTGTGCCGGGGGGCCAGGGGTGATGGTGGCATTGGCCACAGGCACTGTGGGGACAGAGACGGGGCTGAGGGTGGGGGAGGGGCTGGCACCCATTGTGGGGGGAGGGGACTGTGGGTGGGATGACGGTGGGATGGGTGCAATGGGGATGCCGTTTTTGCGTTACCACATTCTCAAATGTCCCTCTCCACTTGGACAGTGACATTCAATGTGGGGCTCTCACCCACACTGTCCCCATCACTGACCCGCACTAGTAGTGGCCGCTGTCCTTGTCCCCAGCATGGCAGAGATCCAGGCGGGGGCCGGTGCCCAGTGGTGTCCCAGAGCCCCCCCGGTGCCAGGACAAGGACAGGGGACCTGTCCTCGCGGCCACCGCGCAGCTCAGCACCAGGCTGTCACCCAGTGCCACCTGTGCCCCGGGGAACTGCACTGACAGGGAGAGCCCCGAGAGCGCGACGCCTGCGGGAGGGCACAGCGGAGCACAGTGAGGGACTCTGGGAGGATCTGAGAGGGGTGGGGAGACCCCAGTGAAAGAGAAGAGGGCCCAGAGATGGGGGAGGGCTTGGAAGGGAGCCCAGGGATTTATGGGGGGGATTCAGGGAGGGGACAGCGGGAGAGGGATGGGGGTTGAGTGGATGGAATGAAAGATGAGGGGACTGGGGAGAGACGCGGGAAGAAATGAAAGGACCCAAGCAATGATGGGGACACCGGGAAAGGTGTCTGGGGGAGATGGGGGATTCCAGTCAGGTCTGGGGGACCCGGGGAAGCTGTCGGGGTTCCCCTGCCCATCCCCGCACTCACTGTCCACCGTGACGCGGAGCTGGGCGCTGCTCTTCCGCACAGTCCCCCCCTCGGAGCGCACCTCGCAGCTGTAATTGCCCGAGTGGGACACCCCCACGGCGGGCACCAGCAGCTGCGGGGACCCCTGCGGGCCCCCCACCAACTGCCCATCCCGGTAGAAGAGGTGCAGGAGGGGGGCTCGGGGCCGCAGGGGGCTGGGGGTGCTGAGGCAGCTGAGATTCAGGGGGGAGTCCTCGGTGGGCTCGGGGGGACCCTCCAGCACCGGCACCATGAAGAGTCCTGGGAAGGAGATGGGGATGGGGTCTTTGATTGTGAGTCTGTTGGGGAGGGGCTGTGGGGGTGTCGGTGTTTTGAGATGCTCACCGTGCACTTTCACTCTCACCGGCTTCGACAGCTCCCATTGCAAGTTTTTCAACCAGCCCCCGCAGTGGTAGCTGCCTGTGTCGTTCAGCTGCACGGGGGACAGGGACAGCCCGGTCCCATGGAGGGACCTCCGCAGATCCTTCCCGTCACGGTAAAAGCTTACGCCGGTGACAGAGTTGTCACTCCAGCCCCGGCAACGCAGTGTCACCCTGTCCCCCTCCAGCAGCGCCCGCGCCGGCACCTGCAGCACCAACGGGCCTGTGCGACAAGTGAGGACATATCAGTCCGGGAGGGTCCTGATGGCAGCGGCAGCCCCCCAGGGGTCCCCAATTCCAACACCGGGGTCCCCTCGCCCTAGGATGCTCTGGGATGTCCCCGTGTGCAGGGGACAGGCTCTCGTCACACGAGGGTGGTGTCCCAGGGAACAGAGCCCACCCAGAGCCCTAGGGGCCCCCACGAGTGTCACGGTGGGGACACAAACCCCCTTCACCATTTACGACGCTCATGAGGCTGCTGAGCCCGGTGCCGGGTCTGTGACAGTGGTAGGTGCCACTCTCAGTGACAGTGAAGTGGTGGAGTCCCTTCTTATTCCCCCAGCTACTCCCGTCCTTGTACCAGGTGGTGGCACCAGGTGTCCCCGAGCCCTGGCAGGTCAGTGTCACCCGGTCCCACAGCACCGCCGGTGTCCAGGAGGGATCCACGAGGAGCTGGGTGGTCTCAGCACCTGTGGGTGACAGGGGACACCAGCCTGCCAGGGCCAGCGTGGGGCTGGGGACAGCAGGGTGGGGACATGGCATCTGCCGAGGACTCACCAGTGAGGCTGAGGGTCTGTGCTGGAAGGGAGAAGGGACAGGGCTGGGTGGGGGTGGCCCCATGGGCACATTCGAACCCGGGGCACGGGGTGTGGGGGCTGACCCCGAGCTGTCACTGTGTGGACCCCAGAGTGGCATGGATGTCTCGGGGATGGGGACACCACGGCCACCCCGTGCTCAGGCAGGACATGGGGACAGTGTGGACACTCTGGAAATGGGGACAGCACAGGTTCCCCGTGCTGGCACAGGTCACCCCCATCAGCCCCCCAGCACCTGTGTCCATAGCCCAACCCAAAGTTGCCCGTCCACTTGTCCCTATCCCTTCACCCTTGTGTCCCCCTGTCCCCACAGCTGCCCCAGCTCCATGATGCCTCCCCACACCCGTGTCCCCCCATTATGGTCCCCATGATTCTGTCCCTCCTCTCCTGTCCCCTCAGCCAAACCATGACCTTGGTCACCTCATGGAGTGGCTCTGCTGGCATAGGGACCTCAGGGGACCCCGTAACCCTCCTGTGCCCCCTCCCACCGCTCTCTGCCTCACCAGGGCCCATCCCCGGGGTGTCAGGCCCCTGCCTGGGGCACTCACCCCACAGGAGCAGTGTCACCTTCCCAGCCATCCCGGTGTCCCCAGCCATCTGGGCTAGCTGTCACACGCTGTCGAGGCCACCTGTGCCCTGGGTGGCGGCTCTTCGGATGAAGGGGAAGGAAGCGAAGTCATCTCTTGACCTCACAAGTGGGTGGCGCATGGTGGGGGCTGGGTGGGGACAGGCTGGCCACAAGCTGGGGACTCAGTGGGTTTGGGTACCCGTGCATGGGTGTTCCTTGGGAATGGGGGTCCTGGGCTGTGGAGATCATGGGGAATGGCAATCCTGGGATGGGGCCCCAGGTAGGGGGGACATAAGGAATGGGGGTCCCATGGTTGGGTTCCCACGGCAATGGGGGTTGCAGGGATGGGCAGTGGTTGGGTGGGCACATGGGTCGCAGCTCCTTCACGGGGTGCCTCAGATTTTGGGGTGGCTGAGGGCCCAGCGCTGCCCCCTCGGGTGGGTCAGGGCCTGGGGGGGTCACCCCAGGTGGATTCCAAGTGGCTTTAAGTCTGTGGCCCCTCCCCCGCCCAGGGGCTTTTTCCACTTTATCGCCATTTCTTTCCTTTTTTCCCTCAGTTTCTGACCCCTCCTGCATTTCTTGGCTGGACAATCCCAGGGAACACCAGAGCACGGAATGGCTTGGGGGGACCCGAAGAGAGGGGGAAAAGGGGGACTGGGGGTGCAGGGAGTGGTGGGGGGGCTGTGGGGGTTGGGGGTGTCTGGCTGTGTCCCCCAACACTTTCACTTTCTCTTTCCTGCAGCAGAAGGAAGAGGCCATTTGTGCTGAGAGTCAGAGGGGTGGGGGGTGGGCTCTGTCCTGGGGTGGCACATCCAGAGGGGTCCTGTCCTGAGGGATGGCAGTTCAGGGGGGGCGTGTCCACACTTCTCCATTCTTGGTCATCCCTGAAAGGATCTGAGCAGCTTGGGAATGGAGCCCCAGGCAGGAAGGAGCTCCCAAACTCCTCCTCCTTGCAGCCTGTGCCCATCCAAGGCTGGGGCCCAGCCATGGCACAGCCCCACTGCCCAGGGATGGCCATTGGCCAGCCCTGCTCTGGCCAGCCCCAGGGGACAGCCAGGACCTGAGGCTCCCAGCCACCCCCTTGGCTTTGATTCTCACAGCTTTAGAGCTGCTCCAAGGTGAGAATTGTGTGGGGGAAAAAGGCCTGGCTGTGGTTTGCTCAGCTCTACAAGAAGCACAAAAACCAATGGGAGCCCAAGCAGTGGCTCTGCGAGGGCCTGTGATGGTTTTGAGAGCAGGGCTGGCTGGAAACCCCCCCTGCAGGGGCAGCTGTGAGGGAAGCAGTCTGGAAATGCAGCAATTGATCATTTTGTCCCTCTGGCCAAGGGACTGAGAGAGCCCCAAAACTCCTGCAAAGACAACAACAATCTGCTCAACAACCTGACCTGGACCCTCCTCCTTCCTGCACAAAACTTGCAGCCCTTTGGAAGCTCTCGGAAAGAATGTTTGGTTTCTGGCTGTGGCCACCAGAGGAGAGGGAAAAGTTTGGAAATATTGAGCAGGGCTCCACACATGGATCCAGGGATCAGGGGGTGAGAGCAGGAGCAGGGAGTGCCCAGGCAGGAGAATTCAGGGCAGGATGGAGTGGATTTTCCAGGGAAACAGACCCTGAGGGACACACAGGCATTTTCACAGATTGCTGTGCAGTGGTCCAAGGATGGACAGAGTTGTTCCCTTTTGGGTGCAGAATCCATGGGAAGTAAATCAAGTCTCAGGGTGGGAATGAGAAAAATGGGAAGAGCTCCTAGATATGGCCCAAGCAAAGGCTTTCCTGTGGGGTGGGTTGCTGCCCAGCAGCCAGAGAACAATGCCATGGACCTGTTGGACACTCAGTAACATTCCTCACTCTGTATTATCCACAGGCAAACACTGCTGTGGGATGCACCAATGGGGTCCTAAAGGGAACCATAAAGTCTCATTTCTTCGTGATTTGTTTTGTTTTCACTGTGAGTGACTCTTTGGGAGACCAACTATTAAAAAGAATCTATAAACCAGGCTGTTTTATCATTGTCAGCTTGATTTTGTCTGAGTTTCTTTTTCTTTACTGGAAAAGAAATGGTGTGGGAAAAGCATTTCACCCTTATCCTATAGATGTATAATTTTGTCTGAACCACCTGGGAATGAGGAAATTCAACCAAAGTTAGCCTGGGAGTTACCATTGTCAGGGGCAGGTCATGACAGGGCACCCCTGAATTTGGTGCACCCCAGAGGTCACAGTGCCCCACAGGGGACAGAGGGGGTGGTCAGGGATCCCCGCAGTACAGGGATTCCCCAGGACATGGGAACTGCAGAGCAAGGACCCCCCAGGACAAGACCCAGGCATCGCCACACCAGAGGAGTCCTTTGCCTCCAGGGCAGGGCCACTCTGGATGTGCCCCCCAGGACAGAACCCACCTCCCCTACCCCCTGTCTGACTCTCAGTGTAAATGGAGAGGAAAGAGAAAGTGAAAGTGGTGGGGAAAGCACAGCCCAAGAGCTCCATCCCCCACAGGCCCCCTTTTACCCCTCCCTGGCATCCCCAACCTGATTCCTGCTCAGGTGCTCCCTGGGATTGCTGAGCCAGGAAATGGGGGGTGGGAGGGGGTGGTGTGGAAGTAAGGAAAATAGGGAAAAATAGAAATAAAAAGAGAGAAAAGCCCAGGGGTGTGTGGGGCACAGACCCAGAGCCTCCCAGGACAAGCCTCAGGTGCCCCCCAGGCTAGGAGCACCCTGTGGGGGCTGTGCTGGGCCCTGAGTCACCCCAAAATCTGAGGCACCCAATGAAGAAGCTGTGTCCCATGTGCCCACCCAGACATTGCCCATCCCTGGGACCCCAATTCCCCTGGGAACCCAACCATGGGAACCCCATTCCCTTGGGAACCAAACCATGGGACCCCCATCCCAGGACTCCCATTGCCCAGGACCCCCATTCCCTTCATCCCATCCCATGGCCCCCCCTTCCCCCAGAACTCCTATTCCCGAGGGTCCCCTTTTTTCACCCCACACCCCCAACACTGGAACCCACATTCCATGACCCCAAATCCCTGGGAACCATGTTTCTCCAGGACCCTCATCCCTGGAATCCCCCAAACCTGGGGACCCTGATTGCCCAGACCCCCATCCCCTCTGACTGCCCTTCCTCTAGACCCCAATTCCCCTGGACCCCAATTCTCCTGGACACCCATCCTTAGCTCCCCACATCATCTGAGCCGCCCACACCTGGGAACTCCATGTCCCACCGTGTCCCCAGACCATCCCACAACGTCCCCAACCTGTCCCCTGCTGTGTTTCCACCCTGCCCCCACCCTGCCCCAACCAAGGTCCACCTACACGTGCGGATGAAACGTGACCTCGCTTCCTTCCCCTCTGCCCCAAGAGCTGCCACCCAGGGGACAGGCGGCCCCAGCAGCGTGTGACTGCCAGCACGGATGGCCAGGGACAGCGGGATGGCCGGGAAGGTGGCGCTGCTCCTGTGGGGTGAGTGCCCCACGGATGGGCCCTGGTGAGGCAGAGAGCGGTGGGGAGGGGACACAGGGGGGCTGCGCGGTCCCCTGAGGTCCCCAATGCCAGCAGAGCCATTCCATGGGGGTGGACTCTGGCGTGACCAGAGTCATGGGGTGGCCGTGGGGACAGGAACAGGAGGACAGGAGTAGGGGAACTGGGATGTGAGGAGATGAACAGGGGAACTGAGATGCAGGGACAAGGATGTGGCAAAAGGAACCTTGGGGCTGGGGCAGCTGCGGGGACAGGGACAGGGAGACAGGGATGCAGGGACAGGGACAAAGGGACAAGCACGATAAGGATGGGCCATGGGGACAAGGGCCCTTGGAATGGAATCATGAGCACAGGCCATGGCAATGTGGCCATGGGGACATATGCTGGGGGCTGGTGGAGGTAATGTGTGCCAGCATGGTGGAGTCACCATGCCCGGGGTGTCCACAGTGTCCCCATGTCCTGCCCCAACCTGGGATGTCTGAGGTGTCCCTGTCCTCAAGGCGCCTGTGCTAAGTCAGTGTCCCCATGGGGATAGTTTGGGGACAGATCCCACACTCCATGCCCTGGGTGCTGCTGTCCCTGCAGGGCTACCCCCAACCAGCTCTTCTCCTTTATCCCTTCCAGCCCAGACCCTCGGCCTCGCTGGTGAGTCCTCAGGGGGATGCCATGTCCCCACCCTGCTGTCCCTAGCCCAGTGGTGGCCCTGCCAGGCTGGTGTCCCCTGTCACCTGCAGGTGCCCAGACCACACAGCTCCTGGTGGAGCCCCCCTGGACACCAGCGGTGCTGTGCGTCAAGGTGACACTGACCTGCCAGGGCTCAGGGACCCTGCATGCCAGCACCTGATACAAGGATGGGAAGCGCTGGGGGAAGAAGGGACCCGACCACCTCACTGTCACTGAGAGTGGCACCTACAAATGTCAAACACCCAGTACTGGGCTCAGCCCCACTGTGACAGTCTTAAACGGTGAGGGGGGATCTTAAATTATCAGGGTGGACCCTGATCGGTCTGGGTGGGCTCCACTCCGTGGATGGCCTCATACCCCTTGTGTGGTGGGAGCCTGTCCCCTGTACACGGGGACATCTCAGTGCACCCCAGTGCATCCCAGCATGATAGGACCCCTGTGGTGTCCCTGGGATCCTCCCACGCAATGGAGCCTCTCCCCAGTGATCCCCTGTGCCACGGGGACTCACCTCGGACCTGTCCCGAGGCCCTCAGTGTGACAGGACCTCCCTGTCCCACAGACCGGCTGATGCTGCAGGTGCCAGCACGGGCGCTGCTGGAGGGGGACACGGTGACACTGCGTTGTCGGAGCTGGAAGGACACACCGGTCACCAGGGTGCGATTTTATTGTGGGGAGAAGGATGTGGGGGGGTCCCTCAGCAGAACAGAGCTGTCCCTGTCCCCCGTGCAGCTGCACCACAGCGGCCGCTACCACTGCAGGGGCTGGGTTAACACCGGGTCGTCACTGTCAGCACCAGTGACAGTGAAAGTGCACGGTGAGCACCCCCACAGCTGAACTCCAATATCCCAACACCCGCACAGCCATTTCCCAGTGGATTCAGAGTCACAGTCCCCACCTCCCATCTCCTTCCCAGAGCTCTTCTCGGTGCCGGTTCTGGAGGGTCCCCACGAGGTCATCGGGGGCTCCCCCCTGAATCTCAGCTGCCTCAGCACCCCCAGCCCCCTGCGGCCCCGAGCCCCCCTCCTGCACCTCTTCTACCGGGACGGGCAGTTGGTGGGGGGCCCGCAGGGGTCCCCGCAGCTCCTGGTGCCCGCCGTGGGGGTGTCCCACTCGGGCGATTACAGCTGCGAGGTGCGCTCCGAGTGGGGGGCCGTGCGGAAGAGCAGCGCCCGGCTCCGCGTCACGGTGCGCAGTGAGTGCGGGGATGGGCACGGGAGCCCCGACAGCCTCCCCGGGTCCCCCATGCCTTCTCAATACTCTCTCTGTGTGTTTCCACCCCTTCCCAGATCCCTCCCTGGTCCCTGCATCCCTCATCAGGTCCCCCCATCCCACCCTAAGTACACCCCTCCCTCTCTTAGGTCCCTCCATTGTCCATGTTCCCACCATCCCTCTCTATGTCCCCAAAACCTTCCCTGCAGTCCCCTCCAACCCTCTCCATGTCCCCCTCCTTGAATCTCCCATCCCTTCCTGGGATCCTTTCCATCCCTTTCCAAGCCTCTCCTGCATCTCTGGGCCCCTTTCTTCCTCACTGAGATCCCTCCACCCCTCTCTGATCCTCCCCTTCCCTAAGTCCTTCACTGCTTCCTGGTGTCCCCAACCCCTCCCGGGTTCTCAATTCCCTTCATGTCCCCCCACAGGGGTCCCAGTCTCGGGTGTGTCCCTGCCAGCACAGCCTCCCGGGGGACAGGTGGCACTGGGTGACCGCCTGGTGCTGAGCTGCACGGTGGCTGCAGGGACAGGTCCCCTGTCCTTCTTCTGGCACCGGGGGGGCTCGAGGGCACCGCTGGGCACCGGTCCCCACCTGGAGCTGCACCACATTGGGTACGAGGACAGCGGCCACTACCAGTGCCGGGTCAGCAACGGGGACAGCATGGCTTAGAGCCCCACACTGAATGTCACCGTCCTGGGTGAGCGGGACCCTTGGGCTGGGGGTGTCTCCCTTACGGCATCCCCAATTTCACACATTCGCATCCCACCTCATCTCCCTGACACCATCCCCAGCCCATCCCAGGTCGCAGCCCCCACCACTGGGCATCACAGTCCTGGGGTTACTGGGACCACCTGGGTCCTGATATCCCCACCCAGGACATCCCACCCATGAGTCCCTCATCCCACCTGTCACATCCCCCACCCCACATCAGGTCAAAGTCACCGTGCTGAGCGTGACCCTATCGGGGGAATCGTACCCCTGGGATTGGGGTGATGCCCCCCATGATATGCCTCATCCCACCGATCACATCCCACCCACACCATTCCACACCCCACACCAGGTGACAACGCCCATCACCCTTGAACATGGTCCTGGGGGAGAGGAACCCTCAGGCTTGTGGTCACCCCATTCACAGTATCCCTCATCTCACTCTCATCTCACCCTCACCTCACCCTCATCCCATCGTCATCCCATCCATCACATGCCCTCATCCCACACAGGTGAGGATCCCCACCATCATGGGTCACAGTCACAGGTGAAGGGGACCCTCTGTGTCCAAGTGCCACCATGCACAGACTCATCTGTCATCCCACCCATCCCATCCTCATCCCACCCATGCCATCCTCATCCCAGCCATCCTACCGTCATCCCCCCACACCGGGTTCCAGCCCCTCCCCCCAAACCCTCAGCCCCGTCTCTGTCCCCGCAGTGCCTGTGGCCCATGCCACCATCACCCCTGGCCCCCCGGCACACCAGGTGCGCGCAGGTGACCCCGTGACACTGCGTTGCTCAGTGCAAGTGGGCTCAGCACCTGTCACCTTCACCTGGCTGTGCGACGGGCGGGAGGTGGCCCGGGGTCCCCTCCTGGAGCTTGGGGACATTGATGTAGGACATTCGGGCACCTACCAATGCGTGGCCACCAACCAGCTGGACGGGCACCGCGTTTTCCAGGCACTCAGCCCAGTGCTGTCCCTGGAGGTGACACCACGGGAACACAGGAGCACAGGCGGGGTGACATTTGATCACTGGGGTTGCAAGTCACCCAGAGTGACAGGAGATCCCAATGTGTCCCCCTTTTTCTCCAACAGTGGCTGCAGGTGTCACTGGGTCCCTCCTGGTCTTGGTCATTCTCGTGGGTATCGTTGTGGGCTGGCACTGGTGTAATGGTATGTGTGGGTGGCAATGGGGGTGACGGGGCCCTGGGGAGTTGGGAAGGACCCTAGAATTTGGGAGGAATGGGCAGAACCCACAGCTCCTAACTTGGGGGGCACTGTGCCACTTGTGACTTTTCTCAGTGTCCTCCAGGATTTGGGGAGGTGTTGGAGGGTCATGCAGGGGTGTTGGGGCTTCTTTCAGAGATCCTCAGAGACTTTGGAGGGCTCCCCTCGATGGGTTTGTCATTCTGGGGGCTCAGGGATTGTTCAGGGGCTCTGAGGGGAATTGAGATTTCCGTGGGGTTTCAGGATTCCTGAGTGTGGTCATGGCCCCTGGGACCCCACAGTCACCCCCACCTCTTTCCTTTGCAGCCACCAGGAAGCACCAGGAAAGGTGAGTGGGGGGCTCCAAACACCACCCCTCTTTTACCCCAACCCCCAAGATCTCCCATCCCATCCCACACACCCTTATCCCCACAGGACACCCCCAGAGCCCCCGGCCCTCCCAGAGGAGGGGGAGGTGCTGTACACCCACATCGTGAGCACCAAATGGATGGGACGTGAGTACAGGGTGGGACAGAGTCATGTCATCCGTGGGTGTCACGCCTCAACCAGATCCCACAGCCAGTGTCTCTCGCAGTGTCCCCCCATGCCACCAAACTCCAGGATGCCCAGGTGACCTACGCAGAGCTGCCAGGGACCCATGGGTGACTGCAGGAACACAGTGACATCCACGGGAATGTGCTGTGACAATGGGGGCACTGGTGGGCACTGGGGAGTTCTGGGGCAACTGGGGGACAGTGGGGGACCCCACCCATGGGCAGCCACAAATGTGTGTGTCCCCACCACCGCTTCCATGGGTGCCCAAACTTCATGGGTAGGTGGACATAAGTGGGGGATTTTTTGTGAGGCTGCACAGGGCACCCAGAGCTCCCCAGTCCCCTTCCCAGTGCCCCTAGAACCACCAAGAGCTTCCCCATCCCCCTTCCACTACCCCAAATGGCTCCCCATTCCACATCCTAGTGCTCCCAATACCCTCAGAGAATTCCCCATTCCATCCCCACAGTGCTGCCAATACCCTCAGGGTTTCCTTATTCCCCTTCCCACCACCCCTCCATTGCTCTCAGTACATCCAGCGGGCTCCTCATTCCACCTCCCACTTCCAGGGGAGCACTGGACTCATTTCCTGTTATTGGACATAAATTCAAGTTTTTTTGTTTAAACTGGCAGAAATGGTGTTTCTTTGTTCAGCTCTCTCGAGCTTTAGCAATGGGATTCTCCAATTTTGGGCTGCCACTAAAACCCAGGGGCTGCTGCCCCTCCCCTCCCAGTGGAGGCACAAAAGGCAAAGATCTCAAAGGGCTGAGAGTAGAAGAATTTCCTGCAAAGAGCAATGAGAGAAGAAAACCAACAGCAACAGCACCAAGATTCAGAATTGTCTCAGTTTGAAAGACAGGTGTCGTCCAAGGAAGACAGGAATCTTTCTAGGATGGAAAATATGGCCCCCTTCCCTCTAAATTATTATAACTTTGACATTACAGGGCTTTCAGGCAAAAGTATGGAAACCAGAATAACAGTTCTTTACTAATACATATCTATGCATACCAAGAGAAACAACAACAGCAGCAACAACAAACCCAAACAGAATCCCATTAACAGCCTTCTCTCAGCTGTCAAGGACTCTCCCCTTCGGTGCAGTTACAGTCACAGTCAGCAGGGGCGCTGGTGGCTCCTGGGCAGGCTGGGCAGGTGCGATGATTCCCCCGCGGCTGCAGGGGGCGCTGTGGAGCGAGCTCAGCCGTCTCTCTCCACGCGGTAATGGCAGGTGAGCCAGCGGAAGAGATGGAACAGGGGTTTCTTTACAAACTCACTGGGGCAGCCGATCCCGGTGCCCCTCTGGATGGTGAGCTGGGCTGTAGCAGGAACCTTGGAAGCAGTGAGCTGGAACAGCAGAGGTGAGCAGACCCAGGGTGACAAACCAAGTGTGGCAAAGACTGCAGGCCATGCCAGAAGCCGCGGGGTATTTGGATGTCAGGTTCAAATGTAGCAAGAAGCCCTGAAGCAGCGGCAGAGAACAGCAGGGGCTGGGCAGGGCATTGCTCCCGGGCTGGCTCACCCACGATGGTTGGTCGTGGGCTTGGGCTGTGCAGAGGGGATGGTCCCGGTGAGGTACGGTGTGCTTCCAGGTTCTGGCACAGCTCACACTGGCTCTGGGCTCCCAAGCCACGGAGAAGCAGAGAAGCAAGCCAGTAAGCTCCAGTCACAGTGCCGAAGGGAAAGAAAAAACTGGGCAAAAACCACATGGCAATTGTATCTCTCATCAGAGGGATCACCGCTGCATGGTCACTGAGATGAAGTCACCCCACCAGAAGGAAGCAAATGTCCCTTGCCCCCAACTCTCAGAGGAAATCCTGGGCTGGCTCTCACCCATTGTGGTACACCTGGAGCCAGGGGAGGTGGGAAGGCAGTGACCACCCCGGTCACAAAACAAAAGTAGAAATGGATATGGGATAAAAAACATCCCCAAGACAAGAATAAAAACGGTCAGAAAACCAATGATTTCAAGCTAAAGCCCCCAACAATGAACAAACCCTGGTCGCTACACCCAGAATGTTTCCTCTACTAGAGAAGCCCCTGCTCCTGGAAGAGCCAGAGAGTCTCTTCCCCAGCCAGGAGTGAGATGGTATTGAAGAACCACCTGGTCCTGGCCGTGCCCACGGCTTTGCCTTTGCTTGTGGCAGGACTGATCCCAACTCTCTTCCCTCACACATTGCTCATGTGCCCCATGGGGACTTGATCCCCTGCTTTGCCTGGCCAGGGCTGGATTGGGCAGGGCCAGCTCGACTGGGAGCTCCTGTGGTGCCGAGAGACCAGGGGGGCTTTGCTCCAGGTGTCTCCCAAGGGCTGAGGGTCCCAGCACCACTTGCTCTCCATGTGTTCTCTAACAGCCCATTCCAGAGTGGGATCTTTCCCGAGGCTGGGGCACCACAGGGAATGGGATCCATCCCTGCAGGGCCAGGTTCTTTGGCCCCCATGACTGGGAGCTTGTTTGGGGAATGAGTTCCAGAGTTGCATTCAATTCTTTCTGCAGGGCCATGTTGCCATAAGATTTCCTTTCCCAGGCCCAAGACAATGTTCCCAGGGGCACAGGGAGCATTTCCTGCCATCCAGGGCTTGCTTCGCCCTCCAGAAGCCCCCTGCATTGCCACCACAGCTTTGGAGAGTGTGATCCAGTCAATCTGCCAGGCCTGCCCACACAGGGATTTCATCCCTAACCCTCCAATCCACAAGGGCTTGACCCACCTGGCCTCGCATGATCGCAGCATGTTTCCCTTTCCTGGAGAACCTGGGAGGTGGTGTCCATGGGGAAATCCGAATCAGGGCCCGGATGTGTGTCAGGGACTTTCCCTTTGCCCACCCAGCCCAGCTCTGGCAGTCAGGGAGCTGAGTTTCAGTGCTGATCCCTTCTGAGGATGTTCCAAGCCCTTCCTGAGCCCTGCAGGAGACCCCGGCAGAGCAGGGGATGCCCGAAGGGGGCTGTGAGTCCCTGGGAAGCCCCCGCTGGAGCAGTTCCTGAGGCACTGAGCCTGGGGAAGGAAGGGCCCCAGCCTGGAGCAGTTGGGGCAGAGCTGCAACCCCGTGGGAATGACTCCTCCTGGAGAAGGCCCTGCAGAACTGTGTCCTGTGGAAGGCAGGGACCCCAGGGCAGAGCAGGGCAAGGACTGTGACTCCTCTGGCTGAGCAGCGGCAGAAACAACCTGTGCTGAACTGCCTGGGACCCCCATTCCCATCTCCTGGTGCCACTGGAGGGAGGAGGGAGAGCCTGGGAAGGAGGGGCAGGAGGATGGATGAGGGTTTTTATGGGTTTCTTTGACTTCTCATTATCCTGCTCAGATTTGTCAGCAATAAATTCAACTAATGTCTCTAATTTTGAGCCAGTTTTGCCTGTGAGAGGATTTGATGAGTGATTTCTGCTAGGCCATCTCAACCCAGGAATGCTTCGTTCCATTTTCTCTCCCCGTCCGGCTGCGGAGGTCAGTGAGAGAGCAGCTATGGTGGGTGCAGGGCATCCGGCCACTGTCAGCCCACAGCAAGGCAGGAAGGAGGGGGGCCCAGGTCAGGTTGTTGAGCAGATTGTTGTTGTCTTTGCAGGAGTTTTGGGGCTCTCTCAGTCCCTTGGTGAGAGAGACAAAATGATCAATTGCTGCATTTCCGGACTGCTTCCCTCACAGCTGCCCCTGCAGGGGGGGTTTCCACCCAGCCCTGCTCTCAAAACCATCACAGGCCCTCACAGAGCCACTGCTTGTGCTCCCATTGGTTTTTGTGCTTCTTGCAGAGCTGAGCAAACCACAGCCAGCCCTTTTTCCCCCACACAATTCTCACCTTGGAGCAGCTCTAAAGCTGTGAGAATCAAAGCCAAGGGGGTGGCTGGGAGCCTCAGGTCCTGGCTGTCCCTGGGTCTGGCCAGAGCAGGGCTGGCCAATGGCCATCCCTGGGCAGTGGGGCTGTGCCATGGCTGGGCCCCAGCCTTGGATGGGCACAGGCTGCAAGGAGGAAGAGTTTGGGAGCTCCTTCCTGCCTGGGGCTCCATTCCCAAGCTGCTCTTCCTGGCTCAGATCCTCCCGGGGATGAGCAAGAAGGGAGAAGTCTAGAACAGGTTTTCTGCCAAAACCCAATAAACCCAAAGCGTCCCAAGCCCTCCAAGACAGAAATATAATGGAGCGGATGGTGGAGAGCAGGGGAGGGAGGGGGCAGCTCCTCAACAGCTTCAGCCCCCCCCAAAATTTGGGAGGTCCAATCCCTCATCAGCAATTTGGGGCCAGATAAGCCATTTCCAGGGTAAAAAGCTGCAGTTTTCCATCCCAGTGCTGGCAGGAAGAGGGGGCAGAATGGTCCTTTGGTGTTGTGGAAAGAGGGGGGATTTTCGGGGGTCACGAATGTTTTATCTGGAGGGTCTCATCCATTTCCTGGTTCCCAGCACTGAGACCCCGTGGGGGATGGGGAGGGAGTATGGGGTGGTTATGAGGGGGTTGTGGGGGGCCTGTGCCCTCCCCAACTGACACCCACCCCCTGTAACCCCCCACTGTCACCCCCGTTGTGGCTTATCATGCACGTAAGGGTCTTGGGGGGCTGCAGGATGGGAGGAGTGGTTTCATCTTACCAAGGGGGAATAAGAGGTTTCCAAATTGTGGGGAGGGGAACATCAAGAGGGGCATAAAGGGGATGGGGCACTCTCCAATTTGGGGAACCCCAGAGGTCACAGTGTCCCACTGGGGACAGCAAGGATGGGCAGGGCCCTCCCTGGACACGGGTCCCCAGGCTGTGCCACCCCCGGGACAGGGATCCCCCTCCGGAACGTGTCTAGGGACCTCCCCTCAGGACCACCAGCCCTAGGACAGGACCCCCCCCCAGCAGGGATGTGTCACCCGTGGGACAGGATCCCCCCAGGCCGTGTCACCCCCAGAACAGGGACCCCCCAGGACAGGACCCCCCTGGGTGTGCCCCCCAGGACAGAACCTGCCCCCCCATCTGACTCTCAGCACAAACGGCCTCTTCCTTCTGCTGTAGGAAAGAGAAAGTGTTGGGGGGCACAGCTGGAGACCCCCATCCCCTACAGCCCTCCCACCCCTCCCTGCAGCCCCTGCACCCCCTTTTCCCACCTATTACCTGCTCAGGGGCTCCCCAGGATCAGCGAGCCAGGAAATGCAGGGGGCAGTGTGTGTGTGAAAGTGAGGGAAATAAAGAAAAAAATAGAAATAGAGGAAAAAGGCCGGGGGAGAGGGGGCAAAGAACCAAAGCCCCCTGTGACCCCTCTGGAGTGTCCCCTAAGGCCACGAGCACCCCAGGAGGATTTTGCTGTACTCTGGGTCACCACAAAATCTGAGGCACCCAGTGAAGGACATGTGACCCAGGTGCCAGGCACCCAGGCACTGCCCTGGGACCCCCATTCCCCAGGGAACCCAACCAAGAGACACCCATTCCCTTGGCCCTCCTCCCTGGGACCACCATTCCAGGGCTCCCCCTGCTGGGGTCTCCATTTCCAAGGCCCCCCTTCCTTTGATCCATTCCCACGGGGCCCTCCATTCCCCCACCACCCCCATCCCTGGGACCAGCTCCCCATGTCCCCAGTTCCCTGGAGCCTGTGTTCCCCAGGGACCCCACCCCTGGGTCCCCGACACATTTGGACACCCATTCCCAAATAGCCTGTCCCCTGTGACTCCCCCTCCTCAGGACCCCCATTCTCTGGACCTCCGTTCCCAGGAACTCCCGTCCCAGGCAAACCCTGGGACCCCCTTCCCAGGACCCCATACTTGCTCCCCACTTGCCCCTGGACACCAACCGAGGCTCCCCACATCTCCTGATCCCCCTGTCCCGGGTCCCTTATATTCCACCAGGTCCCACCATGTCCCACCATCTCCTCAGCCTGCCCCCAGCCTGTCCCCATCCTGCCCCCACCATTTGCCACCTACACATGGGGACAAGATGTGACCTCGCTTCCTTCCCCTTCATCCGAAGAACCGCCACCACGGGGACAGGTGGCCCCAGCAGCGTGTGACAGCCAGCCTGGATAGCCGGGGACACTGGGATGGCCGGGAAGGTGGCACTGCTCCTGTGGGGTGAGTGCCCCGGGCATGGGCCTGACGCCCTGGGAATGGGCTCTGGTGAGGCAGAGAGTGGCGGGGAGGGGGCACAGGGGGGTCGAGGGGTCCCCTGAGGTGGTCCCCAACACCAGCAGAGCCAGTCCGTGATGAGACAGGGATCATGGGGTGGCTGTGGGGTCAGGGGCAGGGGGATAGGTATGAGGGGACAGAAATGGGGGGATAGGGATGGAGGCACAAGGATATGGTGATAGGCACCTTGGTACAGTGGCAGCTGTGGGCACAGGGGACAGAGGGACAAGGGGACGGGGACAAGGGGACAAGCACCATTCGGATGGGCTTTGTGGACAGATGCTGTGGGGCTGGTGAGGGTGACTTCTGCCAGCACAGGATGACAGTGGCGTTGCCATGCCCAGGGTGTCCACAGAGTCCCCATGTCCTGCCTCAGCCTGGGGTGCCTGAGATGTCCCTGTCCCTGAGACGTCCATGCCACACTGGTGTTTGAATGGGGACGGTTTGGGGACAGCCCCCACACCCATCCCCCAGGTGCTGTCCTCATGAGGCCACCCCCACTCAGCCTCTCTCCTTTCTCCCTTCCAGCCCAGACCCTCGTCCTCACTGGTGAGTCCTCAGGGGGATGCCATGTCCCCACCCGCTGTCACCAGTCCCACGGTGGCCCTGGCAGGCTGGTGTCCCCTGTCACCCGCAGGTGCCCAGACCACCCAGCTCCTCGTGGATCCCCCCTGGACGCCGGCAGTTCTGTGGGACTGGGTGACACTGACCTGCCAGGGCTCGGGGGCCCCCAATGCCACCACCTGGCACAAGGACGGGCGGAACTGGTGGGAAAAGAGACCCAACCGTTTCCTCGTTACTGAGAGTGGCACCTACAAGGGTGACAGACCTGGCACAGGGCTCAGCAATGCCATGAGCGTCTTAGATGGTGAGGGGGGATGGGCTCTGGGTGGGCTCCACTCCATGGGTGTCTCACATTCCTCATGTCTCTGTCCTCTGCACATGGTCACATTCACCTGTCCTCTGCACATGGTCACATTCCAGTGCATCCCAGTTCATCCCAGTGCGCACCAGTGCATCTCACTGTGTTGAGACCCCCCTGGTGCATCCAGGTGCCATGGCATTTCCCCCTGGTGTCCCCTGGGCCCCTGGGTGCAGTGCAGCTCAGAGCCCCTCAGTGCCATGGGAACCCCCCTGTCCCACAGCCCGGCTGGTGCTGCAGGTGCCAGCGTCGACACTACTGGAGGGGGACACGGTGACACAGCGCTGCCGGGGCTGGCAGGACAACCTGGTCACTGGGGTGAGATTTTACCACGAGAAGAAGGATCTGGCCAGGTCCCGTGATGGGACCGAGCTGTCCCTGCCCCCGCTGCAGCTGCACCACAGCGGCCAATATCACTGCAAGGCCAAGGTGGGCTCCAAACAGTCACGGTGGGAGGAGTCAGTGCCAGTGCCAGTGCCAGTGCACGGTGAGCACCCTGCTAGCCAGAGCCCTGACACCCCAACACCCCCTCAGCCCCTTCCCAGCAGACTTGGAGTCACAAGACACCCACTCTTGTCTCCTTCCCAGAGCTCTTCACAGTGCCGGTGCTGGAGGGTCCCCCCGAGCCCACCGAAGGGTCCCCCCTGAATCTCAGCTGCCTCAGCACCCCCAGCCCCCTGCGGCCCCGAGCCCCCCTCCTGCACCTCTTCTACCGGGATGGGCAGTTGGTGGGGGGCCCGCAGGTGTCCCCGCAGCTCCTGGTGCCCGCCGTGGAGGTGTCCCACTCGGGCAATTACAGCTGCGAGGTGCGCTCCGAGTGGGGGGCCGTGCGGAAGAGCAGTGCCCGGCTCCGCGTCACGGTGCGCAGTGAGTGCAGGGATGGGCACGGCAACCCCGACAGCCTCCCCGGGTCCCCAGCCCTGTCTGGGTCCCCCCATCCCTACCAGACACCCTGTCTGGGTCTCCCCATCTCTCCCCACTGCCATCTCACCCATCACTGCCTGGGTCCCTTCATCCATTCCCCCGTACCACCCAATGTCCTCCCATCATTGCCCCAAGTCCCTGCCTCCCTCCCTCGATCCTCCCACTCCTCTCTGAGGTTCCTCCATGGTGACCACATCCCACCATCCTACTCTGGTTCTCCACACCTTTGTCTGGGGTCCCTCACGTCCATCTCCAGTTCTCCCCTCCATGAATCCTCCATCCCTCCCTGGACTCCCTTCTTTATCACTGTGGTACCCCCACCCCTCTCTGACCTTCCCCCACCTCCCTGGGTCCCTCAAGGTTTCCTGGTGTCCCCCACCCCTACCCAGCACCCCTATTGCACCCATCTCCCCCTGCAGGGGTCCCGCTCTTGGAGGTGTCCCTGTCAGTGCAGCCCCCCGGGGGACATGTGGCACTGGGTGACCGCCTGGTGCTGAGCTGCGTGGTGGCTGCAGGGACAGGTCCCCTGTCCTTCTCCTGGCACCGGGAAAGCTCGGGGGCACCGCTGGGCACTGGCCCCCACCTGGAGCTGAGCAAGGTTGGAGACAAGGACAGCGGCCACTACCAGTGCCGGGCCAGTGATGGGGACAGCGTGGCCGAGAGCCCCCCACTCAATGTCACCGTCCTGGGTGAGCAGGACCCTTGGGCTGGGGGTGACTCCCTCACGGCATCCCCAGTTCCACACATTCACATCCAACCTCATCTCCCTGACACCATCCCCAACCCATCCCAGGTCACAGCCCCTACCTCTGGGCATCACAGTCCTGGGGTTACTGGGACTGTCTGGGTCCCGAAATCCCCACCCAGGACATCCCACCCATGAGTCCCTCATCCCACCTGTCACATCCCTCACCCCACATCAGGTCAAAGTCACCATCCTGAGCATGACACTCCCAGAGGAGTTGTACCCCTGGGATTGGGGTGATGCCCCCCATGATATGCCTCATCCAGCCGATCACATCCCACCCACACCATTCCACACCCCCCACCAGGTGACGATGACTATCACCCTTGGACATAGTCCTGGGGGAGAGGGACCCTCAGGATTGTGGTCACCCCATTCACAGTATCCCTCATCTCACCCTCATCTCACCCTCACCTCTCTCTCACCTCACCCTCATCCCATCGTCATCCCATCTGTCACATGCCCTCATCCCACACAGGTGAGGATCCCCACCACCGTGGGTCACAGTCACAGGTGAAGGGGACCCTCTGTGTCCAGCTGCCACCATGCACAGACTCCCTCATCCCACCCATTCCACCATCATCCCCCCATGCTGGGTGCCAGCCCCTCCCCCACCTTCAGCCCTGTCTCTGTCCCTGCAGTGCCTGTGGCCAATGCCACCATCACCCCTGGCCCCCCAGCACACCAGGTGCACCCAGGTGACCCCGTGACCCTGCGCTGCTCGGTGCAGGTGGGCTCAGCACCTGTCACCTTCACCTGGCTGCGTGACGGGCAGGAGGTGGCCCGGGGTCCCCTCCTGGATCTTGGGGACATCAATGTGGAACATTCTGGCACCTACCAGTGCATGGCCACCAACCAGCTGGACAGGCACCGTGTGTTCCAGGCACTCAGCCCAGAGCTGTCCCTGGAGGTGACACCACAGGCATACAGGGACACAGGTGGGGTCACACAGGGTCACTGGGGGCTGCAGCTCCCCTGAGACAATAGGTGACCCCAATGTGTCATGTGTCCCCTCTGTCCCCAGCAGTGGCTGAGGGGGTTGTAAGGACCTTCCTGTTCCTGCTCCTGCTCCTGGGTGTCATCGGCAGCTGTCACTGGTGGCACCGCATGGGTGGGTGATAGTGGAGGGGGACAGGGGTCCTGAAAGGCAATGGGAAGTCCCCAGTATGGAGGGGCAATGGGGTGGCAATCAAAGCCCGTGATATGAGGATCTGAGATTGCGGGCATTTTGAACGATCCTGGGGTGTCCTGGAGGGACCTTGAGGAATATTGGGGTGGCACTGGCAGCTCCTGGCATTTTTGGGGAGGTGTTGTAGGATCATGCAAGGATGTTGGTGGTTCTTCAAGGATCCTGGGGGATTCTCCATCCCTGCCAAGCTTGGGATTATAGGGGCTTTGGTGGTGCTCAGGGGTACTGGAGGGAATCTGGGGTACAGTGAGGGCTCAGGAGGGATCAGATGCCATGGGGATCCCATGATCACACCCCAACCCCCTTTTCCCTGCAGCTGCCAGGAAGTCCCAGGACAGGTGAGTTGGCTGCTCCATCCCTGACTCCCCTTTCTCCCCTCCCCAGACACCCCCCCCCCACACCCCTTTATCCCTGCAGGGCTTTCCTGGAGCCCCTGTCCCCCCTGAAGGTGGGGGAGGTGCTGGACACTCATGTGGTGGGCACTGCGCAGGCCGAGGGTGAGTACAGGGGAGGGACCCGGGACAGGTCACCCACGGGTGCCACCCCCAACCCAGGTCCCCCCAGCCGGTGTCTCTTGCAGGGCCCCAGGTGGGTACCCTGTTCTCCCTCCCCACAGGAACCACAAGTGATCCACGCGGAGCTTCCAGGATCCCACAAGTGACTGCAAGACCCCAGTGACATCTACGAGAAGATGTTGTGACACTGGGGGGGCTGGGCATCACTGGGGGTCACTGGAGGTCCCCGTCTCTGGGCACCCACACCTCTGTTTTTCCTCCCATTGCCCCATGGGTTCCCAACCTGACTTGGGAGGAGATCATGAGTGGAGGGGCTCCCATGTGGAGCTGCACAGCATGGCCAATGCTGCCCATTCTCCCTCCCAGTGCCAGGGGGGCACAGCACCCTATTATTGGGACCAAAATAAATCTTTTTGCTTAAACTGGAAGAAATGGTTTTTATTTTTTCATCTCTGTTGGGCTTTAGGAATGGGATTCTCCAATTTCAGGCTTCTCCTAAAAACCACGAGCTGATGCACCTCCCTTCCAGTTGGAGGCTCAAAAGGCCTGGTAGAACAGTGGGAGTTCAGGGCAAAACTCAATAATTTGGTGCCATCATTCATTCCCAGCCAATGGTGAACTTTGGATTTTGCACCAGGTACTCACGAGGTTTGAAAGACAGCTGTCTGCCGAGGAAGGCAGGAACCTCCCTGGGATGGAAAATATGACCTCCTTCCCTCCAGATTATTATCATTTTGAAATTGCAGGGCTTTCAGGCACAGATATAGGAAAAGGAATAACAGTTCTTTACTAGGATATATCTAGCAAGACAAACAAACAAGAGCAGCAACAACAAACCCAAACAGAATCCCAACAACAGCCTTCTATCGCCTGCCAAAGCACTTTCCCCTTCGGTGTAGTTACAGTCACAGCCAGCAGGGGCGCTGTTGGCTCCCGGCCAGGCTGGGCAGGTGCGATGATAACCCCGCGGCTGCAGGGGGCGCTGTGGCGTGAGCTCAGCCATCTCTCTCCACCTGGCAATGGCGGCTCAGGCAACAGAAAGAGAGCCAATGGCTCCCTTTGTGAAACTCATGGGCAGCAGCCGGACTCAGCGCCACTCCGGATTGTGAGCTGGACTGTAGCAGGAGCCTCGGAGCAGCGGGCTGGACAGCAGAGCTGAGCACACACAGGGTGGCAAACAAAGTGTAGCAAAAAAAGGAACAAGTCTAACCAGGAGCCACAGGTATCTGGGCAGATGTAGGGTGTTGAGTTAAAGTGTAGCAAAAACAGTGCAGCAGCAGAAAAAGAGCAGGACTGGGCAGCGGCAGCTGGGTTCTCGCGAGCAGCTGGGAGATGCTCTCTCCAGAGAGGGGGAGGGGGTCAGGGTCCCAGGTTTCCCCCCAGGCACCCACGCAGATGTGAGGGTCCCTCCCAGTGAGGTTGGGTGTTGGAGAGGTCCCAGTTCAACAGCTGCTCTTACGAGCAAAGGCTCACCCATGGGAAGGAGAAGTAGTGAGAGACAAATTTCCACAGCAGCAGTGAATTCTTCCCGCAGCCGCAGTCCAGCACCAAGACCAGAACCATCTCTGATCCAATCTGTGAGAGAGAGAGAGAGTTAGAGAGCACTGAGAGAGCTGAACCCAGCCCCTGACTGCCAGCCAAGTCTTGCGGTACCTCCACACTTCCCAAGAGAAAACCCCCCAGCTAAGAGACTGCAGCAAACTGCACCCCTTTCCCCTCCTCCCCATCCTGGCTACATCTTTCATCTCTTAAGTACCTGTCCTTCTCATCCCTTTGGCAACAAAAGGGAGAAAAATTCCCTGAGAGAAAGAAAAAAAAGAAAAATCCTCACCTTTAAGAGAATGTCCATGCAGAGCCACGAGACTTTATGGTTCCCTTTAGGACCCCATTGGTGCATCCCACAGCAGCGTTTGCTTGTGGATAATACAGAGTGAGGAATGTCCCTGAGTGTCCAATAGGTCCATGGGATTGCTCCCTGGCTGCTGGGCAGCAACCAACCCACAAGGAAGGCTTTTCCTGGGCCATATTTAGGCACTCTTCCATTTTTCTCATTCCCACCCTGAGACTTGATTTACTTCCCATGGATTCTTCTCCCAAAAGGGAACAACTCTGTCCATCCTCAGAACAGTGCACAGGAATCTGTGGAAATGCCCGTGTGTCCCTCAGGGTCTGATTCCCTGGAAAATCCCCTCCATCCTGCCCTGAATTCTCCTGCTGGGCATTCCCTGCTTCTGCTCTCACCCCCTGATCCCTGGATCCACTTCTGAAGCCCCTGCTCGGTATTTCCACAATTTTCCCTCTCATCTCGCAGCCACATCAAGGAATGAAAAATTCTTTCTGGAAGCTTCGAAAGGGCTGTAGGTTTTGTACAGGAAGGAGGAGGGTCCTGGTCAGGTTGTTGAGCAGATTGTTGTTGTCTTTGCAGGAGTTTTGGGGTTCTCTCAGTCCCTTGGCCAGAGGGACAAAATGATCAATTGCTGCATTTCCAGACTGCTTCCCTCACAGCTGCCCCTGCAGGGGGGGTTTCCACCCAGCCCTGCTCTCAAAACCATCACAGGCCCTCGCAGAGCCACTGCTTGGGCTCCCATTGGTTTTTGTGCTTCTTGCAGGGCTGAGCAAACCACAGCCAGCCCTTTTTCCCCCACACAATTCTCACCTTGGAGCAGCACTAAAGCTGCGAGAATCAAAGCCAAGGGGGTGGCTGGGAGCCTCAGGTCCTGGCTGTCCCCTGGGGCTGGCCAGAGTAGGGCTGGCCAATGGCCATCCCTGGGCAGTGGGGCTGTGCCATGGCTGGGCCCCAGCCTTGGATGGGCACAGGCTGCAAGGAGGAGGAGTTTGGGAGCTCCTTCCTGCCTGGGGCTCCATTCCCAAGCTGCTCTTCCAGGCTCAGCTTCAGTTTTCCGTCACAGTGCTGGGGGGGCGGATGGGGCAGGATGGTCCTGGAGTGTTGTGGGCAGAGGGGGAGACGGCTGGGAGGTCACCAGCTTTTTATCTGGAGGGTCTCATCTGTCTCCTGGTTCCCAGCTCTGAGACTCTGCAGTGGGGGTCGTTTTTTGGGGTTGTCAGGAAAGTGAATCCACAAATGTGTCCAAAAAGGAGAGAGAGGAGTTCTGTAACTTTATTCATGATTAAAGGGAGAGGTCATGGGCATTTCCCATGGAGTGTCTCCAATTGCTAGAGGACACAGCCTCTTCTTATTGCACTTTCCTGGCCACAAGTTCCCTCTCTCTTTCCCCATTGGCTGAGGTACTCAAGAGGTACAGACTTCCCAGAATGGCTAATGCAGAGCCCCTTCTAATATACATTCCCCCCTTCTTCTTTTTCTTATGTCTCTTTTCCTGTAGTTTATTAACAATCTTGGGCAAATCAATCAGTGCAATTCCGATGGAAATCCTTCCCATTGTTTCTTCCATCTCTCAGTATCGGTCTTGTCTTACCAGCAGACTCAGCTCTTAGCTGACCAGCCGTTTGTTTGTAAAGACGCTCCCTTATTCCTTTCACGGTGGTTCTTGGGGGCTGTTGGGGTCTCTTCCCTCCCCAAGTGACACTGCCCCCTTATCCCTGTTTCACCTTTCTGGGGTTTTCTCCCCCACAGAATGGTCTTGGAGGCCTGTGGGATTTGGGGTAGGGGTTGCACCTTGCGGGTTCCCAAAGGGGGACTGGGGGCTCCAAGGCTGGGGGGGGCTGTCAAGTGGGGGCATAGAGTCGACGGGACACCTCCCAAGGTGTGACACCTCAGAGGTCACAGTGCCCCACAGGGGACAGTGGAAGTGGGCAGGGACCCCCAGAACAGGGCTCCCCAGGATGTGCCACCCATGGGACAGGGAGCCCCCTGGAAAATATGTCCAGGGACCCCACCAGAACCTCCATCTCTCCAGGACAGGACCTCCCTTGATGTGCCCCCCCAGAACAGCACCCGCCCTCCCCATCTGACTCCCAGCATAAACAGCCTCTTCCTTCTGCTGCAGGAAACATGAAGTGAAAGTGTTGGGGAGGCACAGCTGGACACCTGCATCCCTCACAGTCCCCCCAGCACTCCCTGTCCCCCAGCACCCCCTTTTTGTCCTCCCTGGGGTCTCCCAAACCTGCTTAGGTGCTCTCTGGGATTTCTGAGCCAGGAAGTGTGGGAGGAGAATGTTCAGAAGTGAGAAAAAAAAAGAACAAAACAGAAATAAAGAGAGGAAAAAGCCTCGTGGAGGGAGGTGGCAGAAAACAGGAGCCCCTGGGAGTCTCCTGTGGTGTCCCTCAAATCACGAGTGCTCCAGGGGGGCTGCACTGGGCCCTGGGTGACCCCAAAATCTGAGGCACCCAGGGAAGGAGCTGTGACTAATGTGCCCACCCAGCCACTGCCCATCCCCCTGGGAACCCAAGCCCGGGACCCCCATTCCTGGAATCCCCCTCCCCGGGACTTGCATCAGGGGACTCTCATTCCCCAGGACCTCCATCCATTGCCCAGGATCTGCCTTCCCTTCACCCCATCCCATGAGCCCCCCTTTCCTCCAGGACTCTGATTCCCTTGGCCCACCCCCCACTCAACCGGCACCCCCATCCCAAGGAGCAGCATGCCGTGTCCCCAAATCCCTGGAGGCCATGTTTCCCCGGGAACCCCATGCCTGGGCCCTCCCACCCCTGAGGACCCCCATTCCCAGGTACCCCATCCATACAGGCATCCTATCTGCCAAGGACCACATTCCCTGTGACATTCGGCCGCAGCTCCCCACATCCCCTGCGCCCCCCACTCCTGTGAACACCATGTCCCACCGTGTCCCACTGTGTCCCCACCCTGTCCCCACCCACCACTGTCATCTGCCAACAAGAGAGGGGGGCAAGATGTAACCCTGCTTCCTTCCCCTTTGGCCACAGAGGCACCACCCAGGGGACAGCTGCCCCTGGTAGTGTGTGACAGTGAGCCCGGATGGCTGGGGACACGGGATGGCTGGGAAGGTGGCACTGCTCCTGTGGGGTGAGTGCCCTGGGCACAGGCCTGATGCACTGTGGGATGGGCCCTGGTGAGGCAGAGAGTGGTGGGGAGGGGGCACAGGGGGGCTGTGCAGTCCCCTGAGGTCCCCAATGCCAACAGAGTGTTGGTGTGACTGGGGAGGTGGGGTGGCTGTGGGGACACCAAGAGGGGGACACAGGGATGCAGGGAGAGGGATAAGGGGACAAGCGCTGTGGAGATGGGCCATGGGGACAAATGCTGTGGGGCTGATAGGGATGACATGTGCCAGAACAGGGTGGCCATGGTGTCCTCATGCCCAGGGCGTCCACAGTGTCCCCATGTGCTGCCTCAGCCTGGGGTGGCCAAACTTTCCCCATCCCTGAAGTGTCCATGTCACACAGATGTGGTTCATGGGCAGCTGTGACACAGACATGGCCCCCAGCCTCTCCAGACCTGTTGGGGACCATGTCTGAGCACTTTCCTACAAGAAACACTGTCCCCAAAATGACAATTTGGGGACTGTCCCACGCCCTGTCCCCCAAGTGCCGCTGTCCCTGAGATTCCACCACCACCCAGCCCCTCTTCCTTCTCCCTTCCAGCACAGACTCTCGGCCTCACTGGTGAGTTCTCAGGGGGGTGACAGTCTCCACCCTGCTGTCCCCAGCCCCATGGTGGCCCTGGCAGGCTGCTGTCCCCTGTCACCCACAGGTTCCCAGACCACCCAGCTTGTCGTGAACCCCCCCTGGACGCCAGCAGTGCTGTGGGACCGGGTGATACTGTCCTGCCGGGGCTCAAGGACTGCCGGTGCCACCACCTGGTACAGTGATGGGCAGCTCTTCTGGCAGAAGGGACCCAATCGCTTCATTGTCACTGAGAGAGGCACCTACCAGTGTGAGAGACCTGGCACTGGGCTCAGCCCAAATGTGAGCGTCCTAAATGGTGAGGGGGGATGGGGATGGGCACCCTCCCTGAGGCTCTGGGTGGGGCTTCACTCCCTGGGTGGCCTTGCACCCCTCAGTGCCCCCAGAGCCCTCCGGTGTGACATGTGCCCCCTGTCCCACAGACTGGCTGGTGCTGCAGGTGCCAGCATGGGCACTGCTGGAGGGGGACACGGTGACACTGCGCTGCCGAGTCAGGCAGGACAAATCGGTCACAGGCGTGCGATTTTACCACGATGGGAAGGATCTGGGGGGGCCCCTCAAAGGGACCGAGCTGTCCCTGTCCCCCCTGCAGCTGCACCACGGTGGCCGCTACCACTGCGGGGGCTTGGTGAAATCTACACTGCCACAGTGGAGGGAGTCGGCACCGGTGACAGTGACAGTGCATGGTGAGGTGGGAATGGGGACGGGGAACCCCAACAGCCTCTGAGGATTCCCCCATCACTGCCTGAGTCCCTCATCCCTCCCTGAGGCACCCACAAATTCCCAGGACCCTCTCCAGGTTCCCCATCCCTCTCCAGGTCCCCCATCCCCCCCTGGCATCCCACACCCCTCCCCAGATCTCAGCATCATCCTGTGCTCTCCCTTCCCTACCTGGCTCCAGCCTCCTATCCCCATGTGCCCCCAGTCCCTCCCGGATGTCCCCCCACCCACCTCTTTGAGCCCTCATAACCTCCCTGAGGCTCCTCTGTCCTTCCTCTTGTCCCCCATCACTGCCTGGGTCACCTCACCCGTGCCTGTGCTCCCTCCATTGTCCCCAGGTGCCTCCATCCCTCCCTGTGTCCCATTCTCCTTCACTGGGGTCACCTCCACCCCACTCCTAAGCCCCTTCCTGTCCCTCCCCCTGTTCTCCACTCCTCCCATGTCTCCCATCGCACCCATCTCCCCCTGCAGGGGTCAAACTCTCAGGGGTGTACCTGTCAGTGCAACCCCCCGGGGCACAGGTGGCACTGGGTGACCGCCTAGCGCTGAGCTGTGTGGTGGCCACAGGGACAGGTCCCCTGTCCTTCTCCCGACACCGGGGGTGCTCGGAGACACCGCTGGGCACCAGCCCCAGCCAGGAGCTATGCCACGTTGGGGACAAGCACAGTGGGCACTACCAGTGCCGGGCCAGTGACAGGGACAGTGTGGCTGAGAGCCCCACACTGAATGTCACCATCCTGGGGGAATGGGACCCTCTGGCTGGGGGTGACCCCACCCACAGCATTCCCAATTCCCCTCATCCCATGCCAGGTGCCAGCCCCTCCCCCAGCCTCAGCCCCATCTCCGTCCCCGCAGTGCCTGTGGCCAATGCCACCATCAGCCCTGGCCTCCCGGCACACCAGGTGCGCCCAGGTGACCCCGTGACCCTGCGCTGCTCGGTGCAGATGGGCTCAGCACCTGTCACCTTAACCTGGCTGCACGACGGGTGGGAGGTGGCCCGGGGTGCTGTCCTGGATCTTGGGGACGTCGATGTGGGACATTCGGGCACCTACCAGTGCATAGCCACCAACCAACTGGATGGGCACGGTGTGTTCTGGACGCTCAGCCCAGAGCTGACCCTGCTGGTGACACAACAGAGCTCCAGGAGCACAGGTGAGGTCACTCAGGGTCACTGTGGGGGTACAGCACCCCTGGGTCATGGGTGTCCCTGGTTTTTTCCCCCTCTGCCCTTGGCAGTGACACAGAGGGGTCAAGGCACAGGAGGGGTCACCTGAGGTCACCAGGGATTTCAGGATCCCTGAGGTGACAGGTGACCCCAGTGTGTCCCACTCTGTCCCCAGGAGTGATGGTAGGGGTCATTGGTTCCCTGTTGTTCCTGGTCCTGCTTGTGGCTGTCATCATGGCCTGGCACTGGTGGCACCGCATGGGTTGGTGACAATGGGGGACAGGGGTTGTGGGGAGTGGTGGGAAGGCCCCAGGAGTGGGGGGACAATAAGGCAGCACCCACAGCCCTGACGTGAGAGGGGCTGAACCCCCCGTGAGGTTTCTCAGGCTCCTGTGAAGTTCAGGGAGGTGTTGGAGGGTCGTGCAGGGATGTTGGGGGTTCTTTCAGGGATCCTGGGGGACTTTGGAGGTTCCTCCTCCCTGCCGGGCTTGGAGTTCTCGGGGCTCAGTGAGCTGGGGGCACTGGGGTGGTTCAGAGTTTCTGGGGGGCTTCAGGGATGCCCGGGTGCCCTGGAGGGATTTGTGGGTCCTGTGGGGGTTCAGGATTCCTGTGCAGGGTCCGGGCCCCAGGGACCCCACAGTCACCCCCACCTCTTTCCTTTGCAGCCAAAAGGAAGCACCAGGACAGGTGAGTGGGGGGCTCCAGCCACGACACCCCTTTAACCCAAATCCCCAGGACCTCCCATCCCCTCCCACACACCCCCTTATCCCCACAGGCCCCCCCCGGAGACCACAACCACCCCAGTGGAAGACCCCCAGGTGACCTACGCGGAGCTACTGGGGCCAAATGGGCAACCGTGGGAACCCAGTGACATCTACGAAAATCTACAACAAAAGTTGTGACACCCTGGGAAGTGGGTGGCACTGGGGGCACAGGCGTCACTCTGGGCACTGGGGACACTAGAGTTTCCCCTTCCACAGCTCACGTTGTTGCCCATCCCATTTGGGAGGTTGTCAAATGTTCTGTGGGGGTGGCTGCAGAGGGCACCCAGTGCTCCCCATTCCCCACCTGAAGTACCATGAGGGTTTCCCCTGTCCCCCTTCCTGTACCCCCAGGCACTCCCCACTCCCCTCCCAGTGCTCCCAGTAACCCCAGGGCCTCCTTACTCCTCTTCCCAGCACCTCCCTATTGCTCCCAGAAAATCCAGGGGCTCCCCATTCCCCCTCTCAGTACCCCCATCATCCCAGTGGCTTCCCATTCCTCCTCCCAGTGCCAGGGAGGCACGGGACCCCTGATTTGAGAGCAAAATGCAGCTTTTTGATTAAACTGGCAGAAACGGTGTTTCTTTGTTCAGCTCTCTTGGGCTTTAGCAATGGGATTCTCCAATTTTGGGCTGCCACTAAAAACCAGAGGCTGCTGCCCCTGCCCCTCCCAGTGGAGGCACAAAAGGCAAAGATCCCAAAGGGTTGAGAGAAGAACAATTTCCTGCAAACAGCAACGAGAGAAGAAAATCAATAGCAACAGCAACAAGATGCAGAATCAAAAGGGTGACAAAAGGAACAATTTCCAGGGAGAGCTCCCCACAAGAAACAAACCCCAGACCCTGCCCCTGGCACGTTTCCTCCACGAGGAGGAACATGGCAGGGCCCTAGACCTTCATTGCTTTGATGGCCAAAGCGACCTTCAGGAGGCTCTGGATTCTCTTCTCCCCTGTCTCAAAACCCTCCTCTGCCATGTTCCCCGACACAATGATGTCACCAAGGCCCTGTGGGTGTTCCGGAGCCTCCCCCTTTTCCAGGGCAGTCGGGATCAGTCCCTGGCACAGGGTGGGGCTGTGTTTCCAGGTGGTTCCAGGGGCTCTGGATGCCCCTCCAGGTCAAGGCAAACTGTGTCCTGCCCACTGCTGCCAAAACAATGGGGACAAATGCATTGGAAACATCCATGGTGGCACCACTTGGCTGCATCGGCCTCCAGCTCATCCAACATGTCCGGCACAGCCGCTCTCAGTGGGGCTGGCACTTGGTTCCAGCCCCCACACTTCCTGTCCGTGGCCACTCTCCACTGGACTCACGTGCTGGCCATGTGAGGCCCTTGAAGGTTCAGCAGCTCCACCTGAGCACTCCCAGCTCTCCAGGTCATGGCTCATCCCAGGGATGGGGTCCTGCAGTCCCAGTTGGTGCCATGTTGCCAACAGGGTCTTGTGGTGTCCCTCGGTCCCTGTTGTTCTTGCACCCTAAGCAGCCCCACAGCAGAAGGGTCTGGGGAGAGCCCCGGCCAGGGACTGAGCTGTGGAATTGCCTCTGTCTCCACAGCAGCTCTGCCAGGGCCCAACGATGCCCTTTGGGCTCCCTGAAATCCCCGCTCTGGCACCCACAGCCCCTCGTGCCCCTCCTCCCTCCCTGTGCTCGCTGCCTGCAGGGCTGTTCCTCTCACAGCCTCTGGCTCCTCTTGGCTGCTGCAATTCCATCACTGCCATCCCTTGGTTTTGCCCTTCCCAACTCCGGGCCGACCCTGCCCAGTGCCCCCCAGCCTGTTCCGGGGCACCCCTCGAGTCCTGAGAGCTGTTGGGGGTGTCGCCATGGCAACAGTCAGTCCCGACACATGGCGACAGTGACTTCGGACTTGCTGTCACAGTCGGTTTGGACACATCACCACTGTTGTTCTCCGCACCCTATGACAATCCCAGCGCTAGCAGCGCGATGGCAGCTGCGACCTGTGCCGGGGCTCTGAGTCCAAGATTCCTCTCCTTACGTGCTGGCACGTCCCTGGGGTCCCTGGTCGCCCACCACCCCGGCCCCTCTATTCCAGAGCCTCCCTTCCAGCCCTCCCCTGCTCGCCCAGCTGTGCCCCCTGCCAGCCTCAGGGCCGGGACCGGTGGAGGCTCCAGAGCAGCTCCAGGGATCAGAAACTGTTCAGGGAATGCCGGGTACGGGGCTTTGGGCACCGGGGAGCACCGGGCAGGGCTGGAGCCGGCAGTGGGGTGAGCGCACTGTGGGGAATGGGCGTGTCTGGCTTTGCCATCCCTAACACTTTCATTTTCTTGCCCCAGGCGCCCGAGGCCAGCCTGAGCTGCTGCTCCTGGCAGGTTTCATTTGAGAGAAATTCATGGACGTTTGCAAATTCAGGAGGCAGGATCCCACTTTGGCAGCAGGCACCTGGCCTCGAAGAATGGCTCTTTCCCACAGGAAAGTGTCCTGGTTTAAAAGAGAAATGTAGGCTGAGGAAGGCAGGAATCTTCCTGGAATAGGAGGAGCCCTCCCTCCAAATTATTGTAACTTTGAAATTGTGGAGCTTTCAGGCAAAAATGCAGAAAAAGGAATAACAGTTCTTTGCTAGAAAATGAATAGAACAGAACAGAACAGAAACAGCAAGACAATAACGAAAGCTTTCAACATGCTCAGTGCTATTTTTTCCCCTTTGGTGTGGTTATGACCACAGCTGGCAGGAAGCTGTGGAGGCTTCAGGAGGCAAAGGCTGCAGGGACTCACTCGAAGCTGTCAGGGAGGGTTATAATGAGAGCTCGGAACTTGCCCGGGTGGTAACAACTGGCGCCGGCACGGCAGGGACAGAAGGGGGTGCTCCCCTGCAAACCCACGCGGGCCGTGTCCGGTCTCGGCACTGGACGTTGCCCCAGTCGGAGTCAGCGGGGCCGGCCGGGATCCTCTCGCCAGCAGCGGGCACAGGCAGGGCACAGGCAGAACTCGATGGCGGTGCTGAGCTCCGGCACTTTCGAAAGCCCAGGGCGAGAGCGCACGGCTCCCGGCACCGACACCAAGGACAGCTCCCGCTCCCGGAGCGCCACACAGCACCAGCAGCTCAAACTGTCCAGCCCCTATGGCCCTCCCCTCGCCAAACGATTCCCTTGGTGTGTGAGGCTCTCAGCCACGCCTTTTGTGTGTGCTCACTTGCTGCTGTCCTTCATGGACTCACCCCTTCCTCCTGCCAGCGTCTCCACGATGATAATGGGAAAAAACTCACTGAGAAGCCTAAACCCATAACAAGGACCACAGAGAGGACAGGAGGAATTGGGATGGAAACCCCACCTGTGCCCTGGCAGCACAGGGACAGGAGCTGAGATGAACAACAACCACTGCAGGAAATCCTTTACGGGTAAATCTGCTCCATTTTCCCATGGGCAAATTCTCAGTCGGAACAGGAGGCATGATGTCACTTCCCACCCTCTGGAAGAGACTTCCAGGTCAAATCGTTCTTCTCTCAGCCCTTTGGGATCTTTGCCTTTTGTGCCTCCACTGGGAGGGGCAGGGGCAGCAGCCTCTGGTTTTTAGTGGCAGCCCAAAATTGGAGAATCCCATTGCTAAAGCCCAAGAGAGCTGAACAAAGAAACACCATTTCTGCCAGTTTAACCAAAAAGTTACATTTTTCTCTCAGATCGGGGTCCTGTGCCTCTCTGGCAGTGGGAGGACGAATGGGAAGCCACTGGGATCATGGGTGTACTGAGAAGGGAATGGGGAGCCCCTGGATTTTCTGGGAGCAATAGGGAGGTGCTGGGAAGAGGAGTAAGGAGGCCCTGGGGTTACTGGGAGCACTGGGAGGGGAGTGGGGAGTGCCTGGGGGTACAGGAACGGGGACAGGGGAACCCCTTGTAGTACTTCAGGTGGGGAATGGGGAGCACTGTGTGCCCTGTGCAGCCCTGCCCGACTTGTGACCACCTCCCGAATGGGATGGGCAAGCACAGGAGCTGTGGAGGTGGAAACCCCAGTGCTGCCAGTGCCCCCAGTGCCCGCAGTGCCCCCAGTGCCCCCAGTGCCCCCAGTACCACCCAATTCCCAGAGTGTCACAACTTCTGTTGTAGATCTTCGTAGATGTCACTGAGTTCCCACGGTTGCCCATTCGGCCCCAGCAGCTGCATGTAGGTCGCCTGGGGGTCCTCCACCGGGGGTGTTGAGGACTCTGGGGGTGCCCTGTGGGGATGAGGAGGTGTGTGGGAGGGGATGGGAGATCCTGGGGGTTTGGGTGAAAGGGGGTTTGTGGATGGAGCCCCCCACTCACCTGTCCTGGTGCTTCCTTTTGGCTGCAAAGGAAAGAGGTGGGGGTGACTGTGGGGTCCCTGGGGCCCTGACCCTGCACAGGAATCCTGAACCCCCAGGGGACCCTCAATTACCCCCAGGACTCCCGAACATCCCTGAAGCCTTGCAGAACCCCTGACCCACCCCAGTGCCCCCAACCCACTGAGCCCCCAAAGCCCCAAGCCCAGCAGGGAGGGGACTCTCCAGACTGCCCCAGGATTCCTGACAGGACCCCCAATATCTCTGCATGACCCTCCAATATATCCTCAAACCCCCCAGGACCACAGCCAAGGTCACTGGGGGTCCCAGTCCCATCCCAAGTTTGGGGCTGTGGGTGCTGCCCAATAACACCCCAATTCTGGGTGCCTTCCCGCCACTCCCTGGGACCCCTATACCCCATTGTCACCCACCCATGCGGTGCCACCAGTGCCAGGCCACGATGACACCCAAGAGCAGGAGCAGGAACAACGGGGACCCACTGACCCCTGCAACCACTGCTGCGGACAGAGTGGGATACAGGGGGGTCACCCATTACCCCAGGGGTCCTGCAACCTCCCGTGACTTTGGGTGACCCCGCCTGTGCCCTGTTCCTTCTGCATGTCTGCCAGGGACAGAGGGGGACCAACCCAGGTCACCAATGGCCTGGGAGTCTCAGACCCCCACAGTGACCCCACTTGTGTCCCCAGGTTCCCACGGTGTCACCTCCAGGGCCAGCTCTGGGCTGAGCACCTGGAACACGCGGCGCCCGTCCAGCTGGTTGGTGGCCACGCACTGGTAGGTGCCTGAATGTCCCACATCGATGTCCCCAAGCTCCAGGAGGGGACCCTGGGCCACCTCCTGCCCATTGCGCAGCCAGGTGAAGGTGACAGGTGCTGAGCCCACCTGCACCGAGCAGCTCAGGGTCACGGGGTCACCTGGGCGCACCTGGTGTGCCGGGGGCCCAGGGGTGATGGTGGCATTGGCCACGGGCACTGTGGGGACAGAGATGGGGCTGAGGCTGGGGGAGGGGCTGGCACCTGGTGCTTGGGGAAGGGGACTGGGGGCATTGAGGGTGGGATGAAGGGAATGAGGCAGTCTGTGCATGATGGCACCTGGAGACAGAGGGTCCCCTTCACCCAGGACTGTGACCCACAGTGACCCCCAGTATGGGATTGATGCCTTAAGGATTTTTAGTTTCTATTTTTCATGTATCTGCAGCTTTGGTGTGTAGTTCTAGGCTTCCTATAAAGTGCTAGAAGTCCTCTGTTCCCAGCAGTTCAGACAAAACAGTTGCTCTCAGTGGAAAATCCAAGGACACTTCGCTGCCTCAGAGCCCCAAAATATGGAAACAACAGTGAATTGGGGGGAGCAAGCTTGGGGTGGGTGACAGCGTCACCTGAAGATGTCATTGGAGAATTGGGGCCCGATACGTTAGTAAGACAGAACTTATAAAATGTGAAGAACTCGTGACTCGGGGTCCATTTTGGGTGTAGCCTCTCGAGTAGGCTTTGTCTGCCCTGAATGCACCAGTAGGCCTTCAATAAATGTATCTCCTTTTTATTCTCCTATCTTTGTCTGGCCTCTGTCTGAGGTAAGCCCTGTTTTGGGCATCAGGGGCAGGATGGGAATGTGATGGGTGGGTGGGGGATGCCTGAGAGGTGGGGCCAGGGCTGATGGTGACATTGGCCACCAGCACTGACGGGGAGAGACAGGGCTGAGGATGGCAGGAGGGGTGACACCCAGTGTGAGGTGATGGGAATGGGGTGGGGATGGGAGTGGGATGGGGAAGATGAGGGAGTCTGTGCCTGGTGGCACCAGGAGAGTCTTCTTCACCCAGGAATGTAAGCCACGGTGGCAGGGGTAGGCACCCAGCACGGGATGAGGGCATGTGGTGGATGGGATGAGGATGGGATGGGCGTGATGGGTTGTATGGGGGATGCCATGGGTGCCATCACCCCCAGCCCAAGGGTCCCACTCACCCAGGACGGTGACATTCAGTGGGGGGCTCTCGGCCACGCTGTCCCCATTGCTGGCCTGGCACTGGTAGTGGCCACTGTCCTCAGCCCCAACGCTGCGCAGCTCCAGGCGGGAGCCAGTGCCCAGTGGCACGTCCGAACCCTCCCGGTGCCAGGAGAAGGACAGGGGACCTGTCCCTGTGGCCACCGCGCAGCTCAGCACCAGGCGGTCACCCAGTGCCACCTGTGCCCCAGGAGGCTGAGCCCACAGGGACACCCCCGAGAGTGGGATCCCTGTGGGGAGAGATGGGTGTGATGAGGGACACGGGGAGGGTGGAGGACATGAGGAGGGAAAAGAGGGGGGATAGGATGGGTGTGGAGAGGACCCCAGTGAGGGAGAAGGGGACCCAGGGAGGGTGGGGTGACCTGAAGACAATAAAGGGGACCCAGGTAGAGGTGGAGAGACTCAAGGAGGGACGGTGGATGAGACAGGAGACACAGGAGCCTCAGGGAAAATGTGGGGGGCTCAAGAGAGGGGAGAAAGGACCAAGGAAGAGAAGGGAGATCAGAGGGTGGAGCATGGACCTGGGAAGGGGTGTGAGATGGACCTCAGAGGGATGGGGGGACCTGAAGAGGGACTCAGGCAGTGATGGGGCAAACCTGGGAGGCTGTCAGGGTTCCCTGTCCCCATCCCTGCACTCACTGTGCACTGTCACTGTCACCTGTGCCGACTCCATCCATCCTGGCAGTGCAGATTTCACCCAGCCCTTGCAGCGGTAGCGGCCGCCGTGGTGCAGCTGCAGGGGGGACAGGGACAGCTCGGTCCCATTGAGGGGCCCCTCCAGATGCTCCCCATTGTGATAACATTGGACCCTGGTGACCGATTTTTCCTGCCTGACTCGGCAGCGCAGTGTCACCGTGTCCCCCTCCAGCAGTGCCCCTGCTGGCACCTGCAGCACCAGCCAGTCTGGGGGACAGGGGGCGCATGTCACACCAGGGGCCTCTGGGGGCACTGAGGGGTGCAAGGCCACCCAGGGAGTGAAGCCCACCCAGAGCCTCAGGGAGGGCACCCATCCCCATCTCCCCTCACCGTTTAGGACGCTCACATTGGGGCTGAGCCCAGTGCCGGGTCTCTCACACTGGTAGGTGCCTCTCTCAGAGACAACAAAGTGGTCGGGTGCCTCCTGCCACCAGAGCCGCCTGTCCTTGTACCAGGCGGTGGCACCGGCAGTCCCTGAGCCCTGGCAGGACAGTGTCACCTCGTCCCACAGCACTGCTGGCGTCCAGGGGGGGTTCACGACAAGTTGGGTGGTCTGTGCACCTGCGGGTGACAGGGGACAGCAGCCTGCCAGGGCCACCACAGGGCTGGGGACAGCAGGGTGGGGATATGGCATCCCCCATGGACTCACCAGCAAGGCCGAGGGTCTGTGCTGGAAGGGAGAAGGGCGTAGGTTTGGGTTGGGGTGGCAGTGCGGGGACAGTGGCACCTGGGGGACGAGGTGTGGGGGCTCTCCCCACACTGTCCCCTTGGGGACACCAGTTCTTGTGGGAAAGTGCCCAGGGATGGTCCCAACAGGTGTGGAGAGGCCGTGGGACATGTCTGTGTCACAGCTGCCCATGAGCCACATCTGTGTGGCAGGGACACCTGAGGGATTGGGACACTGCAACCACCTCGGGCTGAGGCAGGACATGGGGACACTGTGGACACCCTGGGATGAGGACACCATAGCCACCCTGTTCTGGCACATGCTACCCGGGTCAGACCCACAGCACCTGTCCCCATGGCCCATCTCCACAGTGCTTCTCCCCACAGCCCTGTCCCTGCATCCCTGTGTCCCCCTGTTGGTGCCCCCACAGCCACCCCACCTCTCCAGTCACACCAGTGTCCCTCCCCATGGAATGGCTCTGCTGGCATGGGGGACCTCAGGGGACCCCACAGCCCCCCTGTGCCCCCTCCACACCACTCTCTGCCTCACCAGGGCCCATCCCCAGGGCGTCAGGCCCGTGCCCGGGACACTCACCCCATAGGAGCAGTGCCACCTTCCCGGCCATCCCGGTGTCCCCGGCCATCCGTGCTGGCTGTCACACGCTGCTGGGGCCACTTGCTCCCTGGGTTGTGGCTCTTTGGCCAAAGGGGAAGGAAGCGAGGTGACATCTAGTACCCACATGTTGGTGGCCCTTGGTGGGGGCAGGGTGGAGAGAGGCTATGGACAGGCTGGGGCCCGGGTGGGGACATTCTGGTGACATGCTGGGGACATGGGTGGGACATGGTGCTTGTAGGCTCAGGAAAAAGGGGCGCCTGGTGGGACAGGCAATGTCCAGGTGTGGGGGGCTCAGGGGGTGTGCAGAACCAAGGATGGATGTCCAGGGAAATGGGGTCCAGGAATGGGGGTCCTGAGGAGGCAGGTCTCAGAGGAGGGGGATTCCATGGCCATGGGGGTCCCCATGCAGGGGATCCCCTCCAGGGATTTGGAGCCATGGGATGCAGGTCTTGGGGCCGGGAAATCCTGGGAGAATGTGAGGCCCATGGGGTGAGGTCAAGAAGAGCAGGGTCCTGGGAAGTGGGGGTCCTTGGGTGGGAGTCCCGGGGAGGAGGATATGAGGAATGGCAGTCCCATGGCTGCGTTCCCAGGGGAATGCGTTCCCAGGGACAGGGAGTGGCTGCGTGGGCACGTGGGTCACAGCTCCTTCCCATGGTGCCTGAGATATCAGATGTGAGCCGGGGTGCAGTGGGACCCTCTGAGGTGCTCTTGGTTTGGGGTGGCATGACAGGGGGGCCAGGGGGCTCCAGGGCTGTGCCCCCAACTCCTCCAGGGGCTTTTTTCAACTCTATTTCCATTTTTTTCCATCTTTGTCTCACTTGCGCACCACGCCCAATTGCTGGCTCAGCGATGCTGGGGGGCCCTTGAGCAGGGAACAGGTTGGGGGGACCCGCGGGAGGGGAAAAGGGGGACTGGGGGGGTGCAGGGAGGGGTGGAGGGCTGTGGGGGGGCTGTGCAGGATGGGGGTGTCTGGCAGTGCCCCCCAACACTTTCACTTTCACTTTCATGCAGCAGAAAGAAGAGGCTGTTTGTGCTGAGAGTCAGACAGGGGGGTGGTACTGTCCTGGGGGGGGTCCATGTTCTGGGGGTGACACAAGCAAGGGAAATCCACTCCAGGGAGTGACATACCCTGGAGGAGAGTGTCCTGTCATGGGGGATGGCAGTTCCAGAGGGGTCCCTGTCCCAGGGTTGGTAGATCCTGGGAAGCCCTGTCCATCCAAGGCTGGGGCCCAGCCATGGCACAGCCCCACTGCCCACGGATGGCCATTGGCCAGCCCTGCTCTGGCCAGCTCCAGGGGACAGCCAGGACCTGAGGCTCCCAGCCACCCCCTTGGCTTTGATTCTCACAGCTTTAGAGCTGCTCCAAGGTGAGAATTGTGTGGCAGAAAAAGGGCTGGCTGTGGTTTGCTCAGCCCTGCAAGAAGCACAAAAACCAATGGGAGCCCAAGCAGTGGCTCTGCGAGGGCCTGTGATGGTTTTGAGAGCAGGGCTGGGTGGAAACCTCCCCTGCAGGGGCAGCTGTGAGGGAAGCAGTCCGGAAATGCAGCAATTGATCATTTTGTCCCTCTGGTCAAGGGACTGAGAGAGCCCCAAAACTCCTGCAAAGACAACAATCTGCTCAGCAACCTGACCAGGACCCTCCTCCTTCCTGTACAAAACCTGCAGCCCTTTGGAATCTCCCAGAAAGAATGTTTGTTTTCTGGCAGTGGCTGCCAATGAGAGGGAAAAGTGTGGAAATATCGAGCAGTGGCCCTGCCTCGCGGCCATGCTGGGGCTGGGGGTGACCCCGGCTGGACGGCGACAGTGACTCCGGACACGCTGTGGCAGCCGCTCCGGACACATCGCCACCGTCGGTGCCGCAGCCCGGGACAGTCCCGGCACTCGCAGCGCCATGGCAGCGCCACCTGCCACGGTGACCAAACCCAAGACTCCGCTCCCGCAGGCCCGGGGGCTCCTCCCGGGGGTCCCCGGTTCCCCCCACCCTCCCGGTGCCTCCCTCCCCTTCCCCCCCGCCCGCCCCAGGCCCGGGCCCGGCGGAGGCTCCGGAGCAGCTCCGGGGCTCAGACGCCGCTCGGGGAGCGCCGGCTGCGGGGCTTTGGGCACCGGGGGGCACCGAGCAGGGCTGCGGGGGGGCTGGGCTGGGCTCGGGGCACTCCCCCAGGCCGCCCCCGGCTCCGTGCCGGGGCTCTCGGGGCTCTCGGGGCGCTGCCACTGCTGCCGGGCTCCAGCTCGGCCCGAGGGGCTCGGCAGCTGCGGGATCGGTGCCCGTGGGGACGGGGCGGCACCGCCGCAGCTCCCCGAGCCTCGGGCCGGTGTCACTGAGCGGCGACAAACAGCGAGCGGCAGCTCCTTGCCCTCTGCGGGGGCGGCTGCGAGGGAACCAGGCCGAAAATGCCCCCATTGATCATTTTGTCACTGTCCCCAAGGCACTGATAGAGCCTCGAAAATCCTGCAAATCCCACAAGGATCTGCTCAACGACCGCACCTGGACCCTCCTCCTTCCCGAGCTGAACACACAGAGCTGAACAAACCAATCCCATTTTTTCCCGCTTTAATCAAAAAGCTGCACTTTGGGTCCAATAAATGGGAAAAAGGGTCCTGTGTCCCCCTGGCAGTGGGCGGGGGAATGGGGAGCCCCTGGGGGTACTGGGAGCACTGGGAGCACTGGAACGGGGAGCTCTGGCCGCCCTGGCAGCCCCATATGGGACCCCCCACTCGGGGCCACCCCCCATCCAAGGTGGGCAATCACAGGAGGGGGGAGGGTGGAGGGAATACCCACGGGGGTGCCCACGGGGGGGGACGTTCAGTGCCTCCCTGTTCCTCCCAGTGTCCCCATTGTCCCCAGTCTCCCCAGCGTCACAGCACGTTGCCATAGATGTCACTGGGGTCCCGCTGTCGCCCCTGGGGTCACGGCAGCTCCGCGTAGGTCACCTGGGGGGATGTGTTGCGGGGGAGCCCTGTGAGAGACACCGGTTGGGGGGACCCGGGCGGGAGGTGACACCCGTGGGTGACGTGTCCCCTGCCCCCCAATACCGGACTCACCCTGGGCGTTCTTGGCGCTGACGAGGTGGGTGTAAAGCACCTCCCCCTCCTCCGGGGCGTCCGGGGGGGCCCTGCGGGGATACGGGCGTGTCTGTGGGGCCGGGGGTTTTGGGGTGGGGGTAAAAGGGGGGTCAGGACTGGAGCCCCCCACTCACGTGTCCTGGGGCTTCCTCGTGGCTGCAAAGGAAATAGAGGAGGGGTTGACAATTGGGTCTGCGGGGCCACTGAAGCCCCTCAGGACCCCAGACTGCCTCCGGGACCCCCGAGCATCCTGATGACCCCTAGAACCCCCAGAAGCACCCTGGTGCTCCGCACCCCCTCTGTCCCCAGAACCCCAAGTCCGGCAGGGAGGGAGACCCTTCAGAGTTGCCAGGACCCCTGAAAGAATCCCCAAAATCCCTGCACGTGTCCCCAACACCTTCCCAAACACCCCAGGACCTCCAGCCAAGGTCACTGGTGGCTCAGTCCCCCCCCAAGTCACATCACCCCCCCATGCTGGGGGACGTCCCACTGCCCTGGGATCCCGTCCCCCACTGTCACCCACCCCGTTGCGGTGCCACCTGTGCCAGCCCACGATGAGAGCCACGAGCAGGACCAGGAACGACAGGGACACACCAACCCCTGTGGCCACTGCTGGGGACAAAGTGGGGACACACTGGGGTCACGCAGAACCCCAAAGGGCTCTGCACCGCCTGTGACCCCGTGTGACCCCACCTGTGCCCCAGTGTCTTGGCGGGTGTCACCTCCAGGACCAGCTCTGGGCTGAGCGCCTGGAACACGCGGTGTCCATCCAGCTGGTTGGTGGCCACGCACTGGTAGGTGCCCCGAAATGTCCCACATCGATGTCCCCCAAGCTCCAGGAGGGGACCCTGGGCCACCTCCTGCCCATCGCGCAGCCAGATGAAGGTGACAGGTGCTGAGCCCACCTGCACCGAGCAGCTCAGGGTCACGGGGTCACCTGGGCACACCTGGTGTGCCGGGGGGCCAGGGGTGATGGTGGCATTGGCCACAGGCACTGTGGGGACAGAGACGGGGCTGAGGGTGGGGGAGGGGCTGGCACCCATTGTGGGGGGAGGGGACTGTGGGGTGGATGACGGTGGGATGGGTGCAATGGGGATGCCGTTTTTGCGTTACCACATTCTCAAATGTCCCTCTCCACTTGGACAGTGACATTCAGTGTGGGGCTCTCACCACACTGTCCCCATCACTGACACCGCACTAGTAGTGGCCGCTGTCCTTGTCCCCAGCATGGCAGAGCTCCAGGCGGGGGCCGGTGCCCAGTGGTGTCCCAGAGCCCCCCCGGTGCCAGGACAAGGACAGGGGACCTGTCCCCCGCGGCCACCGCGCAGCTCAGCACCAGGCTGTCACCCAGTGCCACCTGTGCCCCGGGGAACTGCACTGACAGGGAGAGCCCCGAGAGCGCGACGCCTGCGGGAGGGCACAGCGGAGCACAGTGAGGGACTCTGGGAGGATCTGAGAGGGGTGGGGAGACCCCAGTGAAAGAGAAGAGGGCCCAGAGATGGGGGAGGGCTTGGAAGGGAGCCCAGGGAAGGATGGGGGGGATTCAGGGAGGGGACAGCGGGAGAGGGATAGGGGTTGAGTGGATGGAATGAAAGATGAGGGGACTGGGGAGAGATGCGGGAAGAAATGAAAGGACCCAAGCAATGATGGGGACACCGGGAAAGGTGTCTGGGGGAGATGGGGGATTCCAGTCAGGTCTGGGGGACCCGGGGAGGCTGTCGGGGTTCCCGTGCCCATCCCCACACTCACTGCGCACCGTGACGTGGAGCTGGGCGCTGCTCTTCCGCACGGCCCCCCCCTCGGAGCGCACCTCGCAGCTGTAATTGCCCGAGTGGGACACCCCCACGGCGGGCACCAGCAGCTGCGGGGATCCCTGCGGGCCCCCCACCAACTGCCCGTCCCGGTAGAAGAGGTGCAGGAGGGGGGGCTCGGGGCCGCAGGGGGCTGGGGGTGCTGAGGCAGCTGAGATTCAGGGAGGAGCCCCCGATGACCTCGTGGGGACCCTCCAGCACCGGCACCATGAAAAGTTCTGGGAAGGAGATGGGGATGGGGTCTTTGATTGTGAGTCTGTTGGGGAGGGGCTGTGGGGGTGTCGGTGTTTTGGGATGCTCACCGTGCACTGTCACTGTCACCGGCTTCGACAGCTCCCATTGCAAGTTTTTCACCCAGCCCCCGCAGTGGTAGCTGCCTGTGTCGTTCAGCTGCACGGGGGACAGGGACAGCTCGGTCCCATGGAGGGACCTCCGCAGATCCTTCCCGTCACGGTAGAAGCTTACGCCAGTGACAGAGTTGTCACTCCAGCCCCGGCAGCGCAGTGTCACGGTGTCCCCCTCCAGCAGCGCCCGCGCCGGCACCTGCAGCACCAACGGGCCTGTGCGACAAGTGAGGACATATCAGTCCGGGAGGGTCCTGATGGCAGCGGCAGCCCCCCAGGGGTCCCCAATTCCAACACCGGGGTCCCCTCGCCCTAGGATGCTCTGGGATGTCCCCGTGTGCAGGGGACAGGCTCTCGTCATACGAGGGTGGTGTCCCAGGGAACAGAGCCCACCCAGAGCCCTAGGGGCCCCCACGAGTGTCACGGTGGGGACACAAACCCCCCTCACCATTTACGACGCTCATGAGGCTGCTGAGCCCGGTGCCGGGTCTGTGACAGTGGTAGGTGCCACTCTCAGTGACAGTGAAGTGGTGGAGTCCCTTCTTATTCCCCCAGCTACTCCCGTCCTTGTACCAGGTGGTGGCACCAGGTGTCCCCGAGCCCTGGCAGGTCAGTGTCACCTGGTCCCACAGCACCGCCGGTGTCCAGGAGGGATCCACGAGGAGCTGGGTGGTCTCAGCACCTGTGGGTGACAGGGGACACCAGCCTGCCAGGGCCAGCGTGGGGCTGGGGACAGCAGGGTGGGGACATGGCATCTGCCGAGGACTCACCAGTGAGGCTGAGGGTCTGTGCTGGAAGGGAGAAGGGACAGGGCTGGGTGGGGGTGGCGCCATGGGCACGTTCGAACCCAGGGCACGGGGTGTGGGGGCTGACCCCGAGCTGTCACTGTGTGGACCCCAGAGTGGCATGGATGTCTCGGGGATGGGGACACCGCGGCCACCCCGTGCTCAGGCAGGACATGGGGACAGTGTGGACACTCTGGAAATGGGGACAGCACAGGTTCCCCGTGCTGGCACAGGTCACCCCCATCAGCCCCCCAGCACCTGTGTCCATAGCCCAACCCAAAGTTGCCCGTCCACTTGTCCCTATCCCTTCACCCTTGTGTCCCCCTGTCCCCACAGCTGCCCCAGCTCCATGATGCCTCCCCACACCCGTGTCCCCCCATTATGGTCCCCATGATTCTGTCCCTCCTCTCCTGTCCCCTCAGCCAAACCATGACCTTGGTCACCTCAGGGAGTGGCTCTGCTGGCATAGGGACCTCAGGGGACCCCGTAACCATCCTGTGCCCCCTCCCACCGCTCTCTGCCTCACCAGGGCCCATCCCCGGGGTGTCAGGCCCGTGCCTGGGGCACTCACCCCACAGGAGCAGTGCCACTTTCCCAGCCATCCCGGTGTCCCCAGCCATCTGGGCTAGCTGTCACACGCTGTCGAGGCCACCTGTGCCTGGGGTGGCGGCTCTTTGGATGAAGGGGAAGGAAACGAAGTCATCTCTTGACCTCACAAGTGGGTGGCGCATGGTGGGGGCTGGGTGGGGACAGGCTGGCCACAAGCTGGGGACTTCATGGGTTTGGGTACCTGTGCATGGGTGTTCCTTGGGAATGGGGGTCCTGGGCTGTGGAGATCATGGGGAATGGCAATCCTGGGATGGGGCCCCAGGTAGAGGGGGACATAAGGAATGGGGGTCCCATGGTTGGGTTCCCACGGCAATGGGGGTTGCAGGGATGGGCAGTGGCTGGGTGGGCACATGGGTCGCAGCTCCTTCACGGGGTGCCTCAGATTTTGGGGTGGCTGAGGGCCCAGCGCTGCCTCCTCGGGTGGGTCAGGGCCTGGGGGGGTCACCCCAGGTGGATTCCAAGCGGCTTTAAGTCTGTTGCCCCTCCCCCGCCCAGGGGCTTTTTCCACTTTATCGCCATTTCTTTCCTTTTTTCCCTCAATTTCTGACCCCTCCCGCATTTCTTGGCTTGACAATCCCAGGGAACACCAGAGCACGGAATGGCTTGGGGGGACCCGAAGGGAGGGGGAAAAGGGGGACTGGGGGTGCAGGGAGTGGTGGGGGGGCTGTGGGGGTTGGGGGTGTCTGGCTGTGTCCCCCAACACTTTCACTTTCTCTTTCCTGCAGCAGAAGGAAGAGGCCATTTGTGCTGAGAGTCAGAGGGGTGGGGGGTGGGCTCTGTCCTGGGGTGGCACATCCAGAGGGGTCCTGTCCTGAGGGATGGCAGTTCAGGGGGGGTGTGTCCACACTTCTCCATTCTTGGTCATCCCTGAAAGGATCTGAGCAGCTTGGGAATGGAGCCCCAGGCAGGAAGGAGCTCCCAAACTCCTCCTCCTTGCAGCCTGTGCCCATCCAAGGCTGGGGCCCAGCCATGGCACAGCCCCACTGCCCAGGGATGGCCATTGGCCAGCCCTGCTCTGGCCAGCTCCAGGGGACAGCCAGGACCTGAGGCTCCCAGCCACCCCCTTGGCTTTGATTCTCACAGCTTTAGAGCTGCTCCAAGGTGAGAATTGTGTGGGGGAAAAAGGCCTGGCTGTGGTTTGCTCAGCCCTGCAAGAAGCACAAAAACCAATGGGAGCACAAGCAGTGGCTCTGCGAGGGCCTGTGATGGTTTTGAGAGCAGGGCTGGGTGGAAACCCCCCCTGCAGGGGCAGCTGTGAGGGAAGCAGTCCGGAAATGCAGCAATTGATCATTTTGTCCCTCTGGCCAAGGACCTGAGAGAGCCCCAAAACTCCTGCAAAGACAACAACAATCTGCTCAGCAACCTGACCAGGACCCTCCTCCTTCCTGTACAAAACCTGTAGCCCTTTGGAAGCTTCCAGAAGGAATGTTTGTTTTCTGGATGTGGCCACCAGATGAGAGGGAAAAGTGTGGAAATATCGAGCAGTGGCTGTCCACACGTGGATCCAGGGATCAGGGGGTGAGAGCAGGAGCAGGGAGTGCCCAGGCAGGAGAATTCAGGGTAGGATGGAGTGGATTTTCCAGGGAATCAGACCCTGAGGGACACACAGGCATTTCCACAGATTCCTGTGCAGTGATCCAAGGATGGAGAGAGTTGTTTCCTTTTGGGAGCCAAATCCATGGGAAGTAAATCAAGTCTCAGGGTGGGAATAAGAAAAATGGGAAGAGATCCTAAATATGGATGGAAGGAATAAGAGGGTGATGTCTTTACAAAGTGTGAGGCCTGCTGGTAGATAGGGCCAGATACTGATAGGTGAAAGAAGCAATGGGAGGAACCATAAATTCCATAGGAATTTCCATTAATTGACACAGATTCACCCAAGGGCATGTTAAATCCCTGGACTCAGAGAAAAAGAACAGAGACAGAAAAAAAAAAAGGGTGTGTGGGGGGAATGTACATTAGAAGGGGGGTCTGTATTAGGTGATTTGGGAAGCCTATACCTCTTGAGTACCTCAGCCAATGGGAAAAGAAAGGGGAACCTGCAGCCGTGAAATTAAGGTAAAAAGAGGCTGTGTCCTCTAAGCAATTTGAGACACCCCATGGGAAGTGCCCATGACCTCTCCCTTTATCCGTGAATAAATTTACAGGACTCCTCTGTCTCCTTTTTGGACATAAACCTCTGGTGTTTGTGGATTAATTTTCCTGACATGGGTAAAGCAAAGCCTTCCCTCTGGGTTGGTTGCTGCCCAGCAGACGGGGAACAATGCCATGGACCTGCTGGACACTCAGGGACATTCCACGCCCTGCATTATCCACAGGCAAACGCTGCTGTGGGATGCACCTACGGATGCTCCTAAAAGGAACCATAAGTCTCAGTTCTTTGTGATTTGTTTGTGTTTTCACTGTCAGCAAATCTTTCAGAGACCAATTATTAAAACGATCTTAAAAACCAGGCTATTTTATCATTATCAGCTTGATTTTGTCTGAGTTTCTTTTTCTCTACTGGAAAAGAAATGGTGTGGGGGAAGCATTTCACCCTTATCCTATAGATGGATAATTTTGTGTGAACCACCTGGGAATGAGAAAATTCAACCAAATTTAGCCTGGTAGTTACCATTGTCAGGGGCAGGTCATGACAGGGCACCCCTGAATTTGGTGCACCCCAGAGGTCACAGTGCCCCACAGGGGACAGAGGGGCTGGTCAGGCCCTCCCCAGGACGAGGATTCCCCAGGACATGGGAACTGCAGAGCAAGGACCCCCCAGGACAAGACCCAGGCATCACCACACCAGAGTAGCCTTTTTCCTCCAGGTCAGGGCCCCTCTGGATGTGCACCCCTGGAGAGAACCCACCTCCCCTACCCCCTGTCTGACTCTCAGCGTGAATGGAATGAGAAAGTGAAAGTGGTGGGGGAAGCACAGCCCAAGAGCCCCATCCCCCACAGGCCCCCTTTTACCCCTCCCTGGCATCCCCAAACCAATTCCTGCTCAGGTGCTCCCTGGGATTGCTGAGCCAGGAAATGGGGGGTGGGAGGGGGTGGTGTGGAAGTAAGGAAAACAGGCAAAAATATAAATAAAAAAAGAGAAAAGCCCAAGGGTGTGTGGGGCACAAACCCAGAGCCTCCCAGGACAAGCCTCAGGTGCCCCCCAGGCTATGAGCACCCTGTGGGGGCTGTGCTGGGCCCTGAGTCACCCCAAAATCTGAGGCACCCAATGAAGAAGCTGTGTCCCATGTGCCCACCCAGACATTGCCCATCCCTGGGACCCCAATTCCCCTGGGAACCCAACCATGGGAACCCCATTCCCTTGGGAACCAAACCATGGGACCCCCATCCCAGGACTCCCATTGCCCAGGACCCCCATTCCCTTCATCCCATCCCATGGCCCCCCCTTCCCCCAGAACTCCTATTCCCGAGGGTCCCCTTTTTTCACCCCACACCCCCAACACTGGAACCCACATTCCATGACCCCAAATCCCTGGGAACCATGTTTCTCCAGGACCCTCATCCCTGGAATCCCCCAAGCCTGGGGACCCTGATTGCCCAGACCCCCATCCCCTCTGACTGCCCTTCCTCTAGACCCCAATTCCCCTGGACCCCAATTCTCCTGGACACCCATCCTTAGCTCCCCACATCATCTGAGCCGCCCACACCTGGGAACTCCATGTCCCACCGTGTCCCCAGACCATCCCACAACGTCCCCAACCTGTCCCCTGCTGTGTTTCCACCCTGCCCCCACCCTGCCCCAACCAAGGTCCACCTACACGTGCGGATGAAACGTGACCTCGCTTCCTTCCCCTCTGCCCCAAGAGCTGCCACCCAGGGGACAGGCGGCCCCAGCAGCGTGTGACTGCCAGCACGGATGGCCAGGGACAGCGGGATGGCCGGGAAGGTGGCGCTGCTCCTGTGGGGTGAGTGCCCCACGGATGGGCCCTGGTGAGGCAGAGAGCGGTGGGGAGGGGACACAGGGGGGCTGCGCGGTCCCCTGAGGTCCCCAATGCCAGCAGAGCCATTCCATGGGGGTGGACTCTGGCGTGACCAGAGTCATGGGGTGGCCGTGGGGACAGGAACAGGAGGACAGGAGTAGGGGAACTGGGATGTGAGGAGATGAACAGGGGAACTGAGATGCAGGGACAAGGATGGGGCAAAAGGAACCTTGGGGCTGGGGCAGGGACAGGGAGACAGACATGTAGGGACAGGGACAAGAGGACAAGCACGATAAGGATGGGCCATGGGGACAAGGGCCCTTGGAATGGAATCATGAGCACAGGCCATGGCGATGTGGCCATGGGGACACATGCTGGGGGCTGGTGGAGGTAACGTGTGCCAGCATGGTGGTGTCACCATGCTCGGGGTGTCCACAGTGTCCCCATGTCCTGCCCCAACCTGGGATGTATGAGGTGTCCCTGTCCTCAAGGCACCTGTGCTAAGTCAGTGTCCCCATGGGGATAGTTTGGGGACAGACCCCACACTCCATACCCTGGGTGTCGCTGTCCCTGCAGGGCTACCCCCAACCAGCTCTTCTCCCTTCTCCCTTCCAGCCCAGACCCTCGGCCTCACTGGTGAGTCCTCAGGGGGATGCCATGTCCCCACCCTGCTGTCCCTAGCCCAGTGGTGGCCCTGCCAGGCTGGTGTCCCCTGTCACCCGCAGGTGCCCAGACCACACAGCTCCTGGTGGAGCCCCCCTGGACACCAGCGGTGCTGTGGGACAAGGTGACACTGACCTGCCAGGGCTCAGGGACCCTGCATGCCAGCACCTGGTACAAGGATGGGAAGCGCTGGGGGAAGAAGGGACCCGACCGCCTCACTGTCACTGAGACTGGCACCTACAAATGTCAAACACCCAGTACTGGGCTCAGCCCCACTGTGACAGTCTTAAACGGTGAGGGGGGATCTTGAATTATCAGGGTGGACCCTGATCGCTCTGGGTGGGCGTCACTCCGTGGGTGTCCTCCTACCCCTTGTGTGGTGGGAGCCTGTCCCCTGTACACGGGGACATCTCAGTGCACCCCAGTGCATCCCAGCATTATAGGACACCTGTGGTGTCCCTGGGATCCTCCCACGCAATGGAGCCTCTCCCCAGTGATCCCCTGTGCCATGGGGACTCACCTCGGACCTGTCCCGAGCCCCTCAGTGTGACAGGACCTCCCTGTCCCACAGACCGGCTGGTGCTGCAGGTGCCAGCACGGGCGCTGTTGGAGGGGGACACGGTGACACTGCGTTGTCGGAGCTGGAAGGACACACCGGTCACCAGGGTGCGATTTTATTGTGGGGAGAAGGATGTGGGGGGGTCCCTCAGCAGAACAGAGCTGTCCCTGTCCCCCGTGCAGCTGCACCACAGCGGCCGCTACCACTGCAGGGGCTGGGTTAACACCGGGTCGTCACTGTCAGCACCAGCGACAGTGAAAGTGCACGGTGAGCACCCCCACAGCTGAACTCCAATATCCCAACACCCGCACAGCCATTTCCCAGTGGATTCAGAGTCACAGTCCCCACCTCCCATCTCCTTCCCAGAGCTCTTCTCGGTGCCGGTGCTGGAGGGTCCTCACGAGCCCACCGAAGGGTCCCCCCTAAATCTCAGCTGCCTCAGCACCCCCAGCCCCCTGCGGCCCCGAGCCCCCCTCCTGCACCTCTTCTACCGGGACGGGCAGTTGGTGGGGGGCCCGCAGGGGTCCCCACAGCTCCTGGTGCCCGCCGTGGGGGTGTCCCACTCGGGCGATTACAGCTGCGAGGTGCGCTCCGAGGGGGGGGCTGTGCGGAAGAGCAGCGCCCGGCTCCTCGTCACGGTGCGCAGTGAGTGCGGGGATGGGCACGGGAACCCCGACAGCCTCCCCGGGTCCCCCATGCCTTCTCAATACTCTCTCTGTGTGTTTCCACCCCTTCCCAGATCCCTCCCTGGTCCCTGCATCCCTCATCAGGTCCCCCCATCCCACCCTAAGTACACCCCTCCCTCTCTTAGGTCCCTCCATTGTCCATGTTCCCACCATCCCTCTCTATGTCCCCAAAACCTTCCCTGTGGTCCCCTCCAACCCTCTCCATGTCCCCCTCCTTGAATCTCCCATCCCTTCCTGGGATCCTTTCCATCCCTTTCCAAGCCTCTCCTGCATCTCTGGGCCCCTTTCTTCCTCACTGAGATCCCCCCATCCCTCTCTGATCCTCCCCCTCCCTGAGTCCTTCACTGCTCCCTGGTGTCCCCAACCCCTCCCGGGTTCTCAATTCCCTTCATGTCCCCCCACAGGGGTCCCAGTCTCGGGTGTGTCCCTGTCAGCACAGCCCCCCGGGGGACAGGTGGCACTGGGTGACCGCCTGGTGCTGAGCTGCACGGTGGCTGCAGGGACAGGTCCCCTGTCCTTCTTCTGGCACCGGGGGGGCTCAGGGGCACCGCTGGGCACCAGTCCCCACCTGGAGCTGAGCCACATTGGGTATGAGGACAGCGGCCACTACCAGTGCCGGGTCAGCAATGGGGACAGCATGGCTGAGAGCCCCACACTGAATGTCACTGTCCTGGGTGAGCGGGACCCTTGGGCTGGGGGTGTCTCCCTTACGGCATCCCCAATTTCACACATTCGCATCCAACCTCATCTCCCTGACACCATCCCCAGCCCATCCCAGGTCGCAGCCCCCACCACTGGGCATCACAGTCCTGGGGTTACTGGGACCACCTGGGTCCTGATATCCCCACCCAGGACATGCCACCCATGAGTCCCTCATCCCACCTGTCACATCCCCCACCCCACATCAGGTCAAAGTCACCGTGCTGAGCGTGACCCTATCGGGGGAATTGTACCCCTGGGATTGGGGTGATGCCCCCCATGATATGCCTCATCCAGCCGATCACATCCCACCCACACCATTCCACACCCCACACCAGGTGACAACGCCCATCACCCTTGAACATGGTCCTAGGTGAGCGGGACCCTCAGGCTTGTGGTCACCCCATTCACAGTATCCCTCATCTCACTCTCATCTCACCCTCACCTCACCCTCATCCCATCGTCATCCCATCCATCACATGCCCTCATCCCACACAGGTGAGGATCCCCACCATCATGGGTCACAGTCACAGGTGAAGGGGACCCTCTGTGTCCAGGTGCCACCATGCACAGAGTCATCCTTCATCCCACCCATCCCATCCTCATCCCACCCATGCCATCCTCATCCCACCCATCCTACCGTCATCCCCCCACACCGGGTTCCAGCCCCTCCCCCCAACCCTCAGCCCCATCTCTGTTCCTGCAGTGCCTGTGGCCAATGCCACCATCACCCCTGGCCCCCCGGCACACCAGGTCCATGCAGGTGACCCCGTGACACTGCGTTGCTCAGTGCAAGTGGGCTCAGCACCCGTCACCTTCACCTGGCTGCGTGACGGGCGGGAGGTGGCCTGGGGTCCCCTCCTGGAGCTTGGGGACATTGATGCAGGACATTCGGGCACCTACCAGTGCGTGGCCATCAACCAGCTGGACGGGCACCGCGTGTTCCAGGCGCTCAGCCCAGAGCTGACCCTGGAGGTGACACCACGGGAACACAGGAGCACAGGCGGGGTGACATTTGATCACTGGGGTTGCAGGTCGGCCAGAGTGACCGGAGATCCCAATGTGTCCCCCTTTTTCTCCAACAGTGGCTGCAGGTGTCACTGGGTCCCTCCTGGTCTTGGTCATTCTCGTGGGTATCGTTGTGGGTTGGCACTGATGGAATGGTATGTATGGGTGGCAATGGGGGTGACGGGGCCCTGGGGAGTTGGGAAGGACCCTAGAATTTGGGAGCAATGGGCAGAACCCACAGCTCGTAACTTGGGGGGCACTGAGCCACTTGTGACTTTTCTCAGTGTCCCCCAGGATTTGGGGAGGTGTTGGAGGGTCATGCAGGGGTGTTGGGGCTTCTTTCAGAGATCCTCAGAGACTTTGGAGGGCTCCCCTCAATGGGTTTGTCATTCTCGGGGCTCAGGGATTGTTCAGGGGCTCTGAGGGGAATTGAGATTTCCGTGGGGTTTCAGGATTCCTGAGTGTGGTCATGGCCCCTGGGACCCCACAGTCACCCCCACCTCTTTCCTTTGCAGCTAAAAGGAAGCACCAGGAAAGGCGAGTGGGGGGCTCCGAACACCACCCCTCTTTTACCCCAACCCCCAAGATCTCCCATCCCATCCCACACACCCTTATCCCCACAGGACACCCCCAGAGCCCCCGGCCCTCCCAGAGGAGGGGGAGGTGCTGTACACCCACATCGTGAGCACCAAGTGGATGGGATGTGAGTACAGGGTGGGACAGAGTCATGTCATCCGTGGGTGTCACGCCTCAACCAGATCCCAAAGCCAGTGTCTCTCGCAGTGTCCCCCCGTGCCACCAAACCCCAGGATGCCCAGGTGACCTACGCAGAGCTGCCAGGAACCCATGGGTAACTGCAGGAACCCAGTGACATCCATGGGAATGTGCTGTGACAATGGGGGCACTGGCGGACACTGGGGAGTTCTGGGGGAACTGGGGGACAGTGGGGGACCCCATCCATGGGCAACCACAAATGCGTGTGTCCCCACCACTGCTTCCATGGGTGCCCAAACTTCATGGGTAGGTGGACATAAGTGGGGGATCCTTTGTGAGGCTGCACAGGGCACCCAGAGCTCCCCAGTCCCCTTCCCAGTGCCCCTAGAACCCCCAAGGGCTTCCCCATCCCCCTTCCACTACCCCAAGTGGCTCCCCATTCCACATCCCAGTGCTCCCAGTACCCTCAGACAATTCCCCATTCCATCCCCACAGTGCTGCCAATACCCTCAGGGTTTCCTTATTCCCCTTCCCACCACCCCTCCATTGCTCTCAGTACATCCAGCGGCTCCTCATTCCACCTCCCACTTCCAGGGGAGCACTGGACTCATTTCCTGTTATTGGACATAAATTCAAGTTTTTTGGTTAAACTGGCAGAAATGGTGTTTCTTTGTTCAGCTCTCTCGAGCTTTAGCAATGGGATTCTCCAGTTTTTGGCTGCCACTAAAAACCAGGGGCTGCTGCCCCTCCCCTCCCAGTGGAGGCACAAAAGGCAAAGATCTCAGAGGGCTGAGAGTAGAAGAATTTCCTGCAAAGAGCAATGAGAGAAGAAAACCAACAGCAACAGCACCAAGATTCAGAATCGTCTCAGTTTGAAAGACAGGTGTCGTCCAAGGAAGACAGGAATCTTTCTAGAATGGAAAATATGACCCCCTTCCCTCCAAATTATTATAACTTTGAAATTACAGGGCTTTCAGGCAAAAGTATGGAAACCAGAATAACAGTTCTTTACTAATACATATCTATGCATACCAAGAGAAACAACAACAGCAGCAACAACAAACCAAAACAGAATCCCATTAACAGCCTTCTCTCAGCTGTCAAGGACTCTCCCCTTCGGTGCAGTTACAGTCACAGCCAGCAGGGGCGCTGGTGGCTCCCGGCCAGGCTGGGCAGGTGCGATGATTCCCCCGCGGCTGCAGGGGGCGCTGTGGCGTGAGCTCAGCCGTCTCTCTCCACGCGGTAATGGCAGGTGAGCCAGCGGAAGAGAGGGAAAAGGGCTTTCTTTACAAACTCTCTGGGGCAGCCGATCCTAGTGCACCTCTGGATGGTGAGCTGGGCTGTAGCAGGAACCTTGGAAGCAGCGAGCTGGAACAGCAGAGGCGAGCAGACCCAGGGTGACAAACGAAGTGTGGCAGAGACTGCAGGCCGTGCCAGAAGCCGTGGGGTGTTTGGATGTCAGGTTCAAATGTAGCAAGAAGCCCTGAAGCAGTGGCAGAGAACAGCAGGGGCTGGGCAGGGCATTGCTCCCGGGCTGGCTCGCCTGCAATGGCTGGTCCGGGGCTTGGGCTGTGCAGAGGGGATGGTCCCGATGGGGTAGGGTGTGCTTCCAGGTCCTGTCACAGCTCACACTGGCTCTGGGCTCCCAAGCTGTGGAGAAGTAGAAAAGCAAGCCAGTAAGCTCCAGATAGCTCTGAAGGGAAAGAAAAAACTGGGCAAAAACCACATGGCAATTGTATCTCTCGTCAGCGGGATCACTGCCACATAGCCGCTGAGATGAAATCACCCCACCAGAAGGAAGCAACTGTCCCTTGCCCCCAACTCTCAGAGGAAATCCTGGGCTGGCTCTCACCCATTGTGGTACACCTGGAGCCAGGGGAGGTGGGGAGGGTAGGCAGTGACCACCTTGGTCACAAAACAAAACCAGAAATGTATATGGGATAAAAAAGCATCCCCAAGACAAGAATAAAAAGGGTCAGAAAACCAATGATTTCAAGCTAAAGCCCCCAACAATGAACAAGCCCTGGCTGCTGCACCCTGAATGTTTCCTCTACTAGAGAAGCCCCAGCTCCTGGAAGAGCCAGAGAGTCTCTTCCCCAGCCAGGAGTGAGATGGTATTGAAGAAGCGCCCAGTCCTGGCCATGCCCACGGCTTTGCCTTTGCTTGTGGCAGGACTGATCCCAACTCTCTTCCCTCACACATTCCTCATGTGTCCCATGGGGACTTGATCCCCACCTTTGCTTTGGGCAGAGTCGGATTGGGCAGGGCCAGCTCGACTGGGAGCTCCTGTGGTGCTGAGGGACCAGGGGGCCTTTGCTCCAGGTGTCTCCCAAGGGTAGAAGGTCCCAGCACCGCTTGCTCTCTGTGTGTTCTGTAACAGCCCATTCCAGAGTGGGATCTTTCCTGAGGCTGGGGCACCACACGGAATGGGATCCATCCCCGCAGGGCCAGGTTCTTTGGCCCCTGTGTCTGTGAGGTTGTTTGGGGAATGAGTTCCAGGGTCACATTCAATTCTTTCTGCAGGGCCATGTTGCCATAAGATTTCCTTTCCCAGGCCCAGGACAACGTTCCCAGGGGTTCAGGGAGCATTTCCAGCCTTCCAGGGCTTGCTTCCCCAACCAGGAGCCCCCAGCATTGCCACCACATCTTTGGGGAGTGTGATCCAGTCAATCTGCCAGGTCTGCCCACACTGGGATTTCAGCTCTCGCCCTCCATCCCACAGGGGCTTGACCCACCTGGCCTCGCATGATCGCAGCACATTTCATATTTCTGGAGCACGTGGGAGATGGTGTCCATGGGGAAAGCCAAATCAGGGCCAGGATGTGTGTCAGGGCAGAGCAGGGCAAGGACAGCGACTCCTCTGGATGAGCAGTGGCAGAAACAACCTGTGCTGAAGTGCCCAGGACCCCCATTCCCATCTCCCAGTGCTGCTGAAGGGAGGAGGGAGAGCTCGGGAAGGAGGGGAAGGAGGATGGATGAGGGTTTTTATGGGTTTCTTTGACTTTGCATTATCCTGCTCAGATTTGTCAGCAATAAATTCAATTAATATCTCCAATTTTGAGCCAGTTTTGCCTGTGAGAGGATTTGATGAGTGATCTCTCCTGGTCCTTATCTCAACCCAGGAACCCTTCATTCCATTTTTGCTCCCTGTCCGGCTGTGGAGGGCAGTGAGAGAGCAGCTATGGTGGGTGCAGGGCATCCGGCCATTGTCAGCCCACAGCAAGACAGGAAGGAGGAGGGCCCAGGTCACAGTGTTGAGCAGATTGTTGTTGTCTTTGCAGGAGTTTTGGGGCTCTCTCAGGTCCTTGGTGAGAGAGACAAAATGATCAATTGCTGCATTTCCGGACTGCTTCCCTCACAGCTGCCCCTGCAGGGGGGGTTTCCAGCCAGCCCTGCTCTCAAAACCATCACAGGCCCTCGCAGAGCCACTGCTTGGGCTCCCATTGGTTTTTGTGCTTCTTGCAGGGCTGAGCAAACCACAGCCAGCCCTTTTTCCCCCACACAGTTCTCACCTTGGAGCAGCTCTAAAGCTGTGAAAATCAAAGCCAAGGGGGTGGCTGGGAGCCTCAGGTCCTGGCTGTCCCCTGGGGCTGGCCAGAGCAGGGCTGGCCAATGGCCATCCGTGGGCAGTGGGGCTGTGCCATGGCTGGGCCCCAGCCTTGGATGGGCACAGGCTGCAAGGAGGAAGAGTTTGGGAGCTCCTTCCTGCCTGGGGCTCCATTCCCAAGCTGCTCTTCCTGGCTCAGATCCTGCCAGGGATGAGCAAGAAGGGAGAAGTCTGGAACAGGTTTTCTGCCAAAACCCAATAAACCCAAAGTGTCCCAACCCCTCCAAGACAGAAATATAATGGGGCGGATGGTGGAGAGCAGAAGAGGGAGGGGGCAGCTCCTCAACAGCTTCAGCCCCCCCAAATTTGGGAGGTCCAATCCCTCATCAGCAATTTGGGACCAGATAAGCCATTTCCAGGGTAAAAAGCTGCAGTTTTCCATCCCAGTGCTGGCAGGAAGAGAGGGCAGGATGGTCCTTTGGTGTTGTGGAAAGAGGGGGGATTTTCAGGGGTCACGAATGTTTTATCTGGAGGGTCTCATCCATTTCCTGGCTCCCAGCACTGAGACCCTGCGGGGGATGGGGAGGGAGTATGGGGTGGTTATGGGGGTTGTGGGGGGGTCTGTGCCCTCCCCAACTGACACCCACCCCCTGTAACCCCCCACCGTCACCCCCGTTGCGGCTTATCACGCACGTAAGGGTCTTGGGGGGCTGCAGGATGGGAAGAGTGGCTTCATCTTACCAAGGGGGATAGGAGGTTTCCAAATTGTGGGGAGGGGAACATCAAGAGGGGCATAAAGGGGATGGGGCACTCTCCAATTTGGGGAACCCCAGAGGTCACAGTGTCCCACTGGGGACAGCAGGGATGGGCAGGGCCCTCCCTGGACACGGGTCCCCAGGCTGTGCCACCCCCGGGACAGTGATCCCCCTCTGGAACGTGTCTAGGGACCTCCCCTCAGGACCACCAGCCCCAGGACAGGACCCCCCCCAGCAGGAATGTGTCACCCGTGGGACAGGATCCCCCCAGGCCGTGTCACCCCCAGAACAGGGACCCCCCAGGACAGGACCCCCCTGGGTGTGCCCCCAGGACAGAACCTGCCCCCCCATCTGTCTCTCAGCACAAACGGCCTCTTCCTTCTGCTGTAGGAAAGAGAAAGTGTTGGGGGGCACAGCTGGAGACCCCCATCCCCTACAGCCCTCCCACCCCTCCCTGCAGCCCTTGCACCCCCTTTTCCCACCTATTACCTGCTCAGGTGCTCCCCAGGATCAGCGAGCCAGGAAATGCAGGGGGCAGTGTGTGTGTGAAAGTGAGGGAAATAAAGAAAAAATTAGAAATAGAGGAAAAAGGCCGGGGGAGAGGGGGCAAAGAACCAAAGCCCCCTGTGACCCCTCTGGAGTGTCCCCTCAGGCCACGAGCACCGCAGGAGGATTTTGCTGTACTCTGGGTCACCACAAAATCTGAGGCACCCAGTGAAGGACATGTGACCCAGGTGCCAGGCACCCAGGCACTGCCCTGGGACCCCCATTCCCCCGGGAACTCAACCAAGGGACCCCCATTCCCTTGGCCCTCCTCCCTGGGACCACCATTCCAGGGCTCCCCCTGCTGGGGTCTCCATTTCCAAGGCCTCCCTTCCTTTGATCCATTCCCACGGGGCCCTCCATTCCCCCACCACCCCCATCCCTGGGACCAGCTCCCCATGTCCCCAGTTCCCTGGAGCCTGTGTTCCCCAGGGACCCCACCCCTGGGTCCCCTACACATTTGGACACCCATTCCCAAATAGCCTGTCCCCTGTGACTCCCCCTCCTCAGGACCCCCATTCTCTGGACCTCTGTTCCCAGGAACTCCCGTCCCAGGCAAACCCTGGGACCCCCTTCCCAGGACCCCATACTTGCTCCCCACTTGCCCCTGGACACCAACCGAGGCTCCCCACATCTCCTGATCCCCCTGTCCCGGGCCCCTTATATTCCACCAGGTCCCACCATGTCCCACCATCTCCTCAGCCTGCCCCCAGCCTGTCCCCACCCTGCCCCCACCATTTGCCACCTACACGTGGGGACAAGATGTGACCTCGCTTCCTTCCCCTTCATCCGAAGAACCGCCACCACGGGGACAGGTGGCCCCAGCAGCGTGTGACAGCCAGCCTGGATAGCCGGGGACACTGGGATGGCTGGGAAGGTGGCACTGCTCCTGTGGGGTGAGTGCCCCGGGCATGGGCCTGATGCCCTGGGGATGGGCTCTGGTGAGGCAGAGAGCAGTGGGGAGGGGGCACAGGGGGGCCGAGGGGTCCCCTGAGGTGGTCCCCAACACCAGCAGAGCCAGTCCGTGATGAGACAGGGATCATGGGGTGGCTGTGGGGTCAGGGGCAGGGGGATAGGAATGAGGGGACAGAAATGGGGGGATAGGGATGGGGCCACAAGGATATGGTGATAGGCACCTTGGTACAATGGCAGCTGTGGGCACAGGGGACAGAGGGACAAGGGGACCGGGACACGGGGACAAGCACCATTTGGATGGGCTTTGTGGACAGGTGCTGTGGGGCTGGTGAGGGTGACCTATGCCAGCGTATGATGACCATGGCGTTTCCATGCCCGGAGTGTCCACAGAGTCCCCATGTCCTGCCTCAGCCTGGGGTGCCTGAGATGTCCCTGTCCCTGAGACGTCCATGCCACACTGGTGTTTGAATAGGGATGGTTTGGGGACAGCCCCCACACCCATCCCCCAGGTGCTGTCCTCATGAAGCCACCCCCACTCAGCCTCTCTCCTTTCTCCCTTCCAGCCCAGACCCTCGTCCTCACTGGTGAGTCCTCAGGGGGATGCCATGTCCCCACCCGCTGTCACCAGTCCCATGGTGGCCCTGGCAGGCTGGTGTCCCCTGTCACCTGCAGGTGCCCAGACCACCCAGCTCCTCGTGGATCCCCCCTGGATGCCGGCAGTTCTGTGGGACCGGGTGACACTGACCTGCCAGGGCTCGGGGGCCCCCAATGCCACCACCTGGTACAAGGACGGGCGGAACTGGTGGAAAAAGAGACCCAACCGTTTCCTCGTTACTGAGAACGGCACCTACAAGTGTGACAGACCTGGCACAGGGCTCAGCAACGCCGTGAGCGTCTTAGATGGTGAGGGGGGATGGGCTCTGGGTGGGCTCCACTCCGTGGGTGTCTCACATTCCTCATGTGATGAAAGCCTGTCCTCTGCACATGGTCACATTCCAGTGCATCCCAGTTAATCCCAGTGCGCACCAGTGCATCTCATTTTGTTGAGACCCCCCTGGTGCATCCAGATGCCATGGCATTTCCCCCTGGTGTCCCCTGGGCCCCTGGGCGCAGTGCAGCTCAGAGCCCCTCAGTGCCATGGGAACCCCCCTGTCCCACAGCCCGGCTGGTGCTGCAGGTGCCAGCGTCATCACTACTGGAGGGCGACACAGTGACACTGCGCTGCCGGGGCTGGCAGGACAACCTGGTCACTGGGGTGAGATTTTACCACGAGAAGAAGGATCTGGCCAGGTCCCGTGATGGGACTGAGCTGTCCCTGCCCCCGCTGCAGCTGCACCACAGCGGCCAATATCACTGCAAGGCCAAAGTGGGCTCCAAACAGTCACGGTGGGAGGAGTCAGTGCCAGTGCCAGTGCCAGTGCACGGTGAGCACCCTGCCAGCCGGGGCCCTGACACCCCAACACCCCTTCAGCCCCTTCCCAGCAGACTTGGAGTCACAAGACACCCACTCTCTTCCCAGAGAGTGTCTCCTTCCCAGAGCGTGTCTCCTTCCCAGAGCTCTTCACAGTGCCGGTGCTGGAGGGTCCCCCCGAGCCCACCGAGGGCTCCCCCCTGAATCTCAGCTGCCTCAGCACCCCCAGCCCTCTGCGGCCCCGAGCCACCCTCCTGCACCTCTTCTACCGGGACAGGCAGTTGGTGGGGGGCCCGCAGGTGTCCCCGCAGCGCCTGGTGCCCGCCGTGGGGGTGTCCCACTCGGGCAATTACAGCTGCGAGGTGCGCTCCGAGTGGGGGGCCGTGCGGAAGAGCAGCGCCCGGCTTCGCGTCACGGTGCGCAGTGAGTGCAGGGATGGGCACGGGAACCCCGACAGCCTCCCCGGGTCCCCAGCCCTGTCTGGGTCCCCCCATCCCTACCAGACACCCTGTCTGGGTCTCCCCATCTCTCCCCACTGCCATCTCACCCATCACTGCCTGGGTCCCTTCATCCATTCCCCCGTACCACCCAATGTCCTCCCATCATTGCCCCAAGTCCCTGCCTCCCTCCCTGGATCCTCCCACTCCTCTCTGAGGTTTCTCCATGGTGACCACATCCCACCATCCCTCTCTGGTTCTCCACACCTTTGTCTGGGGTCCCTCACGTCCATCTCCAGTTCTCCCCTCCATGAATCATCCATCCCTCCCTGGACTCCCTTCTTTATCACTGTGGTACCCCCACCCTTCTCTGACCTTCCCCCACCTCCCTGGGTCCCTCACGGTTTCCTGGTGTCCCCCACCCCTACCCAGCACCCCTATTGCACCCATCTCCCCCTGCAGGGGTCCCGCTCTTGGGGGTGTCCCTGTCAGTGCAGCCCCCTGGGGGACATGTGGCACTGGGTGACCGCCTGGTGCTGAGCTGCGCGGTGGCTGCAAGGACAGGTCCCCTGTCCTTCTCCTAGCACCGGGGGGGCTCAGGGGCACCGCTGGGCACTGGGCCCCACCTGGAGCTGAGCAAGGTTGGAGACAAGGACAGCGGCCACTACCAGTGCCAGGCCAGTGATGGGGACAGCGTGGCCGAGAGCCCCACACTGAATGTCACCATCCTGGGTGAGCAGGACCCTCAGGCTGGGGGTGGCCCCACCCATGGCATCCCCCATCCCACACTCATCCCCCACAATGGGTGCCAGCCCATCCCCAGCCTCAGCCCCGTCTCTGTCCCCACAGTGCCCGTGGCCAATGCCACCATCACCCCTGGCCCCCCAACACACCAGGTGCACCTAGGTGACCCCATGACCCTGTGCTGCTCAGTGCAGGTGGGCTCAGCACCTGTCACCTTCACCTGGCTGCACAACGGGCGGGAGGTGGCCCAGGGTCCCCTCCTGGAGCTTGGGGACATCGATGTGGGACATTCTGGCACCTACCAGTGCGTGGCCACCAACCAGCTGGACGGGCGTCGTGTGTTCCGAGCATTCAGCCCAGAGCTGGCCCTGGAGGTGACACCATGGGGACACTGGCAGGGACATGGGGACACAGGTAGGGTTACATGTGGTCACTGTGGGGTGCAGGATCCCTGGATCATTGGTGACCCTGGTTTGTCCCCACTCTGACCCTTCCAGTGACACAGAGGAAACAGGGCACAGGAGGGGAACTTCCGAGGTCACTGGCATTGCAAGACCCCTGGGGTGGTGGGTGACCCTGATGTGTCCCTTTCTGTTCCCAGCAGTGGCTGCAGGGGTCGGTGGTTCCTCTTGCTCCTGGTCCTGCTCGTGGGTGTCATCATGGCCTGGCACCGGTGGCACTGCATGTGTGAGTGACAGTGGGGGGATGAAGGTCCCAGGGAGTGGTTGGAAGCCCCACCTTGCATGGCACGGGCTGAGCCCCAAGTGGCCTTGGCTTGCAGTCCTGTGGGGTTTGGGGAGGTGTTGCAGGGTGGTGCAGGTGTGTTTGGGGTTCGTTCAGAGATCCTGTGAGACTTTGGAGGGTCATCCTGCTGCCTTTCTTAGGCGTGGCGACCTGGTTCGGGAACGGCACGGCAGCACCCCCCGGCCGCTCGGGCCATCTGCTCACAGACACCACTGTGGTGGACGGCAAATGGCGTTTATTGGTGATTAGCACCACATAATATAACTTCGGTTTACAACGTCACATCCGTCTGCTTACATCATAAACTAAACACTATTGGCTATCTGGGGAGAGGTCCTACCTTTCCGTACAGCACGATATCTTCCGACCGCCAGACCCTACCTACCCACATTTCCCCCCTCCCCATGCTAATCTAAGAGGACTAACAAACGTATAAAAAGGTATTAAGGAGGTAGAACTTAAGGCACTTAGAATAAGTGGTAACTAGGGGGGTAAGGGGATGGGATATAGCTTGGGGTAACTAGGGATAACTGGGGATAATACTGCATAAGGAATTGGGGATAACTAGGGATAACACTACAAAGGCACATTTTTAGCACAGTTGTTTGTTTTCTACTAACAGAATGTTAACTTTGTCCAGCCGGCTCTTGACGAATGACACGAGCCTGTTTAATATGCACGGCCCGAAGACTAAAGCCAGTATGATCATTGCGATCGGCCCTATCAAAGTAGATATCAGGGTGGTTAGCCATGGCGAATGGTTGAACCAGGATTCGAACCAATTTGGCTGTGCCTCTCGTTCCCTTTTTCGCTTTTCCAATCCCTCTCGCAATTTGGCCATTGTCATCCTTGCTACGCCGGTGTGGTCTGCATATACACAACACTCTTCATTAAGTGCAACGCACATACCCCCTTGCTGTGAGAACACCAAGTCTAGAGCTCTTCGGTTTTGTAGTACCACTTCAGATAATGATCTAATGGACTGTTCCAGTGCAGTTATTGACTGCTCAATTCTAGCCAGGTCTTCATCTACTGCCACTCTCAAGGCACTAAATTCTTTACTCTGTTGCACCAGGGATGCTACGCCGGTACCGACTCCCGCGCCTCCTAGAAGCATCAGGGTGGCTACTGTCAATGCTGTAAAAGGTTCTCGTTTCGACAGATGATGTTCTGGGGTAACCTGTGTGTCATAAACAAAGTCTTCAGGATGGTAAAATATTTTAGGAATGATGGACACCTGAACACAATATTCCGAGGACTCACTAAATATTTCTAACGACAAACAAGGTGTAACTCCAATAGTAGAACAAACCCACTTGGCATTTTCGGCCGGTACTAACCACTTTGCGGAGGGTTTGTATTGTGACTTGTTAGTACACAGATGCTTCTTATGCTCTGGGACTTGGCCTATGCACACGCCACTGCCCATCACCTGTGTCAAGGTGATGCCTTGCTTTTCTGTGTCCCAGTTGCACTGGGCCGGGTTTGTGTCATTTGCCTGTATAGGTGTGTCACTTACTCCCACTGCCTCATAAAACGGGGGAGTTATTCCGTAGCACAACCAGCAATGCTCCGTAAGATTTGGATTAGTTTTGTTCAATATCTGATAGCTGGCTTGCATCATTTTCCAAAATGAATTTCGATAAGGGGCATTGGTGGTGTGTGTTACTGCGGGCGTAGTGGGACAGGTATTTGTCGAAGTTTTCTGGTTGTTGGTCTCTGTGGTTGCGTAGTCATGACTGGGAGTAGTCCGGACTACTTTATTAACAAATGGTTGGCTGGGAGCTACTGGCAGTGGATCATTTGGGACAACCTCCTTTTTTATGAGGATTAAGCCACCTTTGTCTGTCTCTGGTTCTGTGTACCTTATTCTCCAAATCTTTCCAAGTAACCAACTGTGTTCGTGGGGCTTCGTAACATTTAAATGAGGTATCAGCAATTTCCGCATCCCCGCCATCCTTGTGGTGATGTGCAGCCGTGTGGGCCCCACTGGACTTTTAAATATTTGTCCCTGCCGGCACCAGGTATCCAATCAGGGGCTATGGTCTCACAGCCCCAGTGGCTGCAATAATATTGATTAGGGTAGTTGCAATACCCTTTCCCAGGATTAGAGCTGGGACACATATAAAAGCCCAGAAACTCCCAACAACGCTGTCTTGGGACAAGCTGACATAGGGAGGCATTAAAACTCGGTGCACCTGATGTTATTTGGGTTGCGATAACCTTTTGGTCCTCAAATCGAAGGAGGGACCATTTAAAAGGCTGGTGGTGATGACTATGTGATTCTACTCGCCCCATAGTAACAAACCCGAACACTAAAAGCACGCAAAGGCATCGCGGTCTTTTCCCTCGGTGGCTTTTCTGCTGTCGGTCAGGTTCTGTCGATGCGGTGCTCTCAGGTGTGGATGGGATGTTTGGCGGTCTGTTGTCTCTGCTCACCATCGGGGCGTATGCGTTACGGGGGCGTCTGATGAACTGGTCTTGTGAACAAAAACTCACAGTTTTCATTAGTTTTATTATGGACCATGGTGACGGTTTAGCAATTATTCTAGAAGCTGTATGAATAGCTTTTCTAGCAGCATGGGTAGTTGCCATAACTTCATGAGCTCGCAGGCCCTGGGCTTGAGCCTGGGGAGTGATCATTGTGGGGTCTGTACCCATTAACTGCTGCAGGCTGGAGCCATGCAGTGGGTGGTCCGCCCCAGTTACTTGGGCCAGTTGTTTTGTACAATTGTCTTCCCATTCTTGCTTAAAAACAATCATCCCTGCTCCGTCCAAGATTAATCTACAAGTTTGTTTTATATCGAACGGAAGCATGTCATCCCCCTCAAAGACACCGTCTATAAGGGTGGAGACCATAGCAGAATTGAGCCCTTTGTCTGCAATTGCTTTAACAATCGCTTGTACATCCTTAGGGTTAACTGGTGAATGGACTCTCTGTCCCCCTTCTGTCACTCGGACCGGGAACGCCAGTGCGGCTGACGGGGCCCAGTCGGCACACGCAATCTTTATTTTCCTCCAATCCGTAAGAGGGATTTGACTCTCTAACGGCCTCTCCTTATTCTGGCTTTTAATTCCGTTTGCTCTCGTATCTTCCCACTCTGAGTCCGAATCAGTTGCGAGCCACTCGCTCCAGCTTGTGTCTGATTCGGAGCCGAAAGTCGACTGACCAGCCACTTCCGGGTTCCAGCGCCTTTTGGTAGGGCTCCGGCCCCGCCCACTCCCCTTGCGGGCGGGCCGCTCCCTCCCTCTTGCCTCGCCCCGCCTTCTACTCGGCGGGGTGTTTGCCTTATAGGGACATTGTTTAAAACAGGCGCTCTGGTCAACTCTCCGCCCCTCGCGCACGCTCCTCTCTCTCTTTCGGTCACCCCCACCATCTTTCTCACATTTCTTATCACTTTCCTCCCCCACTCCTTTACACATGCATGTTAGATTAATCGCTGCCTCCCTGTTCCCGCCGGGCGCATCTTCGTCCCGCCCACATTCTTTGTTCTCGGCACCATGCTGGGGTGCATAGGGCGGTGGTCTGGCCCAGGTTTCCTCAGCCCCCACTCTCCCCGCAGCACTCCTGGCCTCCTTGGCTGACTCGTCCGAAAAAGATTTTGCCTGCTTTGACTCCTCTGCAAGCGAGCCTGGATCTGGGGATTGAGGGGGTGCAGTACCTCCTCGCAAATCCCCAGGTTCAGCTGAATCGCCATCGTCTGGGGGGTACAGTGTCTGCGTAGCCGCCCCAACTCCCAATTTCGGGATGGCTAGTAAACAGTTCTTTGCCGCCTTCCAGGTCTCCTGCTCTTGGATAGCCTTTTGCAGGGCCTGTACGACTTTACCCCAGGACTTAAGGTGTTTTCCACTACCTGAGGACATTGTTTCCTCAGCTAAAGCCTTAGTACATTTATCCCACACCTCGGGGTGGAGAATATCTACCGGTTGGTCTATGACCCCGATCTGCGAAAGCCTCGCAACAGCGAGAGTAAAATCTTTGGGCTTGCAATCAATACCCCACTGCTTATGTAATTGAGATACGACCTTCACAAGGGCTTCCATCCTCCTTGTTGGTCCAGGAGCGTCCTCCCCGCCGAAGTTGGTCCCGCCACTTCGGCCGCCGCTCGTCCGATCTCAGGCGATTTCCCGGGTTTCGGCACCACTTTGTTGCCTTTCTTAGGCGTGGCGACCTGGTTTGGAAGCGGCACGGCGGCCCTCCCCGGCCGCTCTGGCCATCTGCTCACAGACACCACTGTGGTGGACGGCAAATGGCGTTTATTGGTGATTAGCACCGCATAATATAACTTCGGTTTACAATGTCACATCCGTCTGCTTACATCATAAACTAAACACTATTGGCTATCTGGGGAGAGGTCCTACCTTTCCGTACAGCGCGATATCTTCCGACCGCCAGACCCTACCTACCCACAGATCACTACCAGTTTCAGGCCAGCGACGGGGAGAGTGCGGCCGAGCACCCCCCACTGAATGTCGCCATCCTGGGGGAATGTGACCCTCGGGCTGGGAGTGACCCCACCCACGGAATTCCCAATTCCTCTCATCCCACACCAGGTGCCAGCCCCTCCCCCAGCCTCAGCCCCGTCTCTGTCCCCGCAATGCCCGTGGCCAATGCCACCATCACCCTCAGCCCCTCGGCACACCAGGTGCGCGCAGATGACCACGTGACCCAACGCTGCTCGGTGCAGGTGGGCTCAGCACCTGTCACCTTCACCTGGCTGCACAAAGGGCGGGAGGAGGCCTGGGGTGCAGTCCTGGAGCTTGGGGACATCGATGTGGGACATTCGGGCACCTACCAGTGCGTGGCCACCAACCAGCTGGACGGGCGCCGTGTGTTCCAGGCTCTTAGCCCAGAGCTGGTCATGGTGGTGACACCGCCTGGATCCAGGAGCACAGGTGGGGTCACACAGGGTCACTTTTGGGGGTGCAGGACTCGTGGGCGATGGGTGTCCCTGGTTTGTCCCCCTCTGCCCCTGGCAGTGACACAGAGGGGTCAAGGCACAGGAGGGGTCACCTGTGGTCACCAGGGATTTCAGGACCCCTAGGGTGACAGGTGACCCCAGTGTGTCCCACTCTGTCCCCAGGAGTGATTGTAGGGGTCATTGGGTCCCTGTTGTTCCTGGTCCTGCTTGTGGCTGTCTTCATGGCCTGGCACCGGTGGCACCACATGGGTGGGTGACAGTGGGGGACAGGGGTTGTGGGGAGTGGTGGGAAGGCCCCCGAGTGGAGGGACAATAAGGCAGCACCCACAGCCCTGACATGAGAGGGGCTGAAACCCCCGTGAGGATTCTCTGGCTCCTGTGGAGTTCAGGGAGGTGTTGGAGGGTCGTGCAGGGATGTTGGGGGTTCTTTCAGGGATCCTGGGGGACTTTGGAGGTTCCTCCTCCCTGCCGGGCTTGGAGTTCTCGGGGCTCAGTGAGCTGGGGGCACTGGGGTGGTTCAGAGTTTCTGGGGGGCTTCAGGGATGCCCGGGTGTCCTGGAGGGATTTGTGGATCCTGTGGGGGTTCAGGATTCCTGTGCAGGGTCAGGGCCCCAGGGACCCCACAGTCACCCCCACCTCTTTCCTTTGCAGCCACCAGGAAGCACCAGAAAGGTGAGTGGGGGGCTCCAGCCGCGACCCCCCTTTCACCCAAACCCCCAGGACCTCCCACCCCTCCCACACAGTCCCTTCTCCCCACAGGGCCCCCCCAGAGACCCCAACCCCCCTGGTGGAAGACCCCTAGGTGACCTACATGCAGCTGCTGGGGCCAAATGGGCAACCGTGGGAACCCAGTGACATCTACGAAGATCTACAACAAAAGTTGTGACACTCTGGGAAGTGGGCGGCACTGGGGGCACTGGGGGCACTGGGGGCACTGGGGGTACTGGGGGCACTGGGGTTTCCCCCTCCACAGCTCCTGTGGCTGCCCATCCCTTTCAGGAGGTGGTCACAAGTCGGGCAGGGCTGCACAGGGCACACAGTGCTCCCTGTTCCCCACTCCAAGCACCACGAGGGGTTCCCCTGTCCCCCTTCCTGTACCCCCAGGCACTCCCCACTCCCCTCCCAGTGCTCCCAGTAATACCAGGGGCTCCTTACTCCTCTTCTGAGCACCTCCCTATTGCTCCTAGAAAATCCAGGGGCTCCCCATTCCCCCTCTCAGTACCCCCATCATCCCAGTGGCTTCCCATTCCTCCTCCCAATGCCAGAGAGGCACAGGACCCCTGATTTGAGAGCAAAATGCAGCTTTTTGGTTAAACTGGCAGAAATGGTGTTTCTTTGTTCAGCTCTCTTGGGCTTTAGCAATGGGATTCTCCAATTTTGGGCTGCCACTAAAAACCAGGGGCTGCTGCCCCTCCCCTCCCAGTGGAGGCACAAAAGGCAAAGATCCCAAAGGGCTGAGAGAAGAACAATTTCCTGCAAACAGCAACGAGAGAAAAAAACCAACAGCAACAAGTTTCAGAATCAAAAGGGTCACAAAAGGAACAATTTCCAGGGAGAGGTCCCCACAAGAAACAAACCCCAGACCCTGCCCCCGGCACGTTTCCTCCACGAGGAGGAACATGGCAGGGCCCTGGAACTTCATTGCTTTGATGGCCAAAGCAGCCTTCGGGAGCCTCTGGATTCTCTTCTCCCCTGTCTCAAAACCCTCCTCTGCCATGTTCCCCGACACAATGATGTCACCAAGGCACTGTGGGTGTTCCGGAGCCTCCCCCTTTTCCAGGGCAGTCGGGATCAGTCCCTGGCACAGGGTGGGGCTGTGTTTCCAGGTGGTTCCATGGGCTCTGGATGCCCCTCCAGGTCAAGGCAAACTGTGTCCTGCCCTCTGCTGCCAAAACAATGGGGACAAATGCATTGGAAACGTCCATGGTGGCACCACTTGGCTGCATCGGCCTCCAGCTCATCCAACATGTCCGGCACAGCCGCTCTCAGTGGGGCTGGCACTTGGCTCCAGCCCCCACACTTCCTGTCCGTGGCCACTCTCCGCTGGACTCACGTGCTGGCCATGTGAGGCCCTTGAAGGTTCAGCGGCTCCACCTGAGCACTCCCAGCTCTCCAGGTCATGGCTCATCCCAGGGATGGGGTCCTGCAGTCCCAGTTGGTGCCATGTTGCCAACAGGGTCTTCTTGTGGTGTCCCTCGGTCCCTGTTGTTCTTGCACCCTCAGCAGCCCCACAGCAGAAGGGTCCGGGGAGAGCCTAGGCCAGGGATTGAGCTGTGGAATGGCCTCTGTCTCCACAGCAGCTCTGCCAGAGCCCAACGATGCCCTTTGGGCTCCCTGAAATCCCCACTCTGGCACCGGCAGCCCCTCGTGCCCCTCCTCCCTCCCTGTGCTCGCTGCCTGCAGGGCTGTTCCTCTCGCAGCCTCTGGCTCCTCTTGGCTGCTGCAATTCCATCACTGCCATCCCTTGGTTTTGCCCTTCCCAGCTCCGGGCCGACCCTGCCCAGTGCCCCCCAGCCTGTTCCGGGACACCCCTCGAGTCCTGAGAGCTGTTGGGGGTGTCGCCATGGCAACAGTCAGTCCCGACACATGGCGACAGTGACTTCGGACTTGCTGTCACAGTCGGTTTGGACACATCACCACTGTTGTTCTCCGCACCCTATGACAATCCCAGCGCTAGCAGCGCGATGGCAGCTGTGACCTGTGCCGGGGCTCTGAGTCCAAGATTCCTGTCTTTACGTGCTGGCACGTCCCTGGGGTCCCTGGTCGCCCACCACCCCGGCCCCTCTATTCCAGAGCCTCCCTTCCAGCCCTCCCCTGCTCGCCCAGCTGTGCCCCCTGCCAGCCTCAGGGCCGGGACCGGCGGAGGCTGCAGAGCAGCTCCCGGGATCAGAAACTGTTCAGGGAATGCCGGGTACGGGGCTTTGGGCACCGGGGAGCACCGGGCAGAGCTGGAGCCGGCAGTGGGGTGAGCGCACTGTGGGGAATGGGCGTGTCTGGCTTTGCCATCCCTAACACTTTCATTTTCTTGCCCCAGGCGTCCGAGGCCAGCCTGAGCTGCTGCTCCTGGCAGGTTTCATTTGAGAGAAATTCATGGACGTTTGCAAATTCAGGAGGCAGGATCCCACTTTGGCAGCAGGCACCTGGCCTCGAAGAATGGCCCTTTCCCACAGGAAAGTGTCCTGGTTTAAAAGAGAAATGTAGGCTGAGGAAGGCAGGAATCTTCCTGGAATAGGAGGAGCCCTCCCTCCAAATTATTATAACTTTGAAATTGTGGAGCTTTCAGGCAAAAATGCAGAAAAAGGAATAACAGTTCTTTGCTAGAAAATGAATAGAACAGAACAGAACAGAAACAGCAAGACAATAACGAAAGCTTTCAACATGCTCAGTGCTATTTTTTCCCCTTTGATGTGGTTATGACCACAGCTGGCAGGAAGCTGTGGAGGCTGCAGGAGGCAAAGGCTGCAGGGACTCACTCGAAGCTGTCAGGGAGGGTTATAATGAGAGCTCGGAACTTGCCCGGGTGGTAACAACTGGCGCCGGCACGGCAGGGACAGAAGGGGGTGCTCCCCTACAAACCCACGCGGGCCATGTCCGGTCTCGGCACTGGACGTTGCCCCAGTCGGAGTCAGCGGGGCCGGCCGGGATCCTCTCGCCAGCAGCGGGCACAGGCAGGGCACAGGCAGAACTCGATGGCGGTGCTGAGCTCCGGCACTTTCGAAAGCCCAGGGCGAGCGCACGGCTCCCGGCACCGGCACCAAGGACAGCTCCCGCTCCCGGAGCGCCACACAGCACCAGCACCTAAAACTGCCCAGCCCCTATGGCCCTCCCCTCGCCAAACGATTCCCTTGGTGTGTGAGGCTCTCAGCCACGCCTTTTGTGTGTGCTCACTTGCTGCTGTCCTTCATGGACTCACCCCTTCCTCCTGCCAGCGTCTCCACGATGATAATGGGAAAAAACTCACTGAGAAGCCTAAACCCATAACAAGGACCACAGAGAGGACAGGAGGAATTGGGATGGAAACCCCACCTGTGCCCTGGCAGCACAGGGACAGGAGCTGAGATGAACAACAACCACTGCAGGAAATCCTTTACGGGTAAATCTGCTCCATTTTCCCATGGGCAAATTCTCAGTCAGAACAGGAGGCATGATGTCACTTCCCACCCTCTGGAAGAGACCTCCAGGTCAAATCGTTCTTCTCTCAGCCCTTTGGGATCTTTGCCTTTTGTGCCTCCACTGGGAGGGGCAGGGGCAGCAGCCTCTGGTTTTTAGTGGCAGCCCAAAATTGGAGAATCCCATTGCTAAAGCCCAAGAGAGCTGAACAAAGAAACACCATTTCTGCCAGTTTAACCAAAAAGCTACATTTTTCTCTCAGATCGGGGTCTTGTGCCTCTCTGGCAGTGGGAGGACGAATGGGAAGCCACTGGGATCATGGGTGTACTGAGAAGGGAATGGGGAGCCCCTGGATTTACTGGGAGCAATAGGGAGGTGCTGGGAAGAGGAGTAAGGAGCCCCTGGTGTTACTGGGAGCACTGGGAGGGGAGTGGGGAGTGCCTGGGGGTACAGGAACGGGGACAGGGGAACCCCTTGTAGTACTTCAGGTGGGGAATGGGGAGCACTTGGTGCCCTGTGCAGCCCTGCCTGACTTGTGACCACCACCCATAGGGGATGGGCAATCACAGGAGCTGTGGAGGGGGAAACCCCAGTGCTGCCAGTGCCCCCAGTGCCCGCAGTGCCCCAAGTGCCCCCAGTGCCCCCAGTACCACCCAATTCCCAGAGTGTCACAACTTCTGTTGTAGATCTTCGTAGATGTCACTGAGTTCCCACGGTTGCCCATTCGGCCCCAGCAGCTGCATGTAGGTCGCCTGGGGGTCCTCCACCGGGGGGGTTGAGGACTCTGGGGGTGCCCTGTGGGGATGAGGAGGTGTGTGGGAGGGGATGGGAGATCCTGGGGGTTTGGGTGAAAGGGGGTTTGTGGATGGAGCCCCCCACTCACCTGTCCTGGTGCTTCCTTTTGGCTGCAAAGGAAAGAGATGGGGGTGACTGTGGGGTCCCTGGGGCCCTGACCCTGCACAGGAATGCTGAACCCCCAGGGGACCCTCAATTACCCCCAGGACTCCCGAACATCCCTGAAGCCTTGCAGAACCCCTGACCCACCCCAGTGCCCCCAACCCACTGAGCCCCCAAAGCCCCAAGCCCAGCAGGGAGGGGACTCTCCAGACTGCCCCAGGATTCCTGACAGGACCCCCAACATCTCTGCATGACCCTCCAATATATCCTCAAACCCCCCAGGACCACAGCCAAGGTCACTGGGGGTCCCAGTCCCATCCCAAGTCTGGGGCTGTGGGTGCTGCCCAATAACACCCCAATTCTGGGTGCTTTCCCGCCACTCCCTGGGACCCCTATACCCCATTGTCACCCACCCATGCGGTGCCACCAGTGCCAGGCCACGATGACACCCAAGAGCAGGAGCAGGAACAACAGGGACCCACTGACCCCTGCGACCACTGCTGCGGACAGAGTGGGATACAGGGGGGTCACCCATTACCCCAGGGGTCCTGCAACCTCCCGTGACTTTGGGTGACCCCGCCTGTGCCCTGTTCCTTCTGCATCTCTGCCAGGGACAGAGGGGGACCAACCCAGGTCACCAATGGCCTGGGAGTCTCAGACCCCCACAGTGACCCCACTTGTGTCCCCAGGTTTCCACGGTGTCACCTCCAGGGCCAGCTCTGGGCTGAGCACCTGGAACACGCGGTGTCCGTCCAGCTGGTTGGTGGCCACACACTGGTAGGTGCCTGAATGTCCCACATCGATGTCCTTGAGCTCCAGGAGGGGACCCTGGGCCACCTCCTGCCCATTGCGCAGCCAGGTGAAGGTGACAGGTGCTGAGCCCACCTGCACTGAGCAGCTCAGGGTCACGGGGTCACCTGGGCGCACCTGGTGGGCTGGGGGGCCAGGGGTGATGGTGGTATTGGCCACAGGCACTGTGGGGACAGAGATGGGGCTGAGGCTGGGGGAGGGGCTGACACCTGGTGTGGGGGGAGGGGGATTGGAGGCATTGAGGGTGGGATGAAGGGAATGAGGCAGTCTGTGCATGATGGCACCTGGAGACAGAGGGTGCCCTTCACCCAGGACTGTGACCCACAGTGACCCCCAGTATGGGATTGATGCCTTAAGGATTTTTAGCTTCTATTTTTCATGTATCTGTAGCTTTGGTGTGTAGTTCTAGGCTTCCTATAAAGTGCTAGAAGTCCTCTGTTCCCAGCAGTTCAGACAAAACAGTTGCTCTCAGTGGAAAATCCAAGGACCCTTTGCTGCCTCAGAGCCCCAAAATATGGAAACAACAGTGAATTGGGGGGAGCAAGCTTGGGGTGGGTGACATCATCACCTGAAGGTGTCATTGGAGAATTGGGGCCCGATACGTTAGTAAGACAGAACTTATAAAATGTGAAGAACTCATGACTCGGGGTCCATTTTGGGTGTAGCCTCCCGAGTAGGCTTTGTCTGCCCTGAATGCACCAGTAGGCCTTCAATAAATGTATCTCCTTTTTATTCTTCTTTTTTTGTCTGGCCTCTGTCTGAGGTAAGCCCTGTTTTGGGCATCAGGGGCAGGATGGGAATGTGATGGGTGGGTGGGGGATGCCTGAGAGGTGGGGCCAGGGCTGATGGTGACATTGGCCACCAGCACTGATGGGGAGAGACAGGGCTGAGGATGGGGGGAGGGGTGACACCCAGTGTGAGGTGATGGGAATGGGGTGGGGATGGGAGTGGGATGGGGAAGATGAGGGAGTCTGTGCCTGGTGGCACCTGGCGATTCACCCAGGAATGTAACCCACGGTGGCAGGGGTAGGCACCCAGCATGGGATGAGGGCATGTGGGGGATGGGATGAGGATGGGATGGGCGTGATGGGTTGTATGGGGGATGCCATGGGTGCCACCACCCCCAGCCCAAGGGTCCCACTCACCCAGGACGGTGACATTCAGTGGGGGACTCTCGGCCACGCTGTCCCCATCGCTGGCCTGGCACTGGTAGTGGCCACTGTCCTCAGCCCCAACGCTGCACAGCTCCAGGTGGGAGCCAGTGCCCAGTGGCACGTCCGAACCCTCCCGGTGCCAGGAGAAGGACAGGGGACCTGTCCCTGTGGCCACCGCGCAGCTCAGCACCAGGCGGTCACCCAGTGCCACCTGTGCCCCAGGAGGCTGAGCCCACAGGGACACGCCCGAGAGTGGGATCCCTGTGGGGAGAGATGGGTGTGAAGAGGGACACGGGGAGGGTGGAGGACATGAGGAGGGAAAAGAGGGGGGATAGGATGGGTGTGGAGAGGACCCCAGTGAGGGAGAAGGGGACCCAGGGAGGGTGGGGTGACCTGAAGACAATAAAGGGGACCCAGGTAGAGGTGGAGAGACTCAAGGAGGGACGGTGGATGAGACAGGAGACAGAGGAGCCTCAGGGAAAAATGTGGGGGGCTCAAGAGAGGGGAGGAAGGACCAAGGAAGAGAAGGGAGATCAGAGGGTGGAGCATGGACCTGGGAAGGGGTGTGAGATGGACCTCAGAGGGATGGGGGGACCTGAAGAGGGACCCAGGCAGTGATGGGGCAAACCTGGGAGGCTGTCAGGGTTCCCCGTCCCCATCCCTGCACTCACTGTGCACTGTCACTGTCACCTGCGCCAACTCCGTCCATCCTGGCAGTGCAGACTTCACCCAGCCCTTGCAGCGGTAGCGGCCGCCGTGGTGCAGCTGCAGGGGGGACAGGGACAGCTCGGTCCCATTGAGGGGCCCCTCCAGATGCTCCCCATTGCGATAAAATTGGACCCTGGTGACCGATTTGTCCTGCCTGACTCGGCAGCGCAGTGTCACCGTGTCCCCCTCCAGCAGTGCCCCTGCTGGCACCTGCAGCACCAGCCAGTCTGGGGGACAGGGGGCACATGTCACACCAAAGGGCTCTGGGGGCACTGAGGGGTGCAAGGCCACCCAGGGAGTGAAGCCCACCCAGAGCCTCAGGGAGGGCACCCATCCCATCTCCCCTCACCGTTTAGGACACTCACATTGGGGCTGAGCCCAGTGCCGGGTCTCTCACACTGGTAGGTGCCTCTCTCAGAGACAACAAAGTGGTCGGGTGCCTCCTGCCACCAGAGCTGCCTGTCCTTGTACCAGGCGGTGGCACCGGCAGTCCCTGAGCCCTGGCAGGACAGTGTCACCTCGTCCCACAGCACTGCTGGCGTCCAGGGCGGGTTCACGACAAGCTGGGTGGTCTGTGCACCTGCGGGTGACAGGGGACAGCAGCCTGCCAGGGCCACCACAGGGCTGGGGACAGCAGGGTGGGGATATGGCATCCCCCATGGACTCACCAGCAAGGCCGAGGGTCTGTGCTGGAAGGGAGAAGGGCGTAGGTTTGGGTTGGGGTGGCAGTGCGGGGACAGTGGCACCTGGAGGACGAGGTGTGGGGGCTCTCCCCACACTGTCCCCTTGGGGACACCAGTTCTTGTGGGAAAGTGCCCAGGGATGGTCCCAACAGGTGTGGAGAGGCCGTGGGATAGGTCTGTGTCACAGCTGCCCATGAGCCACATCTGTGTGGCAGGGACACCTGAGGGATTGGGACACTGCAACCACCTCGGGCTGAGGCAGGACATGGGGACACTGTGGACACCCTGGGATGAGGACACCACAGCCACCCTGTTCTGGCACATGCTACCCGGGTCAGCCCCACAGCACCTGTCCCCATGGCCCGTCTCCACAGTGCTTCTCCCCACAGCCCTGTCCCTGCATCCCTGTGTCCCCCTGTTGGTGCCCCCACAGCCACCCCACCTCTCCTGTCACACCAGTGTCCCTCCCCATGGAATGGCTCTGCTGGCATGGGGGACCTCAGGGGACCCCACAGCCCCCCTGTGCCCCCTCCACACCACTCTCTGCCTCACCAGCGCCCATCCCCAGGGCGTCAGGCCCGTGCCCGGGACACTCACCCCATAGGAGCAGTGCCACCTTCCCGGCCATCCCACTGTCCCCGGCCATCTGTGCTGGCTGTCACATGCTGCTGGGGCCACTTGCTCCCTGGGTTGTGGCTCTTTGGCCAAAGGGGAAGGAAGCGAGGTGACATCTAGTACCCACATGTTGGTGGCCCTTGGTGGGGGCAGGGTGGAGAGAGACTATGGACAGGCTGGGGCCCGGGTGGGGACATCCTGGCGACATGCTGGGGACATGGGTGGGACATGGTGCTTGTAGGCTCAGGAAAAAGGGGCACCTGGTGGGACAGGCAATGCCCAGGGGTGGGGGGTTCAGGGGGTGTGCAGAACCAAGGATGGATGTCCAGGGAAATGGGGTCCAGGAATGGGGGTCCTGAGGAGGCAGGTCTCAGAGGAGGGGGGTTCCATGGCCATGGGGGTCCCCATGCAGGGGATCCCCTCCAGGGATTTGGAGCCATGGGATGCAGGTCTTGGGGCCGGGAAATCCTGGGAGAATGTGAGGCCCATGGGGTGAGGTCAAGCAGAGCAGGGTCCTGGGAAGTGGGGGTCCTTGGGTGGGGGTCCCGGGGAGGAGGATATGAGGAATGGCAGTCCCATGGCTGCGTTCCCAGGGGAATGCGTTCCCAGGGACAGGGAGTGGTTGCGTGGGCACGTGGGTCACAGCTCCTTCCCATGGTGCCTGAGATATCAGATGTGAGCCGGGGTGCAGTGGGGCCCTCTGAGGTGCTCTTGGTTTGGGGGGACATGACAGGGGGGCCAGGGGGCTCCAGGGCTGTGCCCCGAAATCCTGCAGGGGCTTTTTTCAACTCTATTTCCATTTTTTTCCATCTTTGTCTCACTTGCGCACCATGCCCAATTGCTGGCTCAGCGATGCTGGGGGGCTCTTGAGCAGGGAACAGGTTGGGGGGACCCGCGGGAGGGGAAAAGGGGGACTGGGGGGGTGCAGGGAGGGGTGGAGGGCTGTGGGGGGGCTGTGCAGGACGGGGGTGTACGGCAGTGCCCCCCAACACTTTCACTTTCACTTTCATGCAGCAGAAAGAAGAGGCTGTTTGTGCTGAGAGTCAGACAGGGGGGTGGTACTGTCCTGGGGGGGTCCATGTTTTGGGGGTGACACAAGCAAGGGAAATCCACTCCAGGGAGTGACATACCCTGGAGGAGAGTGTCCTGTCATGGGGGATGGCAGTTCCAGAGGGGTCCCTGTCCCAGGGTTGGTAGATCCTGGGAAGCCCTGTCCATCCAAGGCTGGGGCCCAGCCATGGCACAGCCCCACTGCCCAGGGATGGCCATTGGCCAGCCCTGCTCTGGCCAGCTCCAGGGGACAGCCAGGACCTGAGGCTCCCAGCCACCCCCTTGGCTTTGATTCTCACAGCTTTAGAGCTGCTCCAAGGTGAGAATTGTGTGGCAGAAAAAGGGCTGGCTGTGGTTTGCTCAGCCCTGCAAGAAGCACAAAAACCAATGGGAGCCCAAGCAGTGGCTCTGCGAGGGCCTGTGATGGTTTTGAGAGCAGGGCTGGCTGGAAACCCCCCCTGCAGGGGCAGCTGTGAGGGAAGCAGTCCGGAAATGCAGCAATTGATCATTTTGTCCCTCTGGCCTAGGGACTGAGAGAGCCCCAAAACTCCTGCAAAGACAACAACAATCTGCTCAGCAACCTGACCTGGACCCTCCTCCTTCCTGTACAAAACCTGCAGCCCTTTGGAATCTCCCAGAAAGAATGTTTGTTTTCTGGCAGTGGCTGCCAATGAGAGGGAAAAGTGTGGAAATATCGAGCAGTGGCCCTGCCTCGCGGCCATGCTGGGGCTGGGGGTGACCCCGGCTGGACGGCGACAGTGACTCCGGACACGCTGTGGCAGCCGCTCCGGACACATCGCCACCGTCGGTGCCGCAGCCCGGGATAGTCCCGGCACTCGCAGCGCCATGGCAGCGCCACCTGCCACGGTGACCAAACCCAAGACTCCGCTCCCGCAGGCCCGGGGGCTCCTCCCGGGGGTCCCCGGTTCCCCCCACCCTCCCGGTGCCTCCCTCCCCTTCCCCCCGCCCGCCCCAGGCCCGGGCCCGGCGGAGGCTCCGGAGCAGCTCTGGGGCTCAGACGCCGCTCGGGGAGCGCCGGCTGCGGGGCTTTGGGCACCGGGGGGCACCGAGCAGGGCTGCGGGGGGGCTGGGCTGGGCTCGGGGCACTCCCCCAGGCCGCCCCCGGCTCCGTGCCGGGGCTCTCGGGGCTCTCGGGGCGCTGCCGCTGCTGCCGGGCTCCAGCTCGGCCCGAGGGGCTCGGCAGCTGCGGGATCGGTGCCCGTGGGGACGGGGCGGCACCGCCGCAGCTCCCCGAGCCTCGGGCCGGTGTCACTGAGCGGCGACAAACAGCGAGAGGCAGCTCCTTGCCCTCTGCGGGGGCGGCTGCGAGGGAACCAGGCCGAAAATGCCCCCATTGTTCATTTTGTCACTGTCCCCAAGGCACTGATAGAGCCTCAAAAATCCTGCAAATCCCACAAGGATCTGCTCAACGACCGCACCTGGACCCTCCTCCTTCCCGAGCTGAACACACAGAGCTGAACAAACCAATCCCATTTTTTCCCGCTTTAATCAAAAAGCTGCACTTTGGGTCCAATAAATGGGAAAAAGGGTCCTGTGTCCCCCTGGCAGTGGGCGGGGGAATGGGGAGCCCCTGGGGGTACTGGGAGCACTGGGAGCACTGGAACGGGGAGCTCTGGCCGCCCTGGGCAGCCCCATATGGGACCCCCCACTCGGGGCCACCCCCCATCCAAGGTGGGCAATCACAGGAGGGGGGAGGGTGGAGGGAATACCCACGGGGGTGCCCACGGGGGGGGGCGTTCAGTGCCTCCCTGTTCCTCCCAGTGTCCCCATTGTCCCCAGTGTCCCCAGTCTCCCCAGCGTCACAGCACGTTGCCGTAGATGTCACTGGGGTCCCGCTGTCGCCCCTGGGGTCACGGCAGCTCTGCGTAGGTCACCTGGCGGGGTGTGTTGCGGGGGAGCCCTGCGAGGGACACCGGTTGGGGGGACCCGGGCGGGAGGTGACACCCGTGGGTGACGTGTCCCTGCCCCCAATACCGGACTCACCCTGGGCGTTCTTGGCGCTGACGAGGTGGGTGTAAAGCACCTCCCCCTCCTCCGGGGGGTCCGGGGGGGCCCTGCGGGGATACGGGCGTGTCTGTGGGGCCGGGGGTTTTGGGGTGGGGGTAAAAGGGGGGTCAGGACTGGAGCCCCCCACTCACGTGTCCTGGGGCTTCCTCGTGGCTGCAAAGGAAATAGAGGAGGGGTTGACAATTGGGTCTGCGGGGCCACTGAAGCCCCTCAGGACCCCAGACTGCCTCCGGGACCCCCGAGCATCCCTGATGACCCCTAGAACCCCAGAAGCACCCTGGTGCTCCGCACCCCCTCTGTCCCCAGAACCCCAAGTCCGGCAGGGAGGGGGACCCTTCAGAGTTGCCAGGACCCCTGAAAGAATCCCCAAAATCCCTGCACGGCCCCCAACACCTTCCCAAACACCCCAGGACCCCCAGCCAAGGTCACTGCAGGATCAGCCCCCCAAGTCAAATCACTGGCCAGGCTGGGGGGACTTCTTTCACCCTGGGATCCCGTCCCCCACTGTCATCCACCCGTGCGGTGCCACCTGTGCCAGCCCACGATGACAGCCACGAGCAGGACCAGGAACGACAGGGACACACCAACCCCTGTGGCCACTGCTGGGGACAAAGTGGGACACACTGGGGTCACGCAGAACCCCAAAGGGTTCTGCACTGCCTGTGACCCCGTGTGACCCCACCTGTGCCCCAGTGTCTTGGCGGTGTCACCTCCAGGACCAGCTCTGGGCTGAGCGCCTGGAACACGTGGTGCCCGTCCAGCTGGTTTGTGGCCACACACTGGTAGGTGCCCGAATGTCCCACATCGATGTCCCCAAGCTCCAGGAGGGGGCCCTGGGCCACCTCCTGCCCATCGCGCAGCCAGATGAAGGTGACAGGTGCCGAGCCCACCTGCACCGAGCAGCGCAGGGTCACGGGGTCACCTGGGCGCACCTGGTGTGCCGGGGGGCCAGGGGTGATGGTGGCATTGGCCACAGGCACTGTGGGGACAGAGACGGGGCTGAGGCTGGGGGAGGGGCTGGCACCCATTGTGGGGGGAGGGGACTGTGGGTGGGATGACGGTGGGATGGGTGCAATGGGGATGCCGTTTTTGCGTTACCACATTCTCAAATGTCCCTCTCCACTTGGACAGTGACATTCAGTGTGGGGCTCTCACCCACACTGTCCCCATCACTGACCCGCACTGGTAGTGGCCGCTGTCCTTGTCCCCAGTATGGCAGAGCTCCAGGCGGGGGCCGGTGCCCAGTGGTGTCCCAGAGCCCCCCCGGTGCCAGGAGAAGGACAGGGGACCTGTCCCCGCGGCCACCGCGCAGCTCAGCACCAGGCAGTCACCCAGTGCCACCTGTGCCCCGGAGGACTACACCGACAGGGACAGCCCCAAGAGCGGGACCCCTGCGGGAGGGGACAGCGGGGCACAGTGAGGGACTCCAGGAGGATCTGAGAGGGGTGGGGAGACCCCAGTGAAAGAGAAGAGGGCCCAGAGATGGGGGAGGGCTTGGAAGGGAGCCCAGGGAAGGATGGGGGGGATTCAGGGAGGGGACAGCCGGAGAGGGATGGGGGGTGAGGGGATGGAATGAAAGATGAGGGGACTGGGGAGAAACGTGGGAAGAGATGAGCGGACCCAAGCAGTGATGGGGACACCGGGAAAGGTGTCTAGGGGAGATGGGGGATTCCAGTCAGGTCTGGGGGACCCGGGGAGGCTGTCGGGGTTCCCATGCCCATCCCCGCACTCACTGTGCACCGTGATGCGGAGCTGGGCGCTGCTCTTCCGCACGGCCCCCCCCTCGGAACGCACCTCGCAGCTGTAATTGCCCGAGTGGGACACCCCCACGGCGGGCACCAGGAGCTGCGGGGACACCTGCGGGCCCCCCACCCACTCCCCATCCCGGTAGAAGAGGTGCAGGAGGGTGGCTCGGGGCCGCAGGGGGCTGGGGGTGCTGAGGCAGCTCAGATTCAGGGGGGGGCCCCCGATGACCTCGGGGGGACCCTCCAGTACCGGCACCGAGAAGAGCTCTGGGAAGGAGATGGGAGGTGGGGTCTTTGATTGTGAGTCTGTTGGGGAGGGGCTGTGGGGGTGTCGGTGTTTTGGGATGCTCACCGTGCACTGTCACTGTCACCGGCTTCGACAGCTCCCATTGCAAGTTTTCCACCCAGCCCCCGCAGTGGTAGCTGCCTGTGTCGTTCAGCTGCACGGGGGACAGGGACAGCTCGGTCCCATGGAGGGACCTCCGCAGATCCTTCCCGTCACGGTAGAAGCTTACGCCGGTGACAGAGTTGTTCCACCAGACCCGGCAGCGCAGTGTCACCCTGTCCCCCTCCAGCAGCGCCCGCGCCGGCACCTGCAGCACCAACGGGCCTGTGGGACACGTGGGGACACATCACTCTGGGAGGGTCCCGATGGCAGCGGCAGCGCTCCAGGAGTCCCCAATTCCAACACCGGGGTCCCCTCGCCCTAGGATGCTCTGGGATGTCCCCGTGTGCAGGGGACAGGCTCTCATCACACGAGGGTGGTGACCCAGGGAACAGAGCCCACCCAGAGCCCTAGGGGTCCCCGCGAGTGTCACGGTGGGGACACAAACCCCCCTCACCATTTACGACGCTCACGGGGCTGCTGAGCCCGGTGCCGGGTCTGTGACAGTGGTAGGTGCCACTCTCAGTGACAGTGAAGCAGTGAAGTCCCTTCTTTCTCCCCCAGCTACTCCCGTCTTTGTACCAGGTGGTGGCACCAGGTGTCCCCGAGCCCTGGCAGGTCAGTGTCACCTGGTCCCACGGCACCGCCGGTGTCCAGGGGGGCTCCACGAGGAGCTGGGTGGTCTCAGCACCTGTGGGTGACAGGGGACACCAGCCTGCCAGGGCCAGCGTGGGGCTGGGGACAGAGGGTGGGGACATGGCATCTGCCGAGGACTCACCAGTGAGGCTGAGGGTCTGTGCTGGAAGGGAGAAGGGACAGGGCTGGGTGGGGGTGGCCCCATGGGCACGTTCGAACCCGGCGCACGGGGTGTGGGGGCTGACCCCGAGCTGTCACTCTGTGAACCCCAGAGTGGCATGGATGTCTCGGGGATTGGGACACTGCGGCCACCCCGTGCTCAGGCAGGATATGGGGACAGTGTGGACACTCCGGAAATGGGGACAGCACAGGCACCCCGTGCTGGCACAGGTCACCCCCATCAGCCCCCCAGCACCTGTGGCCGTAGCCCAACCCAAAGTTGCGCATCCACTTGTCCCTGTCCCTTCGCCCCTGTGTCCCCCTGTCCCCACAGCTGCCCCAGCTCCATGATGCCTCCCCACACCCGTGTCCCCCCATTATGGTCCCCATGATTCTTTCCCTCCTCTCCTGTCCCCTCAGCCAAACCATGACCTTGGTCACCTCATGGAGTGGCTCTGCTGGCATAGGGACCTCAGGGGACCCCGCAACCCTCCTGTGCCCCCTCCCACCGCTCTCTGCCTCACCAGGGCCCATCCCCGGGGTGTCAGGCCCGTGCCTGGGGCACTCACCCCACAGGAGCAGTGCCACCTTCCCAGCCATCCCGGTGTCCCCAGCCATCTGGGCTAGCTGTCACACGCTGTCGAGGCCACCTGTGCCCTGGGTGGCGGCTCTCTGGATGAAGGGGAAGGAAGCGAAGTCATCTCTTGACCTCACAAGTGGGTGGCGCATGGTGGGGGCTGGGTGGGGACAGGCTGGCCACAAGCTGGGGACTTCATGGGTTTGGGTACCCGTGCATGGGTGTTCCTTGGGAATGGGGGTCCTGGGCTGTGGAGATCATGGGGAATGGCAATCCTGGGATGGGGCCCCAGGTAGGGGGGACACAAGGAATGGGGGTCCCGTGGTTGGGTTCCCAGGGCAATGGGGGTCGCAGTGATGGGCAGTGTCTGGGTGGGCACATGGGTCGCAGCTCCTTCACGGGGTGCCTCAGATTTTGGGGTGGCTGAGGGCCCAGCGCTGCCCCCTCAGGTGGGTCAGGGCCTGGGGGAGTCACCCCAGGTGGATTCCAAGTGGCTTTAAGACTGTGGCCCCTCCCCCGCCCAGGGGCTTTTTCCGCTTTATCGCCATTTCTTTCCTTTTTTCCCTCAATTTCGGACCCCCACCGCATTTCCTGGCTTGACAATCCCAGGGAACACCGGAGCACAGAACGGCTTGGGGGACCCCAGGGAGGGGAAAAGGGGGACTGGAGGTGCAGGGAGTGGTGGGGGGGGCTGTGGGGGATGGGGGTGTCTGGCTGTGCCCCCCCCCCCCCAACACTTTCACTTTCTCTTTCCTGCAGCAGAAGGAAGAGGCCATTTGTGCTGAGAGTCAGAGGGGTGGGGGGTGGGTTCTGTCCTGAGGGGGCACATCCAGAGGGCTCCTGTACTGAGGGATGGCAGTTCAGGGGGGGTGTGTCCACACTTCTCCGTTCTTGGTCATCCCCAAGAGGATCTGAGCCGGGAAGAGCAGCTTGGGAATGGAGCCCCAGGCAGGAAGGAGCTCCCAAACTCCTCCTCCTTGCAGCCTGTGCCCATCCAAGGCTGGAGCCCAGCCATGGCACAGCCCCACTGCCCAGGGATGGCCATTGGCCAGCCCTGCTCTGGCCGGCCCCAGGGACAGCCAGGACCTGAGGCTCCCAGCCGCCCCCTTGGCTTTGATTCTCACAGCTTTAGAGCTGCTCCAAGGTGAGAACTGTGTGGGGGAAAAGGCCTGGCTGTGGTTTGCTCAGCCCTGCAAGAAGCACAAACACCAATGGGAGCCCAAGCAGTGGCTCTGCGAGGGCCTGTGATGGTTTTGAGAGCAGGGCTGGCTGGAAACCCCCCCTGCATGGGCAGCTGTGAGGGAAGCAGTCCGGAAATGCAGCAATTGATCATTTTGTCCCTCTGGCCTGGGGACTGAGAGAACCCCAAAACTCCTGCAAAGACTACAACAATCTGCTCAACAACCTTACCTGGACGCTCCTCCTTCCTGTACAAACCCTGCAGCCCTTTGGAAGCTTCCAGAAGGAATGTTTGTTTTCTGGATGTGGCCACCAGATGAGAGGGAAAAGTGTGGAAATATCGAGCAGTGGCTGTCCACACATGGATCCAGGGATCAGGGGGTGAGAGCAGGAGCAGGGAGTGCCCAGGCAGGAGAATTCAGGGCAGGATGGAGTGGATTTTCCAGGGAATCAGACCCTGAGGGACACACAGGCATTTCCACAGATTGCTGTGCAGTGGTCCAAGGATGGACAGAGTTGTTCCCTTTTGGGAGTGGAATCCATGAGAAGTAAATCAAGTCTCAGGGTGGGAATGAGAAAAATGGGAAGAGATCCTAAATATGGATGGAAGGAACAAGAGGGAGATGTCTTTACAAAGTGTGAGGCCTGCTGGTAGATAGGGCCAGATACTGATAGGTGAAAGAAGCAATGGGAGGAACCATAAATTCCGTAGGAATTTCCATTAAGTGACACAGACTCACCCAAGGGCATGTTAAATCCCTGGACTCAGAGAAAAAGAACAGAGACACAAAGAAAACAAAGTGTGTAGGGGAATGTACATTAGAAGGGGTTCTGTATTAGGTGATTCGGGAAGCCTATACCTCTTGAGTATCTCAGCCACTGGGAAAAGAAAGGGGAACCTACGGCCGTGAAATTAAGATAAAAAGAGGCTGTGTCCTCTAAGCAATTTGAGACACCCCATGGGAAATGCCCATGACCTCTCCCTTTATCCGTGAATAAATTTACAGGACTCCTCGGTCTCCTTTTTGGACATAAACTTCTGGTGTTTGTGGATTAATTTTCCTGACATGGGCAAAGAAAAGCCTTCCCTGTGGGGTGGGTTGCTGCCCAGCAGACGGGGAACAATGCCATGGACCTGTTGGACACTCAGGGACATTCCACATCCCGTATTATCCACAGGCAAACGCTGCTGTGGGATGCATCTACGGATGCTCCTCAAGGGAACCATAAGTCTCAGTTCTTTGTGATTTGTTTGTGTTTTCACTGTCAGCAAATCTTTTGGAGACCAACTATTAAAACAATCCTAAAAACCAGGCTATTTTATCATTATCAGCTTGATTTTGTCTGAGTTTATTTTTCTTTATTGGAAAAGAAATGGTGTGGGGGAAGCATTTCACCCTTATCCTATAGATGTATAATTTTGTCTGAACCACCTGGGAATGAGGAAATTCAACCAAATTTAGCCTGGGAGTTACCATTGTCAGGGGCAGGTTGTGACAGGGCACCCCTGAATTTGGTGCACCCCAGAGGTCACAGTGCCCCACAGGGGACATAGGGGGTGGTCAGGATCCCCCCCCCCCAGGACAAGGATTCCCCAGGACATGGGAACTGCAGAACAAGGACCCCCTGGGACAAGACCCAGGCATCACCACACCAGAGGAGTCCATTTCCTCCAGGGCAGAGCCACTCTGGATGAGCCCCCCGGGACAGAACTCACCCCCCAGCCCCTGTCTGACTCTCAGCGTAAATGGAGAGGAAAGAGAAAGTGGTGGGGGAAGCACAGCCCAAGAGCCCCATCCCCCACAGGCCCCCTTTTACCCCTCCCTGGCATCCCCAACCTGATTCCTGCTCAGGTGCTCCCATGTGATCAATGAACCAGGAAATGGGGGGTGGGAGGGGGTGGTGTGGAAGTAAGGAAAATAGGGAAAAAAAGAAATAGAAAGAGAGAAAAGCACAGGGGTGTGTGGGGCACAGACCCAGAGCCTCCCAGGACAAGTCGCAGGTGCCCTCCAGGCTATGAGCACCATGTGGGGGCTGTGCTGGGCCCTGAGTCACCCCAAAATCTGAGGCACCCAATGAAGAAGCTGTGACCCATGTGCCCACCCAAACACTGCCCATCCCTGGGACCCCAATTCCTCTGGGAACCCAACCATGGGAACCCCATTCCCTTGGGAACCAAACCATGGGACCCCCATCCCAGGACTCCCATTGCCCAGGACCCCCATTCCCTTCATCCCATCCCATGGCCCCCCCTTCCCCCAGAACCCCTATTCCCGAGGGTCCCCTTTTTTCACCCCACACCCCCAACCCTGGAAGCCACATTCCATGACCCCAAATCCTTGGGGACCATGTTTCTCCAGGACCCTCATCCCTGGAATCCCCCAATCCTGGGGACCCTGATTGCCCCGACCCCCATTCCCTGTGACTGCCCTTCCTCTAGACCCCAATTCCCCTGGACCCCAATTCTCCTGGACACCCATCCTTAGCTCCCCACATCCCCTGAGCCCCCCACTCCTGGGAACATATCTCCCACCATGTCCCCTGTCCATCCCACAATGTCCCCAGCCTGTCCCCTGCTGTGTTTCCACCCTGCCCCCACCCTGCCCCAACCAAGGGCCACCTACACATGTGGATGAAACGTGACTTCACTTCCTTCCCCTCTGTCCCAAGAGCTGCCACCCAGGGGACAGGTGGCCCCAGCAGCGTGTGACTGCCAGCACGGATGGCCAGGGACAGCGGGATGGCCAGGAAGGTGGCGCTGCTCCTGTGGGATGAGTGCCCCATGGATGGGCCCTGGTGAGGCAGAGAGCGGTGGGGAGGGGCACAGGGGGGCTGTGGGGTCCCCTGAGGTCCCCAATGCCAGCTGAGCCATTCCATGGGGGTGGACTCTGGTGTGACCAGAGCCATGGCATGGCCCTGGGGACAGGAACAGTAGGACAGGAGTAGGGGAACTGGGATGTGAGGAGATGAACAGGGGAACTGAGATGCAGGGACAAGGATGGGACAAAAGGAACCTTGGGGCTGTGGCAGCTGTGGGGACAGGGACAGGGAGACAGGGATGCAGGGACAGGGACAAGGGGACAAGCACATTAAAGATGGGCCATGGGGACAGGGGCCATTGGAATGGGATCATGAGCACAGGCCATGGCAATGTGGCCATGGAGACACATGCTGTGGGGCTGGTGGAGGTAACGTGTGCCAGCATGGTGGTGTCACCATGGCCGGGGTGTCCACAGTGTCCCCATGTCCTGCCCCAACCTGGGGTGTCTGAGGTGTGCCTGTCCTCAAGACCTCTGTGCTAAACCAGTGTCCCCATGGGGACAGTTTGGGGACAGACCCCACACTTCATGCCCTGGGTGCCGCTGTCCCTGCAGGGCTACCCCCACCCATTATCTCTCCCTTCTCCCTTCCAGCCCAGACCCTTGGCCTCGCTGGTGAGTCCTCAGGGGGATGCCATGTCCCCACCCTGTTGTCCTCAGCCCAGTGGTGGCCGTGGCAGGCTGGTGTCCCCCATCACCCGCAGGTGCCCAGACCACCCAGCTCCTCGTGGAGCCCCCCTGGACACCAGCGGTGCTGTGGGACCGGGTGACACTGACCTGCCAGGGCTCAGGGAGCCCTCATGCCAGAACCTGGTACAAGGATGGGAAGCGCTGGGGGAAGAAGGGACCCGACCACCTCACTGTCACTGAGAGTGGCACCTACAAATGTCAAACACCCAGTACTGGGCTCAGCTCCACTGTGACAGTCTTAAATGGTGAGTGGGGATCTTGAATTATCAGGGTGGCCCCCAATTGTTCTGGGTGGGCTCCACTCCATGGGTGCCCTCCTACCCCTTGTGTTGGGAGCCTGTCCCCTGTAAACAGAGACATCTCAGTGCACCCCAGTGCATCCCAGCATGATAGGACCCATGTGGTGTCCCTGGGATCCTCCCACGCAATGGAGCCTCTCCCCAGTGATCCCCTGTGCCATGGGGACTCACCTCGGACCTGTCCCGAGCCCCTCAGTGTGACAGGACCTCCCTGTCCCACAGACCGGCTGGTGCTGCAGGTGCCAGCACGGACGCTGCTGGAGGGGGACACGGTGACACTGCGCTGCCGGGTCAGGAAGGACACATTGGTCAGCAGGGTGCAATTTTATTGTGGGGAGAAGGATGTGGGGGGATCCTTCAGCAGAACAGGGATGTCCCTGTCCCCCCTGCAGCTGCACCACAGTGGCTGCTACCACTGCAGGGGCTGGGTTAGCATCGGCTGCTCACTGTCAGCACCAGTGACAGTGAAAGTGCACGGTGAGCACCTCCACAGCTGAACTCCAATATCCCAACACCCGCACAGCCATTTCCCAGTGGATTCAGAGTCACAGTCCCCACCTCCCATCTCCTTCCCAGAGCTCTTCTCGGTGCCGGTGCTGGAGGGTCCCCCCGAGCCCACCGAAGGCTCCCCCCTGAATCTGAGCTGCCTCAGCACCCCCAGCCCCCTGCGGCCCCCAGCCCCCTCCTGCACCTCTTCTACCGCGACGGGCAGTTGGTGGGGGGTCCGCAGGTGTCCCCGCAGCTCCTGGTGCCCGCCGTGGGGGTGTCCCACTCGGACAATTAGAGCTGCGAGGTGCGCTCCGAGTGGGGGGCCGTGCGGAAGAGCAGCACCCGGCTCCGCATCACGGTGCACAGTGAGTGCGGGGATGGGCACGGCAACCCCGACAGCCTCCCCGGGTCCCCCATGCCTTTTCAACACTCTCTCTGTGTCTTTCCATCCCTTCCCAGGTCCCTCTCTGATCCCTGCATCCCTCATTCGTTCCCCCCATCCCACCCTAATTACACGTCTCCCTCTCTTAGGTCCCTCCATTATCCAAGTTCCCACCATCCCTCTCTGGGTCCCCAAAACCTTCCCTGTGGTCCCCTCCAACCCTCTCCATGTCCCCGTTCCCTATGTCTCCCATCCCTCCCTGGGGTCCCTTCCATCCCTTTCCAAGCCTCTCCTGAATCTCTGGGCCCCTTTCTTCCTCACTGAGATCCCCCCATCCCTCTCTGATCCTCCCCCTCCCTGACCCCTTCACTGCTCCCTGCTGGCCCCAACCCCTCCCGGGTCCCCAATTCCCCTCATGTCCCCCCACAGGGGTCCCAGTCTCAGGGGTGTCCCTGTCAGCGCAGCCCCCTGGGGCACAGGTGGCACTGGGTGACCGCCTGGTGCTGAGCTGCACGGTGGCTGCGGGGACAGGTCCCCTGTCCTTCTCCTGGCACCAGGGGAGTTCAGGGGCACTGCTCACTGATGGCCCCCACCTGGAGCTGCATCATGTTGGGGACAAGGACAGTGGGCACTACCAGTGCCAGGTCAGCAACGGGGACAGCATGGCTGAGAGCCCCACACTGAACGTCACCGTCCTGGGTGAGTGGGACCCCTGGGCTTGGGGTCCAAGCCCCAACCACCCCCCCACACCCCCCCAATTCCACACATTCGCATCTAACCTTATCTCCCTGACACCATCCCCAACCCACCCCAGGTCGCAGCCCCCACCACTGGGCGTCACAATCCTGGGGTTACTGGGACCATCTGGGTCCTGATATCGCCACCCAGGACACCCCACCCATGAGTCCCTCATCCCCCTTGTCACATCAGGTCAAAGTCAGTGTGCTGAGCGTGACCCTCTTGGGGGAGTCCTAACCCTTGGATTGGGGTGATGCCCCCCATGATATGCCTCATCCAGCCGATCACATCCCACCCACACATTCCACACCCCCCACCAGGTGACGATGACCATCACCGTTGGACATGGTCCTGGGTGAGCGGGACCCTCAGGCTTGTGGTCACCCCATTCACAGTATCCCTCATCTCACCCTCATCTCACCCTCATGTCACTCTCATCCGATCCTCATCCCATCTGTCACATGCCCTCATCCCACACAGGTGAGGATCCCCACCACCATGGGTCACAGTCACAGGTGAAGGGGATCCTCTGTGTCCAGGTCCCACCATGCACAGACTCCCTCATCCCACCCATTCCACCATCATACCCCCATGCTGGGTGCCAGCCCCTCCCCCAGCCTCAGCCCCGTCTCTCTCCCCACATGGCCCGTGGCCAATGCCACCATCACCCCTGGCCCCCCAACACACCAGGTGTGCGCAGGTGACCCCGTGACCCTGCCCTGCTCAGTGCAAGTGGGCTCAGCACCTGTCACCTTCACCTGGCTGCGTGACGGGCAGGAGGTGGCCTGGGGTGCTGTCCTGGAGCTTGGGGACGTCGATGTAGGACATTCGGGCACCTACCAGTGCATGGCCACGAACCAGCTGGACGGGCACCGCGTGTTCCAGGCGCTCAGCCCAGAGCTGGCCCTGGAGGTGACACCACAGGCACACAGGGACACAGGTGGGGTCACACGGGGTCACTGGGGGCTGCAGCACCCCCGAGACAATAGGTGACCCCAATGTGTCATGTGTCCCCTCTGTTCCCAGCAGTGGCTGAGGGGATTGGAAGGACCTTCCTGTTCCTAGTCCTGCTCCTGGGTGTCATCGGCAGCTGTCACTGGTGGCACCGCATGGGTGGGTGATAGTGGAGGGGGACAGGGGTCCCAAAGGGCAATGGGACGTCCCCAGTATGGAGGGGTGATGGGATGGCAATCAGTGCCCCTGACCTGGGGGAGTTGAGCTCCCTGGTGACCTTGCTCAGGGTCCTGGGGAGCTTGGGGGCATTTTGAACGATCCTGGGGTGTCCTGGAGGGACCTTGAGGAATATTGGGGTGCCACTGGGAGCTCCTGGCATTTTTGGGGAGGTGTTGTAGGATCATGCAAGGATGTTGGTGGTTCTTCAAGGACCCTGGGTGATTCCCCATCCCTGCCAAGCTTGGGATTATGGGGGCTTTGGTGGTGCTCAGGGGTACTGGAGGGAATCTGGGGTACAGTGAGGGCTCAGGAGGGATCAGATGCCATGGGGATCCCATGATCACACCCCAACCCCCTTTTCCTTGCATCTGCCAGGAAGTCCCAGGACAGGTGAGTGGGGGGCTCTGGCCATGACTCCCCTTTCTCCCCTCCCCAGACACCCCCCCCCACATCCCTTTATCCATGCAGGGCTTTCCTGGAGCCCCTGTCCCCTCTGAAGGAGGTGGAGGTGCTGGACACTCATGTGGTGGGCACTGCGCAGGCAGAGGGTGAGTACAGGGGAGGGACCAGGGACATGTAACCCACGGGTGCCACCCCCTACCCAGGTCCCCCCAGCTGGTGTCTCTTGCAGGGCCCCAGATGGGTACCCTGTTCTCCCTCCCCGCAGGAACCACAAGTGATCAATGCGGAGCTGCCAAGACCCCACAAGTGACTGCATGGCCCCAGTGACATCTACGAGAAGATGTTGTGACACTGGGGGGGCTGGGGGTCACTGGGGGTCACTGGAGGTCACTGGAGGTCCCCATCTCTGGGCACCCACACCTCTGTTTTTCCCCTCATGGCCCCATGGGTTCCCAGCCTGACTTGGGAGGAGATCATGAATGCGGGGTCCCCATGTGGAGCTGCACAGCGTGGCCAGTGCTGCCCATTCTCCCTCCCAGTGCCAGGGCGGCACAGCACCCTGTTATTGGGACCAAAATGAAGCTTTTTGGTTAAACTTGCAGAAATGGTTTTTATTTTTTCATCTCTGTTGGGCTTTAGGAATGGGATTCTCCAATTTCAGGCTTCTCCTAAAAACCAGGAGCTGCTGCACCTCCCCTCCAGTTGGAGGCACAAGAGGCCTGGTAGAACAGTGGGAGTTCAGGGCAAAACTCTGTAATTCAGTGTGATCATTCATTCCCAGACAATGGTGAACTCTGGATTCTGTACCGGAGACTCGGGAGGTGTCTTGGTTTGAAAGACAGGTGTCTGCCAAGGAAGGCAGGAACCTTCCTGGGATGAAAAATATGACCGCCTTCCCTCCAAATTATTATAACTTTGAAATTACAGAGCTTTCAGGCAAAGATAAAGGAATAACAATTGTTTACTAGGACATATATGTGTTACAAGACAAACAAACAACAAGAGCAGCAACGACAAACAAAACAGAATCCCAACAACAGCCTTCTCTGGGTGGCCAAAGCGCCCTCCCCTTTGGTGCAGTTCTGGTCACAGCCAGCAGGGGCGTTGGTGGCTGCCGGGTGGGCGGGGCAGGTGTGATGATTCCCCCGCGGCTGCAGGGGGCGCTGTGGGATGAGCTCAGCCATCTCTCTCCACCAGGCAATGGCGGCTCAGCCAATGGAATGAGAGAAAATGGCTCCCTTTGTGAAACGCATGGCAAGCAGCCGGTCTCAGCACAACTTCAGGTTGTGAACTGGGCTGTAGCAGGAACCTCGGAGCAGCGGGCTGGGCAGCAGAGGCGAACATACCACCCAATTCTCGCAGTATCTCTACACTTCCCAAGAGAAAACCCACCAGCTAAGAGACTGCAGCAAACTGCACCCCTTTCCCCTCCTCCCCATCCTGGCTACATCTTTCATCTCATAAGTACTTGTCCTTCTCATCCCTTCGGCAACAAAAGAGAGAAAAATTCCCTGAGTAAAAGGAAAAAAAGAAAAATTCTCACCTTTAAGAGGAGATCCATGCATAGCCATGAGACTTTATGGTTCCCTTTAGGACCCCATTGGTGCATGCCACAGCAGTGTTTGCCTGTGGATAATACAGAGTGAGGAATGTTCCTGAGTGTCCAACAGGTCCATGGCATTCTTCCCTGGCTGCTGGGCAGCAACCAACCCACAGGAAAGGCTTTTCCTGGGCCATATTTAGGAACTCTTCCCATTTTTCTCATTCCCACCCTGAGACTTGATTTACTTCCTATGTATTCTGCTCCCAAAAGGGAACAATTCTGTCCATCCTTGGACCACTGCACAGCAATCTGTGGAAATGCCCATGTGTCCCTCAGGGTCTGTTTCCCTGGAAAATCCACTCCATCCTGCCCTGAATTCTCCTGCCTGGGCACTCCCTGCTCCTGCTCTCACCCCCTGATCCCTGGATCCAAGTGTGGACAGCCACTGCTCAGTATTTCCACACTTTTTCCTCTCGTCTGGTGGCCACAGCCAGAAACCCAACAGTCTTTCTGGAAGCTTCCAAAGGGCTGCAGGTTTTGTGCAGGAAGGAGGAGGGTCCAGGTCAGGTTGTTGAGCAGATTGTTGTTGTCTTTGCAGGAGTTTTGGGGCTCTCTCAGTCCCTAGGCCAGAGGGACAAAATGATCAATTGCTGCATTTCCGGACTGCTTCCCTCACAGCTGCCCCTGCAGGGGGGGTTTCCACCCAGCCCTGCTCTCAAAACCATCACAGGCCCTCGCAGAGCCACTGCTTGGGCTCCCATTGGTTTTTGTGCTTCTTGCAGGGCTGAGCAAACCACAGCCAGGCCTTTTTCTGCCACACAATTCTCACCTTGGAGCAGCTCTAAAACTGTGAGAATCAAAGCCAAGGGGGCGGCTGGGAGCCTCAGGTCCTGGCTGTCCCCTGGGGCTGGCCAGAGCAGGGCTGACCAATGGCCATCCCTGGGCAGTGGGGCTGTGCCATGGCTGGGCCCCAGCCTTGGATGGGCCCAGGCTGCAAGGAGGAGGAGTTTGGGAGCTCCTTCCTGCCTGGGGCTCCATTCCCAAGCTGCTCTTCCCGACTCAGATCCTCCCAGGGATGAGCAAGAAGGGAGATGTTTGGAACAAGTTTTCTCCCAAAACCCAATAAACCTGAAATGTCCCAACCCCTCAGGACAGAAACCCCATGGGGGGATGGAGAGCAGGAGAGGTTGGGGGCAGCCCCCAACAGCTTCACAAGTGTTTCATCTGGAGGGCCTTGTCCATCTGGTTCGCAGCACAGAGGCGTTGCAGGGTTTGTAGGGATGGTTGTGGGCTTTGGGTGTTTTTGGGGTGTCTGTACCGTCCCTGACTGACACCCACCCCATGTCATCCCCTACTGTCATTTCTGTTGTGCTTTCTCTCCCACAGAATGGTCTTGGTGGGCTGTGGGATGGGGTGGAGGTGCTGCACCTGTGAGGGTTCCCAAAGGGGGATTGAGGGCTCCCAAATGGGCAGGGGCAGCCAATGAGGGGTTGTGGACTTGGCACGTCACCCCCCAATTTGGGACAACCCAGAGGTCACTGCACGCCACTGGGGACAGCAGAGGTGGGCAAGACCCCCACCAAATGGGGGTCCCCAGGATGTGCCACTCCTGGGACAGGGACTTCCTCAGGAAATGTGTCCAGGGACCCCTCCAGAACTGCCATCGGCCTGGACAGGACCCCTCCAGCAGGGATGTGTCACCCCAGGGACAGGATCCCCCTGGATGTGCCCCCCAGGACAGAACCCACCTCTCCCCCCCAACTCTCAGCACAAATGGCCTCTTCCTTCTGCTGCAGGAAAGGGAAAGTGAAAGTGTTGTGGAGGCATAGCTGGACACGGCCATCCCCACAGGCCCCCAAACCTCCCTGCACCCCCAGAGCCCCTTTTTTTACCTCCCTGGGGTCCCCCCCACCCATTCCCTGCTCAGGTGCTCCCTGGGATTGTTGAGCCAGTAACTGGGGGTGAGGGGCTGTGGCACAAAAGTGAGGAAAATAAGGAAAAAAATAGAAATAAAGAGAGGAATAAGGCAAAGGTGGTGGGAGGCACTGAAGCAGAGCTACCCAGGACCCCCCTGTGATGCCTGCCCACGCTACAAACACCCTGGAGGGGCAGTGCTGGGCTCTGGGTCACCCCAAAATCTGAGGCACCCTGTGAAGGAGCTGTGCCCCATGTGACCACCCAGCCACTGCCCATCCCTGAGACCCCCATTCCCCTTGGAACCCACCCATGGGACGCCCATTCCCTCTGTCCTACTTCCCTAGGGATCCCGTCTTGGGACTCCCATTCCCCATAATCTACATCCTCTTCATCCCATCCCTTTGGCCCCCCATTCCCTCAGGACCCCCATCCCTGGGACCTTCATTCCATGACACGAATTCCCTGGGGACCATGTTCCCCTGGGACCCCCACCCCTGGAACCCCCCTTGCATGGGGACCCCCATTGCCCAGACCCCGATCCCCTGTGACTTCCCCTCCACCTCTGTCCCCATTGTCCTGGGACCCCATCCCTGGGCACCCCATTGCCCTGGGACACCATATTAGCTCCTCACATCCCCTGAGCCCCCCACACCTGCGAACACCATGTCCCACCAGGTCCCACCATGTCCCCAGCCTGTCCCCTGCTGTGTCTTCACCCTGCTCCCGCCCTGTCCCCAACCAAGGACCACCTACATGAGGGGATGAAACGTAACCTCGCTTCCTTCCCCTTCATCCAAAGAGCCGCCACCCAGGGGACAGGTGGCCCTGGCAGCGTGTGACAGCCAGCCCGGATGGCTGGGGACAGCAGGATGGCCGTGAAGGTGGCACTGCTCCTGTGGGGTGAGTGCCCCGGGCACGGGCCTGATGCCCAGGGGATGGGCCCCGGTGAGGAAGAGAGTGGTGTGGAGGGGGCACAGGGAGGCTGTGGGGTCCCCTGAGGTCCCCAATGCCAGCAGAGCCACTCCATGGGGGTGGACCCTGCTGTGACCAGGGTTGTAGAGTGGCTGTGGGGACAGGAAGGGGCAGACAGAAATGGGGGGTCTGGGATGTCAGGACAAGAACAGGGGGACAGGAATCTGGGGACCAGAGTGTGGGGAGGCATCATGGGGCTGGAGCAAGTGAGGGCACAGGGACAGTGGGACACAAGTATGCAGGGACGGGGACAATGGGACAAACACGATGTGGATGGGCCATGGGGGTGTGTGCCACTGGAATGGGATCATGGGCACAGGAACGCAGGTATGTGACTGTGGGGACAGGTGCCTTGGGGCTGGTGGGGTTTCACCTGTGGCAGCATGGGGGGGCTGTGATGTCCCCATGCCCATGGTGTCCACAGTGTCCCCATGTCCTCCCTCAGCACAGGGTGGATGAGGTGTCTCCACCCCCAGTACCTCTGTGTGTCCCCAAAGGGACAGTTTGGGGACAGGCGCCACAACCCATCCCCCAGGTGCTGCTGTCCCCATGGGGCCACCCCCACTCAGCCTCTCTCCCTTCTCCCTTCCAGCCCAGACCCTCGGCCTCACTGGTGAGTCCTTGGAGGGATGCCATGTCCCCACCCTGCTGTCCCCAGCCCTGTGCTGGCCCTGGCAGGCTGGTGTCCCCTGGTGTCCCCTGTCACCTGCAGGTGCACAGACCACCCAGCTCCTCGTGGATCCCCCCTGGACACCGGCGGTGCTGTGGGACCAGGTGACACTGACCTGCCAGGGCTCAGGGACCCCCAATGCCACCACCTGGTACAAGGATGGACAGCGCTGGGGGAAGAACCCTGATTATTTCCATGTCACTGAGAGTGGCACCTACAAATGTGACAGACCCAGCACTGGACTCAGCCCCCCCGTGAGCGTCTTAGATGGTGAGGAGGGGATTGAAATGGGTGTCCCTCACAGGGCTCTGGGTGGGCCCCACTCCATGGGTGGCCTCATGTTCCTGATGTGATGAGAGCCTGTCCCCAGCACATGGGGACAGCCCAGTGCACCCCAGTATACACCAGTGAATGCTTATGGAAATTAGCTCATCCCAGTGCATTCCAGTGCATTCCAGTGTGAGGGGAAACCTGTGGTGCCTCCGCTGTCACAGAGTCCCCCCCCATGTCCCTGTGAACCTGTGGTGAAATGGAGACTCCCCCAGTGGTCCCTGGTGTAACAGAGACCCCCCTCAGACCTATCTGGAGACCCCCAGTGTGACACGACCCCCCTGTCTCACAGATGAGCTGGTGCTGCAGGTGCCGGCCCGGGCGCTGCTGGAGGGGGACACGGTGACACTGTGCTGCCGGAGCAGGAAGGACAACTCGGTCACCGCGGTGCAATTTTACCACAACGACAACACTCTGAGAGGGCCCCTCCAGAGGACCGAGTTGTCCCTGTCCCCCCTGCAGCTGCACCACAGTGGCCGCTACTTCTGTGGGGGCTTGGTGGGCTCGAGAATGTCACGATGGCACAAGTCAGCACCAGTGACAGTGACAGTGCACGGTGAGCACTCCCACAGCCTGCACCCGATACCCCGACACCCTCACACCTCGACATCCCCAAATCCCCTTTCCATCCAACTCAGTCACAGTCCCCACTCCCATTCCCATCTCCTTCCCAGAGCTCTTCACGGTGCCGGTGCTGGAGGGTCCCCACGAGCCCATCGGGGGCTCCCCCCTAAATCTCAGCTGCCTCAGCACCCCCAGCCCCCTGCGGCCCCGAGCCCCCCTCCTGCACCTCTTCTACCGGGACGGGCAGTTGGTGGGGGGCCCGCAGGGGTCCCCGCAGCTCCTGGTGCCCGCCGTGGGGGTGTCCCACTCGGGCAATTACAGCTGCGAGGTGCGCTCCGAGGGGGGGGCCGTGCAGAAGAGCAGCGCCCGGCTCCGCGTCACGGTGCGCAGTGAGTGCGGGGATGGGCACGGGAACCCCGACAGCCTCCCCGGGTCCCCCAGCTCTTCCTGGGTGCCTCCATCCCTCCCTGACACCCTTCCTGGGTGCCCCCATCATTTCCCAGGTCCACCCATACCTTCCCAAGTCTGTCACCTGGTCCCTTCACCCCTTTCTCTACTTCCCTCCAACTCTCTCTGGCTTCCCTGGCTTCCCTTAGCTTCTCTGATCCCTGTCTGAGCCCCCCACATCTCCCCGGAGGTATCCTCCATCCCTCTGCTATTTCCCCATCCTTCCCCTGCCCATGCACCCCATCCCTCATGGGTTCCCCACCCCACCCATCTCCCTCCACAGGGATCCCACCCGCGGGGGTGTCCCTGTCAGTGCAGCCCCCCGGGGGACAGGTGGCACTGGGTGACCGCCTGGTGCTGAACTGCGCGGTGGCCACGGGGACAGGTCCCCTGTCCTTCTCCTGGCACCGGGAAGGCTCGGGGGCACCGCTGGGCACTGGTCCCCGCCTGGAGCTGAGCCACGTTGGGGACAAGGACAGTGGGTACTACCAGTGCCGGGCCAGTGATGGGGACAGTGTGGCTGAGAGCCTCCCAGTGAATGTCTCTGTCCTGGGTGAGTGGGACCCTCGGGCTGGGGCTAACCCCAAACTTAGCATCCTCCAGGCTTTTCTCATCCCACCCCTCGTCCCCTTCCCCCCACATCGGGTTCCAGGCCCTCCCCCAGCCTCAGCCCCGTCTCTGTCCCCACAGTGCCCGTGGCCAATGCCACCATCACCCCTGGCCCCCCGGCACACCAGGTGCACCCAGGTGACCCCGTGACCCTGCGCTGCTCGGTGCAGGTGGGCTCTGCACCTGTCACCTTCACCTGGCTGCGTGACGGGCAGGAGGCGGCCCAGGGTCCCCTCCTGGAGCTTGGGGATGTCGATGTGGGACATTCGGGCACCTACCAGTGCGTGGCCACCAATCAGCTGGACGGGCACCGCGTGTTCCAAGCACTCAGCCCAGAGCTGGCCCTGGAGGTGACACCACAAGGAAACAGGGACACAGGTGGGGACACACGAGGTCACTTGGGGGGTGCAGGACTCCCAGGGCATTGGGTGACCCCAGTGTGTCCCTTTCTGTCCCCAGCAGTGGCCGCAGGCATTGGTGGGTCCCTCCTGTTTCTGGTCCTGCTCGTGGCTGTCATCCTGGGCTGTCAGTGGTGGCACCGCACGGGTGGGTGACACTGGATATGGACAGGGATCCTGTGGTCAGAGGGAGAGCCCCACAGCGGGGGGGGCAATGGGGCAGCACCAAGTGACTTTGGCTCAGGATTCTGGAGTGTCTTCAGGGGCTCCTGGATCATTCCAGGGGGGCCTTGAGGAATATTATGGTGGTACAGGGAGCTCCTGGGGGAGGTATTGGAGGGTCGTGCAGGGATGTTGTGGGGGCTTCAGAAATCCTGGGGGAGCTTAGGGGGTGCAGATCCCTGTCTGGGGAAGGTTGGGTTTCTGGGGGTTCAGCGGTCACAGTGGGGTTGGTGGTACAGGGGTGATCCAGGGGTTCTGTGGGGCTTCGGGGTGCTCAGGAGTCCTGGGGGGAATCAAGGATGTGGTGAGGGCTCAGGAGTCCCGTGGAGGTTTGGGGGTCTGGAGGACCCAGGAGGGTTCAAGGGCTCTGGGGACTCCATGGTCACCTTCTCCACCCTTTTCTTTGCAGCCGCCAGGAAGCCCCAGGAGAGGTGAGAGGGAGACTCTGGTTATGCCCCTCTTTCTCCCTCTACCCGCCCTCTGACACCCCCTTTTCCCCACAGGGTGCCCCCGGACCCCCTGGCGCCTCTGGAGGAGGGAGAGGTGCTGGACACTAACGATGGGATCACCAAGAGGGTGGGGAGTGAGTATGGGGGACAGGGGACAGGGACATGTAACACACAAGTGTCACCCCCCACCCTGGTCCCCCCAACCAGTGTCTCTTGCAGTGTGGCCCCGCATGTCCTCCCTCCAGCCTCCCCTGGGGTCATACCCCAGGCTGCTGCGATCCCTTGGGCGAGCACAGAACACCATCTATGAGAATGTGCCTCGACGCTGAGGAGACGGGAGCACTGAGGACACTGGGGACACTGGGGGTACTGGGGGCACTGGGGGCACTGGGGGCACTGAGGACAGTGGGGACACTGGGAGCACTGAGATCACGGGGGGCACTGGGGACACTGGGGGCACTGGGGACACTGGGGGCACTGGGGGCACTGAGGACACTGGGGGCACTGGGGGCACTGGGGTTTCCCCTCCACAGCTCCTGTGATTGCCCATCCCATTCGGGAGGTGGTCACAGTCGGGCAGGGCTGCACAGGGAGCACAGTGCTCCCCATTCCCCACACCAAGCACCCCGAGGGGGTCCCCTGTCCCCCTTCCTGTACCCCCAGGCACTCCCCACTCCCCTCCCTGTGATCCCAGTATCCCCAGGGGCTCCTTACTCCTCTTCCCAGCACCTCTCTATTGCTCTCAGAAAATACAGGGGCTCCCCATTCCCCCTCTCAGTACCCCCATCATCCCAGTGGCTTCCTGTTCCTCCTTCCAATGCCAGGGAGACACAGGACCCCTGCTTTTGAGAGAAAAATGCAGCTTTTTGGTTAAAGTGGCAGAAATGGTGTTTCTTTGTTCAGCTCTCTCAGCCTTTAGCAATGGGATTCTCCAATTTCGGGCTGCCACTAAAACCAGGGGCTGCTGCCCCTCCCAGTGGAGGCACAAAAGGCAAATAACCCAAAGGGCTGAGAGAAGAACAATTTCCTACAAAGAGCAATGAGAGAAGAAACCCAACAGCAGCAGCAACAAGATTCAGAATCAAAAGGGTCAGAAAAGGAACGATTTCCAGGGAGAGCTCCCGACAAGGGAGAAACCCTGGATGCTTCCCCTGGAATATTTCCTCCACCAGAGGAGCCCCTGCTCCTGGGAAGAGCCAGAGAGTCCCTTTCCACATTACGACTGATCCCAACTGTCTTCCCTCATGCATTCCTCATGTGCCCCATTGTTGTTGTTGAGACGGACATGAAACCTAAAGGCTCACCAGAACAGCTTCCAGTCAAAGAAAGGAAGTACTCTTTATTTCCCAAGGCCTCTTTTTATACTATTTCTGATATTCATGTCACACATCCATTGGCTCTCCATTCACCACCCCACAATGTCATTGACTACCTATAGTTAGAACAACATCTTGCAATAACACCAGCTGTGAATACCTGAATATCTTTGTTTTGAATTCTTGCTTGTTTTGAGCTAGAATCGATGCCTGTGAACAGAGGCAAACTAACAGTTCCCACTGCAAGTTAGATCTCACTGCACACCAGCAGTTCCCACAGCCCATGGGGACTTGATCCCCAGCTTTGCCTGGCCAGGGATGGATTGGGCAGGGCCAACTTGACTGGGAACTCCTGTGGTGCTGAGGGACCAGGGGGCCTTTGCTCCAGGTGTCTCCCAAGGGCTGAAGGTCCCAGCACTGCTTGCTCTCCGCGTGTTCTTTAACAGCCCATTCCAGAGTGGGATCTTTCCTGAGGCTGGGGCACCACAGGGAATGAGATCCATCCCCGCAGGGCCAGGTTCTTTGGCCCCTGTGTCTGTGAGGTTGTTTGGGGAATGAGTTCCAGGGTTGGATTCAATTCTTTCTGCAGATTAAATACCTGCTATATTATTGACCACATTCATGGGAATCTGATGACATCCATCTTTCCTTTTCACTCCTAAAAACAGCATAAGTGTCCTCGAAGAACCCAGGCCAGGGATTGAGCTGTGGAATTGCCTGTGTCTCCACTGCAGCTCTGCCAGAGCCCAACGATGCTCTTTGGGCTCCCTGAAATCCCCTCTCCTGAGACAATCTGTGCTAAGGATTCCCGGGGCCACAGGGCCAGTCCCAAGGGGCTGTTTTTGCCATTCCCACTCAGGGTCACTTCAGCTCCCAGCACAAGCCCTGTTGGGATCCCCCTGTCACCCCAGGAATGGAGATGGATTCTGTCCCTTCAGATCTCGATGGCATCAGGGGACATTGTGCCCCAGAGTCACCTAAAGCCATGTGCTCCTGTGGCTGTGCTGTGCCAGGCCATGGATCCACAGAGTGCAAGGGATCCCAGTGTCCCTTTGCCCCACCTGGCTGCAGCCAGGGCCCCTCAAGTCCTGATCATGGCACTCATTGCTCACTCCTTGTGAATCTGACTTGGAGGTCCCTTCCAGAGGATGGGAAGTGACATCATCCCTCCTGTTCTGACTGAGGACTTGCCCATGGGAAAATGGAGCAGATTTATCCTTGAAGAATTTCCCGCAGTGGTTGTTCTACTAAACTCCTGTCCCCGTGCTGCCAGGGCACAGGTGAGGTTTCCATCCCACTTCCTCGTGTCCTCTCTGTGGTCCTTGTTATGGCTTTAGGTTTCTCAGTGAATTTCTTCCCGTGATCATCGTGGAGACACTGGCAGGAGGAAGGGTTGAGTCCATGAAGGAGAGCAGCAAGTGAGCACACACAAAAGGCGTGGCTGATAGCCTCACACACCAACGGAATCATTTGGCCAGGGGAGGGCCATAGGGGCTGGACAGTTTGAGCTGCTGGTGCTGTGTGGCGCTCTAGGAGCGGGAGCTGTCCTTGGTGTCGGTGCCGGGAGCCATGCGCTCTCGCCCTGGGCTTTCGAAAGTGCCGGAGCTCAGCACCGCCATCGAGTTCTGCCTGTGCCCGCTGCTGGCGAGAGGATCCTGGCCGGCCCCGCTGACTCCGACTGGGGCAACGTCCAGTGCCGAGACCGGACACGGCCCGCGTGGGTTTGCAGGGGAGCACCCCCTTCTGTCCCTGCCGTGCCGGCGCCAGTTGTTACCACCCGGGCAAGTTCCGAGCTTGCATTGGACCCCCCCAGACAGCTTCGAGTGAGTCCCTGCAGCCTTTGCCTCCTGCAGCCTCCACAGCTTCCTGCCAGCTGTGGTCATAACCACACCAAAGGGGAAAAAATAGCACTCAGAATGTTGAATGCTTTCGTTATTGTGTCGTTGTTTCTGTTCTTTTCTGTTTCATTTTATATATTTTCTGCTAAAGAAATTATATTCCTTTCCTTACTTTTTTGCCTGAAAGCTCTGTAATTTTGAAGTTATAAGAATTTGGAGGGAGGGGTGTTCTTTCTATTCCAGGAAGGTTCCTGCCCTCTGTAGCCAACATTTCTCTTTTAAACCAAGACACTTTCCTATGGGAAAGAGCCATTCTTTCAGGCCAGGTGCCCACGGCTGAAAATGGAATTCTGCCGCCTAAAACTGTGAACCCGCAAGGTTTCCTCCCCAAAGAAACCTGCCAGGACCAACAACTCTGGTGGCCTTTGGACTCCCAGGGGCCACGTTTATGATGCCTCCAAAACACTGAGGTGGAAGCATTTCCTTCCTCTGGAAAAGAGCCATCCTTCACAGGCCAGGTGTCCTTGGCCAAAAATGGGTTTCCACATCCTAAAATTATGAACTTCCAAGATTGCTCCCAGACAAAAGCTGCCAGAACCAACAGCTCAGGCTGGGGCAAGAAAGTGAAAGTGTTGGGTTTGGCACAGACAGACACCCCCATTCCCCACAGTGCCCTCACCCAGCCCCAAGCTCCAGCCCTGCCCAGTGCCCCCCATTGCCCAAGGCCCCATACCCTGCCCTCCCCGAACAGCCTCTGATCCCCGGAGCTGCCCTGGAGCCTCTGCTGCTCCCAGCCCTGGGGCTGGCGGGGGGCACAGGGAGACGGGGTGGGGGAGGCTGGGAGGGAGGCCCTGGGACAGAGGGGGACCAGGGACCCTGGGGAGGTGCCAGGACAGAGGCCCAGAGGCTCAGAGCGCCGGCGCAGGTGACAGCTGCCATCGATCTGCGAGTGTCAGGGCTGTCACAGGATGTGGGCACTAACGGTGGCAATGAGTCCGAAGTGGCTGTGACAGCGTGTCCGAAGCCTCTGTCGCGATGTGTCGGAATGCACTGTTGCCATGGACACGCCCCTAACAGATCCTGGAACTCAAGGGGCGTCCGGGAACGGGCGGGGGAGGGGCGGGACTGCCCAGAATTGGGAAGGGCAAATCCAAGAGATGGCAGAGATGGAATTGCGGCAGCCAAGAGGAGCCAGAGGCTGCGAGAGGAACAGCCCTGCAGGCAGCGAGCTCAGGGAGGAAGGAGCGTGGGGGTGCGGGTGAGCAAGTGGAGATTCCCCGGCAGCCCGTGGGGGTCCCCGGGGAGCAGAGACCTCCCTGGAGCTGTGCAGGAGACTCCAGTGGAGCTGAGGATGCCCAAAAAGGGCTGCAAGACCCTGGGAAGCCCCCGTGGAGCAGTTCCCGAGGGCAGAAGGTATTTTTAAGATGTGTTTCGTTTCCCATTTTCCCCATTTTCATTGACAATAAATTCAATTAACTTCCACAAATCAAGTCCCTTTTGACCGTGATGGTGCTCTGGGACAGAGCCCACCATACCCTCACACCCAGAAACAAAACATTCTTTCTGGAAGCTTCCAAAGGGCTGCAAGTTTTGTGCAGGAAGGAGGAGGGTCCAGGTCAGGTTGTTGAGCAGATTGTTGTTGTCTTTGCAGGAGTTTTGGGGCTCTCTCAGTCCCTTGACCAGAGGGACAAAATGATCAATTGCTGCATTTCTGGACTGGTTCCTCACAGCTGCCCCTGCAGGGGGAGTTTCCAGCTAGCCCTGCTCTCAAAACCACCAAAGGCCCTCGCAGAGCCACTGCTTGGGCTCCCATTGGTTTTTGTGGTTCTTGCAGGGCTGAGCAAACCACAGCCAGCCCTTTTTCCCCACACACAATTCTCACCTTGGAGCAGCTCTAAAGCTGTGAGAATCAAAGCCAAGGGGGTGGCTGGGAGCCTCAGGTCCTGGCTGTCCCCTGGGGCTGGCCAGAGCAGGGCTGGCCAATGGCCATCCCTGGGCAGTGGGGCTGTGCCATGGCTGGGCCCCAGCCTTGGATGGGCACAGGCTGCAAGGAGGAGGAGTTTGGGAGCTCCTTCCTGCCTGGGGCTCCATTCCCAAGCTGCTCTTCCCGGCTCAGATCCTTCTGGGGATGAGCGACAATGGAGAAGTGTGGACACGCCCCCCCCAAGAACTGCCATTCCCCAGGACAAGACACCCCTGGATGTGCTCCCCGGACAGAATCCAACCCCCTCCATTCTGACTCGCAGCACAAACGGCCTCTTCTTTTTGCTGCAGCAAAGGAAAAATGAAAGTGTTGGGGACACTGCTGGACGCCCCCATCCCCCACAGCCACTCCACTCCTCGCTGCACCCCCTGCAGCCTCCTTTTCCCTCCCCCCAGGGTCCTCCCAACCTGTTACCTCCACAGGTGCTCCCCAGAATTGCTGAGCCAAGAACTCTGGGGTGAGATAGTGTGGCACGATAGTGAGGATATAAGGAAAAAACAGACATAAAGAGCCAAGGGATGGGGTGGAATAGAAACGGAGCTACACAGGACCCCCATATGATGCCCCCCCTACCAACGAGCACCCTGTGGGGGGCAAAATTGGGCCCTCAGTCACCCCAAAATCTGTGGCACCCCGTGAAGGAGCTGTGACCCACATGCCCACCCAGCCACTGCCCATCCTTGGGACCCCCATTCCCCTGAGACCCAACCGTGGCATGCCCATTCCTTATGTCCCCCTTCCCTATGAGTCCCATCCTGGAATTCCCATTGCCCAGGATCTCATCTCCTTCATCCCATCCCTTTGGCCCACCATCCCCTCAAGACCCCCATCCCTGGGACCTGCATCCCATGACCCTAAATCCCTGGGAACCATGTTCCCCTGGTTCCCCCATCCCTGGAACCCTCCATGCATGGTGACCCACCTTTCCCAGACCTCCATCCCCTGTGACTTCCCCTCCATGTCTGTCCCCATTCCCTTGGGACCCCATTCCTGAGCACCCAATTGCCCTGGGACCCCATCCTTAGCTTCCCACATCCCCTGAGCCCACCACACCTGGCAACACCACATCCCACCAGGTCCCACCCTGCCCCCACTAAGGGCCACCTACACATGGGGACATGACGTGACCTTGCTTCCTTCCCCTTTGGCTGAAGAGTGCCACAAAAAAGGACAGGTGGCCCCAGCAGTGTGTGACAGCCAGCCCAGATGGCCGGGGACACCGCGATGGTCGGGAAGATGGTGCTGCTCCTGTGGGGTGAGTGCCCTGGGCACGGGCCTGACGCCCCGGGGATGGGTCCTGGTGAGGCAGAGAGTGGTGGGGAGGGGGCACAGGGGGGCTGCGGGGTCCCCTGAGTTCCCCAACACCAGCAGAGCCAGTCCATGGGTGTGGGCACTGGTGTGACCAGGGCTGTGGGATGGCCATGGGGACAAAAAGGGAGGGACAGGAGTGTAAAGATGGGCACAGGAAGAGGGGGAAAGGGATGTATGGACAAGGATATGGCGGAAGGCTTCTTGGGAGTGGGGCAGGTGTGGGGACAAGGACAGGGACACAGGGATGCAGAGACAGGGAAGAGGGGACAGGGGTACAATGGGGGTGGGTCATGGGGACAGGCGCCATGGGGCTGGTGTGGGTGACCTGTGCCAGCCTGGGGTGGCCATGGTGTCCCCATGCCTGGGGTATCCACAGTGTCCCCATGTTCTTCCTCAGCCCGGGGTAGACGTACTGTTCTTGTCCCTGAGATATCTGTGCCACACAGATGTGGTGTGTGGGAGGCTGTGACACAGACATATCCCCTGGTCCCTCCAGACATGGTGGGGACTATCCCCGGGCACTTCCCCACAAGAACCAGTGTGTCCATGGGGACAGTGTGGGGACAGTCACCACACACCAAAACCTGGGGTCCCCACGCAGTCACCCTCACCCAGCCCCTTTCCCTTCTCCCTTCCAGCCCAGACCCTCGGCCTCACTGGTGAGTCTTCGGCAGATGCCATGTCCCCATCCTGCTGTCCCCAGCCTCGCTGTGGCCCTGGCAGGCTGGTGTCCCCTGTCACCCGCAGGTGCCCAGACCACCCAGCTCCTTGTGGAGCCCCCCTGGACACCAGCGGTGCTGTGGGACCGGGTGACACTGACCTGCCAGGGCTCGGGGACCCCCAATGCCACCACCTGGTACAAGGATGGACAGCGCTGGTTGCAGAAAGCACCTGAGCACTTCATTGTCCCTGAGAGTGGCACCTACCAGTGTCACAGAGCTGGCACCAGGCTGAGCTCCCCTGTGAGGGTCTTAAATGGTGAGTGGGGGGATGTGCACCTGTGCCACTCTGAGGGGTCTGGGTGGGCTCCTCTCCGTGGGTTGCTTCACGTCCTTGTTGTGACGAGGGCCTGTCCCCTGCACATGGGGACATCGCAGTTCATCCCATTGGTTCCTTGTGCACAAACACCAGTTTGTTCCAGTGCACACCGGTGCATCCTAGTGTGATGGGACCCCTGTGGTGCTTTGGGCTGTGATGGGGCCCCTCTGGTGTCCTCATGAGCCTCTGAGGACACTGGGGACTATTTCCAGTGGTCCCTGGTGTAATGGGGACCACCCCGGACCCCTCTTGAGCCCCTCTGTGTGACAGGACCCCCCTGTCCCACAGACCGGCTGGTGCTGCAGGTGTCGGCACAGGTGCTGCTGGAGGGGGACACGGTGACACTGCGCTGCCGGCGTTGGAGGGACAAGTCTGTTACCAGAGTGCAATTTTACCACGAGGAGAAGGATCTGGGGGGACCCCTCAATGGGACGGAGCTGTCCCTGTCCCCCCTGCAGCTGAACCACAGCGGCCGCTACCGCTGCAGGGGCTGGGTGGGCATCGACCGGTTGGAGTCAGTGCCGGTGACAGTGACAGTGCATGGTGAGCACCCCTACAGCTGGCACCCCCATATTTTGATGCCCCCTCTCCCATCCCCAGCAGGCAGTGCATCATTATGTTCCCTTACTGACAGTGAACAGTGAGTATCCCCACAATCCTGCACCCAAGGGCCCCTTCCCCTGCTGGCTTGGGGTCACCATCTTCTCCTGTGTCTCCTTCCCAGAGCTAATCCCAGTGCCGGTGCTGGAGGGTCCCCCCGAGCCCACCCAGGGCTCCCCCCTGAATCTCAGCTGCCTCAGCACCTCCAGTCCCCTGCGGCTCCGAGCCCCCCTCCCGCACCTCTTCTATCGAGATGGGCAGTTGGTAGAGGGACCCACAGGGTTCCCCGCAGCTCCTGGTGCCCGCTGTTGGGGTGTCCCACTCGGACAATTACAGCTGCAAGGTGTGCTCTGAGGGCAGGGCCATGCGGAACAGCAGCGTCCGGCTCCACGTCACAGTGTGCAGTGAGTGCAGGGATGGGGGCACTCACCAGTCATAACATTGCCCATCCCACCCATCACATCCTCATCCCAACCCACTCCGGGTGACAGCCACTGCCACCATGGGTCACAACCCTGGGTCATGAGGACCTTCTGTCTCCAGGTGGAACCACGCACAGAATCCCTTATTCCCCAGCCGTGGCTGCAGGGGTCGGCGGGTCCCTCTTGTTCCTGGTCCTGCTCCTGGGTCTCATCATGATCTGTCAGTGGTGGCAGCACATGGGTGGGTGACAATGGGGTGGACAAATGTCCTTGGGTTAGAGACAGACACCAAGAGTTGGGGGAATGGGGTTGCACCCACAGCCCCTGACATGGTGAGGGCTGGGTCCCCAGTGACCTTGGCTCTGGCTCCTGGGAGGTTTGGGGGGCTCTTCAGGGACTCCTGGGTCATACTGGGGAGGGGCTTGGTGCCTTGAGGAATATTGGGGTTTTACTGGCTGCTCCTGGGGTCTTTGGGGAGGTCTTGGAGGCTTGTGCAGCGATGTTGAGGGGTCTCCAGGGATCTTGGGGGGATCTGGGGGGTGCATCTCCCTGCTGGGCATGAGGTCCTGGGAGCTCAGAGGACACAGGAAGGTCAGGGGTACCGGGGTGGTTCAGTGCTTCTGAGAGCTTTGGGGGTGCTTGAAGGTCCTGGAGGGATTGGGGGATCCCATGTGGGGTTGGATGACCCAGGGTCCCAGGAGAATTCAGGATCCCTGGGGATCAGAGAGTCATTCCCTCACTTTTCCTTGCAGCAGCCAGGAAGCCCCAGGACAGGTGAGTGGGGGGCTACGGCCATGGACCCCCTTTTCCCTCCTTTGCAGATCCCCTCCACAGACCCCCCCCTGTTTCCCATAGGGCCCCCCTGGAGCCTCCAGCCCCCTGGGAAGAGGGGGAGGTGCTGTACACCCACATCGTAGGCACTGAGCAGGCAGGGGGTGAGTACATGGGGGGACATGGACACGTCACTGTCTCGGTTTGAAAGACAGGTGTCTGCTAAGGAACCTCCCTTAAATAGAGAATGTGACCCCCTTCCCTCTGAATTATTATAACTTTGGAATCATATAGGAAAAGCAATAACAGTTCTTTACTAGTATATATAGTGAGGCAAACAATAAATAACAAGAATAGTAACAACATACAAAACCAAAAACCCGGTGGCAGATGTCCCTGGGCTGCCAGGCACTTTCCCCTTTGGTGCAGTCACGGTCACAGCCAGCAGGGGCGCTGCTGGCTCCCGGCCGGGCAGGGCAGGTGCAATGACTCCCGCGGAGCTGCAGGGGGCGCTGTGGAGCGAGGTCAGCTCTGTCTCACGTGGGTAATGGCAGAGGGGCTGGGCAGGGATGGCGTGAGCAGGACGGGGCTGGGCAGTGGCTGGTGCACATCAAGACAGGCTGGGCAGTGGCTGGCATGCAGCAGGATGGGCTGGGCAGGGATGGCGTGCAGCAGGATGGGCTGGGCAGGGACCTCAGAGCAGGGAGATGGAGTGGCAGGACTGGCTCACCCAGGGTTGTCAGCAAAAGGTAGCAGGAACACCATAGTTGTGGCAGTGCGTTCCGGCAGGCGGGGCGTGGGATGGCAGCAGCCGGGCCCCCTCTGCAGCAGTTGCAAGCACAGCCGGGAAGATGCTCACTCCAGGAAGGGAAGAGGGGGTTGGAATCCTGTGCTTTTTCCCTGAACGAATGCTCACCCCAGCAAGGAAGAGAAAGCAGTGCAGAGCTGGGCTTCTCCACAGATGCTGCGAAAAGGAGAGAGCAGTTTCCACTATTCCCCTACCCCAAATCCAGCAAGAGAGTGAGAATTTACCGATGTCCAGATACTCCCCTCACCACACCCCCAGCCACATCTTTTGTCTTCCTAAATGACTGGTCGTTGGTAACCTAGCAACAGAGTGGGGAAAAAATTCCAACCCCCTCCAAACTTCAGCAGTTACCCATGGGTGTCACCAACAGTCCCCCCAACCAGTAACTCTCACAGGGCTCCTCCACACCACTGTGCACCAGGACCCCCAGGTGACCTACGCGGAGCTGCCAGAAGCCCATGAGTGACCATGGGAATCGAGTGACATCAATGACAATCTGCTGTGACACTGGGGCCACCAAAGGGCCACACCAAAGGGGGACACTCACTCAGCTTCACTGGTTGCCCATCATGTCCAGGGTGGTGGTCACAAGCTGGGGGAGGGGGCTGTACAGGGTGGCCACTGCTTCTCAATCCTCCTTCTGTACCAGCAGGGGTTCCCCTGTCCCACTTACAGTACCCCCAGTGGTTCCCCACTCCCTGTCCCAGAGCTCCCCATAGCCTCAGCAACTTCCCCATTCCTCTTCCCACACTACTCCCAGTACCATGTGGAGCTCTCTGCTCCCCCTCCCACTATCCCCATTCACAATCCCAGTGCTCCCAGTACCCCCAGAAGCTCTCCCTTTCCCTGTGCCTCTCCACTGCTCCCAGAACACCCAGGGGTTCCCCATTCCCCCTCCCAGTATCCATGTCCCAGTTGGCTCCCCCATTCCACCTCCCAGTGCTCCCAGTATACTCAGGGGCTCCCCATTCCTCCTCCCAGGGCCAGAGAGGCACGGGACCCATTTCTCTGTTGTTCAGCCAAAAATGCAGCTTTGTGATTAAACTGGCAGAAATGGTGTTTCTTTGTTCAGCTCTCTCAGCCTTTAGCAATGGGATTCTCTGATTTTGGGCTGCCACTAAAAACCAGGGGCTGCTGCCCCTGCCCCTCCCAGTGGAGGCACAAAAGGCAAAGATCTCAAAGGGCTGAGAGAAGAACAATTTCCTGCAAAGAGCAACGAGAGAAGAAAACCAACAGCAACAGCAACAAGATTCAGAATCAAAAGGGTCAGAAAAGAAACAATTTCCAGGGAAAGCTCCTGACAAGGAACAAACCCCGGACACTGCCCCCAGCACGTTTCCTCCACCAGGAGGAACCTGGCAGGGCCCTGGGCCTTCATTGCTTTGATGGCCAAAATGGCCTTCCGGAGGTGCTGGATTCTCCCGTCTCAAAACCCTCCTCTGCTCTATTCCCCCACACGATGATGCCACCAAGGCACTGTGGATGTTCTGGAGCCTCCCCTTTTTCCAGGGCCGTTGGGATCACTCCATGGCACACTATTATATTACCATCTTCATAAGCTATGAAGAGCAGGTGGGGCAGTGTTCTTTGTGTTCAGCATGACCCAGCCCTGATAACACCATTGGGGCTGTCTCTGCTCATGGCCATCGAGGGCCCCAGGAGTGACTCATAAGATTACATCAGCCCATTGTGAGATACCCCGCCCAGAGGGGAAGAACTGAACATCCCTACCTGCATAAAAGCTGCGTCTTTTGGAACACTGGGTACCACTTCCACTGGATTACCAGAGGAGAAGAGCTTGAGAGTCACCACTGGATCTCCAGAGACTGACCAGATTGTTCTTCAGGATCACCACTTCAACTAGACCACATCCATCACTCCAATGGGACTGCAGCCACTATTTAACTGGACTGCTATCACAACCCTGACCAACAGGGTGGCGGGTTGTATTCTGGTTTTATCAGTTTAAGCTGGTGTTTTCTGTATTATTGCCTTTACTTCAATTTTTCCTCTTAAATTGTAATTGATTGGGAATCTCTCACAATATATTTGTGTGGGGTCAATTCCTCTCCAAACTAGCACAGCATGCTATACATTTATTCCACACTTCCTTTGCTAATACACACAATTTTACTATTGCACTCTTTGTTGCTGTATTAGTTATACTTCATCAATAATTGTGTATTGATTATGTTCCTATTTCCTATTACATGTAAAAATTACAATTTTCTACTCTTTCGTGACAACTCTTTCTCACTTGTCATTAAAAGTAGCTTCCTTTTCCTACAGTAATATGCTTCTGCCTTATTGGCAAAAAAAGTGGTTGGTCAGAAGCTTTGGCTCACATTCCTCTCTTATCATCTTAAGCCTTCTACGGTTAGGCCCTTTTGACTTACAAAATCAGTTTTTATCTTTGCAGAAGCAGTTGTGGTTAAGCATAGCAGCTAGTACTTAACATTTATTAATCTATAGTTTATACTAAGGTGTTGATATGTTGAGGTGCTTATGTTAAAGGTGTCCTGCACCCACAGCAGATGGGGGGCTGGGCACACACACCTGCAGTGCCCCCCAGTCTCCCCAGTCCCCCTCAGTGTCACAGCACATTCCCGTAGATGTCACTGGCTTGCTGTGGTCACCCATGGGGTCCCAGGAGCTCCCCGTAGGTCACCTGGGGGGATGTGGTGTGGGGGAACACTGCAAGAGAAACCAATTGGGGGGACCCGGATTAGGGGTGACACCTGTGAGTGATGTGTCCCTGTCCCCAATACCCAGACTCATCTTTGGCATTCTTGGTGCTGATGACGTGGGTGTAAAGCACCTCCCCCTCCACCGGGGGGGCGGGGGGGGGGCCCTGCGGGGATAAGGGCGTGTCTGTGGGGCTGGGGGATTTTGGGGTGTGGCTAAAACGGGGGGGGTCAGTACTGGAGCACCCCACTCACATGTCTGGGGGGTTCCTTGCAGCTGCAAAGGAAAGAGGGGAGGTGACGGTGCTGTCCCCAAAGCCTATATCCCTGGACCCCATGAGACCCCCCGAGCATCCCTGATACTCCCCAGAACCAGCCCGGTGCTCCGGACCCCCTGAGTGCCCAGAACCTAAGCCCAGCAGCGAGGGGGACCCTTCAAACTCACCCAGAACCCCTTAAAGAACCCCCAAAATCCCTGCATGACCCTCCAACAGCACCCTAAACAACCCAGGACCCTGAGCCAAGGTCACGGGGGGCTCACAGCCTTCCAAGTCTCATCACCCCCCTCATGCTGGGGGACTTCCCACCACGCTGGGATCCCTGTTCACCCACCTGTGCGGTGCCACTGGTGCCAGGACACGATGACAGCCAGGACCAGGACCAGAAACAACAGGGACCCACCGAGCCCTGCAGCCACTGATGGGGCCAAAGAGAGCTCATTGAGGCCACCCAGAACCCCGGGGGTCCTGCCCCCTCCATGACCCTGTGTGACCCCACCTGTGCCCCAGTGTGCCTGCGGAGTCACCTCCAGGGCCAGCTCTGGGCTGAGCGCCTGAAACACACGGTGCTCGTCCAGTTGGTTGGTGGCCACACACTGGGAGGTGCCTGAATGTCCCACATTGATGTCCCCAAGCTCCAGGAGGGGACCCTGGGCCACCTCCTGCCCATTGCGCAGCCAGGTGAAGGTGACAGGTGCTGAGCCCACCTGCACCGAGCAGTGCAGGGTCACAGGGTCACCTGGGTGCACGTGGTGTGCCGGGGGGCCAGGGGTGATGGTGGCATTGGCCACGGGCACTGTGGGGACAGAGACGGGGCTGAGGCTGGGGGAGGGGCTGGAAACCGGTGTGGGATGGGTGGAATTGGGGATGCCGTGTTTGGGGTCACTCCCAAACCGAGGGTCCCACTCACCCAGGACAGTGACATTCAGTGCAGAACTCTCAGCCACACTGTCCCCATCAGTGACCCGGCACAGGTAGTGGCCGCTGTCCTCGTCCCCAATGTGACTCAGCTCCAGGTGTGGGCCAGCGCCCAGTGGTGCCCCCGAGCCCTCCCGGTGCCAGGAGAATGATAGGGGACCTGTCCCCGCGGCCACCGCACAGCTCAGCACCAGGTGGTCACCCAGTGCCACCTGTCCCCTGGGGGGCTTCGCAGACAGGGACACCCCTGAGAGTGGAATCCCTGCAGGAGGGGGACACCAGGGGACAGTGAAGGATTAGGGGATGGGGGAGAACAGAGAGAAGTGGAGGGACCCCGGTCATGAAGAAGGGCGCCCAGAGATGGGGCGAGGCTTGGAAAGTGGTGGAAGGAACCCCAGGGAGGGATGGAGGGGATTCAGGGAAGGGAGACATGGAGAAGGATAGGGGGACCCCAGGGATGCCTGTGGGAACCCAGACGGTGATGGGGGGACCAGGGGACCATGGAGGGACTTCACGGAGGGGATGGAGGGATGGACGCGGGAAGCTGTGAGGGGACTTGCTGAGGGATAAGGAGACCTGTAGCAGGGATGGGAGGAACAGAGGAGGGACACGGGAAGAGATGAGGGTATCCAGGTAGTGGTGGAGTAACCAGGCCGGATACTGGTGGAGGAATGAGGGGACAAAGGGCAGTGATGGGGGGACACGGGAAAGGTGTCTGGGGGAGATGGGGGATCCCAGGCAGGGCTGGGGGTACCCGGGGAGGCTGTCGGGGTTCCCGTGCCCATCCCTGCACTCACTGCGCACCGTGACGCGGAGCCGGGCGCTGCTCTTCCACACGGCTCCCCCCTCGGAGCGCACCTCGCAGCTGTAATTGCCCGAGTGGGACACCCCCATGGCGGGCACCAGGAGCTGCGGGGACCCCTGCGGGCCCCCCACCAACTGCCCGTCCCGGTAGAAGAGGTGCAGGAGGGAGGCTCGGGGCCGCAGGGCGCTGGGGGTGCTGAGGCAGCTGAGATTCAGGGGGGAGCTCTTGGTGGGCTCGGGGGGACCCTCCAGCACCGGCATAGTGAAGAGCTCTGGGAAGGAGATGGGGGAGGGGTATGGTGACCCTGAGGTAGCTGGGGAGGGGCTGTGGGGGTGTCGGGGTGGCAACTGTCGGCGTGCTCACCGTGCACTGTCACTGTCACCGGCACCGACGGCCTCAGCCCCGGTGACACCTGGAAATCCATCGAGCCCCTGCAGCTGTAGCGGCCGCTGTGGTTCAGCTGCAGAGGGGACAGGGAAAACTTGGTCCTCTCACGGAGCACCGCCAGTTCTTTCTCCTCGTGGTAGAAGTACACCGAGGTGAGCAACTTGTCCTGCCAACGCAGGCAGCACAATGTCACTGTGTCCCCCTCAAGCAGTGCCCGCGCTGGCACCTGCAGCACCAGCCAGTCTGGGGGACAGGGGGGTCGTGTCTCACTGGGCGAGTCTGGGGTGTCCTGATGTCACCAGAACCCACCACTGGGTCACTGTCAGTGTCCCGGGGTCCCCAAATCAACCAGGGGGGTCCCCTCACGCTGGGATGCTCTGGGATGTCCCTGTGTGCAGGAGACAGGCTCTTGTCACAGCACCGGGGTGACCCAGGAATCAGAGCCCACCCAGAGCCCTCGGGGACCCCGCGGGTGCCAGGGTGGGGACACCCAAAGCCCCTCACCATCTAAGATGCTCACGGGGGGGCTGAGCCCGGTGCGGGGTCGGTGACACTTGTAGATGCCTTTCTTGGTGACAATGAACTGATCCCGTACCTCCTGCCACCAGAGCCACCTGTCCTTGTACCAGGTGGTGGCACCAGAGGGCCCCGAGCCCTGGCAGGTCAGTGTCACCCGGTCCCACAGCACCGCCGGTGTCCAGGGGAGCTCCACCAGGAGCTGGGTGGTCTGGGCACCTGCAGGTGACAGGGGACACCAGCCTGCCAGGGCCACCATGGGGCTGGGGACAGCAGGGAAGGGACATGGCATCCCCCTGAAGACTCACCAGCGAGGCTGAGGGTCTGGGCTGGAAGAGACAAAGGAGAGGGTCTGCATGGGGGTGGCAACGTGGGGACAGTGGAACCCGACAGATGTAGTGTGGCATTGTCCCCAAACTGTCACTGTGGGGACACCAGAGTGCCACGGATCTCTTGGGTACAGGGACACTGCAGCCACCCTGTGTTGGCACAGGTCACCCCCATCAGCCGACAGCACCTGTGCCCATAGCCCAGCCCAATGGTGCTCGTCCCCTTGTCCCTGTCCCTTCACCCCTCTGTCCCACTCTCCCTGCAGGTGCCCCAGCTCCATGATGCCTCCCTACACCTGTGTCCACCCATTACTGTCCCCATCTTTCTGTCCCTCCTCTCCTGTCCCCAGAGCTAACCCACGACATCGGTCACCTCATGAAGTGTCTCTGCTGGCATTGGGGACCTCAGGGGACCCCGCAGCCCTCCTGTGCCCCCTCCCCATTGCTCTCTGCCTCACCAGGGCCCATCCCCAGGGTGTCAGGCCTGTGCCCGGGGCACTCACCCCACAGGAGCAGTGCCACTTTCCCAGCCATCCCGGTGTCCCCAGCCATCTGGGCTAGCTGTCACATGCTGCTGGAGCCACCTGTCCCCTGGGTGGCAGCTCTTTGGATGAAGGAGAAGGAAGCGAGGTCATGTCTTGCCCTCATGAGTGGGTGGCGCATGGTGGGGGCTGGGTGGGGACAGGCTGGCCACAAACTGGGGACTCAATGTGTGTAGGGAACCATGCAAGGGTGTTCCTTGGGAATGGGGGTCCTGGGCTGTGGAAATCCTGGGAAATGGCAATCCTGGGATGGGGTGCCAGGGAGGGGGGACATAAGGAATGGGGGCCCCATGGTTGGGTTTCCAGGGCAATGGGGGTCGCAGTGATGGGCAGTGGTTGGGTAGGCACGTGGGTCGCAGCTCCTTCACGGGGTGCCTCAGATTTTGGGGTGGCTGAGGGCCCAGCGCTGTCCCCTCGGGTGGGTCAGGGCCTGGGGGGGTCACCCCAGGTGGATTCCAAGCGGCTTTAAGACTGTGCTCCCACCCCTACCAAGGGGGTTTTTCTTCTTTATCGCCATTTCTTTCCTTTTTTCCCTCAATTTCGGACCCCCCCTGCATTTCCTGGCTTGACAATCCCAGGGAGCACCAGAGCATGGAATGGCTTGGGGGGCCGAAGGGAGTGGGGAAAGGAAGACTGGAGGGTGCAGGGAGGGTTGGGAGGGGGCTGTGGGGGATGGGAGTGTCCAGCTGTGCCCCCCCCCCCCAACACTTTCACTTTCTCTTTCCTGCAGCAGAAGGAAGAGGCCATTTGTGCTGAGAGTCAGAGGGGTGGGGGGTGGGTTCTGTCCTGGGGGGGCACATCCAGAGGGCTCCTGTCCTGGGGGATGGCAGTTCTGGAGGGGGCATGTCCACACTTCTCCATTGTTGCTCATCCCTGGGAGGATCTGAGCTGGGAAGAGCAGCTTGGGAATGGAGCCCCAGGCAGGAAGGAGCTCCCAAACTCCTCCTCCTTGCAGCCTGTGCCCATCCAAGGCTAGGGCCCAGCCATGGCACAGCCCCACTGCCCAGGGATGGCCATTGGCCAGCCCTGCTCTGGCCAGCTCCAGGGGACAGCCAGGACCTGAGGCTCCCAGCCACCCCCTTGGCTTTGATTCTCGCAGCTTTAGAGCTGCTCCAAGGTGAGAATTGTGTGGGGGGAAAAAGGCCTGGCTGTGGTTTGCTCAGCCCTGCAAGAACCACAGAAACCAATGGGAGCCCAAGCAGTGGCTCTGTGAGGGCCTGTGATGGTTTTGAGAGCAGGGCTGGGTGGAAACCCCCCCTGCAGGGGCAGCTGTGAGGGAAGCAGTCCGGAAATGCAGCAGTTGATCATTTTGTCCGTCTGGCCAAGGACCTGAGAGAGGCCCAAAACTCCTGCAAAGACAACAATCTGCTAAACAATGTGACCTGGATCGTCCTCCTTCCTGTGCAAAACTTGCAGCCCTTTGGAAGCTCCCGGAAAGAATGTTTCATTCCTGGCTGTGGCCACCAGAGGAGAGGGAACACTGGGTGACCGCCTGGTGCTGAGCTGCACGGTGGCTGCAGGGACAGGTCCCCTGTCCTTCTGGCACCGGGGGGGCTCAGGGGCACCTCTGGGCACCGGTCCCCACCTGGAGCTGCACCACATTGGGTACGAGGACAGCGGCCACTACCAGTGCCGGGTCAGCAACGGGGACAGCGTGGCTGAGAGCCCCACACTGAATGTCACTGTCATGGGTGAGCGGGACCCTTGGGCTGGGGGTGTCTCTCTCCCATTGCATCCCCAATTTCACACATTCGCATCCCACCTCATCTCCCTGACACCATCCCCAGCCCATCCCAGGTCACAGCCCCCACCACTGGGCATCACAGTCCTGGGGTTACTGGGACCACCTGGGTCCTGATATCCCCACCCAGGACATCCCACCCATGAGTCTCTCATCCCACCTGTCACATCCCCCACCCCACATCAGGTCAAAGTCACCGTGCTGAGCGTGACCCTATCGGGGGAATTGTACCCCTGGGATTGGGGTGATGCCCCCCATGATATGCCTCATCCAACCGATCACGTCCCACCCACACCATTCCACACCAGACACCAGGTGACAACGACCATCACCCTTGAACATGGTCCTGGGTGAGCGGGACCCTCAGGCTTGTGGTCACCCCATTCACAGTATCCCTCATCTCACTCTCATCTCACCCTCACCTCACCCTCATCCCGTCATCATCCCATCCATCACATGCCCTCATCCCACACAGGTGAGGATCCCCACCATCATGGGTCACAGTCACAGGTGAAGGGGACCCTCTGTGTCCATGTGCCACCATGCACAGACTCATCTGTCATCCCACCCATCCCATCCTCATCCCACCCATGCCATCCTCATCCCAGCCATCCTACCGTCATCCCCCTACACCGGGTTCCAGCCCCTCCCCCCAAACCCTCAGCCCCGTCTTTGTCCCCGAAGTGCCTGTGGCCAATGCCACCATCACCCCTGGCCCCCCGGCACACCAGGTGTGTGCAGGTGACCCTGTGACACTGCGTTGCTCAGTGCAAGTGGGCTCAGCACCTGTCACCTTCACCTGGCTGCGCGACGGGAGGGAGGTGGCCCGGGGTCCCCTCCTGGAGCTTGGGGACATTGATGTAGGACATTCGGGCACCTACCAGTGCGTGGCCACCAACCAGCTGGACGGGCACCGCGTGTTCCAGGCGCTCAGCCCAGTGCTGTCCCTGGAGGTGACACCATGGGAACACAGGAGCACAGGTGGGGTGACATTTGATCTCTGGGGTTGCAGGTCGCCCACAGTGACAGGAGATCCCAATGTGTCCCCCTTTTTCTCCAACAGTGGCTGCAGGTGTCACTGGGTCCCTCCTGGTCTTGGTCATTCTCGTGGGTATCGTTGTGGGCTGGCACTGGTGTAATGGTATGTGTGGGTGGCAATGGGGGTGACGGGGCCCTGGGGAGTTGGGAAGGACCCTAGAATTTGGGAGCAATGGGCAGAACCCACAGCTCCTAACTTGGGGGGCACTGAGCCACTTGTGACTTTTCTCAGTGTCCTCCAGGATTTGGGGAGGTGTTGGAGGGTCATGCAGGGGTGTTGGGGCTTCTTTCAGAGATCCTCAGAGACTTTGGAGGGCTCCCCTCGATGGGTTTGTCATTCTGGGGGCTCAGGGATTGTTCAGGGGCTCTGAGGGGAATTGAGATTTCCGTGGGGTTTCAGGATTCCTGAGTGTGGTCATGGCCTCTGGGACCCCACAGTCACCCCCACCTCTTTCCTTTGCAGCCACCAGGAAGCACCAGGAAAGGTGAGTGGGGGGCTCCAAACACCACCCCTCTTTTACCCCAACCCCCAAGATCTCCCATCCCATCCCACACACCCTTATCCCCACAGGACACCCCCAGAGCCCCCAGCCCTCCCAGAGGAGGGGGAGGTGCTGTACACCCACATCGTGAGCACCAAGCGGATGGGGTGTGAGTACAGGGTGGGACAGAGTCATGTCATCCGTGGGTGTCACGCCTCAACCAGATCCCACAGCCAGTGTCTCTCGCAGTGTCCCCCCGTGCCACCAAACCCCAGGATGCCCAGGTGACCTACGCAGAGCTGCCAGGGACCCATGGGCAACTGCAGGAACACAGTGACATCCACGGGAATGTGCTGTGACAATGGGGGCACTGGTGGGCACTGGGGAGTTCTGGGGCAACTGGGGGACAGTGGGGGACCCCACCCATGGGCAGCCACAAATGTGTGTGTCCCCACCACTGCTTCCATGGGTGCCCAAACTTCATGGGTAGGTGGTCACAAGTGGGGGATCCTTTGTGAGGCTGCACAGGGCACCCAGAGCTCCCCAGTCCCCTTCCCAGTGCCCCTAGAACCCCCAAGGGCTTCCCCATCCCCCTTCCACTACCACAAATGGCTCCCCATTCCACATCCCAGTGCTCCCAATACCCTCAGAGAATTCCCCATTCCATCCCCACAGTGCTGCCAATACCCTCAGGGTTTCCTTATTCCCCTTCCCACCACCCCTCCATTGCTCTCAGTACATCCAGGGGCTCCTCATTCCACCTCCCACTTCCAGGGGAGCACTGGACTCATTTCCTGTTATTGGACATAAATTCAAGTTTTTTGGTTAAACTGGCAGAAATGGTGTTTCTTTGTTCAGCTCTCTCGAGCTTTAGCAATGGGATTCTCCAATTTTGGGCTGCCACTAAAACCCAGGGGCTGCTGCCCCTCCCCTCCCAGTGGAGGCACAAAAGGCAAAGATCTCAAAGGGCTGAGAGTAGAAGAATTTCCTGCAAAGAGCAATGAGAGAAGAAAACCAACAGCAACAGCACCAAGATTCAGAATTGTCTCAGTTTGAAAGACAGGTGTCGTCCAAGGAAGACAGGAATCTTTCTAGGATGGAAAATATGGCCCCCTTCCCTCCAAATTATTATAACTTTGAAATTACAGGGCTTTCAGGCAAAAGTATGGAAACCAGAATAACAGTTCTTTACTAATACATATCTATGCATACCAAGAGAAACAACAACAGCAGCAACAACAAACCCAAACAGAATCCCATTAACAGCCTTCTCTCAGCTGTCAAGGACTCTCCCCTTCGGTGCAGTTACAGCCACAGCCAGCAGGGGCGCTGGTGGCTCCCGGGCAGGCTGGGCAGGTGCGATGATTCCCCCGCGGCTGCAGGGGGCGCTGTGGAGCGAGCTCAGCCGTCTCTCTCCACGCGGTAATGGCAGGTGAGCCAGAGGAAGAGATGGAAAAGGGATTTCTTTACAAACTCACCAGGGCAGCCAATCCTAGTGCACCTCTGGATGGTGAGCTGGGCTGTAGCAGGAACCTTGGAAGCAGCGAGCTGGAACAGCAGAGGCAAGCAGACCCAGGGTGACAAACGAAGTGTGGCAGAGACTGCAGGCCATGCCAGAAGCCGTGGGGTGTTTGGATGTCAGGTTCAAATATAGCAAGAAGCCCTGAAGCAGCGGCAGAGAACAGCAGGGGCTGGGCAGGGCATTGCTCCCTGGCTGGCTAGCCTGCGATGGCTGGTCCTGGGCTTGGGCTGTGCAGAGAGGATGGTCCCGATGGGGTAGGGTGTACTTCCAGGTTCTGGCACAGCTCGCACTGGCTCTGGGCTCCCAAGCTGTGGAGAAGTAGAAAAGCAAGCCAGTAAGCTCCAGATACAGTGCTGAAGGGAAAGAAAAAACTGGGCAAAAACCACATGGCAATTGTATCTCTCGTCAGAGGGATCACTGCCACATAGCCGCTGAGATGAAATCACCCCACCAGAAGGAAGCAACTGTCCCTTGCCCCCAATTCTCAGAGGAAATCCTGGGCTGGCTCTCACCCATTGTGGTACACCTGGAGCCAGGGGAGGTGGGGAGGCAGTGTCCACCCCGGTCACAAAACAAAAATAGAAATGGATATGGGATAAAAAACATCCCCAAGACAAGAATAAAAAGGGTCAGAAAACCAATGATTTCAAGCTAAAGCCCCCAACAATGAACAAACCCTGGTCGCTACACCCAGAATGTTTCCTCTACTAGAGAACCCCCTGCTCCTGGAAGAGCCAGAGAGTCTCTTCCCCAGCCAGGAGTGAGATGGTATTGAAGAACCGCCCGGTCCTGCCCATGTCCCCGGCTTTGCCTTTGCTTGTGGCAGGACTGATCCCAACTCTCTTCCCTCACACATTCCTCATGTGTCCCATGGGGACTTGATCCCCAGCTTTGCTTTGGGCAGGGTTGGATTGGGCAGGGCCAGCTCGACTGGGAGCTCCTGTGGTGCTGAGGGACCAGGGGGCTTTGCTCCAGGTGTCTCCCAAGGGCTGAAGGTCCCAGCACCGCTTGTTCTCCGCGTGTTCTCTAACAGTCCATTCCAGAGTGGGATCTTTCCTGAGGCTGGGGCACCACAGGGAATGGGATCCATCCCCGCAGGGACAGGTTCTTTGGCCCCAGTGTCTGTGAGGTTGTTTGGAGAATGAGTTCCAGGGTCGCATTCAATTCTTTCTGCAGGGCCATGTTGCCATAAGATTTCCTTTCCCAGGCCCAGGACAATGTTCCCAGGGGCTCAGGGAGCATTTCCTGCCATCCAGGGCTTGCTTCGCTCTCCAGAAGCCCCCTGCATTGCCACCACAGCTTTGGAGAGTGTGATCCAGTCAATCTGCCAGGCCTGCCCACACGGGGATTTCAGCCCTAACCCTCCAATCCACAAGGGCTTGACCCACCTGGCCTCGCATGATCGCAGCATGTTTCCCTTTCCTGGAGAACCTGGGAGATGGTGTCCATGGGGAAATTCGAATCAGGGCCAGGATGTGTGTCAGGGACTTTCCCTTTGCCCACCCAGCCCAGCCCTGGCAGTCAGGGAGCTGAGTTTCAGTGCTGATCCCTTCTGAGGACGTTCCAAGCCCTTCCTGAGCCCTGCAGGAGCCCCCAGCAGAGCAGGGGATGCCCAAAGGGGGCTGTGAGCCCCTGGGAAGCCCCCGCTGGAGCAGTTCCCGAGGCACTGAGCCCAGAGAAGGAAGGGCCCAGCCTGGAGCAGTTGGGGCAGAGCTGCAGCCCCGTGGGAAGGACTCCTCCTGGAGAAGGCCCTGCAGAACTGTGTCCCGTGGAAGGCAGGGACCCCAGGGCAGAGCAGGGCAAGGACTGTGACTCCTCTGGCTGAGCAGCGGCGGAAACAACCTGTGCTGAACTGCCTGGGACCCCCATTCCCATCTCCTGGTGCCACTGGAGGGAGGAGGGAGAGCCTGAGAAGGAGGGGCAGGAGGATGAATGAGGGTTTTCATGGGTTTCTTTGACTTCTCATTATCCTGCTCAGATTTGTCAGCAGTAAATTCAACTACTATCTCTAATTTTGAGCCAGTTTTGCCTGTGAGAGGATTTGATGAGTGATCTCTGCTGGGCCATCTCTCAACCCAGCAACCCTTCGTTCCATTTTCTGTCCCTGTCCGGCTGCGGAGGGCAGTGAGAGAGCAGCTTTGGTGGGTGCGGGGCATCCGGCCACTGTCAGCCCACAGCAAGACAGGAAGGAGGGGGGCCCAGGTCAGGTTGTTGAGCAGATTGTTGTTGTCTTTGCAGGAGTTTTGGGGCTCTCTCAGGTCCTTGGTGAGAGAGACAAAATGATCAATTGCTGCATTTCCGGACTGCTTCCCTCACAGCTGCCCCTGCAGGGGGGGTTTCCACCCAGCCCTGCTCTCAAAACCATCACAGACCCTTGCAGAGCCACCGCTTGGGCTCCCATTGGTTTTTGTGCTTCTTGCAGGGCTGAGCAAACCACAGCCAGGCCTTTTTCCCCCACACAATTCTCACCTTGGAGCAGCTCTAAAGCTGCGAGAATCAAAGCCAAGGGGGTGGCTGGGAGCCTCAGGTCCTGGCTGTCCCTGGGGCTGGCCAGAGCAGGGCTGGCCAATGGCCATCCCTGGGCAGTGGGGCTGTGCCATGGCTGGGCCCTAGCCTTGGAGGGGTTTCACAGGCTGCAAGGAGGAAGAGTTTGGGAGCTCCTTCCTGCCTGGGGCTCCATTCCCAAGCTGCTCTTCCTGGCTCAGATCCTCCCAGGGATGAGCAAGTAGGGAGAAGTCTGGAACAGGTTTTCTCCCAAAACCCAATAAACCCAAAGTGTCCCAACCCCTCCAAGACAGAAATATAATGGGGCGGATGGTGGAGAGCAGAAGAGGGAGGGGGCAGCTCCTCAACAGCTTCAGCCCCCCCAAAATTTGGGAGGTCCAATCCCTCATCAGCAATTTGGGGCCAGATAAGTCATTTCCAGGGTAAAAAGCTGCAGTTTTCCATCCCAGTGCTGGCAGGAAGAGGGGGCAGGATGGTCCTTTGGTGTTGTGGAAAGAGGGGGGATATTCGGGGGTCACGAATGTTTTATCTGGAGGGTCTCATCCATTTCCTGGTTCCCAGCACTGAGACCCCGTGGGGGATGGGGAGGGAGTATGGGGTGGTTATGAGGGGGTTGTGGGGGGGTCTGTGCCCTCCCCAACTGACACCCACCCCCGGTAATCCCCCACTGTCACCCCTGTTGTGGCTTATCACGCACGTAAGAGTCTTGGGGGGCTGCAGGATGGGAAGAGTGGCTCTGTCTTACCAAGGGGGATAGGAGGTTTCCAAATTGTGGGGAGGGGAACATCAAGAGGGGCATAAAGGGGATGGGGCACTCTCCAATTTGGGGAACCCCAGAGGTCACAGTGTCCCACTGGGGACAGCAGGGATGGGCAGGGCCCTCCCTGGACACGGGTCCCCAGGCTGTGCCACCCCCGGGACAGGGATCCCCCTCCAGAACGTGTCTAGGGACCTCCCCTCAGGACCACCAGCCCTAGGACAGGACCCCCCCAGCAGGGATGTGTCACCCGTGGGACAGGATCCCCCCAGGCCGTGTCACCCCCAGAACAGGGACCCCCCAGGACAGGACCCCCCTGGGTGTGCCCCCCAGGACAGAACCTGCCCCCCCATCTGACTCTCAGCACAAACGGCCTCTTCCTTCTGCTGTAGGAAAGAGAAAGTGTTGGGGGGCACAGCTGGAGACCCCCATCCCCTACAGCCCTCCCACCCCTCCCTGCAGCCCCTGCACCCCCTTTTCCCACCTGTTACCTGCTCAGGGACTCCCCAGGATCAGCGAGCCAGGAAATGCAGGGGGCAGTGTGTGTGTGAAAGTGAGGGAAATAAAGAAAAAAATAGAAATAGAGGAAAAAGGCCGGGGGAGAGGGGGCAAAGAACCAAAGCCCCCTGTGACCCCTCTGGAGTGTCCCCTAAGGCCACGAGCACCCCAGGAGGATTTTGCTGTACTCTGGGTCACCACAAAATCTGAGGCACCCAGTGAAGGACATGTGACCCAGGTGCCAGGCACCCAGGCACTGCCCTGGGACCCCCATTCCCCAGGGAACCCAACCAAGGGACACCCATTCCCTTGGCCCTCCTCCCTGGGACCACCATTCCAGGGCTCCCCCTGCTGGGGTCTCCATTTCCAAGGCCCCCCTTCCTTTGATCCATTCCCATGGGGCCCTCCATTCCCCCACCACCCCCATCCCTGGGACCAGCTCCCCATGTCCCCAGTTCCCTGGAGCCTGTGTTCCCCAGGGACCCCACCCCTGGGTCCCCTACACATTTGGACCCCCATTCCCAAATAGCCTGTCCCCTGTGACTCCCCCTCCTCAGGACCCACATTCTCTGGACCTCCGTTCCCAGGAACTCCCGTCCCAGGCAAACCGTGGGACCCCCTTCCCAGGACCCCACACTTGCTCCCCACTTGCCCCTGGACACCAACCGAGGCTCCCCACATCTCCTGATCCCCCTGTCCCGGGTCCCTTATATTCCACCAGGTCCCACCATGTCCCACCATCTCCTCAGCCTGCCCCCAGCCTGTCCCCATCCTGCCCCCACCATTTGCCACCTACACATGGGGACAAGATGTGACCTCGCTTCCTTCCCCTTCATCCGAAGAACCACCACCACGGGGACAGGTGGCCCCAGCAGCGTGTGACAGCCAGCCTGGATAGCCGGGGACACTGGGATGGCCGGGAAGGTGGCACTGCTCCTGTGGGGTGAGTGCCCCGGGCACGGGCCTGACGCCCCGGGAATGGGCTCTGGTGAGGCAGAGAGTGGTGGGGAGGGGGCACACGGGGGCTGCGGGGTCCCCTGAGGTGGTCCCCAACACCAGCAGACCCAGTCCGTGACGAGACAGGGATCATGGGGTGGCTGTGGGGTCAGGGGCAGGGGGATAGGAATGAGGGGACAGAAATGGGGGGATAGGCATGGGGGGACAAGGATATGGTGATAGGCACCTTGGTACAGTGGCAGCTGTGGGCACAGGGGACAGAGGGACAAGGGGACGGGGACAAGGGGACAAGCACCATTCGGATGGGCTTTGTGGACAGGTGCTGTGGGGCTGGTGAGGGTGACTTCTGCCAGCACAGGATGACCGTGGCGTTGCCATGTCCGGGGTGTCCACAGAGTCCCCATGTCCTGCCTCAGCCTGGGGTGCCTGAGATGTCCCTGTCCCTGAGACATCCATGCCACACAGGTGTTTGAATGGGGACAATTTGGGGACAGCCCCCACACCCATCCCCCAGGTGCTGTCCCCATGAGGCCACCCCCACTCAGCCTCTCTCCTTTCTCCCTTCCTGCACAGACCCTCGTCCTCACTGGTGAGTCCTCAGGGGGATGCCATGTCCCCACCTGCTGTCACCAGTCCCACGGTGGCCCTGGCAGGCTGGTGTCTCCTGTCACCTGCAGGTGCCCAGACCACCCAGCTCCTCGTGGAGCCCCCCAGGACGCCGGCGGTGCTGTGGGACCGGGTGACACTGACCTGCCAGGGCTCGGGGGCCCCCAATGCCACCACCTGGTACAAGGACGGGCGGAACTGGTGGAAAAAGAGACCCAACCGTTTCCACGTTACTGAGAGTGGCACCTACAAGTGTGACAGACCTGGCACAGGGCTCAGCAACGCCGTGAGCGTCTTAGATGGTGAGGGGGGATGGGCTCTGGGTGGGTTCCACTCCATGGGTGTCTCACATTCCTCATGTGATGAAAGCCTGTCCTCTGCACATGGTCACATTCCAGTGCATCCCAGTTCATCCCAGTGTGCACCAGTGCATCTCACTGTGTCGAGCCCCCCCGGTGCATCCAGGTGCCATGGCATTTCCCCTTGGTGTCCCCTGGGCGCCTGGGCGCAGTGCAGCTCAGACCCCCTCAGTGCCATGGGAACCCCCCTGTCCCACAGCCCCGCTGGTGATGCAGGTGCCAGCATCGACACTACTGGAGTGTCACACGACACGGTGACACTGCACTGCCCGGGGTGGCAGGACAACCTGGTCACTGGGGTGAGATTTTACCACGAGAAGAAGGATCTGGCCAGGTCCTGTAATGGGACCGAGCTGTCCCTGCCCCCGCTGCAGCTCCACCACAGCGGCCAATATCACTGCAAGGCCAAGGTGGGCTCCAAACAGTCACGGTGGGAGGAGTCAGTGCAAAGTCTGTCGGTGACAGTGACAGTACACGGTGAGCACCCTGCCAGTCGGGGCCCTGACCCCCCAACACCCCCTCAGCCCCTTCCCAGCAGACTTGGAGGCACAAGACACCCACTAGTGTCTCCTTCCCAGAGCTCTTCCCGGTGCTGGTGCTGGAGGGTCCCCCCGAGCCCTCCGAGGGGTCCCCCCTGAATCTCAGCTGCCTCAGCACCCCCAGCCCCCTGCGGCCCCGAGCCCCCTTCCTGCACCTCTTATACCGGGACGGGCAGTTGGTGGGTGGCCCGCAGGGGTCCCCGCAGCTCCTGGTGCCCGCCGTGGGGGTGTCCCACTCGGGCAATTACAGCTGCGAGGTGCGCTCCGAGGGGGAAGCCGCGCGGAAGAGCAGCGCCCGGCTCCGCGTCACGGTGCGCAGTGAGTGCGGGGATGGGCACGGCAACCCCGACAGCCTCCCCGGGTCCCCAACCGTGTCTGGGTCCCCCCATCCCTACCAGACACCCTGTCTGGGTCTCCCCATCTCTCCCCACTGCCATCTCACCCATCACTGCCTGGGTCCCTTCATCCATTCCCCCGTACCACCCAATGTTCTCCCATCATTGCCCCAAGTCCCTGCCTCCCTCCCTGGATCCTCCCACTCCTCTCTGAGGTTCCTCCATGGTGACCACATCCCACCATCCCTCTCTGGTTCTCCACACCTTTGTCTGGGGTCCCTCACGTCCATCTCCAGTTCTCCCCTCCATGAATCATCCATCCCTCCCTGGACTCCCTTCTTTATCACTGTGGTACCCCCAGCCCTCTCTGACCTTCCCCCACCTCCCTGGGTCCTTCAAGGTTACCTGGTGTCCCCGACCCCTACCCAGCACCCCTATCGCACCCATCTCCCCCTGCAGGGATCCCGCTCTTGGGGGTGTCCCTGTCAGTGCAGCCCCCCGGGGGACATGTGGCACTGGGTGACCGCCTGGTGCTGAGCTGCGCGGTGGCTGCAGGGACAGGTCCCCTGTCCTTCTCCTGGCACCGGGGGGGCTCGGGGGCACCGCTGGGCACCGGCCCCCACCTGGAGCTGAGCAAGGCTGGAGACAAGGACAGCGGCCATGACCAGTGCCGGGCCAGTGATGGGGACAGCATGGACAAGAGCCCCACACTGAATGTCACCGTCCTGGGTGAGCAGGACCCTCAGGCTGGGGGTGGCCCCACCCACGGCATCCCCCATCCCACACTCATCCCCCACAATGAGTGCCAGCCCCATCCCCACCCTCAGCCCCGTCTCTGTCCCCACAGTGCCCGTGGCCAATGCCACCATCACCCCTGGCCCCCCGGCACACCAGGTGCACCCAGGTGACCCCGTGACCCTGCGCTGCTCGGTGCAGGTGGGCTCAGCACCTGTCACCTTCACCTGGCTGCGTGACGGGCGGGAGGTGGCCCAGGGTCCCCTCCTGGATCTTGGGGACATCGATGTGGGACATTTGGGCACCTACCAGTGTGTGGCCACCAACCAGCTGGACGGGCACCGCGTGTTCCGGGCACTCAGCCCAGAGCTGGCCCTGGAGGTGACACCACAGGCACACAGGGACACAGGTGGGGTCACACAGGGCCACTGGGGGCTGCAGCACCCCCGAGACAATAGGTGACCCCAATGTGTCATGTGTCCCCTCTGTCCCCAGCAGTGGCTGAGGGGGTTGGAAGGACCTTCCTGTTCCTAGTCCTGCTCCTGGGTGTCATCGGCAGCTGTCACTGGTGGCACCGCATGGGTGGGTGATAGTGGAGGGGGACAGGGGTCCTGAAAGGCAATGGGAAGTCCCCAGTATGGAGGGGCAATGGGGTGGCAATCAAAGCCCGTGATATGAGGATCTGAGCTTGCGGGCATTTTGAACGATCCTGGGGTGTTCTGGAGGGACCTTGAGGAATATTGGGGTGGCACTGGGGGCTCCTGGCATTTTTGGGGAGGTGTTGTAGGATCATGCAAGGATGTTGGTGGTTCTTCAAGGATCCTGGGGGATTCTCCATCCCTGCCAAGCTTGGGATTATGGGGGCTTTGGTGGTGCTCAGGGGTACTGGAGGGAATCTGGGGTACAGTGAGGGCTCAGGAGGGATCAGATGCCATGGGGACCCCATGATCACACCCCAACCTCCTTTTCCCTGCAGCTGACAGGAAGTCCCAGGACAGGTGAGTTGGCTGCTCCACCCCTGACTCCCCTTTCTCCCCTCCCCAGACACTCCCTCCCCACACCCCTTTATCCCTGCAGGGTTTTCCTGGAGCCCCTGTCCCCCCTGAAGGTGGGGGAGGTGCTGGACACTCATGTGGTGGGCACTGCGCAGGCAGAGATTGAGTACAGGGGAGGGACCCGGGACAGGTCACCCACGGGTGCCACCCCCTACCCAGGTCCCCCCAGCTGGTGTCTCTTGCAGGGCCCCAGATGGGTACCCTGTTCTCCCTCCCCACAGGAACCACAAGTGATCAACGCGGAGCTTCCAGGATCCCACAAGTGACTGCAAGACCTTAGTGACATCTACGAGAAGATGTTGTGTCATTGGCAGGGCTGGGCATCACTGGGGGTCACTGGAGGTCCCCATCTCTGGGCACCCACACCTCTGTTTTTCCTCCCATTGCCCCATGGGTTCCAGACCTGACTTGGGAGGAGATCATGAGTGTTGGGGCTCCCATGTGGAGCTGCACAGCATGGCCAGTGCTGCCCATTCTCCCTCCCAGTGCCAGGGGGGCACAGCACCCTGTTATTGGGACCAAAATAAATCTTTTTGCTTAAACTGGAAGAAATAGTTTTTATTTTTTCATCTCTGTTGGGCTTTAGGAATGGGATTCTCCAATTTCAGGCTTCTCCTAAAAACCAGGAGCTGATGCACCTCCCCTCCAGTTGGAGGCTCAAAAGGCCTGGTAGAACAGTGGGAGTTCAAGGCAAAACTCAATAATTTGGTGCGATCATTCATTCTCAGTCAATGGTGAACTTTGGATTTTGCACCAGGTACTCACGAGGTTTGAAAGACAGCTGTCTGCCGAGGAAGGCAGGAACCTTCCTGGGATGGAAAATATGACCGCCTTCCCTCCAGATTATTATCACTTTGAAATTGCAGGGCTTTCAGGCACAGATATAGGAAAAGGAATAACAGTTCTTTACTAGGATATATCTAGCAAGACAAACAAACAAGAGCAGCAACAACAAACCCAAACAGAATCCCAACAACAGCCTTCTATCGCCTGCCAAAGCACTTTCCCCTTCGGTGCAGTTACAGTCACAGCCAGCAGGGGCGCTGTTGGCTCCCGGCCAGGCTGGGCAGGTGCGATGATAACCCCGCGGCTGCAGGGGACGCTGTGGCGTGAGCTCAGCCATCTCTCCCCACAATTGGCAATGGCGGCTCAGGCAACGGAACGAGAGCCAATGGCTCCCTTTGTGAAACTCATGGGCAGCAGCCGGACTCAGCGCCACTCCGGATTGTGAGCTGGACTGTAGCAGGAACCTCGGAGCAGCGGGCTGGACAGCAGAGCTGAGCACACCTGGGGTGGCAAACAAAGTGTAGCAAAAAAAGGAACAAGTCTAACCAGAAGCCACAGGTATCTGGGCAGATGCAGGTGTTGAGCCAAAGTGTAGCAAAAACAGTGCAGCAGCAGAAAAACAGCAGGACTGGGCAGTGGTAGCTGGGTTCTCGTGAGCAGCTGGGAGATGCTCCCTCCAGAGAGGGGGAGGGGGTCATGGTCCCAGGGTCCCCCCCAGGCACCCACACAGATGTGAGGGTCCCTCCCAGTGAGGTTGGGTGTTGAAGAGGTCCCAGTTCAACAGCTGCTCTTACGAGCAAAGGCTTACCCATGGTAAGGAGAAGTAGTGAGAGACAAATTCCCGCAGCAGCAGTGAATTCTTCCCGCAGCCGCAGTCCTTCATCAAGACCAGAACCATCTCTGATCCAATCTGTGAGAGAGAGAGAGAGAGCCAGAGAGCACTGAGAGAGCTGAACCCAGCCCCTGACTGCCAGCCAAGTCTTGCGGTATGTCTACACTTCCCAAGAAAAAACCCCCCAGCTAAGAGACTGCAGCAAACTGCACCCCTTCCCCCTCCTCCCCATCCTGGCTACATCTTTCATCTCCTAAGTACCTGTCCTTCTCATCCCTTTGGCAACAAAAGGGAGAAAAATTCCCTGAGAGAAAGAAAAACAGAAAAATCCTCACCTTTAAGAGGAGGTCCATGCAGAGCCACAAAAATATACCGTTCCCTTTAGGAGCCCATTGGTGCATCCCACAGCAGCGTTTGCCTGTGGATAATACAGAGTGAGGAATCTCCCTGAGTGTCCAACAGGTCCATGGCATTGTTCCCTGGCTGCTGGGCAGCAAGCCACCCCACAAGGAAGGCTTTTCCTGGGCCATATTTAGGCACTCTTCCATTTTTCTCATTCACACCCTGAGACTTGATTTACTTTCCATGGATTCTTCTCCCAAAAGGGAACAACTCTGTCCATCCTTGGACCACTGCACAGGAATCTGTGGAAATGCCTGTGTGTCCCTCAGGGGCTGATTCCCTGGAAAATCCACTCCATCCTGCCCTGAATTCTCCTGCCTGGGCACTCCCTACTCCTGCTCTCACCCCCTATTCTCCAGATCCATGTGTGGACGGCCACTGCTCGATATTTCCACGCATTTCCCTCTCATCTGGTGGCCACAGCCAGAAACCAAACATTCCTTCTGAAAGCTTCCAAAGGGCTGCAGGTTTTGTACAGGAAGGAGGATGGTCCAGGTCAGGTTGCTGAGCAGATTGTTGTTGTCTTTGCAGGAGTTTTGGGGCTCTCTCAGTCCCTAGGTCAGAGGGACAAAATGATCAATTGCTGCATTTCCGGACTGCTTCCCTCACAGCTGCCCCTGCAGGGGGGTTTCCAGCCAGCCCTGCTCTCAAAACCATCACAGACCCTTGCAGAGCCACTGCTTGGGCTCCCATTGGATTTTGTGCTTCTTGCAGGGCTGAGCAAACCACAGCCAGGCCTTTTTCCCCCACACAATTCTCACCTTGGAGCAGCTCTAAAGCTGCGAGAATCAAAGCCAAGGGGGCGGCTAGGAGCCTCAGGTCCTGGCTGTCCCTGGGGCTGGCCAGAGCAGGGCTGGTCAATGGCCATCCCTGGGCAGTGGGGCTGTGCCATGGCTGGGCCCCAGCCTTGGATGGGCATAGGCTGCAAGGAGGAAGAGTTTGGGAGCTCCTTCCTGCCTGGGGCTCCATTCCCAAGCTGCTCTTCCTGGCTCAGATCCTCCCAGGGATGAGCAAAAAGGGAGAAGTTTGGACACCCACTCCAGAACTGCCATCCCCCAGGACAGAACACCCCAGGTGGGGTGTGTTACCCCTGGGACAGGATCACCCTATGGAGTGTCACCCCCAGAACTGGGACTCCCTTGGAAAAGGGACAGGACACCCCTGGATGTGCTCCGCCAGGACAGAACCGCCCCCCACATCTGACTCTCAGCACAAACGGCCTCTTCCTTCTGCTGCAGGAAAGAGAAAGTGAAAGTGTTGGGAGGGAAAGGGAAAGTCGAACACTCCCATCCCCCACAGCCCCCCCCCACCCCTTCCTGAACCCCTTCTCCTCCTCCTCCTCAGTGTCCCCCTAACCTTTCCCCTGCACAGGAGCACCCTGAGATCGCCAAGGGAGAATTGGGGGAATGCAAAATTGAGGAAAAAAAGGAATTATAATAAAGTGAGGAAAAAGCCCCTGGGGAAGAGTGGGGAGGCACAGACCCAGTGCCCCTTGAAATCCACCTGGGGTGACCCCCAGGCCCTGACCCACCCGAGGGGGCAGCGCTGGGCCGTGGGTCACACCAAAATCTGAGGCACCCAGGGAAGGAACTGCAACCCATGTGCCCACCCAGACACTGTCTATCCCTGGGACCACCACTGCCCTGGGAACCCACCCATTGGACCCCCGTTCCTTATGTCCCCCCTTCCTGGGAACCCCATCCTGGCACTGCCATTGCCCAGGATCTCCACAGCCCAGGACCCCCATTCCCAAGAAACACCCATACACAGGTCCCTACACACACTGAGTCCCCAGCTTCTGGCCGGCCTGTCCCCACCCAGTCCCCACCATGCGCCACCCACTCATGAGGTCAAGACATGACCTCGCTTCCTTCCCCTTCATCCGAAGAGCCGCCACCGAGGGGACAGGTGGCCCCAGCAGTGTGTGACAGCCAGCCCGGATAGCCGGGGACAGCGGGATGGCTGGGAAGGTGGCACTGCTCCTGTGGGGTGAGTGCCCCGGGTATGGGCCTGACACCCTGGGGATGGGCCCTGGTGAGGCAGAGAGCAATGGGGAGGGGGCACAGGGGGGCTGCGGGATCCCCTGAGGTCCCCAATGCCAGCAGAGACACTTCATGAGGTGACTGAGGTCGTGGGCTAGCTCTGGGGACAGGAGAGGAGGGACAGAATGATGGGGACAATAATGGGTGTGGGGAGGCATCATGGAGCTGGGGCAGCTGTGGGGACAGGGGGACACAGGGGTGAAGGGACAGGGACAAGGGGACGGGCACCTTTGGGTTGGGCCATGGGCCCATGGGCCCCCAGGTGCTGGGGGGCTGAGGGGGGTGATCTGTGCCAGCACGGGGTGCCTGTGTTGTCCCCATTTCCGGAGTGTCCACACTGTCCCCATGTCCTGCCTGAGCACAGGGTGGCCGCGGTGTCCCCTTCCCCGAGAGATCGGTGCCACTCTGGGGTCCGCACAGAGACAGCTCGGGGTCAGCCCCCACACCCTGTGCCCCGGGTGTGACTGTCCCTGCGGGGCCACCCCCACCCAGCCCTGTCCCTTCTCCCTTCCAGCACAGACCCTCAGCCTCACTGGTGAGTCCTCAGCAGATACCATGTCCCCACCCTGCTGTCCCCAGCCCTGCACTGGCCCTGGCAGGCTGGTGTCCCCTGTCACCCACAGGTGCCCAGACCACCCAGCTCCTCGTGGAGCCCCCCTGGACGCCGGCGGTGCTGTGGGACGAGGTGACACTGACCTGCCGGGGCTTGGGGACCTCGGGTACCACCACCTGGTACAAGGACGGGCAAAGCTGGGGGCATAAGAAGGGACTTCACCACTTCACTGTCACTGAGAGTGGCACCTACAGCTGTCACAGACCCGGCACCGGGCTCAGCAGCCCCGTGAGCATCATAAAGAGTGAGGGGGGTTTGTGTCCCCACCGTGACACCTGCGGGGACCCCGAGGGCTCTGGGTGGGCTCTGCTTCCTGGGTCACAACCCTCGGGTGACGAGAGCCTGTCCCCTGCACACGGGGACATCCCAGAGCATCCCAGAGTGAGGGGACCCCGGTGCTGGAACTGGGGACCCCTGGGGTGCTGCCGCTGTCATCGGGACCCTCCTGGAGTGATTTGTCCCCACTTGCCCCACAGACTGGCTGGTGCTGCAGGTGCCGGCGCGGGCGCTACTGGAGGGGGACACCGTGACACTGCGCTGCCGGGGCTGGTGGAACAAGCCGGTCATCTCAGTGTCCTTCTACCGCGAGGGGAAGGATCTGCCGGGGCTCCTCCAGGGGACCGAGCTGTCCCTGTCCCCCCTGCAGCTGAACCACAGCGGACGCTACAGCTGCAGGGGCTGGGTGGACTTCCAAGTGACACGGGAGTGGAAGGAGTCGGGGCCAGTGACATTGACAGTGCGCGGTGAGCACCCCCACAGCTGGCACCCCAACACCCCGACAGCCCCACTGCCCCTCCCCAGCACACTCGGGGTCACAGCCTCCCCTCCCATCTGCCCCCCAGACCTCTTCACGGCGCCGGTGCTGGAGGGTCCCCACGAGCCCACCGGGGGCTCCCCCCTGAATCTCAGCTGCCTCAGCACCCCCAGCCCCCTGCGGCCCCGAGCCCCCCTCCTGTACCTCTTCTACCGGGACGGGCAGTTGGTGGGGGGCCCGCAGGGGTCCCCGCAGCTGCTGGTGCCCGCCGTGGGGGTGTCCCACTCGGGCAATTACAGCTGCGAGGTGCGCTCCGAGGGGGAAGCCGTGCGGAAGAGCAGCGCCCGGCTCCGCATCACGGTGCGCAGTGAGTGCGGGGATGGGCACGGGAACCCCGACAGCCTCCCCGGAACCCCTGCACCAACTGGGAACCTCCAACCCTCCCCGACAACCTGCCCGGCTCCCCTCAATCCCTCCCAGGTCTCTCCCCAGATCGCGCCATCCCTGCCCCGAGTCGCCTCACCCCCGGGTCCACCCATCCCTCTCTGAGGTCCCCACATTCTTCTCCGGTGTTCTCCCACCCCTCTCCCTCTGTCCCCTCCCTGAATCCCTCCGATCCTTCCCTAGGGTCCCTTTCCAAGCCCTCCCCCCTCTCTGGGCCCTCTTCTCCCACACTGGGGCCCCGCCACTTCTCTCTGATCCCCCCATTCCCCGGAGTCTCTCACTGTCCCCTGCTGTCCCCTCCTGCGCGGGTCCCGCTCCCGGGGGCATCCCTGTCAGCGCAGTCCCCCGGGGCACAGGTGGCACTGGGTGACCGCCTGGTGCTGAGCTGTGCGGTGGCCGTGGGGACAGGTCCCCTGTCCTTCTCCTGGCACCGGGGGGACTCGGGGGCACCGCTGGGCACCGGCCCCCACCTGGAGCTGAACAATGTTGGGGACAATGACAGCGGCAACTATCAGTGCCGGGCCATTGACGGGGGCAGCGTGGCTGAGAGTTCTGCACTGAATGTCACTGTGCTGGGGGAGTGGGACCCTTGGGCTCGGGGTGACCCCCCCACGGCATCCCCATCCCACCCACGGTCCCCTCCCCCACACCCTCAGCCCTGCCTCTGTTCCCGCAGTGCCCGTGGCCAATGCCACCATCACCCCTGGCCCCCCGGCACACCAGGTGCACCCAGGTGACCCCGTGACCCTGCGCTGCTCGGTGCAGGTGGGCTCTGCACCTGTCACCTTCACCTGGCTGCGTGACGGGCGGGAGGTGGCCCAGGGTCCCCTCCTGGATCTTGTGGACATCAATGTGGGACATTCTGGCACCTACCAGTGCATGGCCACCAACCAGCTGGACAGGCACCGTGTGTTCCAGGCACTCAGCCCAGAGCTGGCCCTGGAGGTGACACCACAGGCACACAGGGACACAGGTGGGGTCACACAGGGCCACTGGGGGCTGCAGCACCCCCGAGACAATAGGTGACCCCAATGTGTCATGTGTCCCCTCTGTCCCCAGCAGTGGCTGAGGGGGTTGGAAGGACCTTCCTGTTCCTAGTCCTGCTCCTGGGTGTCATCGGCAGCTGTCACTGGTGGCACCGCATGGGTGGGTGATAGTGGAGGGGGACAGGGGTCCTGAAAGGCAATGGGAAGTCCCCAGTATGGAGGGGCAATGGGGTGGCAATCAAAGCCCGTGATATGAGGATCTGAGATTGCGGGCATTTTGAATGATCCTGAGGTGTCCTGGAGGGACCTTGAGGAATATTGGGGTGGCACTGGCAGCTCCTGGCATTTTTGGGGAGGTGTTGTAGGATCATGCAAGGATGTTGGTGGTTCTTCAAGGATCCTGGGGGATTCTCCATCCCTGCCAAGCTTGGGATTATGGGGGCTTTGGTGGTGCTCAGGGGTACTGGAGGGAATCTGGGGTACAGTGAGGGCTCAGGAGGGATCAGATGCCATGGGGACCCCATGATCACACCCCAACCTCCTTTTCCCTGCAGCTGACAGGAAGTCCCAGGACAGGTGAGTTGGCTGCTCCACCCCTGACTCCCCTTTCTCCCCTCCCCAGACACGCCCCCCGCACCCCTTTATCCCTGCAGGGTTTTCCTGGAGTCCCTGTCTCCCCTGAAGTTGGGGGAGGTGCTGGACACTCATGTGGTGGGCACTGCGCAGGCAGAGATTGAGTACAGGGGAGGGACCAGGGACATGTAACCCACGGGTGCCACCCCCTACCCAGGTTCCCCCAGCTGGTGTCTCTTGCAGGGCCCCAGATGGGTACCCTGTTCTCCCTCCCCACAGGAACCACAAGTGATCCATGCGGAGCTTCCAGGATCCCACAAGTGACTGCAAGACCCCAGTGACATCTACGAGAAGATGTTGTGACACTGGCGGGGCTGGACATCACTGGGGGTCACTGGAGGTCCCCATCTCTGGGCACCCACACCTCTGTTTTTCCTCCCATTGCCCCATGGGTTCCCAACCTGACTTGGGAGGAGATCATGAGTGGAGGGGCTCCCATGTGGAGCTGCACAGCATGGCCAATGCTGCCCATTCTCCCTCCCAGTGCCAGGGGGGCACAGCACCCTGTTATTGGGACCAAAATAAATCTTTTTGCTTAAACTGGAAGAAATGGTTTTTATTTTTTCATCTCTGTTGGGCTTTAGGAATGGGATTCTCCAATTTCAGGCTTCTCCTAAAAACCAGGAGCTGATGCACCTCCCCTCCAGTTGGAGGCTCAAAAGGCCTGGTAGAACAGTGGGAGTTCAAGGCAAAACTCAATAATTTGGTGCGATCATTCATTCTCAGTCAATGGTGAACTTTGGATTTTGCACCAGGTACTCACGAGGTTTGAAAGACAGCTGTCTGCCGAGGAAGGCAGGAACCTTCCTGGGATGGAAAATATGACCGCCTTCCCTCCAGATTATTATCACTTTGAAATTGCAGGGCTTTCAGGCACAGATATAGGAAAAGGAATAACAGTTCTTTACTAGGATATATCTAGCAAGACAAACAAACAAGAGCAGCAACAACAAACCCAAACAGAATCCCAACAACAGCCTTCTATCGCCTGCCAAAGCACTTTCCCCTTCGGTGCAGTTACAGTCACAGCCAGCAGGGGCGCTGTTGGCTCCCGGCCAGGCTGGGCAGGTGCGATGATAACCCCGCGGCTGCAGGGGACGCTGTGGCGTGAGCTCAGCCATCTCTCTCCACAATTGGCAATGGCGGCTCAGGCAACGGAACGAGAGCCAATGGCTCCCTTTGTGAAACTCATGGGCAGCAGCCGGACTCAGCGCCACTCCGGATTGTGAGCTGGACTGTAGCAGGAACCTCGGAGCAGCGGGCTGGACAGCAGAGCTGAGCACACCTGGGGTGGCAAACAAAGTGTAGCAAAAAAAGGAACAAGTCTAACCAGAAGCCACAGGTATCTGGGCAGATGCAGGTGTTGAGCCAAAGTGTAGCAAAAACAGTGCAGCAGCAGAAAAACAGCAGGACTGGGCAGTGGTAGCTGGGTTCTCGTGAGCAGCTGGGAGATGCTCCCTCCAGAGAGGGGGAGGGGGTCATGGTCCCAGGGTCCCCCCCAGGCACCCACACAGATGTGAGGGTCCCTCCCAGTGAGGTTGGGTGTTGAAGAGGTCCCAGTTCAACAGCTGCTCTTACGAGCAAAGGCTTACCCATGGTAAGGAGAAGTAGTGAGAGACAAATTCCCGCAGCAGCAGTGAATTCTTCCCGCAGCCGCAGTCCTTCATCAAGACCAGAACCATCTCTGATCCAATCTGTGAGAGAGAGAGAGAGAGCCAGAGAGCACTGAGAGGGCTGAACCCAGCCCCTGACTGCCAGCCAAGTCTTGCGGTATGTCTACACTTCCCAAGAAAAAACCCCCCAGCTAAGAGACTGCAGCAAACTGCACCCCTTCCCCCTCCTCCCCATCCTGGCTACATCTTTCATCTCTTAAGTACCTGTCCTTCTCATCCCTTTGGCAACAAAAGGGAGAAAAATTCCCTGAGAGAAAGAAAAACAGAAAAATCCTCACCTTTAAGAGGAGGTCCATGCAGAGCCACAAAAATATACCGTTCCCTTTAGGAGCCCATTGGTGCATCCCACAGCAGCATTTGCCTGTGGATAATACAGAGTGAGGAATCTCCCTGAGTGTCCAACAGGTCCATGGCATTGTTCCCTGGCTGCTGGGCAGCAAGCCACCCCACAAGGAAGGCTTTTCCTGGGCCATATTTAGGCACTCTTCCATTTTTCTCATTCACACCCTGAGACTTGATTTACCTCCCATGGATTCTTCTCCCAAAAGGGAACAACTCTGTCCATCCTTGGACCACTGCACAGGAATCTGTGGAAATGCCTGTGTGTCCCTCAGGGGCTGATTCCCTGGAAAATCCACTCCATCCTGCCCTGAATTCTCCTGCTTGGGCATTCCCTGCTCCTGCTCTCACCCCCTGATCCCTGGATCCACTTGTGAAGCCCCTGCTCGATATTTCCACACTTTTCCCTCTCACCTGGCAGCCACATCAAAGAACGAAAAATTCTTTCTGGAAGCTTCGAAAAGGCTGCATGTTTTGTACAGGAAGGAGGATGGTCCAGGTCAGGTTGCTGAGTAGATTGTTGTTGTCTTTGCAGGAGTTTTGGGGCTCTCTCAGTCCCTAGGTCAGAGGGACAAAATGATCAATTGCTGCATTTCTGGACTGCTTCCCTCACAGCTGCCCCTGCAGGGGGGGTTTCCAGCCAGCCCTGCTCTCAAAACCATCACAGGCCCTCACAGAGCCACTGCTTGGGCTCCCATTGGATTTTGTGCTTCTTGCAGGGCTGAGCAAACCACATCCAGTCCTTTTTCTGCCACACAATTCTCACCTTGGAGCAGCTCTATAGCTGTGAGAATCAAAGCCAAGGGGGCGGCTGGGAGCCTCAGGTCCTGGCTGTCCCTGGGGCTGGCCAGAGCAGGGCTGGCCAATGGCCACCCCTGGGCAGTGGGGATGTGCCATGGCTGGGCCCCAGCCTTGGATGGGCATAGGCTGCAAGGAGGAGGAGTTTGGGAGCTCCTTCCTGCCTGGGACTCCATTCCCAAGCTGCTCTTCCTGGCTCACATTCAGTTTTCCGTCACAGTGCTGGGGGGGAGGATGGGACAGGAGGGTCCTGGAGTGTTGTGGGCAGAGGGGGAGACGGCTGGGAGGTCACAAGCTTTTTATCTGGAGGGTCTCATCTGTCTCCTGGTTCCCAGCTCTGAGACTCTGCTGCGGGGGTGGTTTTTTGGGGTTGTCAGGAAAGTGAATACACAAATATGTGTCCAAAAAGGAGAGAGAGGAGTCCTGTAACTTTATTCATGAGTAAAGGGAGAGGTCATGGATATTTCCCATGGAGTGTCTCCAATTGCTAGAGGACACAGCCTCTTCTTATTGCACTTTCCTGGCCACAAGTTCCCTCTCTCTTTCCCCATTGGCTGAGGTACTCAAGAGATACAGACTTCCCAGAATGGCTAATGCAGAGCCCCTTCTGATATACATCCCCCCCTTCTTCTTTTTCTTATGTCTCTGTTCCTGTCGTTTATTAACAATCTGGGGCAAATCAATCAGTGCAATTCCGATGGAAATCCTTCCCATTGTTTCTTCCATCTCTCAGTATCGGTCTTGTCTCACCGGCAGACTCAGCTCTTAGCTGACCAGCCATTTGTTTGTAAAGATGCTCCCTTATTCCTTTCACGGTGGTTCTTGGGGGCTGTTGGGGTCTCTTCCCTCCCTAAGTGACACTGCCCCCTTATCCCTGTTTCACCTTTCTGGGGTTTTCTCCCCCACAGAATGGTCTTGGAGGCCTGTGGGATTTGGGGCAGGGGCTGCACCTTGCGGGTTCCCAAAGGGGGACTGGGGGCTCCAAGGCTGGGGGGGGCTGTCAAGTGGGGGTATAGAGTCGATGGGACACCTCCCAAGGTGTGACACCTCAGAGGTCACGGTGCCCCACAGGAGACAGTGGAAGTGGGCAGGGACCCCCAGAACAGGGCTCCCCAGGATGTGCCACCCCTGGGACAGGGAGCCCCCTGGAAAATATGTCCAGGGACCCCCCCAGAACCTCCACCCCTCCAGGACAGGACCCCCCTTGATGTGCCCCCCCAGAACAGCGCCTGCCCTCCCCATCTGACTCCCAGCATAAACAGCCTCGTCCTTCTGCTGCAGGAAACACGAAGTGAAAGTGCTGGGGAGGCACAGTTGGACACCTGCATTCCCCACAGTTCCCCCCAGCCCTCCCTGTCCCCCAGCACCTCCTTTTTGTCCTCCCTGGGGTCTCCCAAACCTGCTTAGGTGCTCTCTGGGATTTCTGAGCCAGGAAGTGTGGGAGGAGAATGTTCAGAAATGAGGAAAATAAAGAACAAAACAGAAATAAAGAGAGGAAAAAGCCTCGTGGAGGGAGGTGGCAGAAAACAGGAGCCCCCTGGGAGTCTCCTGTGGTGTCCCTCAAATCATGAGCCCTCCAGGGGGGTTGCACTGGGCCCTGGGTCACCCCAAAATCTGAGGCACCCAGGGAAGGAGCAGTGACTAATGTGCCCACCCAGCCACTGCCCATCCCCCTGAGAACCCAACCCCGGGATCCCCATTCCTGGAATCCCCCTCCTTGGGACTTGCATCAGGGGACTCTCATTCCCCAGGACCTCCATTGCCCAGGATCTGCCTTCCCTTCACCCCATCCCATGAGCCCCCCATTCCTCCAGGACCCTGATTCCCTTGGCCCACCCCCCACTCAACCGCCACCCCCATCCCAAGGAGCAGCATGCCATGTCCCCAAATCTCTGGAGGCCATGTTTCCCCGGGAACCCCATGCCTGGGCCCTCCCACCCCTGAGGACCCCCATTCCCAGGTACCCCATCCATACAGGCATCCTATCTGCCAAGGACCACATTCCCTGTGACACTCGGCCGCAGCTCCCCACATCCCCTGCTCCCCCCACTCCTGTGAACACCATGTCCCACCATGTCCCACTGTGTCCCACGGTGTCCCCACCCTGTCCGCACCCACCACCGTCATCTGCCATGAACACATGGGGGCAAGACGTAACCCTGCTTCCTTCCCCTTTGGCCACAGAGGCACCACCCAGGGGACAGCTGCCCCTGGTAGTGTGTGACAGTGAGCCTGGATGGCCGGGGACACTGGGATGGCCCGGCAGGTGGCACTGCTCCTGTGGGGTGAGTGCACCGGGCACAGGCCTGATGCCCCATGGGATGGGCCCTGGTGAAGCAGAGAGCGGTGGGGAGGGGACACAGGGGGGCTGCGGGGTCCCCTGAGGTCCCCAATGCCAGCAGAGTGTTGGTGTGACTGGAGAAGTGGGGTGGCTGTGGGGACACCCAGAGGGGGACACAGGGATGCAGGGACAGGGATAAGGGGACAAGCGCTGTGGAGATGGGCCATGGGGACAAATGCTGTGGGGCTGATAGGGATGACATGTGCCAGAACAGGGTGGCTATGGTGTCCTCATGCCCAGGGAGTCCACAGTGTCCCCATGTGCTGCCTCAGCCTGGGGTGGCCAAAGTTTCCCCATCCCTGAAGTGTCCATGTCACACAGATGTGGTTCATGGGCAGCTGTGACACAGACATGGCCCCCAGCCTCTCCAGACCTGTTGGGGACCATGTCTGAGCACTTTCCTACAAGAAACGCTGTTCCCAAAAGGACAGTTTGGGGACAGCCCCACACCCCGACCCCCAAGTGCTGCTCTCCCTGAGATTCCACCACCACCCAGCCGCTCTCCCTTCTCCCTTCCAGCACAGATTCTCGGCCTCACTGGTGAGTCCTCAAGGGGGTGACAGTCCCCACCCCGCCGTCCCCAGCCCCATGGTGGCCCTGGCAGGCTGGTGTCCCCTGTCACCCGCAGGTGCCCAGACCGCCTAGCTTGTTGTGAGTCCCACCTGGATGCCAGCAGTGCTGTGGGACCGGGTGATACTGTCCTGCCGGGGCTCAGGGACTGCTGGTGCCACCACCTGGTACAGTGATGGGTGGCTCTTCTGGCCGAAGGGACCCAATCACTTCCTTGTCACTGAGAGAGGCACCTACCAGTGTGAGAGACCTGGCACTGGGCTCAGCCCAAATGTGAGCGTCCTAAATGGTGAGGGGGGATGGGGATGGGTGCCCTCCCTGAGGCTCTGGGTGGGCTTCACTCCCTGGGTGGCCTTGCACCCCTCAGTGCCCCCAGAGCCCCCCAGTGTGACATGTCTCCCCTGTCCCACAGACCCGTTGGTGCTGCAGGTGCCAGCATGGGCACTGGTGAAGGGGGACACAGTGACACTGCGCTGCCAAGTCAGGCAGGACAAATCGGTCACAGGCGTGCGATTTTACCACGATGGGAAGGATCTGGGGGGGCCCCTCAATGGGACCGAGCTGTCCCTGTCCCCCCTGCAGCTGCACCACAGTGGCTGCTACCACTGCAGTGGCTTGGTGAAATCTACACTGCCACAGCGGAGGGAGTTGGCATCGGTGACAGTGACAGTGCACGGTGAGTGTGGGAATGGGGATGGGGAACCCCGAAATCCTCTGAGAATTCCCCCATCACTGCCTGGGTTCCTAATCCCTCCCTGTGGCAACCACGAATTCCCAGGACCCTCTCCAGGTCCCCCATCCCTCTCCGGGTCCCCCATCCCTCCCTGGCATCCCACACCCCTCCCCAGACCCCAGCATCATCCTCTGCTCTCCCTTCCCTACCTGGCTCCAGCCTCCTATCCCCATGTGCCCCCAGTCCCTCCCTGATGTGCCCCCACTCATCTCTCTGAGCCCCCACATCCTCCCTGAGGCGCCTCTGTCCCTCCTCTTATCTGGCATCACTGCCTGGGTCACCTCACCCGTGCCTGTGCTCCCTCCATTGTCCCCAGGTGCCTCCATCCCTCCCTGTGTCCCATTCTCCTTCACTGGGGTCACCTCCACCCCACTCCGAAGACCCCTCCTGTCCCTCCCCCTGTTCCCCACTCCTCCCATGTCTCCCATCGCACCCATCTCCCCCTGCAGGGGTCCCACTCTCAGGGGTGTAACTGTTGATGCAGTCCCCCAGGGGACAGGTGGCACTGGGTTACCGCCTGGTGCTGAGCTGCGCAGTGGCCTTGGGGACAGGTCCCCTGTCCTTCTCCTGGCACTGGGTTGCTCCGGGATACCACTGGGCACCAGCCCCGGCCTGGAGCTGAGCCACGTCAGGGATAAGGACTGTGATCACTACCAGTTTCAGGCCAGCGACAGGGACAGTGTGGCCGAGCACCCCCCACTGAATGTCGCCATCCTGGGGGAATGTGACCCTCGGGCTGGGAGTGACCCCACCCACGGAATTCCCAATTCCTCTCATCCCACACCAGGTGCCAGCCCCTCCCCCAGCCTCAGCCCCGTCTCTGTCCCCGCAGTGCCCGTGGCCAATGCCACCATCACCCTCAGCCCCTCGGCACACCAGGTGGGCGTAGGTGACCCCGTGACCCTGCGCTGCTTGGTGCAGGTGGACTCAGCACCTGTCACATTCGCCTGGCTGCACAACGGGCAGGAGGAGGCCTGGGGTGCTGTCCTGGAGCTTGGGGACATCGATGTGGGACATTCAGGCACCTACCAGTGCGTGGCCACCAACCAGCTGGACGGGCGCCGTGTGTTCCAGGCTCTCAGCCCAGAGCTGGTCATGGTGGTGACACCGCATGGATCCAGGAGCACAGGTGGGGTCACACAGGGTCACTTTTGGGGGTGCAGGACCCATGGGGTGATGGGTGTCCCTGGTTTGTCCCCCTCTGCCCCTGGCAGTGACACAGAGGGGTCAAGGCACAGGAGGGGTCACCTGTGGTCACCAGGGATTTCGGGACCCCTAGGGTGACAGGTGACCCCAGTGTATCCCACTCTGTCCCCAGGAGTGATTGTAGGGGTCATTGGGTCCCTGCTGTTCCTGGTCCTGCTCGTGGCTGTCATCATGGCCTGGCACTGGTGGCACCGCATGGGTGGGTGGCAATGGGGGACAGGGGTTGTGGGGAGTGGTGGGAAGGCCCCCAGAGTGGGGGGACAATAAGGCAGCACCCACAGCCCTGACGTGAGAGGGGCTGAACCCCCAGTGAGGTTTCTCAGGCTCCTGTGGAGTTCAGGGAGGTGTTGGAGAGTCGTGCAGGGATGTTGGGGGTTCTTTCAGGGATCCTGGGGGACTTTGGAGGTTCCTCCTCCCTGCTGGGCTTGGAGTTCTTGGGGCTGAGTGAGCTGGGGGCACTGGGGTGGTTCAGAGTTTCTGGGGGGCTTCAGGGATGCCCGGGTGTCCTGGAGGGATTTGTGGGTCCTGTGGGGGTTCAGAATTCCTGTGCAGGGTCAGGGCCCCAAGGACCCCACAGTCACCCCCACCTCTTTCCTTTGCAGCCAAAAGGAAGCACCAGGACAGGTGAGTGGGGGGCTCCAGCCATGACCCCCTTTCACCCAAACCCCCAGGACCACCCATCCCCTCCCACACACGCCCTTCTCCCCTCAGGGCCCCCCCAGAGACCCCAACCCCCCTGGTGGAAGACCCCCAGATGACCTACATGCACCTGCTTGGCCAAATGGGCTACCGTGGGAACCCAGTGACATCTATGAAAATCTATAACAAAAGTTGTGACACTCTGGGAAGTGGGTGGCACTGGGGCCACTGGGGGCACTGGGGGCGCTGGGCTTTCCTTCTCCACAGCTCCTGTGCTTGCCCATCCCATTCGGGAGGTGGTCACAAGTCGGGCAGGGCTGCACAGGGCACACAGTGCTCCCAGTTCCCCACACCAAGGACCACGAGGGGTTTCCCTGTCCCCCTTCCTGTATACCCAGGCTCTCCCCACTCCCCTGCCAGTGCTCCCAGTAACCCCAGGGGCTCCTTACTCCTCTTCCCAGCACCTCCCTATTGCTCCCAGAATATCCAGGGGCTCCCCTTTCCCCTCTCAGTACCCCCATCATCCCAGTGGCTTCCCCTTCCTCCTCCCACTGCCAGAGAGGCACGGGACCCCTGATTTGAGAGCAAAATGCAGGTTTTTGGTTAAACTGGCAGAAATGGTGTTTATTTGTTCAGCTCTCTCGGCCTTTAGCAATGGGATTCTCCAATTCTGGGCTCCCACTAAAAACCAGGGGCTGCTGCCCCTCCCCTCCCAGTGGAGGCACAAAAGGCAAAGATCCCAAAGGGCTGAGAGAAGAACAATTTCCTACAAACAGCAACGAGAGAAAAAAACCAACAGCAACAAGTTTCAGAATCAAAAGGGTCACAAAAGGAACAATTTCCAGGGAGAGGTCCCCACAAGAAACAAGCCCCAGACCCTGCCCCCGGCACGTTTCCTCCACCAGGAGGAACCTGGCAGGGCCCTGGACCTTCATTGCTTTGATGGCCAAAGCGGCCTTCAGGAGGCTCTGGATTCTCTTCTCCCCTGTCTCAAAACCCTCCTCTGCCATGTTCCCCGACACAATGATGTCACCAAGGCCCTGTGGGTGTTCCGGAGCCTCTTCCTTTTCCAGGGCAGTCGGGATCAGTCCCTGGCACAGGGTGGGGCTGTGTTTTCAGATGGTTCCAGGGGCTCTGGACGCCCCTCCAGGTCAAGGCAAACTGTGTCCTGCCCTCTGCTGCCAAAACAATGGGGACAAATGCATTGGAAACGTCCATGGTGGCACCACTTGGCTGCATCGGCCTCCAGCTCATCCAAAATGTCAGGCACAGCCGCTCTCAGTGGGGCTGGCATTTGTTTCCAGCCCCCACACTTCCTGTCCGTGGCCACTCTCCGCTGGACTCATGTGCTGGCCATTTGAGGCCCTTGAAGGTTCAGCGGCTCCGCCTGAGCACTCCCAGCTCTCCAGGTCACGGCTCATCCCAGGGATGGGGTCCTGCAGTCCCAGTTGGTGCCATGTTGCCAACAGGGTCCTGTTGTGGTGTCCGTCGGTCCCTGTTGCTCTTGCACCCTCAGCAGCCCCACAGCAGAAGGGTCTGGGGAGAGCCCCGGCCAGGGATTGAGCTGTGGAATTGCCTCTGTCTCCACAGCAGCTCTGCCAGAGCCCAACGATGCTCTTTGAGCTCCCTGAAATCCCCACTCTGGCACCCGCAGCCCCTCGTGCCCCTCCTCCCTCCCTGCGCTCGCTCTGCAGGGCTGTTCCTCTCACAGCCTCTGGCTCCTCTTGGCTGCTGCAATTCCATCACTGCCATCCCTTGGATTTGCCCTTCCCAGCTCCGGGCCGACCCTGCCCAGCGCCCCCCAGCCTGTTCCGGGGCACCCCTCGAGTCCTGAGAGCTGTTGGGGGTGTCGCCATGGCAACAGTGAGTCCCGACACATTGCGACAGTGACTTCGGACTTGCTGTCACAGTCGGTTTGGACACATCACCACTGTTGTTCTCCGCACCCTATGACAATCCCAGCGCTAGCAGCGCGATGGCAGCTGTGACCTGTGCCGGGGCTCTGAGTCCAAGATTCCTCTCCTTACGTGCTGGCACGTCCCTGGGGTCCCTGGTCGCCCACCACCCCGGCCCCTCTATTCCAGAGCCTCCCTTCCAGCCCTCCCCTGCTCGCCCAGCTGTGCCCCCTGCCAGCCCCAGGGCCGGGACCAGCGGAGGCTCCAGAGCAGCTCCGGGGATCAGAAACTGTTCAGGGAATGCCGGGTATGGGGCTTTGGGCACCGGGGAGCACCAGGCAGGGCTGGAGCTGGCAGTGGGGTGAACGCACTGTGGGGAATGGGCGTGTCTGGCTTTGCCACCCCTAACACTTTCATTTTCTTGCCCCAGGCGTCCGAGGCCAGCCTGAGCTGCTGCTCCTGGCAGATTTCATTTGAGAGAAATTCATGGACGTTTGCAAATTCAGGAGGCAGGATCCCACTTAGGCAGCAGGCACCTGGCCTCGAAGAATGGCCCTTTCCCACAGGAAAGTGTCCTGGTTTAAAAGAGCAATGTCGGCTGAGGAAGGCAGGAATCTTCCTGGAATAGGAAGAGCCCTCCCTCCAAATTATTATAACTTTGAAATTGTGGAGCTTTCAGGCAAAAATGCAGAAAAAGGAATAACAGTTCTTTGCTAGAAAATGAATAGAACAGAACAGAACAGAACAGAAACAGCAAGACAATAACGAAAGCTTTCAACATGCTCAGTGCTATTTTTTCCCCTTTGGTGTGCTTATGACCACAGCTGGCAGGAAGCTGTGGAGGCGTCAGGAGGCAAAGGCTGCAGGGACTCACTCGAAGCTGTCAGGGAGGGTTATAATGAGAGCTCAGAACTTGCCCGGGTGGTAACAACTGGCGCCGGCACGGCAGGGACAGAAGGGGGTGCTCCCCTGCAAACCCACGCGGGCCGTGTCCGGTCTCGGCACTGGACGTTGCCCCAGTCGGAGTCAGCGGGGCCGGCCGGGATCCTCTCGCCAGCAGCGGGCACAGGCAGGGCGCAGGCAGAACTCGATGGCGGTGCTGAGCTCCGGCACTTTCGAAAGCCCAGGACGAGAGCGCACGGCTCCCGGCACCGGCACCAAGGACAGCTCCCGCTCCCGGAGCGCCACACAGCACCAGCAGCTAAAACTGCCCAGCCCCTATGGCCCTCCCCTCGCCAAACGATTCCCTTGGTGTGTGAGGCTCTCAGCCACGCCTTTTGCGTGTGCTCACTTGCTGCTGTCCTTCATGGACTCACCCCTTCCTCCTGCCAGCGTCGCCACCATGATCACCGGAAAAAACTCACGGAGAAGCCTAAACCCATAACAAGGACCACAGAGAGGACACGGGGAATTGGGATGTGTGCTGGAGTGACATAATGATAATCCTGTATTCCCTATCATTTGCATGTATGCCTAGGAATGTGATCCTGTAGCTTTAACTGTGTTCAGCAGCCAGGAGAAGCTCTGCCAGCGCGAGAGCTTTTGAAACTCTGCCCCGACTCTTCCAGGGAAGGGTGAGAGAGGAAGAGACATTCCAGAGTCAGGCTGCTGCTACGGCTGTGGCTGCTGCTACTGCTGTGGCTGCTGCTTGGGGTTTTCCTCCTCCCTGGGATTGCTTTTTTTGTTGGTTTTTTTGGACTTTTTCCTCAACTTGCTTTCTTATCCAAGAACCTGAGGAATCCCCAGAGGACAGTGGACGAGAATCCTCCAGGGAGAAACCAGAACAACTCCATCGCCCCCACCCCCACCCCCACCCCCAGGAACCCTGGAACAGGGGAAGCTATGCCTGAGGAAAAGGACACCAGAGTTCATCAATTGTTTACTCAGGTTAAATAATTCCTTTTCCCCTTTCCCCTTCCCCTGTGCCTTGCAGGGCACCCGGCATGTTCTGTTAATTTTTTAATTTTTTTATCAAGATTTTTTCACTTTCATCTGAGATATGCTGTTGTTGTGGGGGAGGGGGTGCCAGAAACCTTTGCTGTGGGGGAGGCAGCTATTGAGAGTGCTTTCCACCTAGGAAATTTGTCTCTAATCCGAGACAGGATGGAAACCCCACCTGTGCCCTGGCAGCACGGGGACAGGAGCTGAGAGGAACAACAACCACTGCGGGAAATTCTTCAAGGATAGATCTGCTCCAGTCTCCCATGGGCAAGTCCTCAGTCAGAACAGGAGGGATGATGTCACTTCCCACCCTCTGGAAGAGACCTCCAGGTCAAATTGTTCTTCTCTCTGCCCTTTGGGATCTTTGACTTTTGTGCCTCCACTGGAAGTGGTGGGGCAGCAGCCCCTGGTTTTCAATGGCAGCCCAAAATTGGAGAATCCCATTGCTAAAGGCCGAGAGAGCTGAACAAATAAACACCATTTCTGCCAGTTTAACCAAAAAGCTGCATTTTCCTCTCAAATCAGGGGTCCTGTGCTTTTCTGGCATTGGGAGGAGGAAGGGGAAGCCACTGGGATCAGAGGGGTACCGAGAGGGGGAATGGGGAGCCCCTGGATTTTCTGGGAGCAATAGGGAGGTGCTGGGAAGAGGAGTAAGGTGCCCCTGGTGTTATTGGGAGCTCTGGGAGGGGAGTGGGGAGTGCCTGGGTGTACAGGAACGGGGACAGGGGACCCCCTCGTGGTGCTTCGTGTGGGGAACTGGGAGCACTGTGTGCCCTGTGCAGCCCTGCCCGACTTGTGACCACCTCCTGAAAGGGATGGGCAACCACAAGAGCTGTGGAGAAGGAAAGCCCAGTGCCCCCAGTGCCCCAGGTATCCCCAGTGCCCCAAGTGCCCCCAGTGGCCCCAGGGCCCCCAGTGGCCCCAGTGCCGCCACTTCCCAGAGTGTCACAACTTCCATTGTAGATCTTCGTAGATGTCACTGGGTTCCCACGGTTGCCCATTCGGCCCCAGCAGCTGCATGTAGGTCACCTGGGGATCCTCCACCGGGGGTGCCAGGGGCTTCGGGAGGGCCCTGTGTGGATAAGGGGCTGTGTGGGAGGGGATGGGAGGTCCTGGGGATTTGGGTGAAAGGGGGTCGTGGCTGGAGCCCCCCACTCACCTGTCCTGGTGCTTCCTGGTGGCTGCAAAGGAAAGAGGTGGGGGTGACTGTGGGGTCCTTGGGGCCCTGACCCCGCACAGGAATCCTGAACCCCCACAGGACCCACAAATCCCTCCAGGATCCCTGAACATCCTTGAAGCCCCCCAGAATTCATGAACCTCCCCAGTGCCTCCAACCAAATAAGCCTCGACAACTCAAAGCCCGAGAGAGAGAGGGACACCCCTCAACCTCCCCCAGGACCCCTGAAAGAACCCCCAACATCACTGCATGACCCTCCAACACCTCCATAAACCCCACAGGAGCCCAGGCAAGGTTACTGGGGGTCTCAGCCCCACTACAAGTGGGTGCTGCCCTATCACTCCCCAACTGTGGGAGCCTTCCTAGACCTCCCTTTTGGGGACCCCCTGTCCCCACATTGTCACCCACCCAGGCAGTGCCACAGGGGCCAGCCCGCGATGACACCCAGGAGGAAGAGCAAGAACAACAGGGAAGAACTACCGACACCTGCAGCCACTGCAGGAAAGAGATGGGGACGTGTCAGACTCACCCATCACCCCATGGGTCCCGCACTCCCCGTGAACCCATGTGACACCACCTGTGCCCCATTGGCCCCTCGGTGTCACCTCCAGGGTCAGCTCTGGGCTGAGCACCCGGAACACGCGGTGCCCGTCCAGCTGGTTGGTGGCCACGCACTGGTAGGTGCCCGAATGTCCCACATCAACATTCCCAAGATCCAAGAGGGGACCCTGGGCCACCTTCTGCCTGTCGCACAGCCAGGTGAAGGTGACAGGTGCTGAGCCCACCTGCACCGAGCAGCGCAGGGTCACGGGGTCACCTCGGCGCACCTGGTGTGCCAGAGGGCCAGGGGTGATGGTGGCATTGGCCACGGGCACTGCGGGGACAGAGATGGGGCTGAGGGTGGGGGGAGGGGCTGTCACCCGGTGTGGGGGGATGGGGATGAGGGTGGCATGGGTGGGATGGGGGATGCCGTGGTTGGGGTCACCCTCAGCCTGAGGGTTCCTGTCCCCCAGAACGGTGATTTTCACTCGGGGACTCTCAGACATGCTGTCCCTGTTGCTGGTCCTGCACTGGTAGTGGCCGCTGTCCTTGTCCCCAACGTGATTCAGCTCCAGGCGGGGGCCGGTGACCAGCGGTGTCTCCGAGCCCCCCCGGTGCCCGGAGAAGGACAGGGGACCTGTCCCCGTGCCCACCGCGCATCTAAGCACCAGGCGGTCACCCAGTGCCACCTGTCCCCTGGGGGGCTGTGCCACCAGGGACACCCCCAAGAGCGGGACCCCTGTGTGTAGAAAAAGGTGGATGGGAAACCCATGCGGGGTGGGGAACATAGGGAGAGGAAGGAGCGGGACATGGAGAAGAGGACGGAGGGGACCACAGGGAGAAAGAAGGGGACCAAAGGAGGGATGCAGGGAGCCAGAGACTATGAAGAGACCCCCAGGGAGTGATGGCGGGACCCAGGCAGAGATAGGGGATGAGAGAGCGAGGGGCCTCAGGGAGGGATGTGGGGTCTCAGAGAGGGATCAGAAGAGTTGAGGAAGGGATTGGGGTGAGGAAGAGAGCAGAGTTTGAAAGACCCAAGTAGGGAAAGGAGACGCTAGGATGGAGCATGGACCTGGGAATGGGTGTGGGATGCCAGGGAAGGACGGGGCAACCTAAAGAGGAATGGAGGACCTGGACAGGGATGGGGGATCCTGGGAGGATTTCAGGGAGGGATGGAGGCACCCAGGCAGGGCTGGGGGACCCGGGGATGATGTCGGGGTTCCCGTGCCCATCCCCGCACTCACTGCGCACTGTGACGTGGAGCCGGGCGCTGCTCTTCCGCATGGCCCCCCCCTCGGAGCGCACCTCGCAGCTGTAATTGCCCGAGTGGGACACCCCCACGGCGGGCACCAGCAGCTGCGGGGACCCCTGCGGGCCCCCCACCAACAGCCCGTCCCGGTAGAAGAGGTGCAGGAGGGGGGCTCGGGGCCGCAGGGGGCTGGGGGTGCTGAGGCAGCTGAGATTCAGGGGGGAACCCTCGGTGGGCTCGTGGGTACCCTCCAGCACCGGCACCGTGAAGAGCTCTGGGAAGGAGATGGGATGTGGGGACTGTAACTCTGAGTCTGCTGGGGAGTGGCTCTGGGGGTGTCAAGGTGTAAGGTATGAGGGTGTCGGGGTATCAGGTGCGGGCTGTGGGGGTGCTCACCATGCACGGTCACTGTCATTGTTGCTGACTTGTGCCATCGTGACATTCCCGAGCCCTCGAAGCCCCCGCAGTGGTAGCGGCCACTGTGGTGCAGCTGCAGGGGGAACAGGGACAGCTCGGTCCCATTGAGGGGCCCCTCCAGATCCTTCTCCTCATGGTAAAATTGCACCCCGGTGACCGAGTTATTCCACCAGCCCCGGCAGTGCAGTGTCACCGTGTCCCCCTCCAGCAGCGCCCACGTCGGCACCTGCAGCACCAGCTGATCTGTGGGACAGGGGTGTCCTGTCACACCGGAGATATCTTGGGAGCGCCGATGTCACCGAGAGGCACCAGGGGTCCCCCATTGCAATGCGGAGGTTCCATCACACTGGGATGCACTGGTGTGTACGGGGGATGCTCCAGTGACGCACTGTGATGTCCGCATGTGCAGGGGATGGGCTCTCATTGCAGGAGGGGTGTGAAGCCACCCAGGGCCCCAGCGGGGGCACAAATCCCTCTCTCACCATTTAAGATGCTCACGGGGGGACTGAGCCCGGTGCTGGGTCTCTCACACTGGTAGGTGCCACTCTCAGTGACAGTGAAGTGATCGAGCCTCTCTTTCCCCCAGAGCTGCCCGTCCTTGTACCAGGTGGTGGCATTGGGTGTCCATGAGCCCTGGCAGGTCAGTGTCACCTGGTCCCACAGCACCGCCGGTGTCCAGGGGGGCTCCACGAGGAGCTGGGTGGTCTGGGCACCTGCAGGTGACAGGGGACACCAGCCTGCCACGGTCAGTGTGGGGCTGGGGACAGAGGGTGGGGATATGGCATCTGCTGAGGACTCACCAGCGAGGCTGAGGGTCTGTGCAGGAAGGGAGAAGGGAGAAGGGCTGGGTGGGGTTAGCAGAGTGGGGACAACGGCACCTGGGGAACAGTGAGTGGCGTTGTCCCCAAACTATCCCCATGGGGATACTGCTGTGGCACAGACGTCTCAGAGACACGGGCCACCCCAGGCTGAAGCATGACATGGGGACACTGTGGACACCCCGGCCATGGGGGCAGCAGCACTCCCCCTTGCTAGGACAGCTCACCTCCACAAGCCCCACGACCCCTGTCTCCATGGCTGGGGTGCCCATGATCCCGTTCCAATGGCACCTGTCCCCAAGGCGTGCTTGTCCCCTTGTCCTTGCCCATTTATCCTTGTCCCTCTGCCCCTGTACCCACAGCTGCCCCAGCCCCATAATGCCTCTCCCCATACCTCAGTCTCCCCATTTCTATCCCTCTGTTCCTGTCCCCACAGCCACTCTACTTCCCCAGTCACACTGAGGACCATGCACCCCATGGAGTGGCTCTGCTGGCATTGGGGACCTCAGGGGACCTCGCAGCCCCCCTGTGCCCCCTCCCCACCACTCTCTGCCTCACCGGGGCCCATCCCTGGGGCATCAGGCTGGTGCCCGGAGCACTCACCCCACAGGAGCAGCACCACCTTCCCAGCCATCCCAGAGTCCCCGGCCATCTGGGCTGGCTGTCACACGTTGCTGGGGCCACCTGTCCTTTTTTGTGGCGCTCTTTGGCCAAAGGGGAAGGAAGCGAGGTCACATTTCGTCCCCATGTGTAGGTGGCCCTTAGTGGGGGCAGGGTGGGGACAGGCTGGGGGCAGGGTGTGGACATGGTGGGGACATGATGGTCCCAGGAGTGGGGGGCTCAGGAGATCTGGGGATCTCAGGATGGGTGTCCTGGGGCAATGGGGGCCCAGGGAATGGAGGTCTTGAGAAGGAGGACTCACAGGGAATGGCTGTCTGGGGAATGGGGGTCCCCATGCATGGGGGGTTCCAAGAATGGGGGTTCCAGGGGAACGTGGTAACCAGGGACTGTGGTCATGGGGTGTGGGTCCCAGGGACAGCGGTGTGGGGGGAAATAAGGGGACCCTTGGGAACAGGGGATCCTTGGGGAATGGGGGGAGCGTGTTGGATCAAGGGAATGGGGGTCCTGGGCAATGGGAGTCCATTTATGGTGGCCCCAGGGAGAGGGGACCTAAGGAATGGGGGTCCTATTTTTGGGTTCCCAGGGCAATGGGGGTCTCAGAGACAGGCAGTGTCTCGGTGGGCACGTGGGTCACAGCTCCTTCATTGTATGCCTCAGATTTTGGGGTGACCCAGGGCACATCAAAGTCCCCCAGCTTGGGGGGGTCCTCATGGGGATACTGGGGGCCTCTGATATACTCTAGGGATGACCAGTTCACCCCCAAAGTTTTTTCCTTTCTCCATATTTTTTTTCTCATTTTCCCCATTTTCACACTACTTCCCCCACCGTCCCCCACGCCCCCCAGTCCCCGGCTCAGTAATCCCAGGGAGCACCTGAGCTGGTACTGGGTGGGGAGGACTCTGGGGGGGTGGAAAAGCGATTTGGGGGGCTGCAGCGAGGGGTAGAGGGGGCCTGCTTTGGGGGATGGGAGTGTCTGGCTGTGCCCCCCCAACACTTTCACTTTCTCTTTCCTGCAGCAGAAGGAAGAGGCCATTTGTGCTGAGAGTCAGATGGGGGGGACAGTTCCGTCCTTGAAGGGGCACATCCAGGAGGGTCCTGTCCTGGGGATCCTGTCCCAGGCGTGACACATCCCAGCATGGGGGCTCCTGTCCTGGGGGATGGCAGTTCTGGGGGTGTCCAGACTTCTCCATTGTTGCCCATCCCCGGGAGGATCTGAGCCGGGAAGAGCAGCTTGGGAATGGAGCCCCAGGCAGGAAGGAGCTCCCAAACTCCTCCTCCTTGTAGCCTGTGTCCATCCAAGGCTGGGGCCCAGCCATGGCACAGCCCCACTGCCCAGGGATGGCCATTGGCCAGCCCTGCTCTGGCCAGCCCCAGGGGACAGCCAGGACCTGAGGCTTCCAGCCGCCCCCTTGGCTTTGATTCTCGCAGCTTTAGTGCTGCTCCAAGGTGAGAATTGTGTGGGGAAAAAGGCCTGGCTGTGGTTTGCTCAGCCCTGCAAGAAGCACAAAAACCAATGGGAGCCCAAGCAGTGGCTCTGTGAGGGCCTGTGATGGTTTTGAGAGCAGGGCTGGCTGGAAACCACCCCCTGCAGGGGCAGCTGTGAGGGGAGCAGTCTGGAAATGCAGCAATTGATCATTTTGTCCCTCTGGCCAAGGGGCTGAGAGAGCCCCAAAACTCCTGCAAAGACAACAACAATCTGCTCAACAACCTGACCTGGACCCTCCTCCTTCCTGCACAAAACCTACAGCCCTTTGGAAGCTCCTGGAAAGAATGTTTGTTTTCTGGCTGTGGCCACCAGATGAGAGTGAAAAGTGTGGAAATATCGAGCGGGGGCTCCACACATGGATCCAGGGATCAGGGAGTGAGAGCAGGAGCAGGGAATGCCCAGGCAGGAGAATTCAGGGCAGGATGGAGTGGATTTTCCAGGGAATCAGACCCTGAGGGACACATGGGCATTTCCACAGATTGCTGTGCAGTGGTCCAAGGATGGACAGAGTTGTTCCCTTTTGGGAGCCAAATCCATGGGAAGTAAATCAAGTCTCAGGGTAGGAATGAGGAAAATGGGAAGAGTTCCTAAATATGGCCCAAGAAAAGCCTTCTTTTTGGGGTTGGTTGCTGCCCAGCAGCCAGGGAAGAATGCCATGGACCTGTTGGACACTCAGGGACATTCCTCATTCTGTATTATCCACAGGCAAATGCTGCTGTGGGATGCACCAATGGGCTCCTAAAGGGAACCATAAAGCCTCAGTTCTTTGTGATTTTTGTTTTTACTGTGAGCAACTTGTTGGAGACCAACTATTAAAATGATCCCATAAACCCGACCATTTTGTCTTTGTCAATTTGATTTTGGCTGAGTTTATTTTTCATTACTGGAAAAGAAATGGTGTGGGAAAAGCATTTTACCTTTATCCTATAGATGTATAATTTGTCTCAACCAATTGGGAATGGGGGAATTCAATCAAATTTAGTCTGGGAATTACCATTGTGCAGGCAAGGTCCTAATAGGGCACTTCTGGAGCTGGGGCACCCCAGAGGTCACAGTGCCCCACAGGGGACAGCGGGGGTGGTCAGGTCACCCCGCGACAGGAGTGCCAAGGATGTGCCAAGTTTGGGGCAGGGATCCCACAGGACGTGTCACCCCCAGAGCAAGGACCCTCCATGACAAGACGTCCCCCCAGATGTGTCACCACACCAGAAGAGCCCTTTTCCCCCAGGACAGGACCCCCCTGGATGTGCCCCCCAGGACAGAACCCACCCCCCCGTTTGACTCTCAGTACAGACAGCCTCTTCCTTCTGCCGCAGGAAAGAGAAAGTGGAAGTGCTGGGGTGGCACAACTGGACACCCCCATCCCCCACAGCCCCCCACCCTCCCTTGCACTCTTTTTTCCCCTCTCCCTGTGGTCCCCCAACGTATTCCCTGCTCAGGTGCTCCCTGGGATTGCTGGGCCAGGAACTGGGAGGGGAAGAGAGTGGGGCATGAGGTGTGAAAGTGAGGAAAATAAAGAAAGAAAAGAAATTAAAAGAGGAAAAAGCCCCGGGGTTGGGGGCACAGTCCTGGAGCAACCTGGGACCCACCTGGGGTGACCTCCAGGGCATGAGCATTTGGGGGATTGTACCAGACCCTGGTCTCCCCAAAATCTGACGCACTGAAGGAGCTGAGACCCACGTGCCTACCCAGCCACTGCCAGTCCCTGGGACCCCCATTCCCCTGGGAACCTAATCATGGGACCCCCATTCCTTATGTCCTGTCTCCCTCAAGCCCCCATCCTGGGATTTCCATTCCCCAGAATCCCCAATCCCCTTGATCCTATCCCATAGGTCCCCCATTTCCTCAGGAGCTCCTTTTCTAATGGGGTCCCCCATTCCCCTGGGTCCCCATTCCCCAAGCAGCCCCAACCCTGTGACCTGCATCCCAAATCCCTGGAGCCCTTGATCTCCTGGGAATGCTGTCCCTGGAATCCCCCATCCATGGGGACCCCCATTCCCATGGCACCTCCATTCCCTGCACCCCATCTCCTCAGACCCCCTATTCAATTGACCCCCCTTCCCCTAGGACCCCATCCTTGGCTCCCCATGTCTCCAGATGTTCCATTCCTGGGAACATCGTGTCCCACCATGTCTCCACCCTGTCCCTACCCTGCCCCCACCAAGGGCGGCCTACACGTGGGGATGAAACCTGGCCTCGTTTCCTTCCTCTTTGCCTGAGAAACCACCACCCAGGGCATCGGTAGCTTCAGCAGTGTGTGACAGCCAGCCGGGATGGCCGGGGACACCGGGATGGCTGGGAAGGTGGCACTGCTCCCGTGGGGTGAGTGCCCCGGGCACGGGCCTGATGCCCAGGGGATGGGCCCTGGTGAGGCAGAGAGCGGTGGGGAGGGGGCACAGGGGGGCTGTGGGGTCCCCTGAGGTCCCCCATGCCAGCAGAGCCACTCCATGGGGGTGGACCCTTCTGGTGTAATAGGAGTTGTGTGGTTGCCATGGTACAGAAAAGGGGGGACAGGAGCAGGGGGTTCAGAGGTGGGGACAGGAACAGGGGGACATGCGTGCAGGCACACGAATGGGGGAACTGCATTGTGGTGACAGGAGAAAAGGGACAGGGATTTGGGGACAGGTGCCTTGGGGCTGGGGCAGCTGTGGGGACAGGGACAGGGGAACAGGGATGCAGGGACAGGGACAAGGGACAAGCAACATGCGGATGTGGCCATGGGGACAGGTGCCATGGGAAAGAGAGCATGGGCACAGAGCCATGGGGTTGTGGCCATGGGGGACAGGTGCCATGGGGCTGGTGGAGGTGATCTTTGCCAGCATGGGCTGGCTGTGATGTCCCCATGCCCACTGTGTCCACTGTGTCCCCACATCCTACCTCAACCCAGGGTGGCTGTGGGGTCCCCATCCCTGAGACTTCCATGCCACAGAGATGTGGCACATGGGCATCTGTGACACAGACGTGTCCTGTGGCCACTTCAGATCTCTTGGGAACTGTCTCCATGAATGCTTTCCCACAAGAACCAGATAACCCCCCACATTCTGTCCCTGGATGCCACTGTCCTCATGGGGCGAACCCCACCCACATCTGCCTCTTCTCTCTTCCAGCCCAAACCCTCAGCCTCGCTGGTGAGTCCTCAGGAGGATGCCATGTCCCCATCCTGCTATCCCCAGCCTCGCCGTGGCCCTGGCAGGCTGGTGTCCCCTGTCACCCACAGGTGCCCAGACCACCCAGCTCCTCGTGGATCCCTCCTGGACACCGGCGGTGCTGTGGGACCAGGTGACACTGACCTGCCAGGGCTCGGGGACCCCCAGTGCCACCATCTGGTACAAGGACGGGCAGAGCTGGGGGAAGGAGGCACCTGACCACTTCTTTGTCACCAAGAGTGACACCTACCAGTGTGACAGAGCCAACACCGGGCTCAGCCCTCCCGTGAGCATCTTAAATGGTGAGGGGTGTAATGGGGATGGATGCCTTCCTGGAGGGCTCTGGGTGTGCTTCATTCCATGGGTGGCCTCACCTCTCGTGTGACGAGAGTCCTTCCCCTACACATGGGGACCTCCCAGTACGTCAGGGGATCATCCCTTGCAAATATCCCAATGCAATGGGAACCCTGTGCTTCAACGGGGGACACATGGTGCCCCCTGTTTCTATCAGGACCCCCCACCTGACGAGACCCCCTTGTCCCACAGACTGGCTGGTGCTGCAAGTGCCAGCGCAGGTGCTCCTGGAGGGGGACACAGTGACACTGCGCTGCCGGGGCTGGCAAGACAAGTCGGTCACTGGAGTGCGATTTTACCACGATGAGAAGGATCTGAGAGTGTTCGTCTGGGGAACAGAGCTGTCCCTGCTCCCGCTGCAGTTGCATCACAGCGGCCACTACCACTGTGGGGGCTGGGTGAGCCCCGCACTGTCACTGTGGCGGGAGTCGGTGCCGGTGATGGTGGCAGTGCACGGTGAGCACCCCCACAGCCGGACCCCGGTACCCTGACACTCCCACAGCCTCTCCCCAGTGAACTCGGGGTCACTGTGTCCCTCCACAGTGACAGTGACAGCGAACACCGAGCACGCCAACAACCCCAGCACTCTGATACCCCAACACCCGCACACAGCCTCCTTGCAGCGGACTCAGACTCACTGTTGTTCCCCCACCTCCCATCTCTTCCCAGAGCTCTTCTCGGTGCCGGTGCTGGAGGGTACCCACGAGCCCACCGAGGGTTCCCCCCTGAATCTCAGCTGCCTCAGCACCCCCAGCCCCCTGCGGCCCCGAGCCACCCTCCTGCACCTCTTCTACCGGGACGGGCAGTGGGTGGGGGGCCCGCAGGTGTCCCCGCAGCTGCTGGTGCCCGCCGTGGGGGTGTCCCACTCGGGCAATTACAGCTGCGAGGTGCGCTCCGAGTGGGGGGCCGTGCGGAAGAGCAGCGCCCGGCTCCGCGTCACAGTGCGCAGTGAGTGAAGGGATGGGGGGTCCCAGCACTCATGGCATCCCCCATCCCACACATCATATCCCCATCCCGACCCCGTACCAGGTGACAGCCATGGCGTCCGGGGGTCACAGTCCTGGGTGAAGGGGTCTCTGTCCCCAGGTGCCACCGTGCATAGACTTCCTCCTCCTCCCCATCCCACACTCATCCCCCTCCCCCCACGCTGGGTGACAGCCGCTCCCCCACCCTCAGCCCCATCTCTGTCCCCGCAGTGCCCGTGGCCAATGCCACCATCACCCCTGGCCCCCCGGCACACCAGGTGTACCCAGGTGACCCCGTGACCCTGTGCTGCTTGGTTCAGGTGGGCTCAGCACCTGTCACCTTCACCTGGCTGCGCGATGGGCAGGAGGTGGCCCAGGGTCCCCTCCTGGAGTTTGGGCACATCGACGTTGGACATTCGGGCACCTACCAGTGTGTGGCCACCAACCAGCTGGATGGGCACCACGTGTTCCGGGCACTCAGCCCAGAGCTGGCCCTGGAGGTGACATCACAGGCACACAGGGACACAGGTGGGGTCACACAGGGTCACTGGAGGCTGCAGCACCCCCGAGGTGACAGGTGACCCCAATGTGTGATGTTTCTTCTCTGTCCCCAGCAGTGGCTGTGGGGGTTGGTGGGACCCTCCTGTTCCTGGTCCTGCTCCTGGGTGTCATCGGCAGCTGTCACTGGTGGCACCGCATGGGTGGGTGATAGTGGAGGGGGACAGGGGTCCTGAAAGGCAATGGGAAGTCCCCAGTATGGAGGGGCAATGGGGTGGCAATCAATGCCCCTGACCTGGGGGAGCTGAGCCCCCTGGTGACCTTGGCTCAGCATCTTGGGGAGCTTGGGGGCATTTTGGATGGTCCTTGTTCATCCTGGAGGGGACTTGAGGATTATTGGGGTGGCACTGGGAGCTCCTGGCATTTTTGTGGAGGTGTTGTAGGATCATGCAGGGATTTTGGGTGGTGTTCAGAGATCCTGGGGGATTCCCTGTCCCTGCCAAGCTTGCTGGTGCTTGGGGGTCCTGAAGGGAATCGGGGGTACAGTGAGGACTCAGGAGGGATCAGATGCCATGGGGATCCCATGATCACACCCCAACCCCCTTTTCCTTGCAGCTGCCAGGAAGTCCCCAGACAGGTGAGTGGGGGGCTCTGGCCATGACTTCTGTTTCCGCCCTCCCCAGAGAGTGCCCCCACATCCCTATATCCCTGCAGGGTCTTCCTGGAGCCCCTGTCCCCCCTGAAGGAGGTGGAGGTGCTGAACACTCATGTGGTGGGCACCGAGCAGGCAGAGGGTGAGTACAGGGGAGGGACCAGGGACATGTAACCCACGGGTGCCACCCCCAACCCAGGTCCCCCCGCCAGTGTCTCTTTCAGGGCCCCAGGTGGGTACCCTGTTCTCCCTCCCCGCAGGAACCACAAGTGATCAATGCGGAGCTGCCAAGACCCCACAAGTGACTGCGAGGCCCCAGTGACATCTACGAGAAGATGTTGTGACACTGGGGGGGCTGGGAGTCACCAGGGGTCACTGGAGGTCCCCATCTCTGGGCACTCAGACCTCTGTTTTTCCCCCCAGTGCCCCATGGGTTCCCAACCTGACTTGGGAGGAGATCATGAATGGGGGGTCCCCATGTGGATCTGCGCAGCATGGCCAGTGCTGCCCATTCTCCCTCCCAGTGCCAGGGCGGCACAGCACCCTGTTATTGGGACCAAAATAAAGCTTTTTGGTTCAACTGGAAGAAGTGGTTTTTATTTTTTCAGCTCTGTCAAGCTTTAGGAATAAGATTCTCCATTTTCAGGCTTCTCCTAAAACCAGGAGCTGCTGCACCTCCCCTCCAACCGGAAGCACAAGAGGCCTGGTAGAACAGTGGGAGTTCAGGGCAAAACTCTGTAATTCGGTGCGATCATACATTCCCTTCAAATGGTGAACTTTGGATTCTGTATCGGAGGCTCTGGAGGTGTCTTGGTTTGAAAGACAGGTATCTGCCAAGAACGGCAGGAACCTTCCTTGGATGAAAAATATGACCGCCTTCCCTCCAAATTATTATAACTTTGAAATTACAGAGCTTTCAGGCAAAGATAAAGGAATAACAATTGTTTACTAGGACATATATGTATTACAAGACAAACAAACAAGAGCAGCAACGACAAACAAAACCAGAATCCCAACAACAGCCTTCTCTGGGTGGCCAAAGCGCCCTCCCCTTGGATGGGCACAGGCTGCAAGGAGGAGGAGTTTGGGAGCTCCTTCCTGCCTGGGGCTCCATTCCCAAGCTGCTCTTCCTGACTCAGATCCTCCCAGGGATGAGCAAGAAGGGAGAAGTTTGGAACAAGTTTTCTCCCAAAACCCAATAAACCTGAAATGTCCCAACCCCTCAGGACAGAAACCCCATGGGGGGATGAAGAGCCGGAGAGGTTGGGGGCAGCCCCCAACAGCTTCACAAATGTTTCATCTGGAGGGCCTCGTCCATCTGGTTCCCAGCACTGAGGTGTTGCAGAGTTTGTGGGGATGGCTGTGGGCTTTGGGTGTTTTTGCGGTGTCTGTACTGTCCCTGACTGACACCCACCCTATGTCACCCCCTACTGTCACCCCCCATTGTGCTTTCACCCCCACAGAATGGTCTTGGTGGGCTGTGGGATGGGGTGGAGGTGCTGCACCTGTGAGGGTTCCCAAAGGGGATTGAGGGCTCCCAAATGGACAGGGGCAGCCAATGAGGGGTTGTGGACTTGGCACATCACCCCCCAATTTGGGACAACCCAGAGGTCACTGCACCCCACTGGGGACAGTGGAGGTGGGCAAGACCCCCACCAAGACGGGGTCCCCAGGATGTGCCACTCCTGGGACAGGACTTCCTCAGGAAATGTGTCCAGGGACCCTTCCAGAACTGCCATCGGCCTGGACAGGACCCCTCCAGCAGGGATGTGTCACCCCAGGAACAGGACCTCCCTGGATATGCTCCCCAGGACAGAACCCACCTCTCCCCCCCAACTCTCAGCACAAATGGCCTCTTCCTTCTGCTGCAGGAAAGGGAAAGTGAAAGTGTTGTGGCGGCACAGCCAAACACGGCCGTCCCCACAGGCCCCCAAACCTCCCTGCACCCCCAGAGCCCCTTTTTTTACCTCCCTGGGGTCCCCCTAACCCCTTCCCTGCTCAGGTGCTCCCTGGAATTGCTGAGCCAGTAACTGGGGGGTGAGGGGCTGTGGCACGAAAGTGAGGAAAATAAGGGAAAAATAGAAACAAAGAGAGGAAAATTTCAAAGGTGGCAGGAGGCACAGAAGCGGAGCTACCCAGGACCCCCTGTGATGCCTGCCCATGCTACAAACACCCCGGAGGGGCAGCGCTGGGCTCTGGGCCACCCCAAAATCTGAGGCACCCTGTGAAGGAGCTGTGCCCCATGTGACCACCCAGCCACTGCCCATCCCTGAGATCCCCATTCCCCTTTAAATCCGCCCATGAGACCCCCATTCCCTATGTCCCACTTCCCTAGGGATCCCATCCTGGGACTCCCATTCCCCATAATCTACATCCTCTTCATCTCATCCCTTTGGCCCCCCATTCCCTCAGGACCCCCATCCCTGGGACCTTCGTTCCATGACACGAATTCCCTGGGGACCATGTTCCCCTGGGACCCCCACCCCTGGAACCCCTCTTGCATGGGGACCCACACTGCCCAGACCCCCATCCCCTGTGACTTCCCCTCAACCTCTGTCCCCATTCTCCTGGGACCCCATCCTTACCTCCCCACATCCCCTGAGCCCCCCACACCTGTGAACACCATGTCCCACCAGGTCCCACCATGTCCCCAGCCTGTCCCCTGCTGTGTCTTCACCCTGCCCCCACCCTGTCCCCAACCAAGGGCCACCTACATGTGGGGACGAAACGTAACCTCGCTTCCTTCCCCTTCATCCGAAGAGCCACCACCCAGGGGACAGGTGGCCCTGGCAGTGGTGTGACAGCCAGCCCGGATGGCCGGGGACAGCGGGATGGCTGGGAAGGTGGCGCTGCTCCTGTGGGTGAGTGCCCCGGGCACGGGCCTGATGCCCAGGGGATGGGCCCTGGTGAGGCAGAGAGTGGTGTGGAGGGGGCACAAGGGGGGCTGCGGGGTCCCCTGAGGTCCCCAATGCCAGCAGAGCCAGTCCGTGGGGGTGGACCCTGCTGTGATCAGGGCTGTCGAGTAGCTGTGGGGACAGGAAGGGGAAGACAGAAATGGGGAGTCTGGGATGTCGGGACAAGAACAGGGGGACAGGAATCTGGGGACCAGAGTGTGGGGAGGCATCATGGGGCTGGGGCAAGTGAGGGCACAGGGACAGTGGGACACAAATATGCAGGGACGGGCACAATGGGACAAACACCATGCGGATGGGCCGTGAGGATGTGTGCCACCAGAATGGGATCATGGGCAGAGGGACACGGGTATGTGACTGTGGGGACAGGTGCCTTGGGGCTGGTGGGGGTTCGCCTGTGGCAGCATGGCGTGGCTGTGATGTCCCCATGCCACGGAGTCCACAGTGTCCCCATGTCCTCCCTCAGCACAGGGTGGATGAGGTGTCTCCACCCCCAGTATCTCTGTGTGTCCCCAAAGGGACAGTTTGGGGACAGCTGTCACACCCCATCCCCCAGGTGCTGCTGTCCCCATGGGCCACCCCCACTCAGCCTCTCTCCCTTCTCCCTTCCAGCCCAGACCCTCGGCCTCACTGGTGAGTCCTTGGGGAATGCCATGTCCCCACCCTGCTGTCCCCAGCCCTGCGCTGGCCCTGGCAGGCTGGCTTCCCCTGTCACCTGCAGGTGCCCAGACCACCCAGCTCTTTGTGGATCCCCCCTGGACACCGGCGGTGCTGTGGGACCGGGTGACACTGACTTGCCAGGGCTCAGGGACCCCCAATGCCACCACGTGGTACAAGGATGGACAGCGCTGGGGGAAGAACCCCAATCATTTCCATGTCACTGAGAGTGGCACCTACAAGTGTGACAGACCCAGCACCGGACTCAGCCCCCCCGTGAGCGTCTTAGATGGTGAGGAGGGGATGGAAATGTGTGCCCCCCCACAGGGCTCTGGGTGGGCCCCACTCCATGGGTGGCCTCATGTCCCTGATGTGATGAGAGCCTGTCCCCTGCACATGGGGAAAGCCCAGTGCCCCTCAGTATACACCAGTGAATGCTTATGGAAATTAGTTCATCGCAGTGCATTCCAGTGTACTCCAGTGTGAAGGGAAACCTGAGGTGCCCCCGCTGTCACAGGGTCCCCCCCGATGTCCCTGTGAACCTGTGGTGAAATGGAGACTCCCCCAGTGGTCCCTAGTGTACTGGAGACCCCCCTCAGACCTATCTGGAGACCCCCAGTGTGACACGACCCCCCTGTCTCACAGATGAGCTGGTGCTGCAGGTGCCGGCCCGGGCGCTGCTGGAGGGGGACACGGTGACACTGCGCTGCCGGAGCAGGAAGGACAACCTCGGTCACCGCGGTGCAGTTTTACCACAAGGACAAGACTCTGAGAGGGCCTCTCCAGAGGACCGAGTTGTCCCTGTCCCCCCTGCAGCTGCACCATAGTGGCCGCTACTTCTGTGGGGGCTTGGTGGGCTCGAGAATGTCACGATGGCACAAGTCAGCACCAGTGACAGTGACAGTGCACGGTGAGCACCCCCATAGCCAGCACCCAATACCGTGACACCCTCACACCTCACACCTCGACATCCCCAAATCCCCTTTCCATCTGACTCAGTCACAATCCCACCTCCATCCCCATCTCCTCCCGAGAGCTCTTCATGGGGCCAGTGCTGGAGGGTCCCCCCGAGCCCACCGAGGGGTCCCCCCTGAATCTCAGCTGCCTCAGCACCCCCAGCCCCCTGCGGCCCCGTGCCCCCCTCCTGCACCTCTTCTACCGGGACGGGCAGTTGGTGGGGGGCCCGCAGGTGTCCCCGCAGCTCCCTGGTGCCCGCCGTGGGGGTGTCCCACTCGGGCAATTACAGCTGCGAGGTGCGCTCCGAGTGGGGGTCCGTGCGGAAGAGCAGCGCCCGGCTCCGCATCACGGTGCGCAGTGAGTGCGGGGATGGGCAAGGAGAGCCCCTCCCCCAGCCTCAGCCCTGTCTCTGTCCCCACAGTGCCTGTGGCCAATGCCACCATCACCCCTGGCCCCCCGAAACACCAGGTGCACCCAGGTGACCCCGTGACCCTGCGCTGCTCAGTGCAGGTGGGCTCAGCACCTGTCACCTTCACCTGGCTGCATGACGGGCAGGAGGTGGCCCGGGGTGCTGTCCTGGATCTTGGGGATATCGATGTGGGACATTCTGGCACCTACCAGTGTGCGGCCACCAACCAGCTGGACGGGCACCACGTGTTCCAGGCGCTCAGCCCGGAGCTGGTGCTGGAGGTGACACCACGGGGACTCTGGGGCACAGGTGAGGTCACACAGGGTCACTTTTTGGGTGTGCCAGACACTTTGGCATTCTGGGTGACCCCAGTGTGTCCCTTTCTGTCCCCAGCAGTGGCCGCAGGTGTTGGTGGGTCCGTATTCTTCCTGGCCCTGCTCGTGGCTGTCATCGTGGGCTGGCACAGGTGGCACTGCAGGGGTGGGTGACAATGGAGGACGGGGATCCCGGGGTGGTGGGAATCCTCCCAGCCTGGGCTGTGATATGACTGGAGGGGGCTGAGCCACCAGTGACCTTGGCTGGTGGTCCTGGGGTGTTTGGGAAGGTGTTGGGGGTTGTGCAGGGATTTTGGGGGGTCTTTCAGGGGTCCTGACAACTTTGAAGGGTCCCCCTTTGTGCGGACTTGGGGTTCTGGGGATACAGGGCGTCTGGAGCACCATGGTGCTTCTGGGGTTCTAGGGGTCATCAGGGAAGCTTGGGGGTCCCGGAGGCAGTCTGGGGTCCTGAGGGGTTCCAGTGGCCTTGGGGACCCCATTGTCAACCCCTCCCCATTTTCCCTTGCAGCTGCCAGGAAGCCCCAGGACACGTGAGTGGGGGGCCTCCAGTCCTGACCCCCCTTTTACCCCCACCCCAAAGCCCTCAGCCCCACAGACACGCCCTTATCCCCGCAGGGCTTCCCCGGCCCCACTGGAGGAGGGGGAGGTGCTTTACACCCCATGTCATCAGCACCAAGAACGCCCAGGGTGAGTCCGGTATTGGGGACAGGCACGTCACCCACGGGTGTCATCTCCCGCCCGGGTCCCCCAACCGGTGTCTCTCGCAGGGCCCCCCCGCGCCTCATCCCCCCAGGTGACCTACGCAGAGCTGCCGGGACCCCAGGGACGACAGCAGGGCTCCAGTGACATCTACGGCAACGTGTTGTGACACTGAGGGCACTGGGGGCACTGGGGACACTGGGGAGACTGGGGAGACTGGAGACACTGGGATGCACTGGGAGACACTGGACGTCCTCTCCCGTGGGCACCTCCCGTGTGTGTCCCCTCCCCTCAACTCCGTGGGTGCCAACCTGGGCTGGGGTGGCCCCATGTGGAGGATCCCATGTGGGGCTGCCCAGGGCAGCCAGAGCTCCCTGTTCCAGTGCTCCCAGTGTTCCCAGTACCCCCAGGGGCTTCCCATCCCCCGCCGAGTGCCAGGGGTGCAAGGGACCCTTTTCCCATCTATTGGACCTAAACCGCATCTTTTGATTAAAGTGGGAGAAATGGGATTTGTTTGTTCAGCTCTGTGTGTTCAGCTCGGGAAGGAGGAGGGTCCAGGTGCGGTTGTTGAGCAGATCCCTGTGGGATTTGCAGGATTTTTGGGGCTCTCTCAGTGCCTTGGGGACGGTGACAAAATGATCAATGGGGGCAGTTTCCGGCCTAGTTCCCTCGCAGCCGCCCCGCAGAGGGGAAGGAGCTGCCTCTCGCTGTTTGTTGCCGCTCGGTGACACCGGCCCGGGGCTCGGGAGCTGCAGCAGTGCCGCCCTGTCCCCACGGGCACTGATCCCGCAGCTGCCGAGCCCCTTGGATCGAGCTGGAGCCCGGCAGCAGCGGGAGCCCCGAGACCTCCGGTACCGAGCCGGGGGCAGCCGGGGGGAGTGCCCCGAGCCCAACCCAGCCCGCCGCAGCCCTGCCGGTGTCCCCCAGTGCCCAAAGCCCCGCAGCCAGCACTCCCTGAGCAGCGTCTGAGCCCCGAAGCTGCTACCGAGCCTCTGCCGTGCCCAGCCCTGGGGCGGGAGGGAGGAACGGGAGGGAGCGACCGGGAGGGTGGGGGAGCGGGGACCCCCGGGAGGAGTCCTCGGCCCTGTGGGAGCAGAGTCTTGGGCTCAGTCACCATGGCAGGTGGCGCTGCCATGGCGCTGCGAGTGCCAGACTGTCCTGGGCTGCGGCACTGACGGTGGCAATGTGTCCAGAGCGGCTGCGACAGCGTGTCTGGAGCCACTGTCGCCATCCAGCCGGGGTCACCCCCCAGCCCCAGCACAGCTGTGGGGCACAGCACTGCTTGATATTTGCAGGTGTGTCCCAGGACAGGACCCCCTGGATATGCCCCTGTCTTGGTTTGATAGGCAGGTATCTGCTAAGGAAGGTGGGAACCATCCTTGGAACAGAGAATGTGACCCCCCATTCACTCCGAATTATTATGACTTTGGAATCAAGGCTCTCAGGCAAAGATATGGGAAAAGGAATAAGTGTTCTTTACTAGTATCTATAATGAGGTAAACAATGAGTAAGAAAAACAGCAAACAAGGTAAAAAAACCAGTAAACAAAACCAAAAACCCGGTGGCAGATGTCCCTGGGCTGCCAGGCACTTTCCTGTTTGGTGCAGTCAGGATCACAGCCAGCAGGGCGCTGTTGGGCTCCTAGGCCAGCGGGGCAGGTGTGATGGCTCACGGGAAGCTGCAGATGGCGCTGTGCCGCAAGGTCAGGTTGGTCTCGTGGGGATAACGGCAGGCGGCTGGGCAGAGATGGAGTGCAGCAGCAAGCAATGGGCAGGGAGCTCAGAGCAGGGAGATGGAGCGGCGGGGCCAACCCACCCAGGCCAGCCAGCAGAGGAGGCGGCAGGAACTCCACAGTTGTGGCAGACAGGACGCTGGGCAGCGGCATCCGTGTCCCCCTCCACTGCAGCACAGCTGTGAAATGCGCCCCCCCCGGAGGGTAGAAGGGGCCGGAATCCTGTGCCCCTTTTCCCAAACACAAGCTCACCCACCAGCTAGGGAAAAACCAGTGCAAAGCCAGGCTTTTCCGCAGTCGCAGCCAAAAAGCAGACAGCCACTTTTTTTCCACTGCTCTCTCCTCCAAATCAGCCAGTGAGTGTCTCCGTTATCAATTCCCCAAATCTCTTGTTCCCGTTCTCCACCTAGCCAAAATCTTTGTCTTTTTGTAAGAGTAGATGGCCCTTAAGTATCCGGTCATTAGTTGCCCAGCAACAGAATGGGAAAAATTCCACCCCCCTCCTCAACCTTCAACAGCCCCCCAGGACAGAACCCACCCCCCCCATATGACTCTGAGCACAAACGGCCTCTTCCTCCTTCTCCGGTAAAGGGAAATCAAAGTGTTGGGGAACACAGCTGGACACCCCATTCCCAAACACCCCCATCCCTCCCTGAATGCCTTTTGCCCCCTCCTCAGGATCCCCCCAGCCGTACCCTGCTCAGGAGCTCCCCAGGAAGTGCAAAATTGGGGGAAAAGGAAAGAAATGGAAATAAAGAGTGGGAAAAACCCTGGGGAGGGGAGGAGGCACAGAGCCAGAGCCCCACGGAATCCCCCTGGGGTGGCCCCCAGGCCCTGACCCACCCGAGTGGGCAGCGCTGGGCCCTGGGTCACCCCAAAATCTGAGGCACCCCATGAAGGAGCTGTGACCCACGTGCCCACCCAGCCATTGCCCATCCCTGGGACCCCCATTGCCCTGGGAACCCAACCATGGGACCCCCATTCCTTATGACCCCCCTCCCTGGGACCCCATCCCAGCACTGCCATTGCCCAGGATCTCCATGGCCCAGGACCCCCATTTCCACAGAACCCCCTCCCCTCTCTTTCCGCACCTGTAATCCCCCTTCCACTAGAACCCCCATTCCCTCAGGACCCCCATTCCCTGCAACCCCATCTTTGGCTCATCACACCCACTGAGCCCCCTCTCGTGGGAGCCCTATGTCCCACCATGTCCCACCATGTCCCACCATGTCCCACCATATCCCTACTCTGCCCCCAAACCTGTCCCTCGCTTGTGGCCAGCCTGTCCCGCACCCAGCCCCCACGATGTGTCACCAACACATCGGACAGTGCGATAAATGAGTGAATGGTAAATGCTGGCTTTCGCATATATGAATTTAACATTTAGAAGTGATGTGTACTGTATAAAAATAATGTTAAGATAAAATATAATTAAGTAGAATCAAGCTTAGGGTAAATTGTAACTTCAAGATAGTTGTAATATGCTAGAAAATGTAATAAGAAATACATGGTAATAAATGTCTTTTAAGTTGATAAAACACAGAGCCAGGGATCAAGACATCCTAAAGAAACAAAGAAGATAACTACCAGCATCCCAGGAAATCTGTTATCTCTACTACACCTCCCAAAAGGAACTGTCACCTACAAATTAAGTTGGAACTGAGGAAACATAGACGGAGGATTTCAGCCTTCAGTTCTGAGACAATCCAGAGGGTCTGAAACTCCAAGACAGGCGCCTTCACTGGCAGAAGGGGGCAAGGATCGGAGGGGGGGAGTTGAGTGAAGTGTAAATTACCTTCTAGGCTTAACGAATATGTAAGAGTTAAAGAAAGTACTTAAGCTCACTGTGCAATGGATGGGGGTGCCTCTGGCAAAATTGCTAAGCACCCAGCGCTGTTTTGCCTTTGCTCTATTGATAAATACTCAATATTATACAGTTAAAATTTCGGCCCCTGAATTCATTTATAACAATTGGTGACCCCGATGTGATGACTCCGCTAAGACCTGCTTTCCTGCTGGGGAAGAGGGATGCCTCTAACAGTATTCTGTAGCCCAGGAGGAGCGGGCATTAGCAGGCAGTAACTGGAAACACGTCCTAAATCGTGGAACAAAGGCAAAAGAAATTTTTCTTTTTTTTTGAGCTCAGCCCCCTTGAGAAAAAACCAAGGTAAATTGCCCTTAATTCTTGTACGTACGAAGACCCGAACCAGAAAGGAGAACCCTGGTAAGTTCTTGTGCGGGGGGGGGTGGGCGTGAAGGGGGAAGAGTGAATGGTGTGTGTATGAGACGAGGACTGGACAGCCAGATCCACGAAGCGAGTGTGGAGCTCTTCTAACTGTGTTTCCGTTCTCTCGCGAGAGGGACGGCCAGTGACCGATCGAAGCGAGAGAAATAAGCTGAATGGTCCCCCAAAACTGATTTCTTAGGGGTTTGAACACCTTGATGGAAGTCTGTTGTATTCCAAATTAAGAAGAGGCAGACGAGGCGAAGGGTGGAAGGAGTTTTTGCTCCCCCAAGCTCTCCTTCATCAGGGTAAGGGGGTCGGTGGTCGGGAGGGAGAGCAGGGAAAGGGCCAACCATCTCCCCTGCACCCCTCGTGGTACAGGAGAAATGGTAGCCCCCCAGCACCCACGAGGGTCCCGGGAGAAGGGGGGGGGGGGGCGGACTGCGGGGGTGCAGTCCTTTAAATACAGGAAGCGATGACCTCATAGGGCAGGAGGGAGAGGGCGGGTACAAGCAAACTGAACCAACTGTTAACATAAAGAATAGAAAAGCCTGGAGGGATGGGCGGACCCGGAGCCCTGAGCAAGCCCCACTCCACACCCCCAGGGCCGAGCCGGCCTGGGAGGCACAGGCACACCCACACCCAGAATCTCTCCCGCCCAAGCAAGGCCTGCTCCACCAAAGGCATCAGCCTGGGAGGCAGAGAGCAGGCCACCACAGAAGTCCTCAGAGAGGGATTCTCAGGAGTTGAACACCTTGATGGAAATTCCCAAACTGATTTCTTAGGGGTTTGAACACCTTGATGGAAGTCCTCAAACAGGAATTCTTAGGGGTTTGAACACCTTGATGGAAATCCCAGACAGGAATTCTTAGGAGTTTGAACACCTTGATGGAAATCCTTCCGAGAGGAATTCTTAGGAGTTTGATCACCTTGGTAGAAGTCCTCAGGCAGGAATTTTGAAGAGTGGAATGCCTTGGAAGGAATTCTAGGAGTTGAAACCTACAGGGGTGGAATTCCTTGGTAAGAGAGCCTTTTCCTGGATGGTTCACTAGGAAATCTGGTTAGGACTAAAAATTACTTGAAACAGAAGGATTTGACTTTGTAGTGCAAATTAATTGGAGTCTTGGGGCTTTTCTTTTTGGAGGGTTTTTTTTGTTTGTTTTTTGTTGTTGTTTGTTTGTTTGTTTTCTGTGTTGAGTTCCGTTTGTTTGGTTTAACAGTGTAGGTTTATTAATAGTTTTTATTATTGGTAGTTCAGTGTTATTAGTGGTTTGATTCTGGTCTGGTCTGTGATTAGCTTGTGAAATAACTTTCTTTGTAGTTCAGTCCTCATATCTGAAGGGAAGAGGATTGTTTGATGAAGAAAAAGCAAAAGCCAAAGTGAAAATCATGGTTGCCACTATGAAAGAAGCAGAATCCTCAAACAAAAGCACAGGAACACAGAAAGAGAAGGAGTTGGGACAGAACTCGGCAAAGCAATCAGAGACTCCTGAGGAAATAACAGAAAAAAACGGCAAGGCCTGTGGTAAAGTTAACTGCTATGCCGGGTGATACAAAATTAACTCTTAAGTGCGGACAGGGGCGTAATAAACTGGGAAAACTCAAATAATCCACAGAGAAATTCAAGGGTTTTAAATAATGCCTGTATAAGTAGTTCCAAATACCATCAGGGCAAGTCCTAAGGCCCCTGCACTATTTGCACTGGGGAGGAACAATTCCACCCCAAACTAAAAAAAAAAAAAAAATCAAAATTATATCAAACAAAAAAAATCCTAACGTGTTTGCATTAACTTGTGATTTGTATAAAGAAAAAGTCACATTATATCCTGACCTCAAGGTATTACTACAACTCCCACCAGTACCAACCTACATACCTTGCTTAATTGATCCTAATAGTAGTCACTGTAGCTGGGTCGAGTGCAAGTGTACAATCTGCAAGCAAAATTGGTATTGTATTGCCTATAAGCGACAACCCCGATGTCCGCAGTGTCGTCCTCATAGTCGCAACTACCCAAATACACGCTGTGACTGTCTGCACCTAACGGAGATTGTAACCTTAGTTTGTGGGTGGGAATTAGAAATCCCTGCCGAGCGGCAGATAGCTAAGGAGGACTGGAAAAATACAATATCTTGGCTGAAAAAGAACAGGCCTGAGGGTTGGTGAGATACTGGGTACTGGCACTATTAGCATAAGAATAATGCAAACTTTCAAAGGACCAGAGGAAAGCATTAACAACCAAAAGACCACCTTAAGGGGCTTTCTTGTCTAAAACACCCCCACTTAAATCACCAAGCATGGGTATTGTGCAAGTGTATGAAATGCTCAAGTAGGTGCTATTGCTCCCCAATAAAGAGGCACCTCCACTGTCTGAACTGCCGAGAGTATAGAGAGCAAAAGGACCAGGAAAATGCTGTAGTATAACAAATTCTGTGCGGGTGGGAGTTACTCATACCTGAAATTTGGGAAATTCCCAAGGAGAGGTGGGAGCAAGAATTGCGCTTATGTGCAGTACGATTTGCATGGAAATGGAACAAGCGGCGTAAAGAGGGCAAGACCGGGTTGGCCTCTGCACCCGCCTTAGGTATAGTCCGGCCACGAGCAGCAACCTCGGAGGGCATGAGACAAGGGGGTGTATGCCATACCGGACCTCTGATTACAGAAGTAGCGGTCATAGTAATCACATGTATCCTCACTTGGGTAGCCCCAGGCAATGCAAACCCGGAAAATCCCTGCTCCAAGTGCAACTGCCTTACACAATGGGGCAGTCGTGCTTCTCATCTAACCTGGCACAGGACAGTGAATAGCGCAGGTTATTATAAAACATCCATAGAAACTTGTAATTATAAAAACACTCACTATGGGTAGCCAGGTTAAAATCCTCAGGGGGACACCAGCTCGGGCTACCGTGTCCGAAGGGACAGTTTGTTTGTTTTGCCAAAGCAGGAATGTGGAGCATTTCAGACGGTGGGGGGGTGCACAAGACAGAATTACAAAGGAACTAACAAAACAAAGAGTGCAAGCTCTCCAAAGCATTCCAAAACAGGCTAAGAAGTTTTTTTTGTTGTTGTTTTTGTTTTTTTTTTTTTCTTTTGTGTGCAACCGCTGGGTTATTAATTCTTCCTTGTTCAATTCCCTGTTTCATCTGGCTAATCACAAGTGTTGTCCAGAGATTGCAGGTAATCACCGTGCCTATGGAGTCAAAACAGGCTGCTTCTGGAACAGCACAAAAAAATAATGGTATTGAAGAAACAAAACAGCATTGGGGACCCTCTTGAAGAAGCCAGATTAATCTGTAAAATGTCAAATGTAACACTGAAGTCTGAATAAAGATTGTGGCTCAAGCCAACATAACTGACAAAAAAAAGAAAACGGGGGATTGTGATAAATGAGTGAATGATAAATGCTGGCTTTCGCATATATGAATTTAACATTTAGAAGTGATGTGTACTGTATAAAAATAATGTTAAGATAAAATATAATTAAGTAGAATCAAGCTTAGGGTAAATTGTAACTTCAAGATAGTTGTAATATGCTAGAAAATGTAATAAGAAATACATGGTAATAAATGTCTTTTAAGTTGATAAAACACAGAGCCAGGGATCAAGACATCCTAAAGAAACAAAGAAGATAACTACCAGCATCCCAGGAAATCTGTTATCTCTACTACACCTCCCAAAAGGAACTGTCACCTACAAATTAAGTTGGAACTGAGGAAACATAGACGGGAGGATTTCAGCCTTCAGTTCTGAGACAATCCAGAGGGTCTGAAACTCCAAGACAGGCGCCTTCACTGGCAGAAGGGGGCAAGGATTGGAGGGGGGGAGTTGAGTGAAGTGTAAATTACCTTCTAGGCTTAACGAATATGTAAGAGTTAAAGAAAGTACTTAAGCTCACTGTGCAATGGATGGGGGTGCCTCTGGCAAAATTGCTAAGCACCCAGTGCTGTTTTGCCTTTGCTCTATTGATAAATACTCAATATTATACAGTTAAAATTTCGGCCCCTGAATTCATTTATAACAGACAAGATATGATCTCACTTCCTTCCCCTTTGTTCCAAGAGCGGTCACCCCGGGGATAGCTGCACCTGGCAGCGTGTGACAGCCAGCCCGGATGGCCAGGGACAGCGGGATGGCAGGGAAGGTGGCACTGCTCCTGTGGGGTGAGTGCCCCGGGCACAAATCTGACGTCCCGGGGATGGGTCTCGGTGAGGCAGAGAGTGGTGGGGAGGGGGCACAGGGGGGCTGCGGGGTCCCCTGAGGCCCCCAATGCCAGCAGAGACAGTCTGTGGGGGTGGACGCTGGTGTGACCAAGGTTGTGTTGTGGCCGTAGGGAAAGGAGAAGGGTAACAGGAACATGGGGACATGAACGGGGGGGGACAGCAATGTGGGGTCAGGGATGTCGGGACAGGTGCCATGGGTCTGGGGGATCTCTGGGGTCAGGGCCAGGGGGCCAGGGGGCCAGGGGTGCAGGGATAGGGAGAAGGGGACAGACACCGTGGGGTGGTGGGGAGAAGAGCTTTGGGGCTGGAGGGGGTGACCTGAGCCAGCACGGGATGTCCACAGTGTCCCCATGTCCTGCCTTAGCCTGGGGTGGCCACAGTGTCCCCATCCTTAAGACGTCCCTGCCACTCTGGTGTCCCATGGGGACAGTTTGGAGACAGCCCCCACACCCGTCTCCTGGTGCCGCTGTCCCCACAGAGCCACCCCCACCCAGCCCTGTCCCTTCTCCCTTCCAGCCCAGACCCTCGGCCTCGTTGGTGAGTCCTTGGTGGATGCCTTGTCCCCACCCTGCTGTCCCCAGCCCTGTGCTGGCCCTGGCAGGCTGGTGTCCCCTGGTGTCCCCTGGTGTCTCTGGGTGTCCCCTGGTGTCCGCTGGTGTCCCCTGGTGTCCCCTGGTGTCTCTGGGTGTCCCCTGGTGTCCGCTGGTGTCCCCGGCATCCCCTGGTGTCCCCTGTCACCCGCAGGTGCCCAGACCACGCAGCTCCTCGTGGATCCCCCCTGGACACCGGCGGTGCTGTGGGACCAGGTGACACTGACCTGCTGGGGCTTGGGGACCACCAATGCCACCACCTGGTACAAGGATGGGCAGCGCTGGGGGATGGAGGGACAGGATCAGTTCACTGTCACTGAGAGTGGCACCTATGAGTGTCACAGACCCGGCACTGAGCTCAGCGACCCTGTGAGCATCACAAAGAGTGAGAGGCTTTGGGTCCCCACCGCACGGATCCAGGAGCACAGGTGGGGTCTCCTGGGGTCACTGTGACGGCGCAGGACCCCTGGGTCATAGGTGTCCTGGTTTGTTCCCCTCTGTCCCTGGCAGAGAGGGACATAGAGGGAAGAGGGTGCAGGAGGGGTCACCTGAGGTCACCAGGGATTTCGGGACCCCTGGGGTGACAGGTGACCCCAGTGGGTCCCACTCTGTCCCTAGGAGTGATTATAGGGATTATTGGTTCCCTGTTGTTCCTGGTCCTGCTCGTGGCTGTCATCATGCCCTGGCACCGGTGGCACCGCATGAGTGGGTGACAATGGGGGACAGGGGTTGTGGAGAGTGGTGGGAAGGCCCCCAGAGTGGGGGGACAATAAGGCAGCACCCACAGCCCTGACGTGAGAGGGGCTGAACGCCCCATGAGGTTTCTCGGGCTCCTGTGGAGTTCAGGGAGGTGTTGGAAGGTCGTGCAGGGATGTTGGGGGTTCTTTCAGAGATCCTGGGGGACTTTGGATGTTCCTTCTCCCTGCCGGGCTTGGAGTTCTCAGGGCTGAGTGAGGTGGGGGCACTGGGGTGGTCCAGAGTTTCTGGGGGGCTTCAGGGATGCCCGGGTGTCCTGGAGGGATTTGTGGGTCCTGTGGGGGTTCAGGATTCCTGTGCGGGGTCAGGGCCCCAAGGACCCCACAGTCACCCCCACCTCTTTCCTTTGCAGCCACCAGGAAGCACCAGGACAGGTGAGTGGGGGGCTCCAGCCATGACCCCCTTTAACCCAAACCCCCAGGATTTCCCATCCCCTCCCACACACCCCCTTATCCCCACAGGCCCCCCCCCGGAACCCACAACACCCCCAGTGGAAGACCCCCGGGTGACCTGCGCAGAGCTGCTGGGGCCAAATGGGCCACCGTGGGAACCCAGTGACATCTACAAAGATCTACAACCAAAGTTGTGACACTCTGGGAAGTGGGCGGCACTGGGGACACTGGGGGTACTGGGGGCACTGGGGGCACTGGGGTTTCCTTCCACAGCTCCTGTGCTTGCCCGTCCCCTATGGGTGGTGGTCACAAGTCGGGCAGGGCTGCACAGGGCACGCATTGCTCCCCATTCCCCACACCAAGGACCACGAGGGGCTCCCCTGTCCCTGTTCCTGTACCCCCAGGTAATCCCCACTCCCCTCCCAGTGCTCCCAGTAACCCCAGGGGCTCCTTATCCTCTTCTGAGCACCTCCCTATTGCTCCCAGAAAGTCCAGGGGCTCCGCATTCCCCCTCTCAGTACCCCTCTGATCCCAGTGGCCTCCCATTCCTCCTCCCAATGCCAGAAAGGCACAGGACCCCTGATTTGAAAGCCAAATGAAACTTTTTGGTTAAACCGGCAGAAATGGTGTTTCCTTGTTCAGCTCTCTCGGGCTTTAGCAATGGGATTCTCCAATTTTGGGCTGCCACTAAAAACCAGGGGCAGCTGTCCATCCCAGTGGAGGCACAAAAGGCAAAGATCCCAAAGGGCTGAGAGTAGAATAATTTAACCTGGAGCTCCGTTCCAGAGGGTGGGAAGTCACGTCGTCCCTCCTGTTCTGATTGAGGATTTGCCCATGGGAAAATGGAGCAGATTTATCCTTGAAGAATTTCCTGCAGTGGTTGTTGTTCCTCTCAGCTCCTGTGCCTTTGCTGCCAGGGCTCAGGTGTGGTTTCCATCCCAATTTCTTCTGTCCCCTCTGTGGTCCTTGTTATGGATTTAGGCTTCTCAGTGAATTTCTTCCCATGATCATGCTGGAGACGCTGGCAGGAGGAAGGGGTAAATCCATGATGGACAGCAGCAAGTGGGCACACACAAAAGGCGTGGCTGAGAGCCTCACACACCAACGGAATCATTTGGCCAGGGGAGGGCCATAGGGGCTGGGCAGTTTGAGCTGCTGGTGCTGTGTGGCGCTCCGGGAGCGGGAGCTGTCCTTGGTGCCGGTGCCGGGAGCCGTGCGCTCTCGCCCTGGGCTTTCGAAAGTGCCGGAGCTCAGCACCGCCATGCCTGTGCCCTGCCTGTGCCCGCTGCTGGCGAGAGGATCCCGGCCGGCCCCGCTGACTCCGACTGGGGCAACGTCCAGTGCCGAGACCGGACACGGCCCGCGTGGGTTTGCAGGGGAGCACCCCCTTCTGTCCCTGCCGTGCCGGCGCCAGTTGTTACCACCCGGGCAAGTTCTGAGCTTGCACTGGACCCCTCGACAGCTTCGAGTGAGTCCCTGCAGCCTTTGCCTCCTGAAGCCTCCACAGCTTCCTGCCAGCTGTTGTCATAACCACACCAATGTGGAAAAAAAAGCACTGAGCAGGTTGAAAGCTTTCTTTATTGTCTTGCTATTTCTGTTCTGTTCTATTTATTTTCTAGTAAAGAACTGTTATTCCTTTTTCTACATTTCTGCCTGAAAGCTCCACAATTTCAAAGCTATAATAATTTGGAGGGCGGACACTTCCTTCTAATCCAGGAAGGCTTCTGCCTTCCTCAGCCGACATTGCTCTTTTAAACCAGGACACTTTCCTATGGAAAAGAGCCATTCTTCGAGGCCAGGTGCCTGCTGCCAAAGTGGGATCCTGCCTCCTGAAGTTGCGAATGTCCATGGATTTCTCCCAAATGAAACCTGCCAGGATCAGCAGCTCAGGCTGGCCTTGGACGCCTGGAGCAAGAAATTTAAAATGTTGGGAGTGATGCAGACGGGCACCGCCATTCCCCAGAGCACCCTCACCCCACTGCCAGCTCCAGCCCTGCCCGGTGCCCCCAGTGCCCAAAGCCCCGTACCTGGCATTCCCTGAACAGTTTCTGATCCCTGGATCTGCTCTGGAGCCTCTGCCAGTCCCGGCCCTGGGGCTGGCAGGGGGCACAGCTGGGCGAGCAGGGGAGGGCTGGAAGGGAGGCTCTGGAATAGAGGGGCCGGGGTGGTGGAGACCAGGGACCCTGGGGACGTGCCAGCACGTAAGGAGAGGAATCTTGGACTCAGAGCCCTGGCGTAGGTCACCACTGCCATCGCGCTACAAGTGCCGGGACTGTCACCTGTCATGGGGTGTGGGGACCAATGGTGGTGATGTTTCCAAACTGACTGTGACAGTGTGTCCAAAGCCACTGTCGCAATGTGTCGGGACTGACTGTTGCCATGGCAATGCCCCCAACAGCTCCCTGGACTCCCGGGCACCCTGGAACAAGTTGAGGGGCACTGGGCAGGGTCTGCCCAGAGTTGGGAAGGGCAAATCCAAGGGATGGCATAGATGGAATTGCAGCAGGCAAGAGAAGCCATGTTGTGGTGATCTCAACCATCTCGGCAGCTACCAAGGAGCCAAGAGGTCCCAAGACAGCAGACGCACGGTGGTGGGACAGCTCTGAGGTGTGAAATACCCCCTGAGTGTTGGTTGGATGGTCTCTCCCTACATTATGTTAATCCTCCTTTGTTGATTGGCCTTGACCTGATCCCTCGCTCCGCCACTCCCTTCCCCGCATTGGTGGTCGTTGTATCCCCCTGCCTTCTCCCCAGTCCTATTGGCCCTGTATCTCTATCCATGGTCACTCAGGGTTATTCGGCCTCTTTTGCTGATGTGCACCTTCGAGAATAAACCATCTTCAGAACTCCACGTGACTGGGACCTCTGTTCTTTGTCTCTGGTGACGCACAAGCTCTCCAAAGCTCTTGGGTGAGTGTGTGTGCCTTCCATGCGTGAGAAAACGATCTGCCAGCACAGTACCAAGCTGTACTGGCCGTAGTGATCTCTTTGAGCCATAGAGACACTTTCGGTAAATGCAGAGCCCTATTCCACTCCACCACCACTCTGCGTCAGAGCCAGAGGCTGTGAGAGGAACAGCCCTACAGGCAGCAAGCACAGGGAGGTAGGAGGGGCATGAGGGGCTGCAGGTGCCAGAGTGGGGATTTCAGGGAGCCCAGAGGGCATCGTTGGGCTTTGGCAGAGCTGTTGTGGAGACAGAGGCAATTCCACAGCTCAATCCCTGGCCTGGGCTCTCCCCGGACCCTTCTGCTGTGGGGCTGCTGAGGGTGCAAGAACAACAGGGACCAATGGACAGCACAACAGGACCCCGTCAGTAGCATGGCACTGACTGGGACTGCGGGACCCCATCCCCGGGATGAGCCGTGATCTGGAGAGCTGGGAGTACACAGCCAGAGCCACTGAAAATCCAAGGGACCAACATGGCCAGCACGTGAGTCCGGTGGAGAGTGGCCACTGACAGGGACTGTGGGGGCTGGAGCCAAGTGCCAGCCCCACTGAGACCGGCTGTGCTGGACATGCTGGAACTCCAGGATGAGCTGGAGGCCAAGGCAACCAAGTGGTGCCAACATGGACATTGCCAATGCCTTTGTCCCCATTGTTTTGGCAGCAGAGGGCAGGACACAGTTTGCCTTGATCTGGAGGGGCACCCAGAGCCCCTGGAACCACCTGGAAGCACAGCCCCACCCTGTGCCATGGATGGATCCCAACTGCCCTGGAAAAAGGGGAGGCTCTGGAACATCAACAGTGCCTTGGTGACATCATCATGTGGGGGAACACGGCAGAGGAGGGTTTTGAGACAGGGGAGAGGAGAATCCAAAGCCTCCCGAAGGCCGCTTTGGCCATCAAAACAATGAAGGCCCAGGGCCCTGCCAGGTTCCTCCTGGTGGACAAAACATGCCAGGGGAAATGTCTGGGGTTTGTTCCTTGTCGGGGGCTTTCCCTGGAAATCATTCCTTTTGTGACTCTTTTGATTCTGAATCTTGTTCCTGTTGTTGGTTTTCTTCTCTCGTTGCTGTTTGCAGGAAATTGTTCTTCTCTCAGCCCTTTGTGATCTTTGCCTTTTGTGCCTCCACTGGGAGGGGCAGGGGCAGCAGCCCCTGGTTTTTAGTGGCAGCCTAAAATTGGAGAATCCCATTGCTAAAGGCTGAGAGAGCTGAACAAAGAAACACCATTTCTGCCAGTTTAACCAAAAAGCTGCATTTTGGGATGAACAACAGGGAAATGGGACCTGTGCCTCCCTGGCACTGGGAAGTGGAATGGGGAGTCACTGCAATCATGGATGCTGGGAGGGGGAATGGGAACCCCTGAGTGTTCTGGGAGCACTGGAGGGGCACAGGGAAAGGGGGAGCTTCTGGGGGTACTGGGAGCACTGGGATTGAGAATGGGGACACTGGGAGGGGGAGTAGAGAGCTCCACATGGTACTGGGAGCACTGTGGAAAGAGGAATGGGGAAGTTGCTGGGGGTACTGGGAGCGCTGGGATGGGGAGTGGGGAACCACTGGGGGTGCTGGAAGTGAGACAGGGGAACCCCTGCTGGTACTGGAAGGAGGATTGGGAAGCAGTGGCCACCCTGTGCAGCCCCCCTCCCCCAACGTGTGACCACCTCACTGGACATGATGGGCAACCAGTGAAGCTGAGAGGAACGGGGGGTCCAGTGTACCCCAGTGCCCCTTTGGTGGCCCCAGTGTCACAGCAGATTGCCAATGATGTCACTGAGTTCCTGCAGTCACTCATGGGCTTCTGGCACCTCTGCGTAGGTCACCTGGGGGTCCTGGTGCACAGTGGTGTGGGGGAGCCCTGTGAGAGATACTGGTTGGGGGGACCTGGATGGGGGTGACACCCACGGGTAACTGTTGGAGTTTGGGGGGCGGCGGAATTTTTTTCCCCTTTCTGTTGCTAGGTAACCAACAACCAGGTACTTAAGAAGACAAAAGATGTGGCTGGGGGTGTGACGAGGAGAGTATCTGGCCATCAGTAACTTCTCACTCTCACTGGATTTGGGGAAGGGGAAGAGCGGAAACTGCTCTCTCCTTTTCGCAGCATCTGTGGAGAAGCCCAGCTCTGCACTGCTTTCTCTTCCTTGCTGGGGTGAGCTTTCGTTCAGGGAAAAAGCACAGGATTCCAATCCCCTCTTCCCCTTCTGGAGTGAGCATCTTCCCGGCTGCGCTTGCAGCTGCTGGGAAGGGGGCCTGACTGCCGCCACCCCATACCCCGCCTGCTGGAACGCACTGCCACAACTATGGTGTTCCTGCTACCTTTTGGGGACAACCCTGGGTGAGCCAGTCCTGTCGCTCCATCTCCCTACTCTGAGCTCCCTGCTCAGCCCATCCTGCTCATGCCATCCCTGCGCAGCCCGTCCTGCTGCGCACCAGTCGCTGCCCAGCCCGTCCTGCTGCACACCATCCCTGCCCAGCCCATCCGCCATTGCCCACATGAGACCTGCCCTTGCTCGACAGCGCCCCCTGCAGCTGTGCGGGAGCCATCACACCTGCCCTGCCCGGCCGGGAGCCAACAGCGCCCCTGCTGACTGTGACCGTGACTGCACCAAACGGGAAAGTGCCTGGCAGCCCAGGGACATCTGCCACCGCGTTTTTGATTTTGTTTGTTGTTACTATTGTTGTTATTGATTGTCTGCCTCGTTAGAGATACGAGTAAAGAACTATTATTCCTTTTCCCATATCTTTGCCTGAAAGCCCTTGATTCCAAAGTTATAATAATTCAGAGGGAAGGGGGGTCACATTCTCTATTCTAAGGGAGGTTCCTTAGCAGACACCTGTCTTTCAAACCGAGACCTTCCTTAGCAGACACCAGTCTTTCAAACCAAGACAGTGACGTGTCCCTGTTCCTCCCTGTACTCACCCCCTGCCTGCTCAGTGCCTATGATGTGGGTGTACAGCACCTCCCCCTCTTCCCAGGGGGCTGAAGCCTCCAAGGGGCCCCTGTGGGAAACAAAGGGGGTGTGGAGGGGATCTGCAGAGGAGGGAAAAGGGGATCCATGGCTGTAGCCCCCCACTCACCTGTCCTGGGGCTTCCTGGCTGCTGCAAGGAAAAGTGAGGGAATGACTCTCACATCCCCAGGGAGCCTGAATCCTCCAGGGACCCTGGGTCATCCAACCCCACATGGGATCCCCCTTTCCCTCCAGGGCCTCTGAGCACTCCCCAAAGCCCTCAGAAGCACTGAACCACCCCGACCTTCCTGTGGCCTCTGAGTTCCCAGGACCCCATGCCCAGCAGGGAGATGCACCCCCCAGATCCCCCCAAGATCCCTCGAGACCCCTCAACATCCCTGCACAGCCCTCCAAGACCTCCCGAGAGACCCCAGGAGCTCCCAGTAAAACCCTAATGCTCCTCAAGGCCCCCCCCCCGGTATGACCCAGGAGTCCCTGAAGACCACCCCCCAAACATCCCAGGAGCCAGAGCCAAGGTCACTGGGGGCTCAGCCCCCACCATGTCAGGAGCTGTGGGTGCAATCCCATTCCCTCAAATATTGGTGTCTCTCTCCAATCCAAGGATGCTTGTCCACCCCCATTGTCACCTACCCATGTGCTGCCACCACTGACAGATCATGATGAGACCCAGGAGCAGGACAAGGAACAACAGGAACCTGTCTACCCCTGCAGCCACTGCTGGGGGATAAGGGATTCTGTGCATGGCTCCACCTGGAGACAGAAGGTCCTCATCACCCAGGGCGGTGACCCATGGTGGCAGTGGCTGTCACCCGGAGTGGGTTGGGATGAGGATGTGATGGGTGGGATGGGCAATGCCATGACTGGTGAGTGCCCCCATCCCCGCACTCACTGTGCTCCGTGATGCGGAGCCGGGCACTGCTGTTCTGCACGGCACCCTCCTCGGAGCGCACCTCGCAGCTGTAATTGCCCGAGTGGGACACACCCACGGCGGGCACCAGCAGCTGTGGGGACCCCTGTAGGCCCCCCACCAGCTGCCCGTCCCGGTAGAAGAGGTGCAGGAAGGGGAGCTTGGGGCTGCAGGGGACTGGGAGTGCTGAGGCAGCTGAGATTCAGGGGGGAGCCCCCGATGGGCTCGGGGGGACCCTCCAGCACTGGCACCGTGAAGAGCTGTGGGAAGGAGACACAGGAGGAGATTGTGGCCCCAAACCAGCAGGGGAGGGGCTACTGGGGTGCAGGATTGTGGGGGTGCTCACTGTTCACTGTCAGGAGGGGAACACGGTGATGCACTGCCTGCTGGGGATGGGAGAGGGAATACCAGGGTATGGGGGTGTTGGCTGTGGGGGTGCTCACCCTCTACTGTCACTGTCACCGGCACTGACTCCAACCATTCGATGCCCACCCAGCCCCTGCAGCGGTAGCAGCCGCTGTGTTTCAGCTGCAGGGGGGACAGGGACAACTCCGTCCCATTGAGGGGTCCCTCCAGATCCTTCTCCTCGTGGTAAAATTGCACTCTGGTAACAGACTTGTCCATCCAGCACCGGCAATGCAGTGTCACCGTGTCCCCCTTCAGCGGCACCTGTGCCAACACCTGCAGCACCAGCCGGTCTGTGGGACAGAGGGGTCCTGTCACACTAAGGGACTCAAGAGGGGTCCGGGATAGTCCCCATTACACCAGGGACCAGTGGAAATAGTCCCCAGTGTCTGCTGAGCCTCCAGCCACCAGAGGTGGCCCCATCACAGCCTGGAGCACCACAGGGGTCCCACCACACTGGGATGCACTGGTGTGCACTGGAACAAAGTGGTGTTTGTGCACAAGGAACCAATGGGATGAGCTGGGATGTCCCCATGTGCAGGGGACAGGCCCTCATCAAAACAAGGACGTGAAGCAACCCATGGGCAGGGGCCCACCCAGACCCCTCAAAGGGGCACAGGTGCCCATCCCCCCACTCACCATTTAAGACCCTCACAGGGGAGCTCAGCCTGGTGCCAGCTCTGTGACACTGGTAGGTGCCACTCTCGTTGGCAATGAAGTGCTCAGGTGCTTTCTGCCACAAGTGCTGCCAGTCCTTGTACCAGGTGGTGGCATTGGGGTTCCCTGAGCCCTGGCAGGTCAGTGTCACCTGGTCTCACAGCACCGCCGGTGTCCAGGGGGTCTCCACAAGGAGCTGGGTGGTCTGGGCACCTGTGGGTGACAGGGGACACCAGCCTGCCAGGGCCAGCATGGGGCTGGGGACAGTGGGGCAGGGACATGGCATCCCCCAGAGGACTCACCAGCCAGGCCGAGGGTCTGGGCTGGAAGGGAGAAGGTAGAGGGTCTGGGTGGGGGTGACCACATAGGGACAGCAGCCCCCAGGTTTTGTGGTGTGAGGACTGTTCCTAAACTGTCCCCATGAGGTCACTTGCTCTTGTGGGGAAGTGCCCGGGGATGGTCCCCAACATGTCTGGAGAGGCCATGGGACATGTCTGTGTCACAGCTGCCCACACACCACATCTGTGTGGCACAGACATCTCAGGGACAAGAACAGTACGTCTACCCCACGCTGAGGAGGAATATAGGGACACTGTGGATACCCCAGGCATGGGGACACCATGGCCACCCCAGGCTGGCACAGGTCACCCCCACCAGCCCCATGGCACCTGTCCCCATGGCCCACCCCCATTGTACCCCTGTCCCTTTTCCCTGGTTCTGCATCCCTGTGTCCCTGTCCTTGTTCCCCCACCTGCCCCACTCCCAAGAAGCCTTCCGCCATATTCTTGTCCATACATCCCTTTACCCTTCTTCCTGTGCCCATCATTACACTCCTGTCTCTCCCTTTTTGTCTCCATGACCACCCCACAACCCTGGTCACACCAGTGTCCCCCCACATGGAGTGGCTCTGCTCGTGTTGGGGACCTCTGCAGCCCCCCTGTGCCCCCTCCCCACCACTCTCTGCCTCCTCAGGGCCCATTCCCGGGGCATCAGGCCCATGCCCGGGGTACTTACCCCACAGGAGCAGCACCACCTTCCTGGCCATCGCAGTGTCCCCAACCATCTGGGCTGGCTGTCACACACTGCTGGGGCCACCTGTCCTTTTTTGTGGTGCTCTTCGGCCAAAGGGGGCAGAAGCGAGGTCACGTTTTGTCCCTATGTGTAGGTGGCCCTTGTTGGGGGCAGGGTGGGGCAGGGTGGAAACACAGCAGGGGACAAGCTGGGGACTTTATGGGATAGTCTGGGAACACTGTGGGACATGGTGTTCGCAGGCGTGGGGGGCTCAGGAGATGTGGGGAGCTAAGGATAGGGTCTCAGGGCAATGTGGTGCCCAGGGATGGGGTCCCAGGACAATGCGGACAGAGGTGGAGGGGAAATCACAGGGGATGGGGGTCTGGGGAATATGGGTCCCCATGGAAGGGGGGTTCCAGGGGTGGGGGTCCCAGGGGAACATGGTCCCCAGGGATATGGGGTCATGGAATGCAGGTCCCAGGGATGGGGGTCCTGAGGGAATGGGGGGCCAGAGGGATGGGGTGATGGTGATGGAGATTATGGGGAATGGGAGTCGCAGTCCATAAGGAAGGGAGACATAAGGAATGGGGGTCCCATGGTTTGGTTCCCAGGGCAATGGGGGTCCCAAGGATAGGCAATAGCTAGGTGGGCATGTGGGTCACAGCTCCTTCACTGAGTGCCTCAGATTTTGGGGTGACCCAGGGCCCTGCTTTGGCCCCACAAGGTTCTCGTTGCCTGGGAGGGCATCACACAGGGGTCCCAGGTAGCTCTGCTTCTTTGCCCACCACACCCTTTTCCTTTTTCTTCCGTATTTCTATTTTTTCCTTATTTTCATCACTTTTGTGCCACACCCCCCAGCCACACAATTTGTTGCTCAGTGATTCCAGGGAGCACCTGAGGAGGCAACAGGTTAGGAAGACACTGGGGAGGGGGAGAAAGAGGGTGCGAGGGGTGCAGGGCGGGGTGGGGGGATTGTGGGGGATGGGAGTTTCCGGCTGTGTCCCCCCAACTCTTTCACTTTCTATTTCCTGCAGCAGAAGGAAGGGGCTGTTTGTGTTGAGAGTCGGACAGGGGGGTGGGTTCAGTCCGGGGGGGCACATCCAGAGGGGTCCTGACCCTGTTCCGTGGGGGTCTCTGTTCTGGAGGTGACACACCCAGGGGGGATTCTGTTCCATGGGTGACACATTCTGGCCGGGGTGTTCTGTCCTGGGGGATGGTGGCTCTGGGGGCTCCAGACTATTCCATGCTTGCTCATCCCTGGGAGGATCTGAGCTGGGAAGAGCAGCTTGGGAATGGAGGCCCAGACAGGAAGGAGCTCCCAAACTCCTCCTTGCAGCCTGTGCCCATCCAAGGCTGGGGCCCAGCCATGGCACAGCCCCACTGCCCAGGGATGGCCATTGGCCAGCGCTGCTCTGGCCAGCCCCAGGGGACAGCCAGGACCTGAGGCTTCCAGCCACCCCCTTGGCTTTTATTCTCACAGCTTTAGAGCTGCTCCAAGGTGAGAATTGTGTGGGGGAAAAAGGGCTGGCTGTGGTTTGCTGAGCCCTGCAAGAAGCACAGAAACCAATGGGAGCCCAAGCAGTGGCTCTGCGAGGGCCTGTGATGGTTTTGAGAGCAGGGCTGGCTGGAACCCCCGCCTGCAGGGGCAGCTGTGAGGGAAGCAGTCCAGAAATGCAGCAATTGATCATTTTGTCCCTCTGGCCAAAGGACTGGGAGAGCCCCAAAACTCCTGCAAAGACAACACCAATCTGCTCAACAACCTGACCTGGACCTTCCTTCCTGTACAAAACCTGCAGCCCTTTGGAAGCTTCTGGAATGAATGTTTGTTTTCTGGATGTGGCCACCAGATGAGAGGGAAATGTGTGGAAATATCGAGCAGTGGCCGTCCACACATGGATCTGGAGAATAGGGGGTGAGAGCAGGAGCAGGGAGTGCCCAGGCAGGAGAATTCAGGGCAGGATGGAGTGGATTTACCAGGGAATCAGACCTTGAGGGACACACAGGCATTTCCACAGATTGCTGTGCAGTGGTCCAAGGACGGACAGAGTTGTTCCCTTTTGGGAGCAGAATCCATGGGACGTAAATCAAGTCTCAGGGTGGGAATGAGAAAAATGGAAGAGTTCCTAAATATGGCCCAATAAAAGCCTTCTCTGTTGGGTGGGTTGCTGCCCAGCAGCCAGAGAACAATCCCATGGACCTGTTGGACACTCAGGGACATTCCTCACTCTGTATTATTCACAGGCAAACGCTGCTGTGGGATGCACCAATGGGCTCCTAAAGGGAACAATAAAGTCTCAGTTCTTCGTGATTTGTTTGAGTTTTCACTGTGAGCATATCTTTGGGAGAGCAACTATTAAAACGACCTATATACCAGGCTATTTTGTCATTGTCAGCTTGATTTTGGCTGAGTTTATTTTTCTTTACTGGAAAAGAAATGGTGTGGGAAAAGCATTTTACCCTTATCCTATAGATGCATAATTTTGTATGAACCACCTGGCAATGAGGGAATTCAACCAAATTTAGCCTGGGAGTTACCATTGTCAGGGGCAGGTTGTGACAGGGCATCCCTGAATTTGGTGCATCCCAGAGGTCACAGTGGGGACAGAGGGACTGGCCAGGGCCCCCCGGGACAGGGATTCCCCAGGACATGGGAACTGCAGAACAAGGACCCCCCAGGACAAGACCCAGGCGTCACCACACCAGAGGAGACTTTTTCCTCCAGGGCAAGGCCCCTCTGGATGTGCCCCCCTGGACAGAACCCACCCCCAGCCCCAGTCTGACTCTCAGCGTAAATGAAGGGGAAAGAGAAAGTGAAAGTGGTGGGGGAAGCACAGCCTGAGAGCTCCATCCCCCACAGGCCCCCTTTTACCCCTCCCTGGCTTCCCCAAACCCATACCTGCTCAGGTGCTCCCTGGGATTGCCGAGCCAGGAAATGGGGGGTGGGAGGGGGTGGTGTGGAAGTAAGGAAAATAGGGAAAAATAGAAAGAGGGAAAAGCCCAGGGGTGTGTGGGGCACAGACCCAGAGGCTCCCAGGACAAGCCTCAGGTGCCCCCCAGGCTATGAGCACCCTGTGGGGGCTGTGCTGGGCCCTGAGTCACCCCAAAATCTGAGGTACCCAGTGAAAGAGCTGTGACCCACGTGCCCACCCAGCCACGGCCCATCCCTGGGACCCCAATTCCCCTGGGAACCCAACCATGAGACCTCCATTCCCTTGGGAAAAAACCATGGGACCCCCATGCCAGGACTGCCATTGCCCAGGATCCCTTTTCCCTTCATCCCATCCCTTGGGCCCCCCTTCCCCCAGAACCCCTATTCCCGAGGGTCCCCTTTTTTAACTGCACACCCCCAATGCTGGAACCCACATTCCATGACCCCAAATCCCTGGGGACCATGTTTCTCCAGGACCCTCATCCCTGGAATCCCCCAAGCCTGGGGACCCTGATTGCCCAGACCCCCATCCCCTCTGACTTCCCTTCCTCTAGACCCCAATTCCCCTGGACCCCAATTCTCCTGGACACCCATCCTTAGCTCCCCACATGCCCTGTGCCCCCCACTCCTGGGAACACATCTCCCACCATGTCCCCAGACCATCCCACAATGTCCCCAGCTTGTCCCCTGCTGTGTCTCCACCCTGCCCCCACCCTGCCCCAACCAAGGGCCACCTACACATGCGGATGAAACGTGACCTTGCTTCCTTCCCCTCTGTCCCAAGAGCTTCCACCCGGGGACAGGTGGCCTCAGCAGTGTGTGACAGCCAGCCAGGATGGCTGGGGACAGCGGGATGGCCAGGAAGGTGGCACTGCTCCTGTGGGGTGAGTGTCCCGGGCACGGGCCTGATGCCCTAGGGATGGGCTCCAGTGAGGCAGAGAGCCGTGTGAAGGGGCATGAGGGGGCTGCCAGGTCCCCTGAGGTCCCCAATGCCAGCAGAGCCACTCCGTGGGGGTGGACTCCAGTGTGACCAGAGTCATGGGGTGGCTGTGGGGACAGGAACAGGAGGACAGGAGTAGGGGAACTGGGATGTGAGGAGATGAACAGGGGAACAGAGATGCATGGACAAGGTTGTGGCAAAAGGAACCTTGGGGCTGGGGCAGCTGTGGGGACAGGGACAGGGAGACAGGGATGTAGGGACAGGGACAAGGGGATGATAAGGATGATAAGCATGCTAAGGATGGGCCATGGGGACAGGTACCACTGGAATGGGATCATGAGCACAGGCCATGGGGATGTGGCCATGGGGACACATGCTGTGGGGCTGGTGGAGGTAACGTGTGCCAGCATGGTGGTGTCACCATGCCCGGGGTGTCCACACTGTCCCCATGTCCTGCTCGAGCCTGGAGTGTCCAAGGTGTCCCTGTCCTCAAGACCTCCATGCTAAACCGTTGTCCCCATCATGACAGTTTGGGGATAGACCCCACATCCCGTGCCCCAGGTGCTGCTGTCCCCACAGAACCACCCCCAACCAGACCCTCTCCCTTCTCTCTTCCAGCCCAAACCCTCGGCCTCGCTGGTGAGTCCTCAGGGGGATGCCATGTCCCTGCCCTGCTGTTCCCAGCCCCATGGTGGCCCTGGCAGGCTGGTGTCCCCTGTCACCTGCAGGTGCCCAGACCACCCAGCTCCTCGTGGAGCCCCCCTGGACACCAGCGGTGCTGTGGGACTGGGTGACACTGACCTGCCAGGGCTCGAGGACACCTGGTGCCACCACCTGGTACAAGGACGGGCAGCTCTGGTGGAAGGAAGGACCTGACCCCCTCACTGTCACTGAGAGTGGCACCTACAATTGTCAAACACCCAGCACTGGGCTCAGCTCCACCGTGACAGTCTTAAATGGTGAGCAGGGATCTTGAATTATCAGGGTGGCCCCCGATCGGTCTGGGTGGGCTCCACTCCATGGGTGGCCCCACACCCTTTGTGCAGCAAGAGTCCCTCCCCTGCACATGGGGACATCACAGTGCACCCCGGTGCATCCCAGTGCATCCCAGTGTCATGGGACCACTGTGGTGCCCCCAGTGATGTGGAGTTGCCCTTAGTGTCTCTGGGGTCTCCCGTGCAATGGAAACTCTCCCCAGTGATCTCCAGTGCCATGGGGTCCACCTCGGATCTGTCTTAGCATTATCAATGTGACAGGACCTCCCTGTCCCACAGACCAGCTGGTGCTGCAGGTGCCAACACAGGTGCTGCTGGAGGGGGACACGGTGACACTGCGCTGCCGGGCCAGGAAGGACACACCGGACACCAGGGTGCGATTCTACCGTGGGGAGAAGGATCTGGGGGGGTCCCTCAAGAAGGCCGAGCTGTCCCTGTCACCCCTGAAGGTGCACCACAGCGGCCGCTACATCTGCGGGGGCTTGGTGGGCTCGGGAATCTCATTGTGGCATAATTCAGCGCCAGTGACAGTGACCGTGCACGGTGAGCACCCCCACAGCCTGCACCCGATACCGCGACACCCGGATACCTCACAGATTGACATCCCCAAAGCCCCTTCCCAGCAGACTCAGAGTCACAGTCCCCACCTCCCATCTCTTCCCAGAGCTCTTCACGGTGCCGGTGCTGGAGGGTCCCCCCGAGCCCACCGAGGGCTCCCCCCTGAATCTCAGCTGCCTCAGCACCCCCAGCCCCCTGCGGCCCCGAGCCCCCCTCCTGCACCACTTCTACCGCGACGGGCAGTTGGTGGGGGGCCCGCAGGGGTCCCCACAGCTGCTGGTGCCCGCCGTGGGGGTGTCCCACTCGGGCAATTACAGCTGCGAGGTGCGCTCCGAGTGGGGGGCCGTGCGGAAGAGCAGCGCCTGGCTCCGCGTCACGGTGCGCAGTGAGTGTGGGGATGGGCACGGGAGCCCCGACAGCCTCCCCGGGTCCCCCATGCCTTCTCAACACTCTCTCTGTGTCTTTCCATCCCTTCCCAGGTCCCTCCCTGATCCCTGCATCCCTCATCAGGTCCCCTCATTCCACCCTGAGTACACCTTTCCCTCTCTTAGGTCCCTCCATTATCCAAGTTCCCACCATCCCCTCTCTGTGACCCCAAAACCGTCCCTGCGGTCCCCTCCAACCCTCTCCATGACCCCCTTCCTTGAATCTCCCGTCCTTCCCTGGGGTCCCCTCCATCCCTTTCCAAGCCTCTCCTGAATCTCTGGGCCCCTTTCTTCCTCACTGAGATCCCCCCACGCCTCTCTGATCCTCCCCCTCCCTGAGTCCATCACTGCTCCCTGGTGTCCCCAACCCCTCCCGGGTTCCCAATTCCCCTCATGTCCCCCCACAGGGGTCCCAGTCTCAGGGGTGTCCCTGTCAGCGCAGCCCCCTGGGGGACAGGTGGCACTGGGTGACCGCCTGGTGCTGAGCTGCACGGTGGCTGCGGGGACAGGTCCCCTGTCCTTCTCCTGGCACTGGGAAGGCTTGGGGGCACCACTGGGCCCCGGCCCCCGCCTGGAGCTATGCCACGTTGGGGATGAGGACAGCGGCCACTACCAGTGCCGGGTCAGCAATGGGGACAGCGTGGCTGAGAGCCCCACACTGAATGTCACTGTCCTGGGTGGGCAGGACCCCCGGGCTGGGGGTGACCCCCCCACAGCATCCCCAATTCCACACATTCACATCCAACCTCGTCTCCCTGACACCATCCCCAACCCACCCCAGGTCACAGCCCCCACCACTGGGAGTCACATTCCTGACTTAATGGGACTGTCTGGGTCCCGATATCCCCACCCAGGACATGCTACCCATGAGTCCCTCATCCCACCTGTCACATCCCCCACCCCACATCAAGTCAAAGTCACCATCCTGAGCGTGACCCTCTCAGGAGAGTCATACACCTGGGATTGGGGTGATGCCCCCCACGATATGCCTTATCCAGCCGATCACATCCCACCCACACCATTCCACACCCCACACCCGGAGACAACAGCCATTACCCTTGGGCATGGTCCTGGGTGAATGGGACCCTCAGGCTTGTGGTCACCCCATTCACAGTATCCCTCATCTCACCCTCACCTCACCCTCATCCCATCGTCATCCCATCTGTCACATGCCCTCATCCCACACAGGTGAGGATCCCCACCACCATGGGTCACAGTCACAGGTGAAGGGGACCCTCTGTGTCCAGGTGCCACCATGCACAGACTCCCTCATCCCACCCATCCCATCCTCATCCCACCCATCCTACCATCATCCCACCACACAGCAGGTGCCAGCCCCTGCCCCCAAACCCTCAGCCCTGTCTCTGTCCCCACAGTGCCCGTGGCCAATGCCACCATCACCCCTGGCCCCCCGGCACACCAGGTGCACCCAGGTGACCCCGTGACCCTGCGCTGCTCGGTGCAGGTGGGCTCAGCACCTGTCACCTTCACTTGGCTGCGTGATGGGCAGGAGGTGGCCCGGGGTCCCCTCCTGGAGCTTGGGGATGTCGACGTGGGACATTCGGGCACCTACCAGTGCGTGGCCACCAACCAGCTGGACAGGCACCGCGTGTTCCGGGCGCTCAGCCCAGAGCTGGCCCTGGAGGTGACACCACGGGAACACAGAAGCACAGGTGGGGTGACATTTTATCACTGGGGTTGCAGGACGCCCAGAGTGACAGGAGACCCCAATGTGTCCCCCTTTGTCAACAGCAGTGACTGCAGGAGTTGCCGGGTCCCTCCTGTTCTTGGTCCTTCTCGTGGCTGTAGTTGTCAGCTGGCACCGGTGTAATGGTATATGTGGGTGACAATGGGGGTGACAGGGGCCCTGGGGAGTTGGGAAGGTCCCTAAAATTTGGGAGCAATGGGCAGAACCCACAGCTCCTTACTTGGGGGACGCTGAGCCCCTTGTGACTTTTCTCAGTGTCCTCCAGGATTTCGGGAGGTGTTGGAGGGTCATGCAGGGGTGTTGGGGCTTCTTTCAGAGATCCTGGGAGACTTTGGAGGGTTCCCCCGATGAGTTTGTCATTCTGGGGGCTCAGGGATTGTTGAGGGGCTCTGAGGGGAATTGAGGGTTCAGTGGGGTTTCAGGATTCCTGAGTGTGGTCATGGCCTCTGGGACCCCACAGTCACCCCCACCTCTTTCCTTTGCAGCCACCAGGAAGCACCAGGAAAGGTGAGTGGGGGGCTCCAAACATGACCTCCCTTTTACCCCAACCCCCAAGATCTCCCATCCCATCCCACACATCCCTTATCCCCACAGGACACCCCCGGAGCCCCCAACACCCCCAGAGGAAGGGGCAGCGATGTACACCCACATCGTGAGCACCAAGCGGACAGGGCGTGAGTACAGGGTGGGACAGAGTCATGTCACCCATGAATGTCACACCTCAAGCGGATCCCACAGCCAGTGTCTCTTGCAGTGTCCCCTCGTGCCGCCAAACCCCAGGATCCCCAGGTGACCTACACAGAGCTGTCAGGAACCCATGGGTGACTGCAGGAACCCAGTGACATCCACAGGAATGTGCTGTGACAATGGGGGCACTGGTGGGCACTGGGGGGTTCTGGGGGGACTGGAGGACAGTGGGGGACCCTGCCCAGGGGCAGCCACAGATGTGTATCCCCCCCACTGCTTCTGTGGGTGCCCAAACTTCATGGCTAATGTGGTCACAAGTGGGGGATGCCTTGTGAGGCTGTACAGAGCACCCTGAGCTCCCCAGTCCCCTTCCCAGTGCCTCTAGGACCCCCAAGAGCTTCCCCATCCCCCTTCCACTACCCCAAATGGCTCCCCATTCCACATCCCAGTGCTCCCAGTACCCTCATAGAATTTCCCATTCCATCGCCACAGTGCTGCCAATACCCTCAGGGTTTCCTTATTCCCCTTCCCACCACCCCTCCATTGCTCTCAGTACATCCAGGGGCTCCTCATTCCACCTCCCACTTCCAGGGGAGCATTGGACTCATTTCCTGTTATTGGACATAAATTCAAGCTTTTTGGTTAAACTGGCAGAAATGGTGTTTCTTTGTTCAGCTCTCTCGAGCTTTAGCAATGGGATTCTCCAATTTTGGGCTCCCACTAAAAACCAGGGGCTGCTGCCCCTGCCCCTCCCAGTGGAGGCACAAAAGGCAAAGATCCCAAAGGGCTGAGAGAAGAACAATTTCCTGCAAAGAGCAACGAGAGAAGAAAACCAACAGCAACAGCACCAAGATTCAGAATTGTCTCAGTTTGAAAGACAGGTGTCTGCCAAGGAAGATAGGAATCTTTCTAGGATGGAAAATATGGCCCCCTTCCCTCTGAATTATTACAACTTTGAGATTACAGGGCTTTCAGGCAAAGGTATGGGAACAGGAATAACAGTTCTTTACTAATACATATCTATGCATACCAAGAGAAACAACAACAGCAGCAACAACAAACCAAAACAAAATCGCAACAACAGCCTTCTCTCGGCTGTCAAGGACTCTCCCCTTCGGTGCAGTTACAGCCACAGCCAGCAGGGGCGCTGGTGGCTCCCGGCCAGGCTGGGCAGGTGCGATGATTCCCCCGCGGCTGCAGGGGGCGCTGTGGAGCGAGCTCAGCCGTCTCTCTCCACGCGGTAATGGCAGGTGAGCCAGAGGAAGAGATGGAAAAGGGAGTTCTTTACAAACTCACTGGGACAGCCGATCCTAGTGCACCTCTGGATGGTGAGCTGGGCTGTAGCAGGAACCTTGGAAGCAGCGAGCTGGAACAGCAGAGGTGAGCAGACCCAGGGTGACAAACGAAGTGTGGCAGAGACTCCGGGCCATGCCAGAAGCCGTGGGGTATTTGGATGTCAGGTTCAAATGTAGCAAGAAGCCCTGAAGCAGCGGCAGAGAACAGCAGGGGCTGGGCAGGGCATTGCTCCCTGGCTGGCTCGCCTGCGATGGTTGGTCCTGGGCTTGGGCTGTGCAGAGGGGGTGGTCCCGGTGAGGTATGGTGTACTTCCAGGTCCTGGCACAGCTCACACTGGCTCTGGGCTCCCAAGCTGCGGAGAAGCAGAGAAGCAAGCCAGTAAGCTCCAGTCACAGTGCCGAAGGGAAAGAAAAAACTGGGCAAAAACCACATGGCAATTGTATCTCTCATCAGAGGGATCACCGCTGCATGGTCACTGAGATGAAATCACCCCACCAGAAGGAAGCAACTGTCCCTTGCCCCCAACTCTCAGAGGAAATCCTGGGCTGGCTCTCACCCATTGTGGTACACCTGGAGCCAGGGGAGGTGGGGAGGCAGTGACCACCCCAGTCACAAAACAAAAATAGAAATGGATATGGGATAAAAAACATCCCCAAGACAAGAATAAAAACGGTCAGAAAACCAATGATTTCAAGCTAAAGCCCCCAACAATGAACAAACCCTGGTCGCTACACCCAGAATGTTTCCTCTACTAGAGAAGCCCCTGCTCCTGGAAGAGCCAGAGAGTCTCTTCCCCAGCCAGGAGTGAGATGGTATTGAAGAACCGCCCGGTCCTGCCCATGTCCCCGGCTTTGCCTTTGCTTGGGGCAGGACTGATCCCAACTCTCTTCCCTCACACATTCCTCATGTGCCCCATGGGGACTTGATCCCCACCTTTGCTTTGGGCAGGGTTGCATTGGGCAGGGCCAGCTCGACTGGGAGCTCCTGTGGTGCTGAGGGACCAGGGAGCCTTTGCTCCAGGTGTCTCCCAAGGGCTGAAGGTCCCAGAACCACTTGCTCTCCGTGTGTTCTGTAACAGCCCATTCCTGAGTGGGATCTTTCCTGAGGCTGGGGCACCACAGGGAATGGGATCCATCCCCGCAGGGACAGGTTCTTTGGCCCCCCGTGTCTGTGAGGTTGTTTGGAGAATGAGTCCCAGGGTCGCATTCAATTCTTTCTGCAGGGCCATGTTGCCATAAGATTTCCTTTCCCAGGCCCAGGACAATGTTCCCAGGGGCACAGGGAGCATTTCCTGCCATCCAGGGCTTGCTTTGCCCTCCAGAAGCCCCCTGCATTGCCACCACAGCTTTGGAGAGTGTGATCCAGTCAATCTGCTAGGCCTGCCCACACGGGGATTTCAGCCCTAACCCTCCAATCCACAAGGGCTTGACCCACCTGGCCTCACATGATCGCAGCATGTTTCCCTTTCCTGGAGCACGTGGGAGATGGTGTCCATGGGGAAATCCGAATCAGGGCCAGGATGTGTGTCAGGGACTTTCCCTTTGCCCACCCAGCCCAGCCCTGGCAGTCAGGGAGCTGAGTTTCAGTGCTGATCCCTTCTGAGGACGTTCCAAGCCCTTCCTGAGCCCTGCAGGAGCCCCCAGCAGAGCAGGGGATGCCCGAAGGGGGCTGTGAGCCCCTGGGAAGCCCCCGCTGGAGCAGTTCCCGAGGCACTGAGCCTGGGGAAGGAAGGGCCCAGCCTGGAGCAGTTGGGGCAGAGCTGCAGCCCCGTGGGAAGGACTCCTCCTGGAGAAGGCCCTGCAGAACTGTGTCCCGTGGAAGGCAGGGACCCCAGGGCAGAGCAGGGCAAGGACTGTAACTCCTCTGGCTGAGCAGCGGCAGAAACAACCTGTGCTGAACTGCCTGGGACCCCCATTCCCATCTCCTGGTGCCACTGGAGGGAGGAGGGAGAGCCTGGGAAGGAGGGGCAGGAGGATGAATGAGGGTTTTTATGGGTTTCTTTGACTTCTCATTAACCTGCTCAGATTTGTCAGCAATAAATTCAACTACTATCTCTAATTTTGAGCCAGTTTTGCCTGTGAGAGGATTTGATGAGTGATCTCTGCTGGGCCATCCCTCAACCCAGCAACCCTTCGTTCCATTTTCTCTCCCCGTCCAGCTGCAGAGGGCAGTGAGAAAGCAGCTTTGGTGGGTGCAGGGCATCCGGCCACTGTCAGCCCACAGCAAGACAGGAAGGAGGGGGGCCCAGGTCAGGTTGTTGAGCAGATTGTTGTTGTCTTTGCAGGAGTTTTGGGGCTCTCTCAGGTCCTTGGTGAGAGAGACAAAATGATCAATTGCTGCATTTCCAGACTGCTTCCCTCACAGCTGCCCCTGCAGGGGGGGTTTCCAGCCAGCCCTGCTCTCAAAACCATCACAGACCCTCGCAGAGCCACTGCTTGGGCTCCCATTGGTTTTTGTGCTTCTTGCAGGGCTGAGCAAACCACAGCCAGGCCTTTTTCCCCACACAGTTCTCACCTTGGAGCAGCTCTAAAGCTGTGAGAATCAAAGCCAAGGGGGTGGCTGGGAGCCTCAGGTCCTGGCTGTCCCTGGGGGCTGGCCAGAGCAGGGCTGGCCAATGGCCACCCCTGGGCAGTGGGGCTGTGCCATGGCTGGGCCCCAGCCTTGGATGCAAGGAGGAGTTTGGGAGCTCCTTCCTGCCTGGGGCTCCATTCCCAAGCTGCTCTTCCTGGCTCAGATCCTCCCAGGGATGAGCAAGAAGGGAGAAGTCTGGAACAGGTTTTCTGCCAAAACCCAATAAACCCAAAGCGTCCCAACCCCTCCAAGACAGAAATATAATGGGGCGGATGGTGGAGAGCAGGGGAGGGAGGGGGCAGCTCCTCAACAGCTTCAGCCCCCCCAAAATTTGGGAGGTCAAATCCCTCATCAGCAATTTGGGGCCAGATAAGCCATTTCCAGGGTAAAAAGCTGCAGTTTTCCATCCCAGTGCTGGCAGGAAGAGGGGGCAGGATGGTCCTTTGGTGTTGTGGAAAGAGGGGGGATTTTCGGGGGTCACGAATGTTTTATCTGGAGGGTCTCATCCATTTCCTGGTTCCCAGCACTGAGACCCCGTGGGGGATGGGGAGGGAGTATGGGGTGGTTATGAGGGGGTTGTGGGGGGGTCTGTGCCCTCCCCAACTGACCCTCCCCAACCCACCCCCTGTAACCCCCCACTGTCACCCCCGTTGTGGCTTATCATGCACGTAAGGGACTTGGGGGGCTGCAGGATGGGAGGAGTGGTTTCATCTTACCAAGGGGGATAGGAGGTTTCCAAATTGTGGGGAGGGGAACATCAAGAGGGGCATAAAGGGGATGGGGCACTCTCCAATTTGGGGAACCCCAGAGGTCACAGTGTCCCACTGGGGACAGCAGGGATGGGCAGGGCCCTCCCTGGACACGGGTCCCCAGGCTGTGCCACCCCCGGGACAGGGATCCCCCTCTGGAACGTGTCTAGGGACCTCCCCTCAGGACCACCAGCCCTAGGACAGGACCCCCCCCAGCAGGAATGTGTCACCCCTGGGACAGGATCCCCCCAGGCCGTGTCACCCCCAGAACAGGGACCCCCCAGGACAGGACCCCCCTGGGTGTGCCCCCCAGGACAGAACCTGCCCCCCCATCTGTCTCTCAGCACAAATGGCCTCTTCCTTCTGCTGTAGGAAAGAGAAAGTGTTGGGGGGCACAGCTGGAGACCCCCATCCCCTACAGCCCTCCCAGCCCTCCCTGCAGCCCCTGCAACCCCTTTTCCCACCTATTACCTGCTCAGGTGCTCCCCAGGATCAGCGAGCCAGGAAATGCAGGGGGCAGTGTGTGTGTGAAAGTGAGGGAAATAAAGAAAAAATTAGAAATAGAGGAAAAAGGCCGGGGGAGAGGGGGCAAAGAACCAAAGCCCCCTGTGACCCCTCTGGAGTGTCCCCTCAGGCCACGAGCACCCCAGGAGGATTTTGCTGTACTCTGGGTCACCACAAAATCTGAGGCACCCAGTGAAGGACATGTGACCCAGGTGCCAGGCACCCAGGCCCTGCCCTGGGACCCCCATTCCCCAGGGAACCCAACCAAGGGACCCCCATTCCCTTGGCCCTCCTCCCTGGGACCACCATTCCAGGGCTCCCCCTGCTGGGGTCTCCATTTCCAAGGACTCCCTTCCTTTGATCCATTCCCATGGGGCCCTCCATTCCCCCACCACCCCCATCCCTGGGACCAGCTCCCCATGTCCCCAGTTCCCTGGAGCCTGTGTTCCCCGGGGACCCCACCCCTGGGTCCCCTACACATTTGGACCCCCATTCCCAGATAGCCTGTCCCCTGTGACTCCCCCTCCTCAGGACCCCCATTCTCTGGACCTCCGTTCCCAGGAACTCCCGTCCCAGGCAAACCGTGGGACCCCCTTCCCAGGACCCCACACTTGCTCCCCACTTGCCCCTGGACACCAACTGAGGCTCCCCACATCTCCTGATCCCCCTGTCCCGGGCCCCTGATGTTCCACCAGGTCCCACTATGTCCCACCTTCTCCTCAGCCTGCCCCCAGCCTGTCCCCACCCTGCCCCCACCATTTGCCACCTACACATGGGGACAAGATGTGACCTCGCTTCCTTCCCCTTCATCCAAAGAACCGCCACCACGGGGACAGGTGGCCCCAGCAGCGTGTGACAGCCAGCCTGGATAGCCGGGGACACTGGGATGGCCGGGAAGGTGGCACTGCTCCTGTGGGGTGAGTGCCCCGGGCATGGGCCTGACGCCCCGGGAATGGGCTCTGGTGAGGCAGAGAGTGGCGGGGAGGGGGCACAGGGGGGCCGAGGGGTCCCCTGAGGTGGTCCCCAACACCAGCAGAGCCAGTCCGTGATGAGACAGGGATCATGGGGTGGCTGTGGGGTCAGGGGCAGGGGGATAGGAATGAGGGGACAGAAATGGGGGGATAGGGATGGGGGCACGAGGATATGGTGATAGGCACCTTGGTACAGTGGCAGCTGTGGGCACAGGGGACAGAGGGACAAGGGGACCGGGACAAGGGGACAAGCACCATTCGGATGGGCTTTGTGGACAGGTGCTGTGGGGCTGGTGAGGGTGACTTCTGCCAGCGCAGGATGACCGTGGCGTTGCCATGCCCAGGGTGTCCACAGAGTCCCCATGTCCTGCCTCAGCCTGGGGTGCCTGAGATGTCCCTGTCCCTGAGACGTCCATGCCACACTGGTGTTTGAATGGGGACGGTTTGGGGACAGCCCCCACACCCATCCCCCAGGTGCTGTCCTCATGAGGCCACCCCCACTCAGCCTCTCTCCTTTCTCCCTTCCAGCCCAGACCCTCGTCCTCACTGGTGAGTCCTCAGGGGGATGCCATGTCCCCACCCGCTGTCACCAGTCCCATGGTGGCCCTGGCAGGCTGGTGTCCCCTGTCACCTGCAGGTGCCCAGACCACCCAGCTCCTCGTGGATCCCCCCTGGACGCCGGCAGTTCTGTGGGACTGGGTGACACTGACCTGCCAGGGCTCGGGGGCCCCCAATGCCACCACCTGGTACAAGGACGGGCAGAACTGGTGGAAAAAGAGACCCAACCATTTCCTCGTTACTGAGAGTGGCACCTACAAGTGTGACAGACCTGGCACAGGGCTCAGCAACGCCGTGAGCGTCTTAGATGGTGAGGGGGGATGGGCTCTGGGTGGGCTCCACTCCGTGGGTGTCTCACATTCCTCATGTGATGAAAGCCTGTCCTCTGCACATGGTCACATTCCAGTGCATCCCAGTTAATCCCAGTGCGCACCAGTGCATCTCATTTTGTTGAGACCCCCCTGGTGCATCCGGGTGCCATGGCATTTCCCCCTGGTGTCCCCTGGGCCCCTGGGTGCAGTGCAGCTCAGAGCCCCTCAGTGCCATGGGAACCCCCCTGTCCCACAGCCCGGCTGGTGCTGCAGGTGCCAGCGTCGACACTACTGGAGGGGGACACGGTGACACTGCGCTGCCGGGGGTGGCAGGACAACCTGGTCACTGGGGTGAGATTTTACCACGAGAAGAAGGATCTGGCCAGGTCCCGTGATGGGACCGAGCTGTCCCTGCCCCCGCTGCAGCTGCACCACAGCGGCCAATATCACTGCAAGGCCAAAGTGGGCTCCAAACAGTCACGGTGGGAGGAGTCAGTGCCAGTGCCAGTGACAGTGCACGGTGAGCACCCTGCCAGCCGGGGCCCTGACACCCCAACACCCCCTCAGCCCCTTCCCAGCAGACTTGGAGTCACAAGACACCCACTCTTGTCTCCTTCCCAGAGCTCTTCACGGTGCCGGTGCTGGAGGGTCCCCCCGAGCCCACCGAGGGCTCCCCCCTGAATCTCAGCTGCCTCAGCACCCCCAGCCCCCTGCGGCCCCGAGCCCCCCTCCTGCACCTCTTCTACCGGGACGGGCAGTTGGTGGGGAGCCCGCAGGGGTCCCCGCAGCTCCTGGTGCCCGCCGTGGGGGTGTCCCACTCGGGCAATTACAGCTGCGAGGTGCGCTCCGAGTGGGGGTCCGTGCGGAAGAGCAGCGCCCGGCTCCGCGTCACGGTGCGCAGTGAGTGCGGGGATGGGCACGGCAACCCCGACAGCCTCCCCGGGTCCCCAGCCCTGTCTGGGTCCCCCCATCCCTACCAGACACCCTGTCTGGGTCTCCCCATCTCTCCCCACTGCCATCTCACCCATCACTGCCTGGGTCCCTTCATCCATTCCCCCGTACCCCCCAATGTTCTCCCATCATTGCCCCAAGTCCCTGCCTCCCTCCCTGGATCCTCCCACTCCTCTCTGAGGTTTCTCCATGGTGACCACATCCCACCATCCCTCTCTGGTTCTCCACACCTTTGTCTGGGGTCCCTCACGTCCATCTCCAGTTCTCCCTTCCATGAATCCTCCATCCCTCCCTGGACTCCCTTCTTTATCACTGTGGTACCCCCACCCCTCTCTGACCTTCCCCCACCTCCCTGGGTCCCTCACGGTTTCCTGGTGTCCCCCACCCCTACCCAGCACCCCTATTGCACCCATCTCCCCCTGCAGGGGTCCCGCTCTTGGGGGTGTCCCTGTCAGTGCAGCCCCCCGGGAGACATGTGGCACTGGGTGACCGCCTGGTGCTGAGCTGCGCGGTGGCTGCAAGGACAGGTCCCCTGTCCTTCTCCTGGCACCGGGGGGACTCAGGGGCACCGCTGGGCACTGGGCCCCACCTGGAGCTGAGCAAGGTTGGAGACAAGGACAGCGGCCACTACCAGTGCCGGGCCAGTGATGGGGACAGCGTGGCCGAGAGCCCCACACTGAATGTCACCATCCTGGGTGAGCAGGACCCTCAGGCTGGGGGTGGCCCCACCCATGGCATCCCCCATCCCACACTCATCCCCCACAATGGGTGCCAGCCCCACCCCCAGCCTCAGCCCCGTCTCTGTCCCCACAGTGCCCGTGGCCAATACCACCATCACCCCTGGCCCCCCAACACACCAGGTGCACCCAGGTGACCCCGTGACCCTGCGCTGCTCGGTGCAGGTGGGCTCAGCACCTGTCACCTTCACCTGGCTGCGTGATGGGCGGGAGGTGGCCCAGGGTCCCCTCCTGGAGCTTGGGGATGTCGACATGGGACATTCTGGCACCTACCAGTGCGTGGCCACCAACCAGCTGGACGGGCGCCGTGTGTTCCGGGCGCTCAGCCCAGAGCTGGCCCTGGAGGTGACACCATGGGGACACTGGCAGGGACATGGGGACACAGGTAGGGTTACATGTGGTCACTGTGGGGTGCAGGATCCCTGGATCATTGGTGACCCTGGTTTGTCCCCACTCTGACCCTTCCAGTGACACAGAGGAAACAGGGCACAGGAGGGGAACTTCCGAGGTCACTGGCATTGCAAGACCCCTGGGGTGGTGGGTGACCCTGATGTGTCCCTTTCTGTTCCCAGCAGTGGCTGCAGGGGTCGGTGGTTCTCTGTTGCTCCTGGTCCTGCTCGTGGGTGTCATCATGGCCTGGCACCGGTGGCACTGCATGTGTGAGTGACAGTGGGGGGATGAAGGTCCCAGGGAGTGGTGGGAAGCCCCACCTTGCATGGCACGGGCTGAGCCCCAAGTGACCTTGGCTTGCAGTCCTGTGGGGTTTGGGGAGGTGTTGCAGGGTGGTGCAGGTGTGTTTGGGGTTCATTCAGAGATCCTGTGAGACTTTAGAGGGTCATCCCTGCTGGGTTTGGCATTCTGTGGGCTCAGGGTTTGTTCAGGGGTCCTTGGGGGAATTGAGGGTCTGGTGGTTCAGGATGTCCAAGAGTGTTCAGGGGCCCCAGGGACCCCACAGTCACCTCTCCTGTTTTCCTTTGCAGCCACCAGGAAGTCCCAGGACAGGTGAGTGAGGGGCTCCAACCACAACCCCCCTTTTACCCAAACCCCCAAGATTTTCGATCATCTCCCACACAACCCTTATCCCCTCAGAGCCACACCAGAGCCCCCAGCCCCCCTGGAGGATGGGGAGGTGCTGTACACCCACATCATGAGCACCAAGCGAAAGGGGGGTGAGTATCAGAGTGGCACTCACAGGAACAGGTCACCCACTGGTGTCACCTCCACCCGGGTCCCACAGCCAATGTCTCTCGCAGGGCCCCCCCGTGCTGCCGTACCCCAGGAAACTCAGGTAACCTACACAGAGCTGCTGGGACCCCATGGGCAACTGTGGGCACCCAGTGACATCTATGAGAACATGTCATGACACTGGAGGGACTGGAGAGCACTGGGAGAAACTGGAGGACCCAGTTCTCTGCTGTTAGGCCCCAAATGCAGCTTTTTGGTTAAACTGGCAGAAATGGTGTTTCTTTGTTCAGCTCTCTCGGCCTTTAGCAATGGGATTCTCCAACTTTGGGCTGCCACTAAAAGCCAAGGGCTGCTGCCCCTCCCAGTGGAGGCACAAAAGGCAAAGATCCCAAAGGGCTGAGAGAGATTTCCTGCAAATGGCAACGAGAGAAGAAACCCAACAGCAAGAGCAACAAGATTCAGAATCGAAAGAGTCAGAAAAGGAATGATTTCCTGTGGAGGTTCAGAGTGTCTCTGCAGTGATCTTTTAGCTTTAGTTAGCATTAAACCTTGGGAGAGACAATCAAGTTGTGCCTGGCAGGGGCCGAGACAAAACAGTAGGATAAGGCTGTGTTTATCCTATGCATAGCAGTTAACAGAAAATTAAGCGAGGAGACTGTAATCTGTAGCCCTTAAAAATGCAAAACATGTAGCCCTAGGACCCGTGAGTTTGGAACCACTGAGCTGCTGGTTTTGTAACAGTACATAAAGATGTGCCTTGTACAATAAAGTCGGCTTTGTGTGCACCAAGCGAAGTCTGTGTTTTAATCACCGACAATTTCCAGGGAAAGCCCCTGACAAGGAACAAATCCCAGATGCTTCCCCTGGCATGTTTCCTCCACCAGTGGAACCCCTGCTCCTGGGAAGAGCCAGAGAGTCTCTTTCCCCCAGCCCTGGCCAGGAGTGAGGTGATATCAAAGAACCGCCAGGTCCTGGCCATGCCCAAGGCTTTGCCTTTGCTTGGGGCAGGACTGATCCCAACTCTCTTCCCTCACACATTCCTCATGTGCCCCATGGGGACTTGATCCCCACCTTTGCTTTGGGCAGGGTTGCATTGGGCAGGGCCAGCTCGACTGGGAGCTCCTGTGGTGCTGAGGGACCAGGGGGCCTTTGCTCCAGGTGTCTCCCAAGGGCTGAAGGTCCCAGCACCACTTGCTCTCCGTGTGTTCTGTAACAGCCCATTCCTGAGTGGGATCTTTCCTGAGGCTGGGGCACCACAGGGAACGGGATCCATCCCCGCAGGGCCAGGTTCTTTGGCCCCAGTGTCTGTGAGGTTGTTTGAGGAATGAGTTCAGCATCGCATTCAATTCTTTCTGCAGGGCTGTATCGCCATAAGATTTCCTTTCCCAGGCCCAGGACAATGTTCCCAGGGGCTCAGGGAGCATTTCCAGCCTTCCAGGGCTTGCTTCACCCTCCAGGATACCCCAGCATTGCCACCACAGCTTTGGGGAGTGTGATCCAGTCAATCTGCCAGGCCTGCCCACACTGGGATTTCAGCTCTCGCCCTCCATCCCACAGGGGCTTGACCTGCCTGGCCCCATGTGATTGCAGCACATTTCCCATTTCTGGATGACAGTGGACAAGAAAGCTGACACTCAAAGTGGTGGCAAGCATCAACATCAGCTCCAGCTGTTTATTATCCCGCAGTACAGTCTTTTATACCCTCTTTGCCACACCCATAACAGGTGGTCCTTGTTACATTACAGGTGTTCCTGGTTACCTTACATTACAGTTGACTAGAACAGGTGTTCCTTGTTACCTTCCAGCTGATTAGCAAACTATCTACACATGCCTTTTCTACTTAGTTCCCTTAGAAGGTTGTTTATTCCTCTTCTTTGGGGGCATAGTGGTAACTTATCAAGATCTATGCTGCCTGCAGCCTTTTCCTATCTTACTGCAACTGAGAGCCTGGGAGATGGTGTCCATGGGGAAATCCAAATCAGGGCTAGGATGTGTGTCAGGGACTTTCCCTTGGCCCACCCAGCCCAGCCCTGGCAGTCAGGGAGCTGAGCTTCAGTGCTGATCCCTTCTGAGGTGTCTCCAAGCCCTTCCTGAGCCCTGCAGGAGCCCCCAGCAGAGCAGGGGATGCCCAAAGGGGGCTGTGAGCCCCTGGGAAGCCCCCGCTGGAGCAGTTCCCGAGGCACTGAGCCCAGGGAAGGAAGGGCCCCAGCCTGGAGCAGTTGGGGCAGAGCTGCAGCCCCGTGGGAAGGACTCCTCCTGGAGAAGGCCCTGCAGAACTGTGTCCTGTGGAAGGCAGGGACCCCAGGGCAGAGCAGGGCAAGGACTGTGACTCCTCTGGCTGAGCAGCGGCAGAAAGAACCTATGCTGAACTGCCTGGGACCCCCATTCCCATCTCCTGGTGCCACTGGAGGGAGGAGGGAGAGCCTGGGAGGAGGGATGGGAAGAGGGAAAGGTGTTTTTATGGGTTTCTTTGACTTCTCATTATCCTGGTTGGATTTTGTCAGCAATAAATTCAATTAATATCTCTAAATTCTAATCCTGTTTTTCCAGTGAGATGATTTGATGAGTGATCTCTGCTGGGCCATCTCTAAACCCAGTAACCCTTCGTTCCATTTTCTCTCCCCGTCCGGCTGCAGAGGGCAGTGAGACAGTGGCTTTCGTGGGTGCAGGGCATCCGGCCACTGTCAGCCCATAGCAAGACAGGAAGGAGAAGCGTCCAGGTCAGGTTGTTGAGCAGATTGTTGTTGTCTTTGCAGGAGTTTTGGGGCTCTCTCAGTCCCTAGGCCAGAGGGACAAAATGATCAATTGCTGCATTTCCGGACTGCTTCCCTCACAGCTGCCCCTGCAGGGGGAGTTTCCAGCCAGCCCTGCTCTCAAAACCATCACAGGCCCTCGCAGAGCCACTGCTTGGGCTCCCATTGGTTTTTGTGCTTCTTGCAGGGCTGAGCAAACCACAGCCAGGCCTTTTTCCCCCACACAGTTCTCACCTTGGAGCAGCTCTGAAGCTGTGAGAATCAAAGCCAAGGGGGTGGCTGGGAGCCTCAGGTCCTGGCTGTCCCCTGGGTCTGGCCAGAGCAGGGCTGGCCAATGGCCATCCCTGGGCAGTGGGGCTGTGCCATGGCTGGGCCCCAGCCTTGGATGGACAGGGGTCCCCAGGTTGTGCCACCTCTGGGACAGCCACCCCCAGGAATGCACAGGGACCCTTCTGGCACTGCCATCCCCCAGGACAGGATCCCCCCAACAGGGATGTGTCATGCCCTGGGCTGGATTTCCCCAGGACATGTCGCCCCCAGAATAAGGATCTCCCTGGACAGAACCCCCCTGGATTTGTCACCTCCAGGGCAGAGCCTCAGAAGATGCTCTCAGCATAAACAGCCTCTTCCTTCTGCTGCAGGAAGGAGAAAGTGAAAGAGTTGGGGCAGCACAGCCGGACACCCCCATTCCCCACAGCCCCCCACCCCTCCCTGTCACCCCCACACCCCCTTTTCTACCTCCCCGGTGTCCCCCAACCTGTTACCTGCTCAGGTGCTCCCCGGGATCACTAGGCCACCAACTGGGAGGGGGGTGTGTTTACAAAAGTGAGGAAATAAGAAAAAATAGAGATAAAGAGGGGAACAGAGACCTGGAGCAGCATAGGGACCCCCTGGTGTTCCTCCTAGACCTCCAACACCATGGGGGTCTGTGCTTTTGTCTGGGTCACCCCAAAGCCTGAGGCATCCCATGAAGGAACTGTGACCCACATCCCACCCAGCCACTGCCCATGCCAGGGACCCTCATTCCCCTGGGAACCCACCCATGGCACCTCATTCCTAGGTCCCCCCTCCTGTGGACCCCCATCCCAGGATGTCCATTTCCCAGCACCTCCACTGCCCAGCACACCCCTCCCCTTGATCCCATCCCATGGAATCCACAGTTCCCCAGTATGCCCCACACCTGTGTCTGCATCACATGACCCCAAATCCCTGTGGCCCATGTTCCCCTGGGACCCCCATCCCTGGTCCCCCTCACCCTTGGGGACCCCATTCCACAAGATCCCCATTCATTTTGTCTCCCTTTCCTAAAGAGCCCCATTCCCTGGGCACCCCATTCCTGGGCCCCCTGTTCCTCTGGAAATTCACCCTCAGCTCCCCACATCCTCTGAGGCCCCCACTCCTGGGACCCTCATGTCCCACCATGTCCTTTTATGTCCTTAACCTCTCCCGACCCTGCCCCCACCATGTGCCACTTACTCATGGGGAGAAGATGTGACCTTGCTTCCTTCCTGTTTGGCCAAAGAGCTGCCACCCAGGGGACAGGTGGCCCCAGCAGCGTGTGACAGCCAGCCCGGACGGCCAGGGACATCGGGATGGCTGGGAAGGTGGCACTGCTCCTGTGGGGTGATTGCCCTGGGCACAGGCCTGATGCCCCAGGGATGGGCTCTGGTGAGGCAGAGAGCGGTGGGGAGGGGGCACAGGGGGGCTGTGGGGTCCCCTGAGGTCCCCAACAGCAGCAGGGCCAGTCCCTGGGGGTGGACGCTGGTTGTAGGATGGCCATGGGGACAGGAAAGGGAGGACAGCCATGGGGGAACTGAGATCGGGGGGGACAAGGATGCCATGACAGGCACGTTGGGGCTGGGGCAGCTGTGGTGACCGGGGAAGGGGGACAGCGATACAGGGGCAGGGACAAGGGACAAGGGACAAGAGACAAACACCTTGCGGATGGGGCATGGGGACAGGTGCAGTGGGGCTGGTGGAGGTGACCTGTGACAGAATAGGGTGTCTGTGGTTTCCCCAGGCCCAGGGTGTCTATAGTGTCCCCATGTCCTGCCTCGGCCCGAGGTGGTCACAGTGTCCCAGTCCGTCAGGCATCCCATATCACATGGATGGTGTGGCACGTGGGCAGCTGTGACACAGACATGTCCCCCAGGCTCTCCAGAACTGTCAGGGACAGTCCCTGAGCACTTTCTCACAAGAACCAGTGTCCCATTGCGGACAGCTTGGGGACAGCCCCCACACCGCATGCCCCAGCTGCCACTTTCTGCACAGAACCACCCCCACCCAGCCCTGTCCCTTCTCCCTTCCAGCCCAGACCCTCGGCCTCACTGGTGAGTCCTCGGGGGATGCCATATCCCTGCCCTCCTGTCCCCAGCCACACAGTGGCCCTGGCAGGCTGGTGTCCTCTGTCACCTGCAGGTTCCCTGACCACCCAGCTCCTCGTGGAGCCCCCCTGGACACCGGCGGTGCTGTGGGACCAGGTGACACTTCCCTGCCAGGGCTCGGGGACCGCCCGTGCCACCACCTGGTACAGGGATGGACAGCACTGGTGGCAGAAGGGACCTGACCACTTCCTTGTCACTGAGAGTGGCACCTACAAGTGTGACAGACCCGGCACAGGGCGCAGCCCCCCCGTGCGCATCTTAAATGGTGAGGGGTGATGGGTGCCCTGCCGGGGTCCCCGAGGGCTCTGGGTGGGCTCTGCTTCCTGGGTCACACCCCTCATGTGATGAGAGTCCATCCCCCGCACACAGGGACATGCCAGAGCATCCCAGTGCAATGAGACCCTCGCCCTTGCAATGGGGGACCCCTGGTGCCTCCCTCAGGCTCCCCAGATATGACAGGTCCCCCCTGTCCCACAGAGCGTCTGGTGCTGCAGGTGCCAGCACGGGTACTGCTGGAGGGGGACACAGTGACACTGCGCTGCCGGGGCTGGCAGGACAATGTGGTCACCGGGGTACGATTTTACCATGAAGAGGAGGATCTGGGGGGGCCCCTCAATGGGACCGAGCTGTCCCTGCCCCACCTGCAGCTGCACCATGGCAGCCGCTATCGCTGTGGTGGCTGGTTGAGCTCGGGGCTGTCACCGCATTGGGAGAAGTCGGCACCGGTGACAGTGACAGTGCACAGTGAGTGTGGGAATGGGGATGGGAAACCCCAACATCTTCCCAGGGTTCCCCCACCACTGCGTGGATCCGTCAGCCCTCCCTTCACCCCTCCCTGGGTCACACACACCTTCCCATGTCCCTCTCACATCCCTCCGTCTCTACCCGGGTCCCTCTCCAGGTCCCCCTGTCCCTCTTCATGTCCCCGCATCCCTGCCTGGCATCCCACACACCTTCCCAGTTCCCAGCTCCATCTTCTGCTCTCCCTTCCCTACCTGGGTCACTTCCACCCCTCCCTGCATCCCCCTAATCCCTCCCTGGGCTCCCCCCCCCCCCATCTCTGAGCCCCCCACATCCCTCCCTGGGTCCTCTCTGTCCCATCTCTTGTCCCTCGTCCCTGCCTGCATCAACCCCACCCCTCCCTGGGTCCCGTTCTTCCTCAATGGGATCTTCTGCATCTCCTTCGTATCCCCCTCCTGCCACTCCCTGTGGCCCCCATCCCTCATCGCTCCCCCACCCAACACATGAACCCCCACAGGGGTCCCTGTCAGTGCAGCCCCCTGGGGGCACAGGTGGCACTGGGTGACCACCTGGTGCTGAGCTGTGCGGTGGCCGCAGGGACAGGTCCCCTGTCCTTCTCCCGGCACCGGGGGGGTTCGGGGGCACCACTGGGTACCAGTCCCCACCTGGAGCTGTGTCATGTTGGGGATGAGGACAGCGGCCACTACCAGTGCCAGGTCAGCAATGGGGACAGCATGGCTGAGAGCCCCACACTGAATGTCACTGTCCTGGGTGAGTGGGACCCCTGGGCTGGGGGTGACCCACCCCCACAGCATCCCCAATTCCACACATTCACATCCAACCTCATCTCCCTGACACCATCCCCAACCCACCCCAGGTCACAGCCCCCACCACTGGGCGTCACAGTTCTGGGGTTACTGGGACCACCTGGGTCCTGATATCCCCACCCAGAACATGCCACCCATGAGTCCCTCATCCCACCTGTCACATCCCCCACCCCACATCAGGTCAAAGTCACCATCCTGAGCGTGACACTCCCAGAGGAGTCGTACCCCTGGGATTGGGGTGATGCCCCCCACGATATACCTCATCCAGCCGATCACATCCCACCCACACCATTCTACACCCCCCACCAGGTGACGATGACCATCACCCTTGGACATGGTCCTGGGTGAGAGGGATCCTCAGGCTTGTGGTCACCCCATTCACAGTATCCCTCATCTCACTGTCATGTCACCCTCACCTCTCTCTCACCTCACCCTCATCCCATCGTCATCCCATCTGTCACATGCCCTCATCCCACACAGGTGAGGATCCCCACCACCATGGGTCACAGTCACAGGTGAAGGGGACCCTCTGTGTCCAGCTGCCACCATGCACAGACTCCCTCATCCCACCCATTCCACCATCATCCCCCCAAGCTGGGTGCCAGCCCCTCCCCCACCCTCAGCCCCGTCTCTGTCCCCACAGTGCCCGTGGCCAATGCCACCATCACCCCTGGCCCCCCGGCACACCAGGTGCACCCAGGTGACCCCGTGATGCTGCGCTGCTCGGTGCAGGTGGGCTCAGCACCTGTCACCTTCACCTGGCTGCGTGACGGGCACGAGGTGGCCCGGGGTCCCCTCCTGGATCTTGGGGACATCGATGTGGGACATTCGGGCACCTACCAGTGCATGGCCACCAACCAGCTGGACAGGCACCGCGTGTTCCGGGCACTCAGCCCAGAGCTGGCCCTGGAGGTGACACCACAGGCACACAGGGACACAGGTGGGGTCACACAGGGCCACTGGGGGCTGCAGCACCCCCGAGACAATAGGTGACCCCAATGTGTCATGTGTCCCCTCTGTCCCCAGCAGTGGCTGAGGGGGTTGGAAGGACCTTCCTGTTCCTAGTCCTGCTCCTGGGTGTCATCGGCAGCTGTCACTGGTGGCACCGCATGGGTGGGTGATAGTGGAGGGGGACAGGGGTCCTGAAAGGCAATGGGAAGTCCCCAGTATGGAGGGGCAATGGGGTGGCAATCAAAGCCCATGATATGAGGATCTGAGCTTGCGGGCATTTTGAACGATCCTGGGGTGTCCTGGAGGGACCTTGAGGAATATTGGGGTGGCACTGGAAGCTCCTGGCATTTTTGGGGAGGTGTTGTAGGATCATGCAAGGATGTTGGTGGTTCTTCAAGGATCCTGGGGGATTCTCCATCCCTGCCAAGCTTGGGATTATGGGGGCTTTGGTGGTGCTCAGGGGTACTGGAGGGAATCTGGGGTACAGTGAGGGCTCAGGAGGGATCAGATGCCATGGGGACCCTATGATCACACCCCAACCTCCTTTTCCCTGCAGCTGCCAGGAAGTCCCAGGACAGGTGAGTTGGCTGCTCCACCCCTGACTCCCCTTTCTCCCCTCCCCAGACACCCCCCCCCGCACCCCTTTATCCCTGCAGGGTTTTCCTGGAGCCCCTGTCCCCCCTGAAGGTGGGGGAGGTGCTGGACACTCATGTGGTGGGCACTGCACAGGCAGAGGGTGAGTACAGGGGAGGGACCCGGGACAGGTCACCCACGGGTGCCACCCACAACCCAGGTCCCCCCAGCTGGTGTCTCTTGCAGGGCCCCAGATGGGTACCCTGTTCTCCCTCCCCACAGGAACCACAAGTGATCAACGCGGAGCTTCCAGGATCCCACAAGTGACTGCAAGACCCCAGTGACATCTACGAGAAGATGTTGTGTCACTGGGGGGACTGGGCATCACTGGGGGTCACTGGAGGTCCCCATCTCTGGGCACCCACACCTCTGTTTTTCCTCCCATTGCCCCATGGGTTCCAGACCTGACTTGGGAGGAGATCATGAGTGGAGGGGCTCCCATGTGGAGCTGCACAGCATGGCCAGTGCTGCCCATTCTCCCTCCCAGTGCCAGGGGGGCACAGCACCCTGTTATTGGGACCAAAATAAATCTTTTTGCTTAAACTGGAAGAAATAGTTTTTATTTTTTCATCTCTGTTGGGCTTTAGGAATTGGATTCTCCAATTTCAGGCTTCTCCTAAAAACCAGGAGCTGATGCACCTCCCCTCCAGTTGGAGGCACAAAAGGCCTGGTAGAACAGTGGGAGTTCAAGGCAAAACTCAATAATTTGGTGCCATCATTCATTCCCAGCCAATGGTGAACTTTGGATTTTGCACCAGGTACTCAAGAGGTTTGAAAGACAGCTGTCTGCCAAGGAAGGCAGGAACCTTTCTGGGATGGAAAATATGACCGCCTTCCCTCCAGATTATTATCACTTTGAAATTGCAGGGCTTTCAGGCACAGATATAGGAAAAGGAATAACAGTTCTTTACTAGGATATATCTAGCAAGACAAACAAACAAGAGCAGCAACAACAAACCCAAACAGAATCCCAATAACAGCCTTCTATCGCCTGCCAAAGCACTTTCCCCTTCGGTGCAGTTACAGTCACAGCCAGCAGGGGCGCTGTTGGCTCCCGGCCAGGCTGGGCAGGTGCGATGATTCCCCCGCGGCTGCAGGGGGCGCTGTGGCGTGAGCTCAGCCACCTCTCTCCACCTGGCAATGGCGGCTCAGGCAACAGAAAGAGAGCCAATGGCTCCCTTTGTGAAACTCATGGGCAGCAGCTGGACTCAGTGCCACTCCGGATTGTGAGCTGGACTGTAGCAGGAACCTCGGAGCAGCGGGCTGGACAGCAGAGCTGAGCACACCTGGGGTGGCAAACAAAGTGTAGCAAAAAAAGGAACAAGTCTAACCAGGAGCCACAGGTATCTGGGCAGATGCAGGTGTTGAGTTAAAGTGTAGCAAAAACAGTGAAGCAGCAGAAAAACAGCAGGACTGGGCAGTGGTAGCTGGGTTCTCGCGAGCAGCTGGGAGATGCTCCCTCCAGAGAGGGGAGGGGGTCATGGTCCCAGGTTACCCTCCAGGCACCCACACAGATGTGAGGGTCCCTCCCAGTGAGGTTGGGTGTTGGAGAGGTCCCAGTTCAACAGCTGCTCTTACGAGCAAAGGCTTACCCATGGTAAGGAGAAGTAGTGAGGGAAAATTCCCGCAGCAGCAGTGAATTCTTCCCGCAGCCGCAGTCCTTCATCAAGACCAGAACCATCTCTGATCCAATCTGTGAGAGAGAGAGAGAGAGCCAGAGAGCACTGAGAGGGCTGAACCCAGCCCCTGACTGCCAGCCAAGTCTTGCGGTACCTCCACACTTCCCAAGAGAAAACCCCCCAGCTAAGAGACTGCAGCAAACTGCACCCCTTCCCCCTCATCCCCATCCTGGCTACATCTTTCATCTCTTAAGTACCTGTCCTTCTCATGCCTTTGGCAACAAAAGGGAGAAAAATTCCCTGAGAGAAAGAAAAAACAGAAAAATCCTCACATTTAAGAGGAGGTCCATGCAGAGCCACAAAAATATACCGTTCCCTTTAGGAGCCCATTGGTGCATCCCACAGCAACATTTGCCTGTGGACAATACAGAGTGAGGAATGTCCCTGAGTGTCCAACAGGTCCATGGCATTGTCCCCTGGCTGCTGGGCAGCAACCCACCCCACAAGGAAGGCTTTTCCTGGGCCATATTTAGGCACTCTTCCATTTTTCTCATTCCCACCCTGAGACTTGATTTACCTCCCATGGATTCTTCTCCCAAAAGGGAACAACTCTGTCCATCCTTGGACCACTGCACAGCAATCTGTGGAAATGTCTGTGTGTCCCTCAGGGTCTGATTCCCTGGAAAATCCCCTCCATCCTGCCCTGAATTCTCCTGCCTGGGCACTCCCTGCTCCTGCTCTCACCCCCTATTCTCCAGATCCATGTGTGGACGGCCACTGCTCGATATTTCCACACATTTCCCTCTTATCTGGTGGCCACAGCCAGAAACCAAACATTCTTTCCGGGAGCTTCCAAATGGCTGCAGGTTTTGTACAGGAAGGAGGAGGGTCCAGGTCAGGTTGTTGAGCAGATTGTTGTTGTCTTTGCAGGAGTTTTGGGGCTCTCTCAGTCCCTAGGCCAGAGGGACAAAATGATCAATTGCTGCATTTCCGGACTGCTTCCCTCACAGCTGCCCCTGCAGGGGGAGTTTCCACCCAGCCCTGCTCTCAAAACCATCACAGGCCCTCACAGAGCCTCTGCTTGGGCTCCCATTGGTTTTTGTGCTTCTTGCAGGGTTGAGCAAACCACAGCCAGGCCTTTTTCCCCCACACAATTCTCACCTTGGAGCAGCTCTGAAGCTGTGAGAATCAAAGCCAAGGGGGCGGCTGGGAGCCTCAGGTCCTGGCTGTCCCCTGGGGCTGGCCAGAGCAGGGCTGGCCAATGGCCATCCCTGGGCAGTGGGGCTGTGCCATGGCTGGGCCCCAGCCTTGGATGGGCACAGGCTGCAAGGAGGAGGAGTTTGGGAGCTCCTTCCTGCCTGGGGCTCCATTCCCAAGCTGCTCTTCCCAGCTCAGATCCTCCCAGGGATGAGCAAAAAGGGAGAAGTTTGGACACCCACTCCAGAACTGCCATCCCCCAGGACAGAACACCTCAGGTGGGGTGTGTTACCCCTGGGACAGGATCACCCTATGGAGTGTCACCCCCAGAACTGGGACTCCCTTGGAAAAGGGACAGGACACCCCTGGATGTGCTCCGCCAGGACAGAACCGCCGCCCACATCTGACTCTCAGCACAAATGGTCTCTTCCTTCTGCTGCAGGAAAGAGAAAGTGAAAGTGTTGGGGGGCACAGCCGAACACTCCCATCCCCCACAGCCCCCCCACCCCTTCCTGAACCCCTTCTCCTCCTCCTCAGTGTCCCCCTAACCTTTCCCCTGCACAGGAGCACCCTGATATTGCCAAGGGAGAATTGGGGGAATGCAAAATTGAGGGAAAAAAGGAATTATAATAAAGTGAGGAAAAAGCCCCTGGGGAAGAGTGGGGAGGCACAGACCCAGTGCCCCTTGAAATCCACCTGGGGTGACCCCCAGGCCCTGACCCACCCGAGGGGGCAGCGCTGGGCCCTGGGTCACACCAAAATCTGAGGCACCCAGGGAAGGAACTGCGACCCATGTGCCCACCCAGCCACTGCCCATCCCTGGGACCACCACTGCCCTGGGAACCCACCCATGGGACCCCCCTTCCTTATGTCCCCCCTTCCTGGGAACCCCATCCCGGCACTGCCATTGCCCAGGATCTCCACAGCCCAGGACCCCCATTCCCAAGAAACACCCATACACAGGTCCCTACACACACTGAGTCCCCAGCTTCTGGCCGGCCTGTCCCCACGCAGTCCCCACCATGCGCCACTCACTCATGAGGTCAAGACATGACCTCGTTTCCTTCCCCTTCATCCGAAGAGCCGCCACCGAGGGGACAGGTGGCCCCAGCAGTGTGTGACAGCCAGCCCGGATAGCCGGGGACAGCGGGATGGCTGGGAAGGTGGCACTGCTCCTGTGGGGTGAGTGCCCCGGGTTCGGGCCTGATACCCTGGGGATGGGCCCTGGTGAGGCAGAGAGCAATGGGGAGGGGGCACAGGGGGGCTGCAGGGTCCCCTGAGGTCCCCAATGCCAGCAGAGACACTTCATGAGGTGGCTGAGGTCGTGGGCTAGCTGTGGGGACAGGAGAGGAGGGACAGAATGATGGGGACAATAATGGGTGTGGGGAGGCATCATGGAGCTGGGGCAGCTGTGGGGACAGGGGGACACAGGGGCGAAGGGACAGGGACAAGGGGACGGGCACCTTTGGGTTGGGCTACGGACACAGGTGCTGGGGGGCTGATGGGGGTGACCTGTGCCAGCACGGGGTGCCTGTGCTGTCCCCATTTCCGGAGTGTCCACACTGTCCCCATGTCCTGCCTGAGCACGGGGTGGCCGCGCTATCCCCATCTCCGAGACATTCGTGCCACTCTGGGGTCCACAGAGTGACAGCTCAGGGTCAGCCCCCACACCCTGTGCCCCGGGTGTGACTGTCCCCGCGGGGCCACCCCCACCCAGCCCTGTCCCTTCTCCCTTCCAGCACAGACCCTCAGCCTCACTGGTGAGTCCTCAGCAGATGCCATGTCCCCACCCTGCTGTCCCCAGCCCTGCGCTGGCCCTGGCAGGCTGGTGTCCCCTGTCACCCACAGGTGCCCAGACCACCCAGCTCCTCGTGGAGCCCCCCTGGACGCCGGCGGTGCTGTGGGACGAGGTGATATTGACCTGCCGGGGCTTGGGGACCTCGGGTACCACCACCTGGTACAAGGACGGGCAAAGCTGGGGGCATAAGAAGGGACTTCACCGCTTCACTGTCACTGAGAGTGGCACCTACAGCTGTCACAGACCCGGCACTGGGCTCAGCAGCCCCGTGAGCGTCATAAAGAGTGAGGGCGGTTTGTGTCCCCACCGTGACACCTGCGGGGACCCCGAGGGCTCTGGGTGGGCTCTGCTTCCTGGATCACAACCCTCGTGTGATGAGAGCCTGTCCCCTGCACACGGGGACATCCCAGAACATCCCAGAGTGAGGGGACCCCGGTGCTGGAACTGGGGACCCCTGGGGTGCTGCCGCTGCCATCGGGACCCTCCCGGAGTGATTTGTCCCCACTTGTCCCACAGACTGGCTGGTGCTGCAGGTGCTGGCGCGGGCGCTGCTGGAGGGGGACACGGTGACACTGCGCTGCCGGGGCTGGTGGAACAAGCCGGTCATCTCAGTGTCCTTCTACCGCGAGGGGAAGGATCTGCCGGGGCTCCTCCAGGGGACCGAGCTGTCCCTGTCTCCACTGCAGCTGAACCACAGCGGCCGCTACAGCTGCAGGGGCTGGGTGGACTTCCAAGTGACACGGGAGTGGAAGGAGTCGGGGCCAGTGACATTGACAGTGCGCGATGAGCACCCCCACAGCTAGCACCCCAACACCCCGACAGCCCCACTGCCCCTCCCCAGCACACTCGGGGTCACAGTATCCCGTCCCATCTGCCCACCAGAGCTCTTCACGGCGCCGGTGCTGGAGGGTCCCCCCGAGCCCACCGGGGGCTCCCCCCTGAATCTCAGCTGCCTCAGCACCCCCAGCCCCCTGCGGCCCCGAGCCCCCTTCCTGCACCTCTTCTACCGGGACGGGCAGTGGGTGGGGGTCCGCAGGTGTCCCCGCAGCTCCTGGTGCCCGCCGTGGGGGTGTCCCACTCGGGCAATTACAGCTGCGAGGTGCGCTCCGGGGGGGGAGCCGTGCGGAAGAGCAGTGCCTGGCTCCGCGTCACGGTGCGCAGTGAGTGCGGGGATGGGCACGGAAACCCCGACAGCCTCCCCGGAACCCCTGCACCAACTGGGAACCTCCAACCCTCCCCGACAACCTGCCCAGCTCCCCTCAATCCCTCCCAGGTCTCTCCCCAGATCGCGCCATCCCTGCCCCGAGTTGCCTCACTCCCGTGTCCACCCATCCCTCCCTGAGATCCCCACATTCTTCTCCGGTATTGTCCCACCCCTCTCCCTCTGTCCCCTCCCTGAATCCTTCCGATCCTTCCCTAGGGTCCCTTTCCAAGCGCTGCCCCCTCTCTGGGCCCTCTTCTCCCACACTGGGGCCCCCCCACTTCTCTCTGATCCCCCCATTCCCCGGAGTCTCTCACTGTCCCCTGCTGTCCCCTCCTGCGCGGGTCCCGATCTCGGGGGCGTCCCTGTCAGCGCAGTCCCCCGGGGCACAGGTGGCACTGGGTGACCGCCTGGTGCTGAGCTGTGCGGTGGCCGTGGGGACAGGTCCCCTGTCCTTCTCCTGGCACCGGGGGGACTCGGGGGCACCGCTGGGCACCGGCGCCCACCTGGAGCTGAACAATGTTGGGGACAATGACAGCGGCCACTACCAGTGCCGGGCCATTGACGGGGACAGTATGGCTGAGAGCCCCACACTGAATGTCACTGTGCTGGGGGAGTGGGACCCTTGGGCTCGGGGTGACCTCCCCACGGCATCCCCATCCCACCCACGGTCCCCTCCCCCCACACCCTCAGCCCCGTCTCTGTCCCTGCAGTGCCCGTGGCCAATGCCACCATCACCCCTGGCCCCTCGGCACACCAGGTGCACCCAGGTGACCCCGTGATGCTGCGCTGCTCGGTGCAGGTGGGCTCAGCACCTGTCACCTTCACCTGGCTGCGCGATGGGCAGGAGGTGGCCCAGGGTCCCCTCTTGGAGCTTGGGGATGTCGATGTGGGACATTCAGGCACCTACCAGTGCGTGGCCACCAACCAGCCGGATGGGCACCGCGTGTTCCAGGCAGTCAGCCCAGAGCTTGTCCTGGAGGTGACACCACGGGGACTCTGGGGCACAGGTGGAGTCACACGGGGTCACGGGGGGTGTAGGACACTTTGGGGTTCTGGGTGACCCCAGTGTGTCCCTTTCTGTCCCCAGCAGTGGCCACAGGTGTTGGTGTGTCCCTGTTCTTCCTGGTCCTGCTCGTGGCTGCCATCGTGGGCTGGCGCAGGTGGCACCGCACGGGTGGGTGACAGTGGGGGACGGGGATCCCAGGGCAGTGGGATGCCCCCCAGCAAAGGGGGGTGATGTGACCTGGGGGGGACTGAGCCACCAATGACCTTGGCTGGAGGTCGTGGTGTGTTTGGGAAGGTGTTGGGGACATGTGCAGGGATTTTGGGGATTCTTTCAGGGGTCCTGGCAACTTTGAATGGTCCCCCTCCCTGCCGGACTTGGGGTTCTGGGGACACAGGGGGTGCGGAGCACCGGGGTGCTTCTGGGGTTCTAGGGGTCATCAGGGATGCTCGGGGGTCCCAGAGGCAGTCTGGGGTCCTGAGGGGTTCCAGTGGCCCCGCGGACCCAATTGTCAACCCCTCCTCTATTTCCTTTGCAGCCACGAGGAAGCCCCATGACACGTGAGTGGGGGGCTCCAGTCCTGACCCCCCTTTTACCCCCACCCCAAAGCCCGCCGGCCCCACAGACACGCCCTTGTCCCCGCAGGGTCCCCCCGACCCCCCTGGAGGAGGGGGAGGTGTTTTACGCCCACGTCGTCAGCGCCAAGAACGCCCAGGGTGAGTCCGGTATTGGGGACAGGGACACGTCACCCACGGGTGTCACCTCCCACCCGGGTCCCCTCAACCGGTGTCTCTCGCAGGGCCCCCCCGCGCCTCATCCCCCCAGGTGACCTACGCGGAGCTGCCGGGACCCCAGGGGCGACAGCGAGACCCCAGTGACATCTATGGCAACGTGCTGTGACACTGGGGGCACTGGGGACACTGGGGGCACTGGGGACACTGCGGGGACTGGGGACACTGGGGACATTGGGGTAGGGACACTGGGAGGCACTGAGGACACTGGGGACACTGAGAGGAATTGGGGACACTGGGCACACGGGAGGTCCCTGCCCGTGGGCTCCCCCCGCGTGTGTCCCCTCCCCCCCTCGGATGCCGTTAGTGCCCACCCAGGCCGGGGGGTGGCCCCGAGTGAGGGGTCCCATGTGGGGCTGCCCAGGGAGGCCAGAGCTCCCCGTTCCAGTGCTCCCAGTGCTCCCAGTACCCCCAGGGGCTCCCCATTCCCCCGCCCACTGCCGGGGGGCACAGGACCCTTTTCCCATTTATTGGACACAAACTGCAGCTTTTTGATTAAAGCAGGAGAAATGGGATTTTTTTGTTCATCTCTGTCTGTTCAGCTCGGAAAGGAGGAGGGTCCAGGTGCGGTTGTTGAGCAGATCCCTGTGGGATTTGCAAGATTTTTGGGGCTCTTTTAGTGCCTTGGGGACAGTGACAAAATGATCAATGGGGGCATTTCCGGCCTGGTTCCCTCGCAGTCGGCCCCGCCGAGGGCAAGGAGCTGCCGCTCGCTGTTTGTCGCCGCTCGGTGACACCGGCCCGGGGCTCGGGAAGCTGCGGCGGTGCCGCCCCGTCCCCACAGAGCACCGATCCCGCAGCTGCCGAGCCCCTCGGGCCGAGCTGGAGCCCGGCAGCAGCGGCAGCGCCCCGAGAGCCCCGAGAGCCCCGGCACGGAGCCGGGGGCGGCCTGGGGGAGTGCCCCGAGCCCAGCCCAGCCCCCCCGCAGCCCTGCCCGGTGCCCCCCGGTGCCCAAAGCCCCGCAGCCGGTGCTCCCCGAGCGGCGTCTGAGCCCCGGAGCTGCTCCGGAGCCTCCGCCGGGCCCGGGCCTGGGGCGGGCGGGGGGAACAGGACGGAGGCACCGGGAGGGTGGGGGGAGCGGGGACCCCCGGGAGAAGCCCCCGGGCCTGCGGGAGCGGAGTCCTGGGCTCGGTCACCGTGGCAGGTGGCGCTGCCATGGCGCTGCGAGTGCCGGGACTGTCCCGGACTGCGGCACCGACGGTGGCGATGTGTCCGGAGCGGCTGCGACAGCGTGTCCGGAGCCACTGTCGCCATGCAGCCGGGGTCACCCCCTGCCCCAGCACGGCCGCGGGGCACAGCCACTGCTGGATATTTCCACACTTTTCCCTCTCATCTGGCGGCCACAGCCAGAAACCAAATATTCTTTCCGGGAGCTTCCAAAGGGCTGCAGGTTTTGTGCAGGAAGGAGGATGGGCCAGGTCAAGTTGTTGAGCAGATTGTTGTTGTCTTTGCAGGAGTTTTGGGGCTCTCTCAGTCCCTTGGCCAGAGGGACAAAATGATCAATTGCTGCATTTCTGGACTGCTTCCCTCACAGCTGCCCCTGCAGGGGGGGTTTCCACCCAGCCCTGCTCTCAAAACCATCACAGGCCCTCGCAGAGCCTCTGCTTGGGCTCCCATTGGCTTTTGTGCTTCTTGCAGGGCTGAGCAAACCACAGCCAGGCCTTTTTCCCCACACAATTGTCACCTTGGAGCAGCTCTAATGCTGCGAGAATCAAAGCCAAGGGGGCAGCTGGGAGCCTCAGGTCCCGGCTGTCCCCTGGGGCTGGCCAGAGCAGGGCTGGCCAATGGCCATCCCTGGGCAGTGGGGCTGTGCCATGGCTGGGCCCCAGCCTTGGATGGGCACAGGCTGCAAGGAGGAGGAGTTTGGGAGCTGCTTCCTGCCTGGGGCTCCATTCCCAAGCTGCTCTTCCCGGCTCAGATCCTCCTGGGGACGAGAAACAATGGAAAAGTGTGGACACGCCCCACCCCCCCCCAGTGCCGCCATCCCCCAGGACAGGACCCTCTGCATGTGCCCCCCCGGGCAGACCCCACCCCACGCCCGTCTGACTCGCAGCACAAACGGCCTCTTCCTTCTGCTGCAGGAAAGAGAAACTGAAAGTGTTGGGGGCCACAGCTGGACACCCCCATCCCCCACAGCCCCCCCCACCCCTCCCTTCAACCCCCACGCCCTTCTTTTCCCTCTCCCCTGTGTCCTCCAAACCTGTTACCTCCTCAGGTGCTCCCCAGAATTGCTGAGCCACAAACTCTGGGGTGAGGTGGTGGGGCAAAAAAGTGAGGAAAATAAGGAAAGATCAGAAATAAAGGGGATAAAGCCATGGGGTGGCGTGGGAACAGAAGTGGGTCTATCCAGGACCCCCGTGTGATGCCCCTCAAGAAACGAGCACCCTGTGGGGGGAGCACTGAGCCCTAGGACACCCCAAATTTTGAGGCACCCTGTGAAGGAGCTGTGACCCACAGGCCCACCCAGACACTGCCCATCCCTGGGACCCCCATTCCCCTGGGAACCCAACCATGGGAGCCCCATTCCTTATGTTCCTCTTACCTATGAGTCCCGTCTTGGAATTGCCATTGCCCAGGATCTCATCTCCTTCACCCCATCCCTTTGGCCACCCATTCCCTCAAGACCCCCATCCCTGGGACCTGCATTCCATGACCCTAAATTCCAGGGGATCATGTTCCCCTGGGACCCCCATCCCTGGAGCCCCCCATTCATGGGGACCCACATTCCCCAGACCCCCATCCCCTGTGACTTCCCCTCTACCTCTGTCCCCATTCCCCTGGTACCCCATCCTTAGCTCCCCACATCCCCTGTGACTTCCCCTCCACCTCTGTCCTCATTCCTCTGAGACCCCATCCCTGGGCACCCCATTCCCCTGGGACACCATGCTTAACTCCCCACATCTCCTGAGCCCCCCATGCCTGTGAAAACCATGTCCCACCAGGTCCCACCCTGCCCCCAACAAGGGCCACCTACACATGGGGATGAAACGTGACCTCGTTTCCTTCCCCTTTGGCCAAAGAGCACCACAAAAAAGGACAGGTGGCCCCAGCAGTGTGTGACAGCCAGCCCTGAGAGCCAGGGACACGGGGATGGCCGGGAAGGTGGTGCTGCTCCTGTGGGGTGAGTGCCCCATGTACGGGCCTGACGCCCCGGGGACGGGCCCTGATGTGGCAGAGAGGGGTGGGGAGGGGGCACAGGAGGGCTGTGGTGTCCCCTGAGGTCCCCAACACCAGCAGAGCCACTCCATGGGAGTGGGTACTGGTGTGATCAGGGCTGTGGGGTGGCCATGGGGACAAAAAGGGAGGGACAGGAGTGTAAAGATGGGCACAGGAAGAGGGGGAAAGGGATGTATGGACAAGAATATGGCGGAAGGCTTCTTGGGAGTGGGGAAGGTGGGGGGACAAGGACAGGGACACAGGGATGCAGAGCCAGGGAAGAGGGGACAGGAGCACAGTGGGGGTGGGCCATAGAGATAGGTGCCATGGGGCCGGTGGGGGTGACCTGTGCCAGCCCAGGGTGGCCATGGTGTCTCCATGCCTGGAGTATCCATAGTGTCCCCATGTTCTTCCTCTGCCTGGGGTGGACATAGTGTTCTTGTCCCTGAGATGTCCATGCCACACGGATGTGGTGTGTGGGAGGCTGTGACACAGACATGTCCCATGGGCTCTCCAGACATGTTGGGGACCATCCCTGGACACTTCCCCACAAGAACCAGTGTGTCCATGGGGACAGTTTGGGGACAGTCACCACACACCAAACCTGGGGGCCACTGTCCCTCTGTGGTCACCGCCACCCAGCCCCGTTCCCTTCTCCCTTCCAGCCCAGACCCTCGGCCTCACTGGTGAGTCTTCAGCAGATGCCATGTCCCCACCCTGCTGTCCCCAGCCCCATGGTGGTCCTGGCAGGCTGGTGTCCCTGTCACCCACAGGTGCCCAGACCACCCAGCTCCGCGTGGAGCCCCCCTGGACACCGGCGGTGCTGTGGGACCGGGTGACACTGACCTGCCAGGGCTCGGGGACCCCCAATGCCACCACCTGGTACAAGAATGGACAGCACTGGTTGCAGAAAGCACCTGAGCACTTCATTGTCCCTGAGAGTGGCACCTACCAGTGTCACAGAGCTGGCACCAGGCTGAGCTCCCCTGTGAGGGTCTTAAATGGTGAGTGGGGGGATAAGCACCTGTGCCACTCTGAGGGGTCTGGGTGGGCTCCTCTCCGTGGGTTGCTTCACGTCCTTGTTGTGACATGAGCCCGTCCCCTGCACATGGGGACATTCCAGTTCATCCCATTGGTTCCTTGTGCACAAACACCACTTTGTTCCAGTGCACACCAGTACATCCCTGTGTGATGGGACCCCTGTGGTGCTCCAGGCTGTGATGGGGTCCTCTCTGGTGCCCCCAGCAGCCTCTGAGGACACTGGGGACCGTTTCCAGTGGTCCCTGGTGTAATGGGGACCTCCCTGGACCCCTCTTGAATCCTTTAGTGTGACAGGACCCCCCTGTCCCACAGACCGGCTGGTGCTGCAGGTGTCAGCACAGGTGCTGCTGGAGGGGGACACAGTGATACTGCGCTGCCGGCGCTGGAGGGACAAGTCTGTTACCAGAGTGCAATTTTACCACGAGGAGAAGGATCTGGGGGGACCCCTCAATGGGACGGAGCTGTCCCTGTCCCCCCTGCAGCTGAACCACAGCGGCCACTACCGCTGCAGGGGCTGGGTGGGCATCGACCAGTTGGAGTCAGTGCCGGTGACAGTGACAGTGCATGGTGAGCACCCCTACAGCTGGCACCCCCATACTCTGATGTTCCCTCCCCCATCCCCAGCAGGCAGCGCATCACTGTGTTCCCCTGCTGACAGTGAACAGTGAGCATCCCCACAATCCTGCACCCCAGGGCCCCTTCCCCTGCTGGCTTGCAGTCATAATCTTCTCCTGTATGTCCTTCCCAGAGCTAATCCCAGTGCCGTTGCTGGAGGGTCCCCCCGAGCCCACCGAGGGGTCCCCCCTGAATCTCAGCTGTCTCAGCACCCCCAGCCCCCTGCTTCCCCGAGCCCCCCTCCTGCACCTCTTCAACCGGCACGGGCAGTTGGTGGGGGGTCCGCAGGGGTCCCCACAGATCCTGGTGCCCGCCGTGGGGGTGTCCCACTCGGGCAATTACAGCTGCGAGGTGCGCTCTGAGGGCAGGGCCATGTGGAAGAGCAGTGCCCGGCTCCACGTCACGGTGCGCAGTGAGTGCGGGGATGGGGGCGCCCACCAGTCATGGCATTGCCCATGCCACCCATCCCATACTAATCCCAACCCACTGCTGGTGATAGGCACAGCCACCATGGGTCACAGCCCTGGGTGATGAGGACCTTCTGTCTCCAGGTGGAACCATGCATAGAATCCTTTATTCCCCAGCTGTGGCTGCAGGGGTTGGCGGGTCCCTCTTGTTCCTGGTCCTGCTCCTGGGTCTCATCATGATCTGTCAGTGGTGGCAGCACATGGGTGGGTGACAATGGGGTGGACAAGCATCCTTGGGTTAGAGACAGACACCAAGATTTGGGGGAATGGGGTTGCACCCACAGCCCCTGACATGGTGAGGGCTGGGTCCCCAGTGATCTTGGCTCTGGCTCCTGGGATGTTTGGGGGGTGGTTTTCAGGGACTCCTGGGTCATACTGGGGGGGTCTTTGGGGCCTTGAGGAATACTGGGGTTTTACTGGGAGCTCCTGGGGTCCTTGGGGAGGTCTTGGAGGGCTGTGCAGGGATGTTGAGGGGTCTCCAGGGATCTTGGGGGGATCTGGGGGGTGTATCTCCCTGCCAGGCAGGGGGTCCTGGGAACTCAGAGGCCACAGGAAGGTCAGGGGTGGTTCAATGCTTCTGAGGGCTTTGGGGGGTGCTTGGAGGTCCTGGAGGGAATGGGGGATACCATGCGGGGTTGGATGACCCAGGGTCCCTGGAGGATTCAGGCTCCCTGGGGATGTGAGAGTCATTCCCTCACTTTTCATTGCAGCAGCCAGGAAGCCCCAGGACAGGTGAGTGAGGGGCTACGGCCATGGACCCCCTTTTCCCTCTTCTGCAGATCCTCTCCACCTGCCCCGTTTCGCACAGGGCCCCCTTGGAGTCTCCAGCCCCCTGGGAAGAGGCAGAGGTGCTGTACTCCCACATCTTAGGCACTGAGCAGGCAGGGGGTGAGTACAGGGAGGGACAGGGACATGTCACTGTCTCGGTTTGAAAGACAGGTGTCTGCTAAGGAAGGTCTCGGTCTGAAAGACTGATGTCTGCTAAGGAAGGTCTCTGTCTGAAAGACTGCTGTCTGCTAAGGAACCTCCCTTAGAATAGAGAATGTGACCCCCCCCTTACCTCCGAACTATTATAACTTTGGGATCAAGGGCTTTCAGGCAAAGATACGGGAAAAGGAATAACAGTTCTTTACTAGTATCTCTAACGAGGCAAACAATCAATAACAACAATAGTAACAACAAACAAAACCAAAAACGCAGTGGCAGATGTCCCTGGGCTGCCAGGCACTTTCCCGTTTGGTGCAGTCACGGTCACAGCCAGCAGGGGCGCTGTTGGCTCCCGGCCAGGCAGGGCAGGTGTGATGGTCCCGGCGCAGCTGCAGGGGGCGCTGTGGAGCGAGGGCAGGTCTGTCTCAAGTGGGTAATGGCAGAGGGGCTGGCCAGGAATGGCGTGCAGCAGGATGGGCTGGGCAGGGATGGCGTGCAGCAGGACGGGCTGGGCAGGAATTGCATGAGCAGGACAGGCAGGGCAGGCATGACGTGCAGCAGGATGGGCTGGGCAGGGATGGTGTGAGCAAGACAGGCACACCAGGGAGCTCAGAGCAGGCAGCTGGAGTGACAGGACTGGCTCACCCGGGCTAGTCAGCAAAAGGTGGCAGGAGCTCCATAACCATGGGAGTGCGTTCCAGCAGGCGGGGCCCAGGGCGGCAGCAGCCAGGCCCCCTCTGCAGCAGCTGCAAGAGCAGCCGGGAAGATGCTCACTCCAGGAGGGGAAGAGGGGGTTGGAATCCTGTGCTTTTTCCCTGAACGAAAGGTCACCCCAGCAAGGAAGAGAAAGCAGTGCAGAGCTGGGCTTCTCCACAGATGCTGTGAAAAGGAGAGAGCAGTTTCCACTGTTTCCCTACCCCAAATCCAGCAAGAGAGTGAGAATTTATCAATGTCAAGATACTCCCCTCACCACACCCCCAACCATATCTTTTGGCTTCTTAAATACCTTGGTTACCTAGCAACAGAATGGGAAAAAAATTCCAACCCCCCCAAACTTCAACAGTTACCCACGGGTGTCACCAACAGTCCGCCCAACCTGTAACTCCCACTGGGCTCCTTCACACCACTGTGCACCAGGACCCCCAGGTGACCTACGCGGAGCTGCCAGAAGCCCATGAGTGACCATGGGAACCCAGTGACACCAATGACAATCTGCTGTGACACTGGGGCCACCAAAAGAACGCTGGGGGACACTTGATCCCCCACTCCCCTCAGCTGCACTGGTTGCCCATCATGTCCAGGGAGGTGGTCACACATTGGGGGAGGGGGGCTGCACAGGGTGGCCACTGCTTCCCAATCCTCCTTCCAGTACCAGCAGGGGTTCCCCTGTCTCACTTCCAGTACCCCCAGTGGTTCCCTACTCCCTGTCCCAGTGCTCCCATTACCCTCAGCAACTTCCCTATTCCTCTTCCCACAGAACTCCCAGTACCATGTGGAGCTCTCTACTCCCCCTCCCACTGTCCCCATTTGCAATCCCAGTGCTCCCAGTACCCCCAGAAGCTCCCCCTTTCCCTGTGCCTCTCCACTGCTCCCAGAACACCCAGGGGTTCCCCATTCCCCCTCCCAGCACCCATGTTCCCAGGGGCTCCCGATTCCACCTCCCAGTGCTCCCAGTATACTCAGGGGCTCCTCATTCCTCCTCCCAGTGCCAGGGAGGCACACGTCCCATTTCCCTGTTGTTCATCCCAAAATGCAGCTTTTTGATTAAACTGGCAGAAATGGTGTTTCTTTGTTCAGCTCTCTCAGCCTTTAGCAATGGGATTCTCCAACTTTGTGCTTCCCCCAAAAACCAGGGGCCACTGCCCCTGCCCCTCCCAGTGGAGGCACAAAAGGCAAAAATCCCAAAGGGCTGAGAGAAGAACAATTTCCTGCAAACAGCAACGAGAGAAGAAACCCAACAGCAACAGCAACAAGATTCAGAATCAAAAGGGTCAGAAAGGGAATGATTTCCAGAGAAAACCCCCGACAAGGAACAAACCCCAGACATTGTCCCTGGCATGTTTCGTCCACCAGGAAAAACCTGGCAGGGCCCTGGACCTTCATTGCTTTGATGGCCAAAGCGTCGATCCGGAGGCTTTGGATTCACTTCTCCCTTGTCTCAAAACCCTCCTCTGCCATGTTCCCCCACACAATGATGTCACCAAGGCATTGCAGGTGTTCCGGAGCCTCCTCGTTTTCCAGGGCAGTTGGGATCAGTCCCTGGCACAGGGTGGGGCTGTGTTTCCAGGTGGTTCCAGGGGCTCTGGATGCCCCTCCAGGTCAAGGCAAACTGTCCTGCCCTCTGCTGCCAAAGGGATAGGGACAAGCGCATTGGCAACGTCCATGGTGGCACGACTTGGCTGCATCGGCCTCCAGCTCATCCAGCATGTCCGGCTCAGCCGCTCTCAGTGGGGCTGGCACTTGGTTCCAGCCCTCTGAGTCCCTGTCAGTGGCCATTCTTTACTAGATTCATGCTCTGGCCATGTGGGGCCCTTGAAGGTTCAGCGGCTCTGGCTGAGTACTCCCGGCTCTCCAGGTCACAGCTCATCCCAGGGATGGGGTCCTGTAGTCCCAGTTGGTGCCATGTTGCTGATGGGGTCTTGTTGTGGTGTCCATCGGTCCTGTTGCTCTTGCACCCTAAGCAGCCCCACAGCAGAACGGTCCAGGGGGAACCCAGGCCAGGGATTGAGCTGTGGAATTCCTTCAGTCTCTACAGCAGCTCTGCCAAAGCCCAACGATGCCCTTTGGGCTCCCTGAAATCCCTGCTCTGGCACCCACAGCCCCTCGTGCCCCTCCTCCCTCCCTACGCTCGCTGCCTGCAGGGCTGTTCCTCTCGCAGCCTCTGGCTCCACTTGGCTGCCGCAATTCCATCTCTGTCATCCCTTGGATTTGCCCTTCCCAACTCCGGGCCGACCCTGCCCAGTGCCCCCCAGCCTGTTCCAGGACACCCCTCGAGTCCTGAGAGCTGTTGGGGGTGTCGCCATGGCAACAGTGAGTCCCGACACATGGCGACAGTGACTTCGGACTTGCTGTCACAGTCAGTTTGGACACATCACCACTGTTGTTCTCCGCACCCTATGACAATCCCAGCACTAGCAGTGCAATGGCAGCTGCGACCTGTGCCGGGGCTCTGAGTCCAAGATTCCTCTCCTTACGTGCTGGCACGTCCCTGGGGTCCCTGGTCGCCCACCACCCCGGCCCCTCTGTTCCAGAGCCTCCCTCCCAGCCCTCCCCTGCTCGCCCAGCTGTGTCCCCTGCCAGCCCCAGGGCCGGGACCGGCGGAGGCTGCAGAGCAGCTCCAGGGATCAGAAACTGTTCAGGGAATGCCGGGTACGGGGCTTTGGGCACCGGGGAGCACCAGGCAGGGCTGGAGCTGGCAGTAGGGTGAGGGCACTGTGGAGAATGGCCGTGTCTGGCTTTGCCACCCCTAACACTTTCATTTTCTTGCCCCAGGCGCCCGAGGCCAGCCTGAGCTGCTGCTCCTGGCAGGTTTCATTTGGGAGAAATCCATGGACATTTGCAAATTCAGGAGGCAGGATCCCACTTTGGCAGCAGGCACCTGGCCTCGAAGAATGGCTCTTTCCCACAGGAAAGTGTCTTGGTTTAAAAGAGAAATGTGGGCTGAGGAAGGCAGGAATCTTCCTGGAATAGGAAGAGCCCTCCCTCCAAATTCTTATAACTTCAAAATTACAGAGCTTTCAGGCAAAAAAGTAGGAAAAGGAATATCATTTCTTTAGCAGATAATATATAAAATGGAACAGAACAGAACAGAAACAAAGACACAATAACGAAAGCTTTCACCATGCTCAGGGCTATTTTTTCCCCTTTGGTGTGGTTATGACCACAGCTGGCAGGAAGCTGTGGAGGCTGCAGGAGGCAAAGGCTGCAGAGACTCACTCGAAGCTGTCAGGGAGGGTTATAATGAGAGCTCGGAACTTGCCCGGGTGGTAACAACTGGCGCCCGCACGGCAGGGACAGAAGGGAGTGCTCCCCTGCAAACCCACGCGGGCCGTGTCCGGTCTCGGCACTGGACGTTGCCCCAGTCGGAGTCAGCGGGGCCGGCCGGGATCCTCTCGCCAGCAGCGGGCACAGGCAGGGCGCAGGCAGAACTCGATGGCGGTGCTGAGCTCCGGCACTTTCGAAAGCCCAGGGCGAGAGCGCACGGCTCCCGGCACCGACACCAAGGACAGCTCCCGCTCCCGGAGCGCCACACAGCACCAGCAGCTCAAACTGCCCAGCCCCTATGGCCCTCCCCTCGCCAAACGATTCCCTTGGTGTGTGAGGCTCTCAGCCACGCCTCACTTGCTGCTGTCCTTCATGGACTCACCCCTTCCTCCTGCCAGCGTCTCCAACATGATCACGGGAAAAAACTCACTGAGAAGCCTAAACCCATAACAAGGACCACAGAGAGGACAGGAGGAATTGGGATGTGTGCTGGAGTGACATAATGATAATCCTGTATTCCCTATCATTTGCATGTATGCCTAGGAATGTGATCCTGTAGCTTTAACTGTGTTCAGGAGCCGGGAGAGGCTCTGCCAGTGCTGGATGTTTTGAAACTCTGCCCCGACTCTTCCAGGGAAGCGTGAGAGAGGAAGGGACATTCCGGAGTCAGGCTGCTGCTACGGCTGTGGCTGCTGCTTGGGGTTTTCCTCCTCCCTGGGATTGCTTTTTTCGTCTTTTTTTTTTACTTTTTCCTCGACTTGCTTTCTCATCCAAGAACCTGAGGAATCCCTGGAGGACAGCGGACGAGAATCCTCCAGGGAGACACCAGAGCAACTCCACCGCCCCCCCCCACCCCCCCACCCTCAGGGACCCGGGAAAAGGGAAGCTATGCCTGAGGAAAAGGACACTAGAGTTCATCAACTGTTTACTCAAGTTAAATAATTCCTTTTCCCCTTTCCCCTTCCCCTGTGCCTTGCAGGGCACTCTGCATATTCTGTTAATTAAACAGGTTTTTTTCCCTTTCATCCGAGATATTTTGTTGTTGTGGGGGAGGGGGTGCCAGAAACCTTTGCTGTGGGGGAGGCAGCTATTGAGAGCGCTTTCCACCTAGGAAATTTGTCTCTAATCCGAGACAGGATGGAATACCCCACCTGTGCCCTGGCAGCACAGGCACAGGAGCTGAGAGGAGCAACAACCACTGTAGGAAATTCTTCAAGGATAGATCTGCTCCAGTCTCCCATGGGCAAGTCCTCAGTCAGAACAGGAGGGATGATGTCACTTGCCACCCTCTGGAAGAGACCTCCAGGTCAAATTGTTCTTCTCTCAGTCCTTTAGGATCTTTGCCTTTTGTGCCTCCACTGGAAAGGGGAGGGGCAGCAGCCCCGGGTTTTTAGTGTGTCCTAGGTTACATGGAATTTGTAACCAATAGTATGTATCCTATTACCATCTCCATAAGCTGTTAAAACAGGTGGGGCAGTGTTCTTTGTGTTCAGCATGACCCAGCCCTGATAACACCATCGGGGCTATCTCTGCTCATGGCCCATCCAGGGCTCCAGGAGTGACTCATAGATTCCATCAGCCATTGTGAGATGCACCGCCCAGAGGGGAGGAACTGAACATTCCCACCTGCATATAAGAGAGAGACTCTGGAACACCGGGCTACCTTTCCCACTGGATTGCCAGAGGAGAAGAGCTCCTGAGCCACCGCTGGACCTCCAGAGACCAACGAAATCTTTCCACAAGATCACCACTTCAACAAGACCACATCCATCACTCCAACGGGACTGCAGCCACCATTGAACTGCACTGCTAGCACCACCCTAACGGAGTGCAGGTTGTATTCTGACTTTGTCCATCTAAACCATTGTTTCTGTATTATTGCCTTGCTCTAAATATTGGTGTAGAACTGTAATTGCAAAGTTAAAATAATTCGGGGGAAAGGGGATCACATTATCCATCCTAAGGGAGGCTCCCACCTTCCTTAGCAAGACACCTGTCCTTCAAACCAAGACATAGTGGCAGCCCAAAATTGGAGAATCCCATTGCTAAAGCCCGAGAGAGCTGAACAAATAAACACCATTTCTGCCAGTTTAACCAAAAAGCTACATTTTGCTCTCAAATCAGGGGTCCCGTGCCTCTCTGGCAGTGGGAGGAGGAACAGGAAGCCACTGGGATGATGGGGGTACAGAGAGGGGAATGGGGAGCCTCTGGATTTTCTGGGAGCAATAGGGAGGTGCTGAGGAGTAAGGAAGCCCTGGTGTTACTGGGAGCTCTGGGAGGGGGGTGGGGAGTGCCTGGGGGTACAGGAAGGGGGACAGGGGAACCCCTTGTGGAACTTGGGGTGCAGAATGGGGAGCACTGTGTGCCCTGTGTGGCCCTGCCCAACTTGTGACCACCTCCCGAATGGGATGGGCAACCACAGGAGCTGTGGAGGGGGAAACCCCAGTGCCCTCAGTGTCCCCAGTGCCCACAGTGCCCACAGTGGCCCCAGTGGCCCCAGGGCCCCCAGTGCCGCCACTTCCCAGAGTGTCACAACTTCTGTTGTAGATCTTCGTAGATGTCACTGGGCTCCCACGCTTGCCCATTCGGCCCCAGCAGCTGCATGTAGTTCGCCTGGGGGTCTCCCAACAGGGGCGTTGGGGTCTCTGGGGGGGCCCTGTGGGGATAAGAAGGTGTGTGTGGGAGGGGATGGGAGGTCCTGGGGATTTGGGTGAAAGGGGGGTCGTGGCTGGAGCCCCCCACTCACCTGTCCTGGTGCTTCCTTTTGGCTGCAAAGGAAAGAGGTGGGGGTGACTGTGGGGTCCCTGGGGCCATGACCCCACACAGGAATCCTGAACCCCCACAGGACCCACAAATCCCTCCAGGACACCCGGGCATCCCTGAAGCCCCCCAGAAACCCTGATCCACCCCAGTGCCCCCAGCTCACTGAGCCCCAAGGACTCCAAGCCCGACAGGGAGGAGGAACCTCCAAAGTCCCCCAGGATCCCTGAAAGAACCCCCAACATCCCTGCACGACCCTCCAACACCTCCCTGAACTCCACAGGAGCCCGAGAAACCTCACGGGGGGTTCAGCCCCTCTCACGTCAGGGCTGTGGGGGCTGCCTTATTGTCCCCCCACTCTGGGGGCCTTCCCACCACTCCCCACAACCCCTGTCCCCCATTGTCACCCACCCATGTGGTGCCACCGGTGCCAGGCCATGATGACAGCCACGAGCAGGACCAGGAACAACAGGGACCCAATGACCCCTACAATCACTCCTGGGGACAGAGTGGGACACATTGGGGTCACCTGTCACCCTAGGGCTTTCAAAATCCCTGATGATCTCAGGTGGCCCTTCCTGTGCCCTGTTCCATCTGTGTCACTGCCAGGGGCAGAGGGGGACAAACCAGGGACACCCATGACCCAGGGGTGCTGTACCTCCACATTGACCCCGTGTGACCCTACCTGTGCTCCTGGATCTCTGTTGTGTCACCACCAGGGTCAGCTCTGGGCTGAGTGCCCGGAACACGTGGTGCCTGTCCAGGTGGTTGGTGGCCACGCACTGGTAGGTGCCTGAATGTCCCACATCGATGTCTCCAAGATCCAGGAGGGGACCCTGGGCCACCTCTTGCCCATCACGCAGCCAGGTGAAGGTGACAGGTGCTGAGCCCACCTGCACCGAGCAGCGCGGCATCACGGGGTCACCTGGGCGCACCTGGTGTGTGGGAGGGCCAGGGGTGATGGTGGCATTGGCCACGGGCACTGCGGGGACAGAGACGAGGCTGAGGCTGGGGGAGGGACTGGAACCCGGTGTGGGGGGAGGACGATGAGGGTGGGATGGGTGTGATGGGGAATGCCGTGGTTGGGGTCACCCCCAGCCCAAGGGTCCTGCTCCTCCAGCATGGTGACTTTCAGGTGGTCACTCTTGGCCCCACTGTCCCCGTTGCTGACCCGGCATTGATAGTGACCACTGTCATTGTCCCCAACATGGGCTCCAGGCGGGGGCCGGTGCCCAGTGGTGCCCCCAAGCCCCCACGGTGACAGGAGAGGGACAAGGGACCTGTCCCTGTGGCCACCACGCAGCTCAGCACCACGCGGTCACCCAGTGCCACCTGTTCCCCGGGGGGCTGCACCCACAGGTACACCCCCGAGAGTGGGACCCCTGCAGGAGGGGACAGAAGGGGACAGTGAGGGACTCCTGGAGGGTCAGGGAGGGGTGGGGAGATGCCAGGGCGGGAGAAGGAGATGCAGAGATTGGGGAGGCCTGAAAAGGGACCCCAGGGACAAATGGGGGATTCTGGGAGGGAACCCATGGAGAGGGATGGGAGGGACCCCAGGGAGGAGTGTGCGGACCCAGACAGGGATGGTGGGACCTGAGGACCTTGGGGGCACTTCAGGGAGGGGTGGGTGGACTGAGGGAAGGATGAGGGGAGCAGAGTAGGGGATATGGGGGAGACGGGGAGGCACCCGTGCAGTGATGGAAGGACCCGGAGTTGGATCTGGGAAGGGATGAGGGGACCCGGGCAGAGTGTTGGGGCGGGCTGGGGGTCCCCAGCCAGAGCTCGGGACCCTGGGAGGCTGTCGGGGCTCCCGTGCCCATCCCCGCACTCACTGCACACCGTGACGCGGAGCCAGGCGCTGCTCTTCCGCACGGCTCCCCCCTCGGAGCGCACCTCGCAGCTGTAATTGCCCGAGTGGGACACCCCCACGGCGGGCACCAGGAGCTGCGGGGACCCCTGCGGGCCCCCCACCAACTGCCCGTCCCGGTAGAAGAGGTGCAGGAGGGGGGCTCGGGGCCGCAGGGCGCTGGGGGTGCTGAGGCAGCTGAGATTCAGAGGGGAGCCCTCGGTGGGCTCGGGGGGACCCTCCAGCACCGGCACCGTGAAGAGCTCTGGGAAGGGAAAGAGGGGACAGTTGTGACCCTCAGCCTGGGGAAGGTGGTGTGAGGGTTTTAGCTGTAGGAGTCAATATCACGGGGTATTGGGGTGCCAGCTGTGGGGATGCTCACCATGCACTGTCACTGTCACTGGCACCGACTGCTTCCACAACGGTGATATCCTGGAGCCCACCCAGCCCCCACAGTGGTAGCGGCCATCATGGTGCATCTCCAGGGGGAACAGTGACAGCTCGGTCCCTCTGAGGGACACACGCAGATATTTCTTATTGTGGTAGAAGCGCACCCTGGTGACCGACCTGTTCCGCCAGCCGCGGCAGCGCAGTGTCAGTGTGTCCCCCTCCAGCTGTGCCCGTGCTGGCACCTGCAGCACAGGTTCATCTGTGAGACAGTGGATGCACTGCTGTGCACTGGGGTGCACTGGGATGGTCCCTTGTGCAGGGGATAGGCTCTCATCAAACGAGGGGTATGTGATCCACCCACACAATTAAGCTCAACCAGAGCCCTGTGGGGGGCACCCATCTCCATTGCCCCCCTCACCATTCAAGACGCTCACAGGGTAGCTGAGCCTGGTGTTTGGTCTGTCACACATGTAGGTGCCAGTCTTGGTGACAAGGACGTGGTCAGATCCCTGCTTCTCCCAGTGCTGTCCATTCTTGTAGCAGGTGGTGGCATTGGAGGGCCCTGAGCCCTGGCAGGTCAGGGTCACCTGGTCCCACAGCACCGCCGGTGTCCAGGGGGGCTCCACAAGGAGCTGCGTGGTCTGGGCACCTGTGGGTGACAGGGGACACCAGCCTGCCAGGGCCACCGTGTGGCTGGGGACAGTGGGGTGGAGACATGGCATCTGCTGAAGACTCACTAGTGAGGCCGAGGGTCTGGGCTGGAAGGGAGAAGGGACAGGGGCTGGCTGAGGGTTGCCCTGTGGGGACAGCAGCAGCCAGGGCGGCGTGCATGTGTGCTGTTCCCAAACTGTCCCCATGGGGACACCAGTTCCTCTGGGAAAGTGCAAGGAAACAGTCCCCAATGACTGTGGAGAAGGCTGGGGGACGTGTCATTGCCACAGCCACCCATGTGCCAGTCATCCCCCAGGCCCACATCATCTGTCCCCATTACCATGTCCCCTTGGCCCTGTGCCCTTGATCCCATTCTGATGGCACCTGTCCCCGTGGCCTATCCGCATTGCACTTGTCCCCTTCTCCCTGTGCCCCCATTTCTGTCCCATTGCTCCTGTCCCCATGGCCACTCCAGAACCAAGGTCAAAACAGGGTCCACCCCACTCTGCTGCCATTGGGGACCTCAGGGGACCCTGCAGCCCCCCTGTGACCCCTCCCCACCACTCTCTGCCTCATCGGGACCATCCCCAGGGCATCAGGCCCATGCCCTGGGCACTCACCCCACAGGAGCAGCGCCACTGTCCTGGCCATCCTGGTGTCCCCTGCCATCTGGGCTGGCTGTCACACGCTGCTGGGGCCACCTCTCCTCCAGTGGCAGCTCTTCAACCAAAGGGGAAGGAAGCGAGGTCACATTTCGTCCACACATGGTGGTGGCTCATGGTGGGGGCAGGGTGTTGGCAGGGTGGGGACATGGTGGGAATATGCTGGGGACATGGTGGGCCATCGTGGGGCCATGGTGGGATATGGTGGGCCATGGTGGGCCATGGGGTCCCAGGACGGGGGGGCTCAAGGCAATTGGGGAGCTGAGGATGAGTGTTCAGGTGAATGGGGGTGCTGAAGAGGGGGAGGAACAGTGGATAGGGGTCCTGGGGAATGGAGGTGCCCATGAGAGGGGGTGCCAAGGCATGGGGGCCCAAGGGAAATGTGGGCCCCAAGGATTTGGACTCATGAGATCTGTGTCCCACTGACGGTGGTGCTCGGGAAACTGGGGGGTGTCCTGTGGGAAGGGGGGGTACTGGATGAATGTGGGACCCATGGGGTAGGATATAGGGAAGAGGTGTTCTGGGCAATGGAGGTCCTGAGATGGGGGTCCCAGGGTGGGGGGGACTAAGGGTGATCCTGTGGTTCAGGGCCCCTGGCAAATGGGGGTTCCAGGCACAGGGAGCGGCTGGGTGGGAACACTGGTTGTAGTTCCTTCACAGTGTGATAAATGAGTGAATGATAAATGCTGGCTTTCGCATATATGAATTTAACATTTAGAAGTGATGTGTACTGTATAAAAAAAATAATGTTAAGATAAAATATAATTAAGTAGAAACAAGGTTAGGGTAAATTGTAACTTTGAGATAGTTGTAATATGCTAGAAAATGTAATTATAAATGCATGGTAATAAATGTCTTTTAAGTTGATAAAACACAGAGCCAGGGATCAAGACATCCTAAAGAAACAAAAAAGATAACGGCCGGCATCCCAGGAAATCTGTTAACTCGACTCACACCTCCCAAAAGGAACTGTCACCTACAAATTAAGTTGGAACTGAGGAAACATAGACGGGAGGATTTCAGCCTTCAGTTCTGAGACAATCCAGAGGGTCCGAAATTCCAAGACAGGTGCCTTTCCTGGCAGAAGGGGGCAAGGATCGGAGGGGGGGAGTTGAGTGAAGTGTAAATCACCTTCTAGGCTTAATGAATATGTAACAGTTAAAGAAAGTACTTAAGCTCACTGTACAATGGATGGGGGTGCCTCTGGCAAAATTGCTAAGCACCCAGCGCTGTTTTGCCTTTGCTCTATTAATAAATACTCAATATTATACAGTTAAAATTTCGGCCCCTGAACTCATTTATAACAACGGGATGCCTAAGATTTTGAGGTTACCCAGAGCCCAGCACAGCCCTCCTCAGGGTGCTCATGGCTGGGGGGGGGCCCAAAGAGGGTTGCCACGGTTCGCCTCACTCCAGTTCTGTGCCACCTCAGCCTGGGGCTTTTTCCTCTCTTTATTACTATTTTTCCTTATTCTTCGAAATTGTGCATAACACCCCTCCACCACCACCACTTCTTGGCTCAGCAATCCAAGAGAGCACCGGAGGAGGTAACAGGTTGGGGGGACCCTGGGGAATAGGAAAAAGGGTGTGCATGGGGTGCAGGGAGGGGCAGGGGGCTGTAGGGCATGGGAGTGTCCGGCTGTGCCTCCCCAACACTTTCACTTTCTCTTTCCTGCAGCAGAAGGAAGAGGCCGTTTGTGCTGAGAGTCAGATGGGGGGGGGGAGGGGTGGGTTCTGTTCTGGGGGAGCACATTCAGGGGGGTCCTGTCCTGGGGACGTGACACATCCTTGGAGGGGTTTGTCCCGGCAGGGTCCCTTTTCTGGGGGTGACACATCCTGGGGGGATCCTATTCTAGGGATGACACATCCCTGTTGAGAGGGTCCTGTCCTGGGAGATGGCAATTCTGGCAGGGTCCCTGGACACATTCCTTGGGGGGTGGCACATCCTGGGGACCCCTGTCTTGGGGGGGTCCTGCCCACCTCTGCTGTCCCCAGAGGGGCACAGTGACCTCTCGGTGGTCCCAAATTGGGGGGTGACCTGCCCACTCTACACCCCCTCACTGGCTGCCCCTGCCCATTTGGGAGCCCTCAATCCCCCTTTGGGAACCCTCACAGGTGCAGCACCTCTGCCCCATCCCACAGCCCACCAAGACCATTCTGTGGGGGAGAAAGCACAACGGGGGTGACAGTGAGTAGTGGCATGGGGTGGGTGTCAGTCAGGGAGGGAACAGACACCCCAAAAATGCCCGAAGCCCACAACCATCCCCACAAACACTGCAAGGCCTCAGTGCTGGAAACCAGCAGATGGACGAGGCCCTCCAGATGAAACACTTGTGAAGCTGTTGGGGGCTGCCCCCAACCTCTCCTGCTCTCCATCCCCCCATGGAGTTTCTTTCCTAAGGGGTGGGACACTTTGAGTTTATTGGGTTTTGGGAGAAAACTTGTTCCAGACTTATCCATTGTTGCCCATCCCCTGGAGGATCTGAGCTGGGAAGAGCAGCTTGGGAATGGAGCCCCAGGCAGGAAGGAGCTCCCAAACTCCTCCTCCTTGCAGCCTGTGCCCATCCAAGGCTGGGGCCCAGCCATGGCACAGCCCCACTGCCCAGGGATGGCCATTGGCCAGCCCTGCTCTGGCCAGCCCCAGGGAACAGCCAGGACCTGAGGCTCCCAGCCGCCCCCTTGGCTTTGATTCTCGCAGCTTTAGAGCTGCTCCAAGGGGAGAATTGTGTGGGGCAAAAGGGCTGGCTGTGGTTTGCTCAGCCCTGCAAGAAGCACAAAAACCAATGGGAGCCCAAGCAGTGGCTCTGCAAGGGCCTGTGATGGTTTTGAGAGCAGGGCTGGCTGGAAACCCCCCCTGCAGGGGCAGCTGTGAGGGAAGCAGTCTGGAAATGCAGCAATTGATCATTTTGTCCCTCTGGCCAAGGGACTGAGAGAGCCCCAAAACTCCTGCAAAGACAACAACAATCTGCTCAACAACCTGACCTGGACCCTCCTTCTTCCTGTACAAAACCTGCAGCCCTTTGGAAGCTCCCGGAAAGAATATTTGGTTTCTGGCTGTGGCCGCCAGATGAGAGGGAAAAGTGTGGAAATATCGAGCAGTAGCTCTGCCCCACGGCCATGCTGGGGCTGTGGAGGGAGATCGTGGCTGGATTCTAGATGTCCCCAATAGCTGCTCTATCCCTCCCCTCCTCACCTGCACAGAGCAAGGGGATGAGAACAAAAGGCTCCTTGGTTGGGAGAAGGGCAGGGTGAACTCAGTCCCTGGGCACTGTCACGGGCAAAAGGGACTTGACTTGGGGCAATGCATTGAATTTATTAGCCATGAAAATGGGAGAAAGGAGAATGGAAACACATATTCAAAACACCTTCCCCCTTGAAGAATGCCACACCATGGGCACACAGTCCCCTTTGGGTATCCCCTACTCCACCGGGGGCTCCTGCACGGCTGCAGAGGGCTCTCTGCTCCCCAGGGACCCCCACGGATTCCAGGAAGCCTCCACTCAGGCACCCGGAATCCCTCATGCCGCTCCTTCATTCATGCGCTTGTTCCCTGCAGGGCTGTTCCTCTCGCAGCCTCTGGCTCCTCTTGGCTGCCGCAGCTCCATCTCTGCCATCCCTTGGATTTCACCTTCCCAATTCTGGGTGGCCCAGCCCCTCCCCCGCCCGTTCCAGGATGCCCCTCGAGTTCCAGGATCTGTTGGGGGCGTGTCCATGGCAACAGTGCATTCCGACACGTCGCGACAGAGGCTTCGGACACGCTGTCACAGTCGGTTCGGACACATCGTCACCGTCAGTCCCAACATCCTGTGACAGCCCCGGCACTCGCAGATCGATGACTGCTGCCACCTGCGCCGGTGCTCTGAGCCTCTGGGCCTCTGTCCGGGCACCTCCCCAGGGTCCCTGGTCCCCCTCTGTCCCAGGGCCTCCCTCCCGACCTCCCCCACCCACTCTCCCTGTGTCCCCCGCCAGCCCCAGGGCTGGGAGCAGCAGAGGCTCCAGGGCAGCTCCGGGGATCAGAGGCTGTTCGGGGAGGGCAGGGTATGGGGCTTTGGGCACCAGGGGCACCAAGCAGGGCTGGAGCTTGGGGCTTGGGGAGGGCACGGTGGGAATGGGGGTGTCTGTCTGTGCCACCCCCAACACTTTCACTTTTTTGCCCCAGCCTGAGCTGTTGGTTCTGGCAGCTTTTGTCTGGGAGCAATCCTCGGAGGTTCATAATTTTAGGCTGTGGAAACCCATTTTGGCCAAGGATGCCTGGCCTGTGAAGGATTGCTCTTTTCCAGAGGAAGGAAACACTTCCACCTCAGTGTTTTGGAGGCATCATAAACGTGGCCCCTGGGAGTCCGAGGGCCTCCAGAGCTGTTACTCCTGGCAGGTTTCTTTGGGGAGGAAACCTTGCGTGTTCACAATTTTAGGAGGCAGAATTCCAGTCTCAGCGGTGGGCTCCTGGCCTGAAAGAATGGCTCTTTCCCACCGGAAAGTGTCTTGGTTTAAAAGAGAAATGTTGGCTATGGAGGGCAGGAACCTTCCTGGAATAGAAAGAACAACCCTCCCTCCAAATCCTTATAACTTCAAAATTACAGAGCTTTCAGGCAAAAAAGTAGGAAAAGGAATATCATTTCTTTAGCAGATAATATATAAAACGGAACAGAACAGAACAGAAACAAAGACACAATAACGAAAGCTTTCACCCTGCTCAGGGCTATTTTTTCCCCTTTGGTGTGGTTATGACCACAGCTGGCAGGAAGCTGTGGAGGCTGCAGGAGGCAAAGGCTGCAGGGACTCACTCGAAGCTGTCAGGGAGGGTTATAATGAGAGCTCGGAACTTGCCCGGGTGGTAACAACTGGCGCCGGCACGGCAGGGACAGAAGGAAACCCACGCGGTTTCCTTCCTGCAAACCCACGCGGGCCGTGTCCGGTCTCGGCACTGGACGTAGCCCCAGTCGGAGTCAGCGGGGCCGGCCGGGATCCTCTCACCAGCAGCGGGCACAGGCAGGGCGCAGGCAGAACTCGATGGCGGCGCTGAGCTCCGGCACTTTGGAAAGCCCAGGGCGAGAGCGCACGGCTCCCGGCACCGACACCAAGGACAGCTCCCGCTCCCGGAGCGCCACACAGCACCAGCAGCTCAAACTGCCCAGCCCCTATGGCCCTCCCCTCGCCAAACGATTCCCTTGGTGTGTGAGGCTCTCAGCCACGCCTTTTGTGTGTGCTCACTTGCTGCTCTCCATCATGGACTCACCCCTTCCTCCTGCCAGCGTCTCCAACATGATCACGGGAAAAAACTCACTGAGAAGCCTAAATCCATAACAAGGACCACAGAGAGGACACAGGGAATTGGGATGTGTGCTGGGGTGACATAATGATAATCCTGTATTCTCTATCATTTGCATGTATGCCTAGGAATGTGGTCCTGTAGCTTTAACTGTGTTCAGCAGCCAGGAGAAGCTCTGCCAGTGCGGGATGTTTTGAAACTCTGCCCCGACTGTTCCAGGGAAGCATGAGAGAGGAAGGGACATTCCAGAGTCAGGCTGCTGCTACTGCTGTGGCTGCTGCTACTGCTGTGGCTGCTGCTTGGGCTTTTTTTCCCTCCCTGGGATTTCTTTTTTCTTCGTTTTTTTGGACTTTTTCCTCGACTTGCTTTCTCATCCAAGAACCTGAGGAATCCCTGGAGGACAGCGGACGAGAATCCTCCAGGGAGACACCAGCGCAACCCCACCACTCCCCCACCCCCAGGGACCCGGGGAAAGGAAAGCTACACCTGAGGAAAAGGACACTAGAGTTCATCAACTGTTTACTCAGGTTAAATAATTCCTTTTCCCCTTTCCCCTTCCCCCGTGCCTTTCAGGGCACCCGGCGTGTTCTGTTAATTAAACAGGATTTTTTCACTTTTATCCGAGATATGCTGTTGTTGTGGGGGAGGGGGTGCCAGAAACCTTTGCCGTGGGGGAGGCAGCTATTGAGAGCACTTTCCACCTAGGAAATTTGTCTCTAATCCGAGACAGGATGGAAACCCCCCACCTGTGCCCTGGCAGCACAGGGGCAGGAGCTGAGAGGAACAACAACCTCGGCGGGAAATTCTTCAAGGATAGATCTGCTCCAGTCTCCCATGGGCAAGTCCTCAGTCAGAACAGGAGGGATGATGTCACTTCCCACCCTCTGGAAGAGACCTCCAGGTCAAATCGTTCTTCTCTCTGCCCTTTGGGATCTTTGACTTTTGTGCCTCCACGGGAAAGCGGTGGGGCAGCAGCCCCTGTTTTTTAATGGCAGCCCGAAATTGGAGAATCCCATTGCTAAAGCCCGAGAGAGCTGAACAAAGAAATACCATTTCTGCCAGTTTAATAAAAAACCTGCATTGTGCTCTCAAATCAGGGGTTCTGTGCTTTTCTGACACTGGGAGGAGGAATGGGAAGCCACTGGGATGATGGGGGTACTGAGAGGGGGAATGAGGAGCCGCTGGATTTTCTGGGAGCAATAGGGAGGTGCTGGGAAGAGGAGTAAGGAGCCCCTGGTGTTACTGGGAGCTCTGGGAGAGGAGTGGGGAGTGCCTGGGGGTACAGGAAGGGGGACAGGGGAACCCCTCGTGGTACTTGGGGTGGGGAACTGGGAGCACTGTGTGCCCTGTGCAGCCCTGCCCGACTTGTGACCCCCTCCCAAAAGGGATGGGCAATCACAGGAGCTGTGGAGAAGGAAAGCCCAGTGCCCCCAGTGTCCTCAGTGCCCCCAGTGCCTCCAGTGCCTCCAGTGCCCCCAGTGCTCCAGGTATCCCCAGTGCCCCCGGTGCCCCCAGTGGCCCCAGGCCCCCCAGTGGCCCCAGTGCCGCCACTTCCCAGAGTGTCACAACTTCCATTGTAGATCTTCGTAGATGTCACTGGGTTCCCACGGTTGCCCATTTGGCCCCAGCAGCTGCATGTAGGTCGCCTGGGGGTCTTCCACCGGGGGGGTTGGGGGCTCTGGGGGGGCCCTGAGGGGATAAGAGGGTGTGTGGGAGGGGATGGGAGGTCCTGGGGGTTTGGGTGAAAGGGGGGTCATGCTGGAGTCCCCCACTCACCTGTCCTGGTGCTTCCTTTTGGCTGCAAAGGAAAGAGGTGGGGGTGACTGTGGGGTCCCTGGGCCCCTGACCCTGCACAGGAATCCTGAACCCCCACAGGACCCACAAATCCCTCCAGGACACCCGGGCATCCCTGAAGCTCGCCAGAAACTCTGAACCTCCCCAGTGCCCCCAGCTCACTGAGCCCCGAGAACTCCAAGCCCGGCAGGGAGGAGGAACCTCCAAAGTCCCCCAGGATCCCTGAAAGAACCCCCAACATCCCTGAACGACCCTCCAACACCTCCCTGAACTCCACAGAAGCCCGAGAAACCTCACGGGGGTTTCAGCCCCTCTCACGTCAGGGCTGTGGGGGCTGCCTTATTGTCCCCCCACTCTGGGGGCCTTCCCACCACTCCCCACAACCCCTGTCCCCCATTGTCACCCACCCATGCGGTGCCACCGGTGCCAGGCCATGATGACAGCCACGAGCAGGACCAGGAACAACAGGGACCCAATGACCCCTACAATCACTCCTGGGGACAGAGAGGGACACACTGGGGTCACCTGTCACCCCAGGGAGCCCGAAATCCCTGATGACCCCAGGTGATCCCTCCTGTGCCCTGTTCCCTCTGTGTCCCTCTATGCCAGGGGCAGAGGGGGACAAACCAGGAACACCCATGACCCAAGGGTCCTGCACGCTCACAGTGACCCCGTGTGACCCAACCTGTGCTCTTGGATCCGTGCAGTGTCCCCTCCAGGGCCAGTTCTGGGCTGAGCACCCGGAACATGCGGTGCCCATCCGGCTGGTTGGTGGCCACGCACTGGTAGGTGCCCGAATGTCCCACATCGATGTCCCCAAGATCCAGGAGAGGTCCCTGGGCCACCTCCCACCCGTTGTGCAGCCAGGTGAAGGTGACAGGTGCTGAGCCCACCTGCACCGAGCAGCTCAGGGTCACGGGGTCACCTGGGCGCACCTGGTGTGTCGGGGGGCCAGGGGTGATGGTGGCATTGGCCACAGGCACTGCGGGGACAGAGACAGGGCTGAGGCTGGGGGAGGGGCTGCCACCCGGCGTGAGGGGAGGGGACGAGGTGGGAGACTAGGATGGAATGGGTGGGATGGGGGAAGCCATGGGTGGGGTCTCTCCCAGCACAAGGGTCCCGCTCCTCCAGGATGGTGACATTCAGGAGGTCACTCTCGACCACGCTGTCTCAATCACTGGCCAGGCACTGGCAATGACCGCTGTCCTCGTCCCCAGCCTTGCTCAGCTCCAGGTGGGGGCCGGTGCCCAGCGGGGCCCCCGAGACCTCCTGGTGCCAGGAGAACGACAGGGGACCTGTTCCCACGGCCACCGCGCAGCTCAGCACCACGCGGTCACCCAGTGCCACCTGTCCTCTGGGGGGCTGCGTTGATGGTACACCCCCGAGAGCAGGATCCCTGCGGGAGGGGACAGCAGGAGAGAGTGAGGGACTAGGGGAGGGTCGGGGGGGGGAACCCCAAGGCGAGAGAAGAGGGCGCAGAGACGCGGGGAGGCTTGGAAAGGACCCCTGGGATGGATGAGTGGAGCAGGGCAGGGGATATGGGGGCGCCGGGGAGGCACCCGGGCAGTGATGGGAGGACCCGGACTGGGACCCGGGAAGGGGTGAGGGGTCCCGGGCAGGGTGTCGGGGAGGGCTGGGGGTCCTCAGTTGGGGCTGGGGGACCCGGGGAGGCTGTCGGGGCTCCCGTGCCCATTCCCGCACTCACTGCGCACCGTGACGCGGAGCCGGGTGCTGCTCTTCCGCACGGCCCCCCCCTCGGAGCGCACCTCGCAGCTGTAATTGCCCGAGTGGGACACCCCCACGGCGGGCACCAGGAGCTGCGGGGACACCTGCGGGCCCCCCACCAACTGCCCGTCCCGGTAGAAGAGGTGCAGGAGGGGGGCTCGGGGCCGCAGGGGGCTGGGGGTGCTGAGGCAGCTGAGATTCAGGGGGGACCCCCCGATGGCCTCGGGGGGACCCTCCAGCACCGGCACCGTGAAGAGCTCTGGGAAGAGATGGGGATGGGAACGGTGACTCAGTCTGCTGGGAAGCGGCTCTGGGGGTGTCGGTGTTTTGGGATGCTCACCGTGCACTGTCACTGTCACCACCTCCGACAGCTCCAATTCCCAGTTTTTCACCAAACCCCCGCAGCGGTAGCTGCCTGTGTCCTTCAGCTGCACGGGGGACACGGACAGCTCGGTCCCATCGAGGGACCTCCCCAGATCCTTTCCGTCACGGTAGAAGCCTACACCGGTGACAGAGTTGTCCCGCCAGACCCGGCAGCGCAGTGTCACCGTGTCCCCCTCCAGCAGCGCCCGCGCCGGCACCTGCAGCACTAGCCAGTCTGGCGGACAAGTGGGGACAAATCACTCCGGGAGGGTCCCGATGGCAGCGGCAGCCCCCCAGGGGTCCCCAATTCCAACACTAGGGTCCCCTCGCCCTGGGATGCTCTGGGATGTCCCCGTGTGCAGGGGACAGGCTCTCCCACGAGGGTGGTGACCCAGGAAGCAGAGCCCACCCAGAGCCCTCGGGGGCCCCGTGGGTGTCACGGTGGGGGCACAAACCCCCCTCACCATTTGCGATGCTCACGGGGTCGCTGCGCCCGGTGCCAGGTCTGTGACAGTGGTAGGTGCCTCTCTCAGTGACAATGAAGTGGTGAAGTCCCTTCTTTCTCCCCCAGCTCCACCCGTCCTTGTACCAGGTGGTGGCACCGGAGGTCCCCGAGGCCTGGCAGGTCAGTGTCACCTTGTCCCACAGCACTGCCGGTGTCCAGGGGGGCTCCACGAGGAGCTGAGTAGTCTGGGCACCTGCGGGTGACAGGGGACACCAGCCTGCCAGGGCCAGCGTGTGGCTGGGGACAGCAGGGTGGGGACATTCCCCCGAGGACTCACCAGCGAGGCCGAGGCTCTAGGCTGGAAGGGAGAAGGGACAGGGTTGGGTGGGGGTGCTTTTATGGGGACAGCAGCACCCGGGGGAGGGGTGTGGCGCACGGGGTGTCCCTGAACTATCCCCGTGGGACACCAGAGTGTCACGGATGTGACTGGGATGGGGACACTGTAGCCACCACAGGCTGAGGCAGGGCATGGGGACACTGTGGACACCATGTGCTGGCACAGCACAGCCCCACCAGCCTTACAGCTCTTGTCCCCACCACCCCATGGTGTCTCTCTGTCCTCTTGTCCCTGTCCCTGCACCACTGGCCCCACACTCCTGTCCCCACAGCCACCCCACCTCTCCAGTCACACCAGTGTCCACACCCACGGACTGGCTCTGCTGGCATTGGGGACCTCAGGGGACCCCACAGCCCCCCTGTGCCCCCTCCCCACCGCTCTCTGCCTCACCAGGGTCCATCCCTGGGGTGTCAGGCCCGTGCCCGGGGCACTCACCCCACAGGAGCAGTGCCACCTTCCCGGCCATCCCGCTGTCCCCGGCCATCCTGGCTGGCTGTCACACACTGCCGGGGGCAGCTGTCCCCTGGGTGATGGCTCTTGGGACAAAGGGGAAGGAAGCGAGGTCACGTCTCACAGCCGAGGTCATGTCTCGCAGCCGAGGTCATGTCTCACAGCCGAGGTCATGTCTCACAGCCGAGGTCATGTCTCGCAGCCGCCTGTATTTGACACATGGTGGGGGCAGGGTGGGGACAGGCTGGCTGCAAGCTGGGGACAGGCTGGAGAGAGGCTGGGGACATGGTGGGGAGATGGCAGGGACATGGTGTGACATGGTGGCGCATGGTGGGACATGATCGGTACATGGTGGGGACATGGGGCTCCCATGAGTGGGGTCTCAGTGGGTTTGGGGAGCCAAAGATGGGGTCCCAGGGGAATGGGGGCTCCTTGGGAATGGGGGTCCTGGGCCATGGAGATCCTGGGCAATGGCAGTGGCAGGATGGGGTCCCAGGGAGGGGGGACATAAGGAATGGGGGTCCCATGGGTGGGTTCCCAGGGCAGTGGTGGTCCCAGGGATGGGCAGTGGCTGGCTGGGCACATGTGTCACAGATCCTTCAGGGGTGCCTCAGATTTTGGGGTGGCCAAGGGCCCAGCGCTGCCCCCTCGGGTGGGTCAGGGCCTGGGGGTCACCCCAGGTGGGTTCCATGGGGCTCTGGCTCTGGGCCTCCCCCCCTTCCCCATGGGCTTTTTCCACTCCCAATTTCCATTACTTTCCTTTTCCCCCTCAATTTCGCACTTCCCAATTCCTGCCTCGGCGATCCTAGGGAGCTCCTGAGCAGGGAATGGGTTGTGGAGACCCTGAGGAGGAGGAGAAGGGGGTTAAAGAAGGGGTGGGGGGGCTGTGGGGGATGGGGGTGTCCAGCTTTTCCCCCCCAACACTTTCACTTTCTCTTTCCTGCAGCAGAAGGAAGAGGCTATTTGTGCTGAGAGTCAGATGGGAGGGGCAGTTCTGTCCTTGGGGGGCACATCCAGAGAGGTCCTGCCCTAGGGGACGGCAGTTCTGGGGGAGGTGTCCACACTTCTCCGTTGTTGCTCATCCCCGGGAGGATCTGAGCTGGGAAGAGCAGCTTGGGAATGGAGCCCCAGGCAGGAAGGTGCTCCCAAACTCCTCCTCCTTGCAGCCTGTGCCCATCCAAGGGTCGGGCCCAGCCATGGCACAGCCCCACTGCCCAGGGATGGCCATTGGCCAGCCCTGCTCTGGCCAGCCCCAGGGGACAGGCAGGACCTGAGGCTCCCAGCCGCCCCCTTGGCTTTGATTCTCACAGCTTTAGAGCTGCTCCAAGGTGAGAATTGTGTGGGGGTAAAAGGCCTGGCTGTGGTTTGCTCAGCCCTGCAAGAAGCACAGAAACCAATGGGAGCCAAAGCTCTGTGAGTTTCAAAGGGATTGACTCCACAGTGAGATACTGTGAAATAAAGCACAGCTTTATCGGCCCAGCTGGGAGGAACATGCAGGGGTTAACACCATTAACTTTGCTCACCTTGCAGAAGTTGTTTATGTGTTTGCAAATTCTCCATCCGCCCCAGTTTCATTCATTTATCTAATGGTACAGTCTAAAGTTCTTACATAACTTTTCGTTTCCTTATCATATGGTTACAAGCACAGCACACTATGCATTCATTCCACACTTATTTTGATAATACATACACTTCATTTTATTATTACACACTTTGTTGATGTATTATTTATACTTCATCTATAGCTGTGCATTGATTATGTTTCTATGCTCTATTACATATAAAAATTGCATTTCTCTACTGTTTTTGCAATGGCTTTCTCTCATTTATCATTAAAAGTAGCTTCCTTCTACTACAGCAGCATGTTTCTGCCTTATTGCTTAGCCCACAGGGGGCAAGGTCTTTGTCTTGCAAAAAAAGCACTTGGTCAGATGCAATAACTCACATTCCTCTTTATCATCTTAGTCTTTTCTAGGGCCAGGCCCTTTTGGCTTAGGAAATCAGTTTTTATCTTTGCAGAAGCGGTTGTGGTTAAGCAGAGTGGTGAGCACTTAACATTTATTAATCTGTGGTTTATACTAAGATGCTGATATGTTGAGGTGCTTATGTTGAAGGAGTCCTGTGCTTCTGTGATCGGCCTGTGATGGTTTTCAGAGCAGGGCTGGGTGGAAACTCCCCCTGCAGGGGCAGCTGTGAGGGAAGCAGTCCAGAAATGCAGCAATTGATCATTTTGTCCCTCTGGCCAAGGGACTGAGAGAGCCTCAAAACTCCTGCAAAGACAACAACAATCTGCTCAACAACCTGACCTGGACCCTCCTCCTTCCTGTACAAAACCTGCAGGCCTTTGGAAGCTTCCGGAAAGAATATTTGGTTTCTGGCTGTGGTTGCCAGATGAGAGGGAAAAGTGTGGAAACATCGAGCAGTGGCTCTGCCTTGCTGCCATGCTGGGGCTGGGGGGTGACCCTGAGTGGATTCCAGGTGTTCCTAGAGCCGCTCCATCCCTGCCCTCCTCACCTGCACAGAGCACAGGCACGGACACGACTCTGCCCCTCCCCTCCCCTGCCCATTCCAGGACATCCCCGGGAGCTGTCGGGGGCGTTACCATGGCAACAGTCGGTCCCGACACATCGCAACAGCGGCTTCGGACACTCTGTCACCGTCGGTCCCCATACCCCATGACAGTCACAATGGCAGCCGGGCCCTCCCCAGCGTTCCTCCCCACTGTTCCGCTCCCTCCTTCCCGCGGGCTCCACCCCGGGGTGCCCCTCTGCCATTCCAGTCCCTCCACTCCGGGGGATCCCCAGGGGGGTCCCTGTCCCTCCATCCCGGCCCTTCCCACCCAGTGCCCCCCGGCAGCCCCAGGCTGGCACGGTCAGAGGCTCTGGAGCTCCTGGAGGATGAGGCGTTCCTCAAGCACGGCTCAGGTCGCTCACGCCGTCCATGCCCGTGGCGTTCAGGCTCCAGCGGCCCCGTCCTGATCCTCCGGGATGTGCCGAGCTCTCCCGGGGCGCTGATCTGTGTCAGGAACAAGCCCAGGACCACCCAAATCACCCCCAAGGCCTGGTCCGGGACCTCGTGTGAGGCTGTGCCTGAGCCCTGAGGGGTTTCGGGAGCGCCATGGGTGTGACTGCGCTGTCCCTAAATCTCGGGGCAGCAGGAATGGGAAGCGGTGTCCCACCATGGGCCTCACCTGAGCGCCCTGTGGAATTCCCGGCACTCCTGCTCCACCTGCTGTCGAAGGTTGAGGGGGGGAATTAGAATTTTTTACCATTCTGTTGCTAGGCAACTAACGACCAGTACTTAAGGGCTATCTACGCTCACAAAGGAGACAAAGACTTTTGGCTGGGCAAGCAACGGAACAAGAGATTGGAGGATTTGATAACGGGACACTCGCTCGAAAGTCTTGGAGAAGAGAGCAGAAAAAAGAAGCGTCTCTCTGCTTTTTGGCTGCCACTGCAGGAAGAAAAGCCTGGCTTTGCACTAGCTTTTCTCTACCTGGTGGGTGAGTTCTCGGGGCACGGGACTCCAATCCTCTCTTCCCCTCCACGAGGGTGCATCTCCCAGCTGCGCTGCAGCGGAACAGGACCCCTGCCTGTCACCACCCCGCGCCCTGCCTGCCACAACTGTGGAGTTTCCTGCCACCTCCTCTGCTGGCTGGCTCAGGTGAGCCCACCTGGCCGTTCCATCTCCCTGCTACACCCCATCCATCTGCGTGCCACCCTGGTCCAGCCCATCGGCCATCACGGGCATGACACAGATCCAACCTCACGCCACAGCGCCATCTGCAGCTTCCCGGGAGTCATCGCACCTGCCCTGCTGGTCTAGGAGCCCAACAGCGCCCCTGCTGGCCGTGACCGTGACTGCACCAAATGGGAAAGTGCCTGACAGCCCAGGGACATCTGCCACTGAGTTTTTTTGTTTTGTTTACTGTTTTTTACCTTGTTTACTGTTTTTGTTACTGATTGTTTACCTCATGGTAGATACTAGTAAAGAACTCTTATTCCTTTTCCCATATCTTTGCCTGAGAGCCCTTGATTCCAAAGTTATAATAATTCGGAGGGAAGGGGGGTCCACATTCTCTGTTCTAAGGAAGGTTCCCACCTTCCTTAGCAGACACCTGTCTATCAAACAAAGACACCTGCATGGCCAGGTACTGTCATTGGGGGCTCCACCTGAGCACCCTGTGGAATTCCCGGCGCTCCTACTCCACCTGCATGGCCAGGTGAGGTCCCCGTGAGCTCCACCTGAGTGCCCTGCGGAATTCCCAACTCTCCTGCTCCACCATGGCCAGATGAGGTCCCCGTGAGCTCCACCTGAGTGCCCTGCGGGATTCCTGACTCTCCTGCTCCACCAGCATGGCCAGGTGAGATCCCCATGGGCCTCACCTGAGTGCCCTGCAGAATTCCCAGTGCTCCTGCTCCACCTGCATGGCCAGGTGAGGTCCCCGTGGGCTCCACCTGAGCACCCTGCGGAATTCCCGGTGCTCCTGCCCCACCATGGCCAGGTGAGGTCCCCATGGGCTCCAGCCGCTCCTGCCTCCGTCGCTGCTCCAGCTCAGCCTTCCTGCTCAGCCAGCACAAAGCACGACGCACACAGCAGAGGCACCGAATCATCCCCAACACCAGCAAAAAGCACCACAAAACCTTCCCATCAGCCAGAAAAGCTCCTTCTGGGCAGAGCTGGGAGCTCCTGTCCCCCAAAATGTGTCCAGTGCTGCCTCATGTAGCCCAAAACCCCCAGGAGAGGCAGCGGAGCCGTGTGTTCGTGCCCAGGGGTGGGTTAGGAGCAGAGCTGAACTTTCAGAACTGATTCGCCCCAAGCAGGCCCTGAGACACTTCACAAAGTCAGAGAATTTATTTGCTTTATTCAGCACGCAGGCTGTGGAGATTCACTCCTCCAAACACACACACCCTGGCACTTCCAACACACAATATTTGGGTAACATTCATGAATATTCATCACATTCCCTGGGATGGGAGTGGTTATACAAATTATTTCTCGGAAATCATTAATATCATTAGCATGTGTGCCACGCATGCGCTATGTGTCTGTAGTCTTCATCACAGTGCACTTTTCACCTTTCTCTCGGGAGCATGTGCAGTCCTTGGTGGGATGATTCAGAGTTTCTGTGCTGGCCCCAAACAGATTCTTGTCCCTCTTATCTTGACAAGATAAAGCGAATCCTGTTTTTTTGGGTTTAGAATTCACATATTCTGTCTCTCAATGGTTAACTTGAGTTTCCTATCGAGCACTCCTTTCTCAGAACCCTGGCCCGAATTCCACCACCTCATGAAGGATCTGCAGCAGCCAGAGCAGAACAGGGCCATTGGCTCCAATTTCACCCCATTTGGACCTCCCAAGGCACAGCTGCTGGCCCGGGCTGTCCCTGAGCTCCAGCTGCAGCGGCAGAGCCCTCGCGGCTGTGGCTCTGCTCTCCTCCTCCTCCTGTGGCTGCTGTGTTGGGACCAGCGGTGGCCCAGCAAGAGCAGGAACTCCAAATCTGGCGTGGAGCACCCTGAGGAGCCCTGGCACACTCAGCACTGAGCACCTGCTGTCCTCAACTCGCCGAGAGAATTCAACATTCCAAAAGCTGCAGTGCCGGGGCTGAAGGAGGAAAAGGGAGTGAAAGGTTTTGGGGAATTGTGCCCTAATGCCACTAGTAGAAAATATACCAGCTTAAAAATTTTTTATAACTTTTAACTTTTTGTTTTTGTCTCTCTACTTAGGCTTGACTTGACTTTGCTTTGGGGACGGGAATTTTCTTTAGTTCATTAAGGAGATACAGCGTCACTCTAAGGGGATGGGCTTAGCACAGGGACAGTCAGAATAGCCCAAAGATCCCCAGAGAGATAAAAGGCCATCAACGGAACATCGAGGGAACATCAGTGGCCATATCCAAACATCCACCCCAGACCTGCCTCTGACAGAGGTGAAGACATCTCGCCCGGAAAGGACTGATAAGAGAATTGAAAAAGTAATATCTAATTAACATCGGAGGCGAGGGCGATTCAGATCCAATGGGAAACTGAACACTGAGGGTTGCTCAACTCTGGACCAATGAACTTTGAAACAGTGCATCTCTATGGGTTTGACTGTATAAATTTTGAACGAAAATCCTGTAAAATTGGTGTGTCATGGAATGATTCTCTCTGCACACCCGGGCTGTGTGTGGATGAGATTTCTGTGGCACATCCTGGCCAGGACAACATCCTGGCCAGAAAATAAAGTAATGCCTTGACTCTCTAACATTAAAAATGTTGTTGGAGGGTTTTTGTTTTTCCCACAGTTTTGGTGACACCATGAGCAGTGCTGTTGTGGAGCTGACACTCAGCTGAGGGTGGGCGCTGCCTTCCTTCCGTTCAGGATCAGGGACAGCAGTGGTGTGTGTGTTGCTCAGGGTGTGTGCCAGGCCCCAGGACACTGCAGCACTGCCCTCGGCACTGCTATCAAAGCTGTGCCTTCACCGCTTCTGCCGCTGCCCGTGGTGCTGCCGGGACCCAATGGTGCCCAGGAGTTTGCAAAAAGAGCGATTTCCCCTCGTCCCTCTTGTCCAAGGCCGCCATGGCCCCGAAGGGATCCAGCTTGGATTGCAGCACCCCCTGCTGGCCATGAGTGATCCCTACAGTACCCCCTGCTGGCCGTGAGTGATCCCTGCAGTGCCCCCTGCTGGCCATGAGTGATCCCTGCAGTGCCGCCTGCTGGCCGTGAGTGATCCCTACAGCGCCCCCTGCTGGCCATAATGAGCCCCTGTAGCGCCCCCTGCTGGCCATAGAGAGACCCTATAGCGCCCCCTGCTGGCTCTAGTCATAACGACACCAAAGATGAAAAAAATAGCACTGTGAGGGTGGGAAACTTCTGTTCTTGTGTTGGTTGCTCTATTCTGTTCTGTTCTGTTCTGTTCATTTTCTAGTGAAACTGTCTAAAAATTCTACTTCTATTTATTTTCTATTCCTTTTCCTCTGCTTTTGCCTTGCAACCCTGTAATTTTCAAAGTTGCAATAATTTGGAGGAAGGGTTCTTTATTCCATTCCAGGGCTATTTCCAGGTTCTTTGGCAGACATTTGTCTTTTAAACCATGACAGACGCCAACTCCTGCATTCCAGCGTGGATGGGGCAGACACTCCAAGAGAAGGCAGGGTCAGACCTGTGGCCACCTCAGGCTCTGCCTTTTAAGCCTTTGGGCCACCATGGGGGCCCACTGATCACTCAGGAGCTGGGTCAGGCAGATTGTCACACTGTCCCCAATGTGCCATGGCTGACAGATTGATTGACAGACGGGGCCCTGTCTCACCAACAGCAAGGCCTGACCCACCCCCTACCACACACAGGTGTTCCAAAATGCCTCAAGAGATCAAACTGTTCCTGTCTCCGACACCGCACCCTGTGCCAGGGACTGATCCCAACTGCCCTGGAAAAGGGGGGGGCTCCAGAACACCCACAGTGCCTTGGTGACATCATCGTGTGGGGGAGCACAGGAGAGGAGGGTTTTGAGACAGGGGAGAAGAGAATCCAGAGCCTCCTGAAGGCTGCTTTGGCCATCAAAGCAATGAAGGTCCAGGGCCCTGCCAGGTTCCTCCTGGTGGAGGAAACGTGCCGGGGGCAATGTCTGGGGTTTGTTTCTTGTGGGGAGCTCTCCCTGGAAATTGTTCCTTTTGTGACCCTTTTGATTCTGAATCTTGTTGCTGTTGCTGTTGGATTTTTCTCTCGTTGCTGTTTGCAGGAAATTGTTCTTCTCTCAGCCCTTTGGGATCTTTGCCTTTTGTGCCTCCACTGGGAGGGGGAGGGGCAGCAGCCCCTGGTTTTAGGGGAAGCACACAGAGGTGTGTGTGCCCATGGGTGGGGACTCCCAGTGCCCCCCAGTGCCCCCCAGTGTCCCCAGTGCCCCCGAAGCCCCCAGTGTCACAGCACGTTCTCGTAGATGTCACTGTGATCCTCCTCCCGCATGTGCGGTCCCGGCAGCTCTGCGTAGGTCACCTGGGGGTCTTGGGGTGGGGTGATGCTGGGGGACCCTGCAACAGACACTGGTTGGGGACACCCAGGTGGGGGTGACACCCGTGGGTGACGTGTCCCTCTGTGTGTCCCACTCTGTACTCACGCCCTGTCTGCTTGGTGATCACGATGTGAGTGTACAGCACGTCCCCATCCTCCGGGGGGGCGGGGGGCTCCGGGGGTGCCCTGAGGGGATAAGAGGTGTGTGGAGGGGAGGGACAATTGTGGGGGTTGGGGTAAAAGGGGGGTCGTGGCTTGAGCCCCCCACTCACCTGTCCTGGTGCTTCCTGGTGGCTGGAAAGGAAAGAGGTGGGGGTGACAGTGGGGTCCCAGAGCTCTGACCGCCCTCAGGAATCCTGAACCCTCACAGGACCCTCAATTCCCCCCAGGACCTCCGAACATCCCTAAAGCCCCCCCAGAATTCATGAACCTCTGCCAGTGCCCTCAACCAACTCAGCCTCAAGAACCCAAGCCCAGCAGGGATAGGGAACCCCCAAACTTCCCAAGGACCCCTCTAAGAGTCCCCAACATCCCTGCGTGACCCTCCAACACCACCCCAAACCCCCAGGACACCCGCAAAGGTCACTGGGGGGCTCAGCCCCACCACAAGTCTGGGACTGTGGGTGCTGCCCTATTGTTCCCTAACTCAGGGGGTCTTCCTGCGCCTCCCTGGGACCCCTGCCCCCATTGCCACCCACCTGTGCGGTGCCACCTGCGCCAGCCCACGATGACAGCCAAAAGCAGGACCAGGAACAGGAGGGACCCACAGACCCCTGCAGCCACTGCAGGAAAGAGATGGGGGTTCACTGGGGTCACCCATCACCCCAGGGGTCCTGAACCCATGGAGATCACGTGTGACCCCACCTGTGCCCCAGTGTGCCCGCGGTGTCACCTCCAGGGTCAGCTCTGGGCTGAGGGCCTGGAACACACGGTGCCCGTCCAGCTGGTTGGTGGCCACGCACTGGTAGGTGCCTGAATGTCCCACATCGATGTCCCCAAGCTTCAGGAGGGGACCCTGGGCCACCTCCTGCCCATCGCGCAGCCAGGTGAAGGTGACAGGTGCTGAGCCCACCTGCACCGAGCAGCTCAGGGTCACGGGGTCACCTGGGTGCACCTGGTGTGCCGGGGGGCCAGGGGTGATGGTGGCATTGGCCACAGGCACTGCGGGGACAGAGACGGGGCTGAGGCTGGGGGAGGGGCTGGCACCTGGCACGGGATGGGTGGAATAGCGGATGCCGTGTTTGGGGTCACTCCCAAACCGAGGGTCCCACTCACCCAGGACGGTGACATTCAGGAGGTCACTCTCGGCCACGGTGTCCCCGTCACTGACCCGGCATTGGTAGTGGCCGCTGTCCTTGTCCCCAACCTTGCTCAGCTCCAGGAGGGGGCTGGTGCCCAGCGGTGTCTCTGAGCCCCCCCGGTGCCAGGAGAAGGACAGGGGACCTGTCCCTGCAGCCACCGTGCAGCTCAGCACCAGGCTGTCACCCAGTGCCATCTGTGCCCCGGGGGGCTGCGCTGACAGGGACACCCCCGAGACTGGAATCCCTGTGGGAGGGGACAGCAGGGGACAGTGAGGGACACGGGGAGGCTCGGAGAGGGGTGGGAGGACCCCAGGGTGGGAGGGGGGGTTCAGGGCGGGGACATCAAGGAGGGGTGTGGGGACCCAGAGGGGGATGGGGGGACCTGGGAACCGTGGGGGAACCTCAGAGAGCGGTAAGGGGAGCCGGGACAGGGATGGGGAACGCTAAAAAGGATGGGAGGACCCAGAGAGGGTGCCAGGGAAGGATGGGTGTACGCAGGCAGGGCTGGGGGACACCGGAAGGGACCGGGGAAAGGATCTGGGAAGAGGTGAGGAGACCTGGGGAGGGATGAGGGGACCCGGGCAGTGATGGGGGGACTCAAGGACGAAGTCTGGAAAGAATGGGGTGACGCGGGGCAGGGATGGAGGGAGCCGGGAAGGGATGAGGAGACCCGGACAGGGTGTCAGAGAGGGCTGGGGGTCCCCAGTTGGGGCTGGGGACCCGGGGAGGCTGTCGGGGTTCCCATGCCCATCCCCGCACTCACTGCGCACCGTGATGCGGAGCCGAGCGCTGCTCTTCCGCACGGCCCCCCCCCCGAAGCGCAACTCGCAGCTGTAATTGCCCGAGTGGGACACCCCCACGGCGGGCACCATAAACTGCGGGGACCCCTGCGGGCCCCCCACCAACTGCCCGTCCCGGTAGAAGAGGTGCAGGAGGGGGGCTCGGGGCCGCAGGGGGCTGGGGGTGCTGAGGCAGCTGAGATTCAGGGGGGACCCCTCGATGGGTTCGGGGGGACCCTCCAGCACCGGCACCGTGAAGAGCTCTGGGAAGAGATGGGGATGGGGATTGTTATTCTGAGTCTGTTGGGGAGGGACTGTGGGGGTGTCGGGGTTTTGGGATGCTCACCGTGCACTGTCACTCTCACCGGCTTCGACAGCTCCCACCACGATTCCCAGTTTTTCACCCAGCCCCCGCAGTGGTAGCTGCCTGTGTCGTTCAGCTGCACGGGGGACAGGGACAGCTCGGTCCCATGGAGGGACCTCCGCAGATCCTTCCCGTCACGGTAGAAGCTTACGCCGGTGACAGAGTTGTTCCACCAGCCCCGGCAGCGCAGTGTCACCGTGTCCCCCTCCAGCAGCGCCCGCGCCGGCACCTGCAGCACCAACGGGCCTGTGGGACACGTGGGGACACATCACTCCGGGAGGGTCCCGATGGCAGCGGCAGCGCTCCCGGGGTCCCCAGTTCCAACACAGGGGTCCCCTCGCCCTAGGATGCTCTGGGATGTCCCCGTGTGCAGGGGACAGGCTCTCGTCACACGAGGGTGGTGACCCAGGGAACAGAGCCCACCCAGAGCCCTAGGGGCCCCCGCGAGTGTCACGGTGGGGACACAAACCCCCCTCACCATTTACGACGCTCACGGGGCTACTGAGCCCAGTGCCGGGTCTGTGACAGTGGTGGGTGCCACTCTCAGCGACAGTGAAGCGGTGAAGTCCCTTCTTTCTCCCCCAGCTACTCCCATCCTTGGACCAGGTGGTGTCACCAGGTGTCCCCGAGCCCTGGCAGGTCAGTGTCACCTTGTCCCACAGCACCGCCGGTGTCCAGGGGGGCTCCACGAGGATCTGGCTGGTCTTGGCACCTGCGGGTGACAGGGGACACCAGCCTGCCAGGGCCAGCGTGTGGCTGGGGACAGCAGGGTGGGGACACGGCATCTGCCGAGGACTCACCAGTGAGGCTGAGGGTCTGTGCTGGAAGGGAGAAGGGACAGGGCTGGGTGGGGGTGGCCCCATGGGCACGTTCGAACCCAGGGCACGGGGTGTGGGGGCTGACCCCGAGCTGTCACTGTGTGGACCCCAGAGTGGCATGGATGTCTCGGGGATGGGGACACCGCGGCCACCCCGTGCTCAGGCAGGACATGGGGAAAGTGTGGACACTCCGGAAATCGGGACAGCACAGGCACCCTGTGCTGGCACAGGTCACCCCCATCAGCCCCCCAGCACCTGTGTCCATAGCCCAACCCAAAGTTGCCCATCCACTTGTCCCTGTCCCTTCGCCCCTGTGTCCCCCTGTCCCCACAGCTGCCCCAGCTCCATGATGCCTCCCCACACCTGTGTCCCCCCATTACGTTCCCCATGATTCTGTCCCTCCTCTCCTGTCCCCAGGGCCAAACCATGTCCTTGGTCACCTCATGGAGTGGCTTTGCTGGCATAGGGACCTCAGGGGACCCTGTAACCCTCCTGCGCCCCCTTCCCACCGCTCTCTGCCTCACCAGGGCCCATCCCCGGGGTGTCAGGCCTGTGCCTGGGGCACTCACCCCACAGGAGCAGTGCCACCTTCCCAGCCATCCCGGTGTCCCCAGCCATCTGGGCTAGCTGTCACACGCTGTCGAGGCCACCTGTGCCCTGGGTGGTGGCTCTCCGGATGAAGGGGAAGGAAGCAAAGTCATCTCTTGACCTCACAAGTGGGTGGCGCATGGTGGGGGCTGGGTGGGGACAGGCTGGCCACAAGCTGGGGACTTCATGGGTTTGGGTACCCGTGCATGGGTGTTCCTTGGGAATGGGGGTCCTGGGCTGTGGAGATCGTGGGGAATGGCAATCCTGGGATGGGGCCCCAGGTAGGGGGGACATAAGGAATGGGGGTCCCATGGTTGGGTTCCCAGGGCAATGGGGGTCGCAGTGATGGGCAGTGGCTGGGTGGGCACATGGGTCTCAGCTCCTTCACGGGGTGCCTCAGATTTTGGGGTGGCTGAGGGCCCAGCGCTGCCCCCTCGGGTGGGTCAGGGCCTGGGGGGTCACCCCAGGTGGATTCCAAGTGGCTTTAAGTCTGTGGCCCCTCCCCCACCCAGGGGCTTTTTCCGCTTTATCGCCATTTCTTTCCTTTTTTCCTCCATTTCGGACCCCCCCCCCCCCCGCATTTCCTGGCTTGACAATCCCAGGGAACACCAGAGCACGGAATGGCTTGGGGGGACCCCAGGGAGGGGAAAAGGGGGACTGGGGGTGCAGGGAGTGGTGGGGGGGCTGTGGGGGTTGGGGGTGTCTGGCTGTGCCCCCCAACACTTTCACTTTCTCTTTCCTGCAGCAGAAGGAAGAGGCCATTTGTGCTGAGAGTCAGAGGGGTGGGGGGGGGGGGGGGTTCTGTCCTGGGGGGCACATCCAGAGGGCCCCTGTCCTAGGGGACGGCAGTTCTGGGGGGGGCGTGCCCACACTTCTCCCTTCTTGCTCATCCCTGGGAGGATCTGAGCCAGGAAGAGCAGCTTGGGAATGGAGCCCCAGGCACGAAGGAGCTCCCAAACTCCTCCTTGCAGCCTGTGCCCATCCAAGGCTGGGGCCCAGCCATGGCACAGCCCCACTGCCCAGGGATGGCCATTGGCCAGCCCTGCTCTGGCCAGCCCCAGGGGACAGCCAGGACCTGAGGCTCCCAGCCACCCCCTTGGCTTTGATTCTTGCAGCTTTAGAGCTGCTCCAAGGTGAGAATTGTGTGGGGGAAAAAGGCCTGGCTGTGGTTTGCTCAGCTCTGCAAGAAGCACAAAAGCCAATGGGAGCCCAAGCAGAGGCTCTGTGAGGGCCTGTGATGGTTTTGAGAGCAGGGCTGGGTGGAAACCCCCCCTGCATGGGCAGCTGTGAGGGAAGCAGTCTGGAAATGCAGCAATTGATCATTTTGTCCCTCTGGCCAAGGGACTGAGAGAGCCCTGAAACTCCTGCAAAGACAACACCAATCTGCTCAACAACCTGACCTGGACCCTCCTCCTTCCTGTACAAAACCTGCAGCCCTTTGGAAGCTCCTGGAAAGAATGTTTGGTTTCTGGGTGTGAGGGTAGGGAGGGCTCTGTTCCTGAAAACCATCACAGGCAAAATGGACTTGACTTGGGGAAGTTAATTGAATTTATTGTCAATGATAATGGGGAAAATGAGAAGTGAAGCATCTTAAAAATACCTTCTGCCCTGGGAACTGCTCCAGGGTGGCTTCCCAGGGGCTGACAGCCCCTTTTGGGCATCCTCAGCTCCACCAGAGGCTCCTGCACAGCTCCAGAGGGTCTCTGCTCCCCGGGGACCCCCACGGGCTTTCGGGGAGTCTCCACTCCGTCCCCTGCAGCCCTTCGTGCCGCTCCTTCCTCCCTGCGCTCGCTGCCTGCAGGGCTGTTCCTCTCGCAGCCTCTGGCTCCTCTTGGCTGCCGCAATTCCATCTCTGCCATCCCTTGGATTTGCCCTTCCCAATTCAGGCCCGCCCCGCCCCTCCCCTGCCCGTTCCCGGACGCCCCTCGAGTTCCAGGATCTGTTGGGGGCGTGTCCATGGCAACAGCGCATTCCGACACATCGCGACAGAGGCTTCGGACACGCTGTCACAGTCGGTTTGGACACATCGCCACCGTCAGTGCCCACATCCTGTGCCGGCCCGGCACTCGCAGATCGATGGCAGCTGCCGCCTGCGCCGGCGCTCTGAGCCTCTGGGCCTCTGTCCTGGCACCTCCCCAGGGTCCCTGGTCCCCCTCTGTCCCAGGACTTCCCTCCCGGCCTCCCCCACCCACTTTCCCTGTGTCTCCCGCCAGCCCCAGGGCTGGGAGCAGCAGAGGCTCCAGGGCAGCTCCGGGGGCCAGAGGCTGTTCGGGGAGGGCAGGGTATGGGGCTTTGGGCAGCAGGGGCACCGAGCAGGGCTGGAGCTTGGGGCTGGGTGAGGGCACGATGGGAATGGGGATGTCTGTCTGTGCCACCCCCAACACTTTCACTTTCTTGCCCCAGTCTGAGCTGTTGGTTCTGGCAGCTTTTGTCTGGGAGCAATCTCGGAGGTTCATAATTTTAGGCTGTGGAAACCCATTTTTGGCCAAGGACGCCTGGCCTGTGAAGGATGGCTCTTTTCCAGAGGAAGGAAACACTTCCACCTCAGTGTTTTGGAGGCATCATAAACGTGGCCCCTGGGAGTCCGAGGGCCTCCAGAGCTGTTGCTCCTGGCAGGTTTCTTTGGGGAGGACACCTTGCATGTTCACAATTGTAGGAGGCAGAATTCCATTCTCAGCCGTGGGCACCTGACCTGAAAGAATGGCTCTTTCCCACCGGAAAGTGTCTTGGTTTAAAAGAGAAATGTTGGCTATGGAGGGCAGGAACCTTCCTGGAATAGAAAGAACACCCCTCCCTCCAAATTCTTATAACTTCAAAATTACAGAGCTTTCAGGCAAAAAAGTAGGAAAAGGAATATCATTTCTTTAGCAGATAATATATAAAACGGAACGGAACAGAACAGAAACAAAGACACAGTAACGAAAGCTTTCACCATGCTCAGGGCTATTTTTTCCCCTTTGGTGTGGTTATGACCACAGCTGGCAGGAAGCTGTGGGGGCTGCAAGAGGCAAAGGCTGCAGGGACTCACTCGAAGCTGTCAGGGAGGGTTATAATGAGAGCTCGGAACTTGCCCGGGTGGTAAGAACTGGCGCCGGCACGGCAGGGACAGAAGGGGGTGCTCCCCTGCAAACCCACGCGGGCCGTGTCCGGTCTCGGCACTGGACGTTGCCCCAGTCGGAGTCAGCGGGGCCGGCCGGGATCCTCTCGCCAGCAGCGGGCACAGGCAGGGCACAGGCAGAGCTCGATGGCGGCGCTGAGCTCCGGCACTTTCGAAAGCCCAGGGCGAGAGCGCACGGCTCCCGGCACCGACACCAAGGACAGCTCCTGCTCCCGGAGCGCCACACAGCACCAGCAGCTCAAACTGCCCAGCCCCTATGGCCCTCCCGTCACCAAACGATTCCCTTGGTGTGTGAGGCTCTCAGCCACGCCTTTTGTGTGTGCCCACTTGCTGCTCTCCATCATGGACTCACCCCTTCCTCCTGCCAGCGTCTCCACCATGATCACGGGAAGAAATTCACTGAGAAGTCTAAACCCATAACAAGGACCACAGAGAGCACACGGGGAATTGGGATGTGTGCTGGAGTGACATAATGATAATCCTGTATTCCCTATCATTTGCATGTATGCCTAGGAATGTGGTCCTGTAGCTTTAACTGTGTTCAGCAGCCGGGAGCAGCTCTGCCAGCGCGGGAGGTTTTGAAACTCTGCCCCGGCTGTTCCAGGGAAGCGTGAGAGAGGAAGGGACATTCCAGAGTCAGGCTGCTGCTACTGCTGTGGCTGCTGTTTGGTTTTTTTTCCCTCCCTGGGATTTCTTTTTTCTTCGTTTTTTTTTACTTTTTCCTCGACTTGCTTTCTCATCCAAGAACCTGAGGAATCCCTGGAGGACAGCGGACGAGAATCCTCCAGGGAGACACCAGAGCAACTCCACCGCCCCCCCCCCCCCCACCCCCGGGGACCATGGAAAGAGGAAGCTACACCTGAGGAAAAGGACACTAGAGTTCATCAACTGTTTACTCAGGTTAAATAATTCCTTTTCCCCTTTCCCCTTCCCCTGTGCCTTGCAGGGCACTCTGCATGTTCTGTTAATTAAACAGGATTTTTTCACTTTTATCCGAGATATGCTGTTGGTGTGGGGGAGGGGGTGCCAGAAACCTTTGCTGTGGGGGAGGCAGCTATTGAGAGCGCTTTCCACCTAGGAAATTTGTCTCTAATCCGAGACAGGATGGAAACCCCACCTGTGCCCTGGCAGCACAGGCACAGGAGCTGAGAGGAACAACAACCATTGTGGGAAATTCTTCAAGGATAAATCTGCTCCAGTCTCCCATGGGCAAGTCCTCAGTCAGAAGAGGTGGGATGATGTCACTTGCCACCCTCTGGAAGAGACCTCCAGGTCAAATCGTTCTTCTCTCAGTCCTTTAGGATCTTTGCCTTTTGTGCCTCCACTGGAAAGGGGAGGGGCAGCAGCCCTTGGTTTTTAGTGGCAGCCCAAAATTGGAGAATCCCATTGCTAAAGCCCAAGAGAGCTGAACACAGAAACACCATTTCTGCCAGTTTAATCAAAAAGCTGCATTTTGCTCTCAAATCAGGGGTCCTGTGCCTCTCTGGCACTGGGAGGAGGAAGGGGAAGCCACTGGGATAATGGGGCTACCGAGAGGGGGAATGGGGAGCCCCTGGATTTTCTGGGAGCAATAGGGAGGTGCTGGGAAGAGGAGTAAGGAGCCCCTGGTGTTACTGGGAGCACTGGGAGGGGAGTGGGGAGTGCCTGGGGGTACAGGAAGGGGGACAGGGAAACGCTCGTGGTGCTTGGTGTGAGGAATGGGGAGCACTGTGTGCCCTGTGCGGCCCTGCCCGACTTGTGACCACCTCCCGAATGGGATGGGCAACCACAGGAGCTGTGGAGGGGAAACCCCAGTGCCCCCAGTGCCCCCAGTGGCCCCAGTTCCCCCAGTGCCTCCAGTGCCGCCACTTCCCAGAGTGTCACAACTTCCATTGTAGATTTTCGTAGCTGTCACTGGGTTCCCACGGTTGCCCATTTGGCCCCAGCAGCTGCATGTAGGTCGCCTGGGGGTCTTCCACCGGGGGAGTTGTGGTCTCCGGGGGGGCCCTGTCGGGATAAGAGGGTGTGTGGGAGGGGATGGGAAGTCCTGGGGATTTGGGTGAAAGGGGGTCATGGCTGGAGCCCCCCACTCACCTGTCCTGGTGCTTCCTTTTGGCTGCAAAGGAAAGAGGTGGGGGTGACTGTGGGGTCCCTGGGACCCTGACCCTGCACAGGAATCCTGAACCCCCACAGGACCCACAAGTCCCTCCAGGGCACCCAGGCATCCCTGAAGCCCCCCAGAAACTCTGAACCACCCCAGTGCCCCCAGATGACTGAGCCCCAAGAGCTCCAAGCCCGGCAGGGAGGAGGAACCTCCAAAGTCCCCCAGGATCCCTGAAAGAACCCCCAACATCCCTGCACGAGCCTCCAACACCTCCCTGAACTCCACAGGAGCCCGAGAAACCTCGCTGGGGGTTCAGCCCCTCTCACGTCAGGGCTGTGGGGGCTGCCTTATTGTCCCCCCACTCTGGGGGCCTTCCCACCACTCCCCACAACCCCTGTCCCCCATTGTCACCCACACATGTGGTGCCACCGGTGCCAGGCCATGATGACAGCCACAAGCAGGACCAGGAACAACAGGGAACCAATGACCCCTACAATCACTCCTGGGGACAGAGTGGGACACACTAGGGTCACCTGTCACCCCAGGGGTCCCGAAGTCCCTGGTGACATCAGGTGACACCTCCTGCACCCTGTTCCCATTGTGTCCCTCTGTGCCAGTGGCAGAGGGGGACAAACCAGGGACACCCATCACCCAGGGGTCCTGCACGCTCACAGTGACCCTGTGTGACCCTACCTGTGCTCCTGGACCCGTGCGGTGTCACCTCCAGGGTCAGCTCTGGGCTGAGCACCTGCAACACGTGGTGCCCATCCGGCTGGTTGGTGGCCACGCACTGGTAGGTGCCCGAATGTCCCACATCGATGTCCCCAAGCTCCAGGAGGGGACCCTGGGCCACCTCCTGCCCATCACGCAGCCAGGTGAAGGTGACAGGTGCTGAGCCCACCTGCACCGAGCAGCGCAGGGTCACGGGGTCACCTGCGCGCGCCTGGTGTGTCGGGGGGCCAGGGGTGATGGTGGCATTGGCCACGGGCACTGCGGGGACAGAGATGGGGCTGAGGCTGGGGGAGGGGCTGCCACCCGCTGTGTGGGATGGGTGGAATGGTGGGTGCTGTGGGTGGCGTCACTCCCAAACCGAGGTTCCCATTTCCCCAGGACGGTGACATTCAGTGTGGGACTCTCAGCCACACTGTCGCCTTCACTGGCCTGACACTGGCAGTGGCCGCTGTTCTTGTCCCCAATGTGGCTCAGCTCCAGGTGGGGGCCATCACCCAGTGGTGCCCCCGAGCCCCCCCCCCATGCCAGGAGAAGGACAGGGGACCTGTCCCCGCGGCCGCCACGCAGCTCAGCCCCAGGCAGTCACCCAGTGCCACCTGTCCTCTGGGGGCTTGTGCTGACAGGGACACCCCCGAGAGTGGGACCCCTGCAGGGGGAGATGGGTGCGATGGGGGACATGGGAGCAGTGGGGAACAGGGGGAGGGACAGCAGGGGGCTTAGGAGTGGGGTGGAGGTGACCCCAGTGAAGGAGAATGGGACACAGGGAGGGATGGAGGCACCTGGGGACAATGGAGGGAGCACAGGCACGGGTGAGGTGACCCAGGCAGTGATGGGGGACAAGAGGAGGGACAGAGGAGCCGCAGGGAGGATGTGGGGGCTCAGAGAGGTGGGTGGGGGGACATCAGGGAGGGACTGGGGGCACATGGGGAAAGGAGGCTGGAGCCAGGTAGGGAAGGGAGAGTACAGAATGATGCCTGGATCTGGGGAGGGGTGTGGGATGCCAGGGATGGATGGGGAGACCTGGAGAGGGATGGGGGACCTGGAGAGGGACCTGGGAATTTGGGGGTGACTCGGGGAGGGATGAGGGACTCAGGCAGTGATGGGGGAATCCTCAGAAGCTGTCGGAGTTCCCTGTCCCCATTCCCACACTCACCGTGCACTGTCACTGTCACAGGTGCCGACTCCCTCCACTGTGGCAGTGTAGATTTCACCCAGCCCTTGCAGCGGTAGCAGCCACCGTGGTGCAGCTGCAGGGGGGACAGGGACAGCTCGGTCCCATTGAGGGGCCCCTCCAGATGCTTCCCATCGCGATAAAATCGCACCCCAGTGACCGATTTGTCCTGCCTGACTCGACAGCGCAGTGTCACCGTGTCCCCCTCCAGCAGTGCCCCTGCTGGCACCTGCAGCACCAGCCGGTCTGTGGGACAGAGGGGACATGTCACACCGGGGGGCTCTGGGGGGCACTGAGGGGTACAAGGCCACCCAGGGAGTGAAGCCCACCCAGAACCTGGGGAGGACGCCCATCCCCATCCCCCCTCACCATTTAGGACGCTCACATTTGGGCTGAGCCCAGTGCCATGTCTCTCACACTGGTAGGTGCCACTCTCAGGGACAATGAAGTGATTGGGTCCCTCCTGCCACCAGAGCTGCCCGTCCTTGTGCCAGGAGGTGTCATTGGGGGTCCCTGAGCCCTGGCAGGTCAGTGTCACCCGGTCCCACAGCACCGCCGGTGTCCAGGGGGGATTCACGAGGAGCTGTGTGGTCTGGGCACCGGCAGGTGACAGGGGACACCAGCCTGCCAGGGCCACCACAGGGCTGGGAACAGCAGGGTGGGGATATGGCATCCTCCTGAGGACTCACCAGTGAGGCCGAGGGTCTGTGCTGGAAGGGAGAAGGGAGAAGGGCTGGGTGGGGGTGGCAGTGTGGGGACAGCAGCACTGGGGATGCGGTGTGGGGGCTGTCCCCAAGCTGTCCTCTTGGGGACACCAGTTCTTGTGGGAAAGTGCCCAGGGATGGTCCCAACAGGTGTGGAGAGGCCGTGGGACATGTCTGTGTCACAGCTGCCCATGAGGCACATCTGTGTGACAGGGACACCTGAGGGATTGGGACACTGCAACCACCTCAGGTTGAGGCAGGACATGGGGACACTGAGGACACCCTGGGCATGAGGACACCACAGCCACCCTGTTCTGGCACATGTTACCCTTGTCAGCCCCGCAGCACCTGTCCCCATGGCCCGTCTCCACAGTGCTTCTCCCCACAGCCCTGTCCCTACATCCCTGTGTCCCCCTGTTCCTGTCCCCAAAGCCACCCCACCTCTCCAGTCAAACCAGCGTCCCTCCCCATGGAATGGCTCTGCTGGCATTGGGGACCTCAGGGGACCCCACAGCCCCCCTGTGCCCCCTCCCCACCGCTCTCTGCCTCACCGGGGCCCACCCCGGGGTGTCAGGCCTGTGCCCGGGGCACTCACCCCACAGGAGCAGTGCCACCTTCCCGGCCATCCCGGTGTCCCCGGCCATCCATGCTGGCTGTCACACGCTGCTGGGGCCACTTGCTCCCTGGGTTGCGGCTCTTTGGCCAAAGGGGAAGGAAGCGAGGTGACATCTAGTACCCACATGTTGGTGGCCCTTGGTGGGGGCAGGGTGGGGAGAGGCTGGGGCCATGCTGGGGCCAGGGTGAGGACATGCTGGGGACATGCTGGGGACATGCTGAGGACATGCTTGGGACGTGGTGCTTGCAGGCTTGGGAAAAAGAGGCACCTGGTGGGACAGGCGATGCCCAGGGGTGGGGGGCTCAGGGGGTGTGCGGAACCAAGGATGGATGTCCAGGGAAATGGGGTCCAGGAATGGGGGTCCTGAGGAGGCAGGTCTCAGAGGAGGGGGGTTCCATGGCCATGGGGGTCCCCATGTGTGGGATCCCCTCCAGGGATTTGGTGTCATGGGATGCAGGTCCTGGGGCCGGGAGGTCCTGGGAGAATGTGAGGCCCGTGGGGTGAGGTCAAGCAGAGCAGGGTCCTGGGAAGTGGGGGTCCTTGGGTGGGGGTCCCGGGGAGGAGGATATGAGGAATGGCAGTCCCATGGCTGCGTTCCCAGGGGAATGCGTTTCCAGGGACAGGGAGTGGCTGCGTGGACACGTGGGTCACAGCTCCTTCCCATGGTGCCTGAGATATCAGATGTGAGTCGGGGTGCAGTGGGGCCCCCTGAGGTACTCGTGGTTTGTGGGGGCATGACAGGGGGGCCACGGGGCTCCAGGGCTGTGTCCTGAAATCCTCCAGGTGCTTTTTCAACTCTTTATTTCTGTTTTTTTCCATCTCTGTCTCACTTGCACACCACACCCAATTCCTGGCTCAGCGATGCTGGGGGGGTCCTCCACAGGGAACAGGTTGGGGGGACCCGCGGGAGGGGAAAAGGGGGAGTGGGGGGGTGCAGGGAGGGGTGGAGGGCTGTGGGGGATGGGAGTGTCCGGCTATGCCCCCCAAAACTTCCACTTTCCTGCATCAGAAATGGGGAGGCTGTGCTGAGAGTCAGACGGGGCGGGGGAGGGTTCGGTCCTGGGGGACACATCCGGAGAGGTCCTGTCCAGGAGGGTCCCTGTTCTGGGAGTGACATGCCCAGGGGGAATCCAGTCCAGGGAGTGACATACCCTGGAGGAAAGTGTCCTGTCATGGGGGATGGCAGTTTCAGAGGGGTCCCTGTCCCAGGGGTGGCACATCCTGGGGACCCCTGTCCATCTAAGGCTGGGGCCCAGCCATGGCACAGCCCCACTGCCCAGGGATGGCCATTGGCCAGCCCTGCTCTGGCCAGCCCCAGGGGACAGGCAGGACCTGAGGCTCCCAGCCGCCCCCTTGGCTTTGATTCTCACAGCTTTAGAGCTGCTCCAAGGTGAGAATTGTGTGGGGGAAAATGGCCTGGCTGTGGTTTGCTCAGCCCTGCAAGAAGCACAAAAACCAATGGGAGCCCAAGCAGTGGCTCTGCGAGGGCCTGTGATGATTTTGAGAGCAGGGCTGGCTGGAAACCTCCCCTGCAGGGGCAGCTGTGAGGGAAGCAGTCCAGAAATGCAGCAATTGATCATTTTGTCCCTCTGGCCAAGGGACTGAGAGAGCCCCAAAACTCCTGCAAAGATAACAATCTGCTCAACAACCTGACCTGGACCCTCCTCCTTCCTGTACAAAACCTGCAGCCCTTTGGAAGCTCCCGGAAAGTATGGTTAATGTCTGGCTGTGGCCGCCAGATGAGAGGGAAAAGTGTGGAAATATCCAGCAGTGGCTGTGCCCCGCGGCCGTGCTGGGGCTGCGGGGTGACCCCGGCTGGATGGCTACAGTGGCTCCGGACACGCTGTCACAGCCGCTCCGGACACATTGCCACCGTCGGTGCCGCAGCCCGGGACAGTCCCGGCACTCGCAGAGCCATGGCAGCGCCATGGCAGCGCCACCTGCCACGGTGAGCGAGCCCAAGACTCCGCTTCCGCAGGCCTGGGGGCTCCTCCCGGGGGTCCCCGCTCCCCCCACCCTCCCGGTGCCTCCCTCCCGTTCCCCCCGCCCGCCCCAGGCCCGGGCCCGGCGGAGGCTCCGGAGCAGCTCCGGGGCTCAGACGCCGCTCGGGGAGCGCCGGCTGCGGGGCTTTGGGCACCGGGGGACACCGGGCAGGGCTGCGGCAGGGCTGGGCTGGGCTCGGGGCACTCCCCAGGCCGCCCCCGGCTCCGTGCCGGGGCTCTCGGGGCTCTCGGGGCGCTGCCGCTGCTGCCGGGCTCCAGCTCGGCCCGAGGGGCTCGGCAGCTGCGGGATCGGTGCCCGTGGGGACGGGGCGGCACCGCCGCAGCTCCTCGAGTCCCGGGCCGGTGTCACCGAGACAAACCGAGGCGACAAACAGCGAGCGGCAGCTCCTTGCCCTCTGCGGGGGCGGCTGGGAGGGAACCAGGCCGGAAATGCCCCCATTGATCATTTTGTCCCCGTCCCCAAGGCACTGAGAGAGCCCCAAAAATCCTGCAAATCCCACAGGTATCTGCTCAACGACCGCACCTGGACCCTCCTCCTTCCCGAGCTGAACACACAGAGCTGAACAAACCAATCCCATTTCTTACAGTTTAATCAAAAAGCTGCAGGTTGGGTACAATAACGGGAAAAAGGTTCCATTGCCCCCTGGCACTAGGAGGGGGAAAAAGGGGGTCATAGCCGGACCCCCACCCTCACCTGCCCTGGTGCTTCCTGGTGGCTGCAAGGAAAAGGGGAGGGGGTGACCCTGGGGTCCTCGGGACCCGTTAACCTTCCTGGGACTTCAGGAGCTCCAAGTAACCCTGGGACACCCAAATCCCCTCAGGACCTCCAAATCTCCACTGGATCCCCAAATCCCCTCGGGAATCCCAAGTCTCCACCGGACCCCGATTCCCCCCAGGACCACAAGCACACCTGAACCCACAGAACTTCTACACCGCCACGGTGTCCCCAATTCCCCCAGTTCCCCCGACCCCTGAGCCCCAGAACCCCAAGCCCAGCAGGGAGGGGCACCTCCCAAACTCACACAGGACCCCGGAGGCACCCCCCAGCATCCCTGCACCACCCTCCACGAACTCCCCAAAGCCCCCAGGAGCTCCCAGAGCCACCCCAATGTTCCTCGTATATCACCCAGGGATGCACCTGCGGCCCAACCAAGCCCCTCCCAATTCCCCCCAAATCCCCAAGGACCCCGAGCCAAGGTCTCTGGGGGCTCAGCTGCCCCCAGCTCAGGGGCTGTGGGTGCTGTCCCATCTCCCTCCACTCTCGGGGCTTCCCCTCACTCCACGACCCCCAACTCCCTCCCCCCAATGTCACCCACCCATGCGGTGCCAGCAGTGACAGCCCCCGATGACAACCAGGAGCAGGAGCAGGTACAGGAGGGTCCTGCCGATGTTCACAGCCGTTGATGGGGACACAGGGGGACACTGAGGTCACGCAGAACCCCAAAGGTCCTGCAACCCCGTGACCCTATGTGACCCCACCTGTGACCCAATGTCCCCACGGTGTCACCTCCAGGGTCAGCTCTGGGCTGAGCGCCTGGAACACGTGGTGCCCGTCCAGCTGGTTGGTGGCCACGCACTGGTAGGTGCCCGAATGTCCCACATCGATGTCCCCAAGATCCAGGAGGGGACCCTGGGCCACCTCCTGCCCATCACGCAGCCAGGTGAAGGTGACAGGTGCTGAGCCCACCTGCACCGAGCAGCGCAGGGTCACGGGGTCACCTGTGTACACCTGGTGTGCCGGGGGGCCAGGGGTGATGGTGGCATTGGCCACAGGCACTGCAGGGACAGAGACGGGGCTGAGGCTGGGGGAGGGGCTGGCATCTGGTGTGGGGGGAGGGGACTGTGTGTGGGATGACGGTGGGATGAGGGTGGGATGGGGATGCCGTTTTTGCATTACCACATTCTCAGGGGTTCCTCTCCACTAGGACAGTGACATTCAATGTGGGGCTCTCAGCCGCACTGTCCCCGTCACTAACCCGGCACTGGTAGTGGCCGCTGTCCTTGTCCCCAACATGGCAGAGCTCCAGGGGGGACCTGTGCCCAGTGGTGTTCCCGAGCCCCCCCGGTGCCAGGAGAAGGACAGGGGACCTGTCCCCGCGGTCACCGCGCAACTCAGCACCCGGCGGTCACCCAGTGCCACCTGTGCCCCGGGGGACTGCACCGACAGGGACAGCCCTGAGAGCGGGACCCCTGCGGGAGGGGACAGCGGGGCACAGTGAGGGACTCCGGGAGGATCTGATAGGGGTGGGGAGACCCCAGTGAAAGAGAAGAGGGCCCAGAGATGGGGCACGGCTTGGAAAGGGACCCCAGGGAAGGATGGGGGGGGTTCAGGGAGGGGAGAGCGGGAGAGGAATGGGGAAACACAAGGAGGAGTGAGGGGACGGAATGAAAGATGAGGGGACTGGAGAGAAACGCGGGAAGAGATGAGCGGACCCAAGCAGTGATGGGGACAACCGGGAAAGGTGTCTGGGGGAGATGGGGGATTCCAGTCAGGTCTGGGGGACCCGGGGAGGCTGTCGGGGTTCCCGTGCCCATCCCCGCACTCACTGCGCACTGTCACGCGGAGCCGGGCGCTGCTCTTCCGCACGGCCCCCCCCTCGGAGCGCACCTCGCAGCTGTAATTGCCCGAGTGGGACACCCCCACGGCGGGCACCAGGAGCTGTGGGGACCCCTGCGGGCCCCCCACTATGGCTTAGTTTCCCCGAGGCTGCAGGAGCTGGCTGAGAGAAGAAGGCAGGCAGACGACGTCAAGATGGCGAAAGGGACAAGTTTATTTACAGAAGGGTTTTTATACCATTAATATTCTAACAACTATTGGTCAGAAAAGAAATCCACCTCCTAAAACCATTGGTCACAGCCAAATAACACCTGATACCAAACACAGAGATTAAGAAAGTAAAAGTATGCAACTTATCTATGTTCTCCCTGAGAAAGAGCAGAAAGAATTTCAAAACAGTGCAACCACACCCCACCAACTGCCCGTCCCGGTAGAAGAGGTGCAGGAGGGGGGCTCGGGGCCGCAGGGGGCTGGGGGTGCTGAGACAGCTGAGATTCAGGGGGGAGCCCTCGGTGGGCTCGGGGGGACCCTCCAGCACCGGCACCGTGAAGAGCTCTGGGAAGGACATGGGGATGGGATCTTTGATTGTGAGTCTGTTGGGGAGGGGCTGTGGGGGTGTCGGTGTTTTGGGATGCTCACGTGCACTGTCACTGTCACCGGCTTCGACAGCTCCGATTGCAAGTTTTCCACCCAGCCCCCGCAGCGGTAGCTGCCTGTGTCGTTCAGCTGCACGGGGGACAGGGACAGCTCGGTCCCATGGAGGGACCTCCGCAGATCCTTCCCATCACGGTAGAAGCTTACGCCGGTGATAGAGTTGTTCCACCAGCCCCGGCAGCGCAGTGTCACCGTGTCCCCCTCCATCAGCGCCCGCGCCGGCACCTGCAGCACCAACGGGCCTGTGGGACACGTGGGGACACATCACTCCGGGAGGGTCCCGATGGCAGCGGCAGCGCTCCTGGCGTCCCCAGTTCCAACACAGGGGTCCCCTCGCCCTAGGATGCTCTGGGATGTCCCCGTGTGCAGGAGACAGGCTCTCATCACACGAGGGTGGTGACCCAGGGAACAGAGCCCACCCAGAGCCCTAGGGGCCCCCGCGAGTGTCACGGTGGGGACACAAACCCCCCTCACCATTTACGACGCTCACGGGGCTGCTGAGCCCGGTGCCGAGTCTGTGACAGTGGTAGGTGCCACTCTCAGTGACAGTGAAGCGGTGAAGTCCCTTCTTTCTCCCCCAGCTACTCCCGTCCTTGAACCAGGTGGTGGCACCAGGTGTCCCCGAGCCCTGGCAGGTCAGTGTCACCCGGTCCCACAGCACCGCCGGTGTCCAGGGGGGCTCCACGAGGAGCTGGGTGGTCTCGGCACCTGTGGGTGACAGGGGACACCAGCCTGCCAGGGCCAGCGTGGGGCTGGGGACAGAGGGTGGGGACATGGCATCTGCCGAGGACTCACCAGTGAGGCTGAGGGTCTGTGCTGGAAGGGAGAAGGGACAGGGCTGGGTGGGGGTGGCCCCATGGGCACGTTCGAACCCGGGGCACGGGGTGTGGGGGCTGACCCTGAGCTGTCACTCTGTGGACCCCAGAGTGGCACGGATGTCTCGGGGAAGGGGACACCATGGCCACCCCGTGCTCAGGCAGGACATGGGGACAGTGTGGACACTCCGGAAATCGGGACAGCATAGGCACCCCGTGCTGGCACAGGTCACCCCCATCAGCCCCCCAGCACCTGTGTCCGTAGCCCAACCCAAAGTTGCCCGTCCACTTGTCCCTGTCCCTTCGCCCCTGTGTCCCCCTGTCCCCACAGCTGCCCCAGCTCCATGATGCCTCCCCACACCTGTGTCCCCCCATTATGGTCCCCATGATTCTGTCCCTCCTCTCCTGTCCCCTCAGCCAAACTATGACCTTGGTCACCTCATGGAGTGGCTCTGCTGGCATAGGGACCTCAGGGGACCCCGCAACCCTCCTGTGCCCCCTCCCACCGCTCTCTGCCTCACCAGGGCCCATCCCCGGGGTGTCAGGCCCCTGCCTGGGGCACTCACCCCACAGGAGCAGTGCCACCTTCCCGGCCATCCCGGTGTCCCCAGCCATCTGGGCTAGCTGTCACACGCTGTCGAGGCCACCTGTGCCCTGGGTGGTGGCTCTCCGGATGAAGGGGAAGGAAGCAAAGTCATCTCTTGACCTCACAAGTGGGTGGCGCATGGTGGGGGCTGGGTGGGGACAGGCTGGCCACAAGCTGGGGACTTCATGGGTTTGGGTACCCGTGCATGGGTGTTCCTTGGGAATGGGGGTCCTGGGCTGTGGAGATCATGGGGAATGGCAATCCTGGGATGGGGCCCCAGGTAGGGGGGACATAAGGAATGGGGGTCCCATGGTTGGGTTCCCAGGGCAATGGGGGTTGCAGTGATGGGCAGTGGCTGGGTGGGCACATGGGTCTCAGCTCCTTCACGGGGTGCCTCAGATTTTGGGGTGGCTGAGGGCCCAGCGCTGCCCCCTCAGGTGGGTCAGGGCCTGGGGGGGTCACCCCAGGTGGATTCCAAGCGGCTTTAAGTCTGTGGCCCCTCCCCCACCCAGGGGCTTTTTCCACTTTATCGCCATTTCTTTCCTTTTTCCCTCAATTTCTGACCCCTCCCGCATTTCTTGGCTTGACAATCCCAGGGAACACCAGAGCATGGAATGGCTTGGGGGGACCCGAAGGGAGGGGGAAAAGGGGGACTGGGGGTGCAGGGAGTGGTGGGGGGGCTGTGGGGGTTGGGGGTGTCTGGCTGTGCCCCCCAACACTTTCACTTTCTCTTTCCTGCAGCAGAAGGAAGAGGCCATTTGTGCTGAGAGTCAGAGGGGTGGGGGGTGGGCTCTGTCCTGGGGTGGCACATCCAGAGGGGTCCTGTCCTGAGGGATGGCAGTTCAGGGGGGGCGTGTCCACACTTCTCCATTCTTGGTCATCCCTGAAAGGATCTGAGCAGCTTGGGAATGGAGCCCCAGGCAGGAAGGAGCTCCCAAACTCCTCCTCCTTGCAGCCTGTGCCCATCCAAGGCTGGGGCCCAGCCATGGCACAGCCCCACTGCCCAGGGATGGCCATTGGCCAGCCCTGCTCTGGCCAGCCCCAGGGGCAGCCAGGACCTGAGGCTCCCAGCCGCCCCCTTGGCTTTGATTCTCACAGCTTTAGAGCTGCTCCAAGGTGAGAACTGTGTGGGGGACAAAGGCCTGGCTGTGGTTTGCTCAGCCCTGCAAGAAGCACAAAAACCAATGGGAGCCCAAGCAGTGCCTCTACGAGGGCCTGTGATGGTTTTGAGAGCAGGGCTGGGTGGAAACACCCCCTGCAGGGGCAGCTGTGAGGGAAGCAGTCCGGAAATGCAGCAATTGATCATTTTGTCCCTCTGGCCAAGGGACTGAGAGAGCCCCAAAACTCCTGCAAAGACAACACCAATCTGCTCGACAACCTGACCTGGACCCTCCTCCTTCCTGTACAAACCCTGCAGCCCTTTGGAAGCTTCCAGAAGGAATGTTTGTTTTCTGGATGTGGCCACCAGATGAGAGGGAAAAGTGTGGAAATATCGAGCAGTGGCTGTCCACCGTGGATCCAGGGATCAGGGGGTGAGAGCAGGAGCAGGGAGTGCCCAGGCAGGAGAATTCAGGGCAGGATAGAGTGGATTTTCCAGGGAATCAGACCCTGAGGGACACACAGGCATTTCCACAGATTGCTGTGCAGTGGTCCAAGGATGGACAGAGTTGTTCCCTTTTGGGAGTGGAATCCATGGGAAGTAAATCAAGTCTCAGGGTGGGAATGAGAAAAATGGGAAGAGATCCTAAATATGAATGAAAGGAACAAGAGGGAGATGTCTTTACAAACAAAGTGTGAGGCCTGCTGGTAGATAGGGCCGGATACTGATAGGTGAAAGAAGCAATGGGAGGAACCATAAATTCCGTAGGAATTTCCATTAAGTGACACAGACTCACCCAAGGGCATGTTAAATCCCTGGACTCAGAGAAAAAGAACAGAGACACAAAGAAAACAAAGTGTGTAGGGGAATGTACATTAGAAGGGGTTCTGTATTAGGTGATTCGGGAAGCCTATAGCTCTTGAGTACCTCAGCCAATGGGAAAAGAGAGGGGAACCTGCGGCCGTGAAATTAAGGTAAAAAGAGGCTGTGTCCTCTAAGCAATTTGAGACACCCCATGGGAAGTGCCCATGACCTCTCCCTTTATCCGTGAATAAATTTACAGGACTCCTCTGTCTCCTTTTTGGACATAAACCTCTGGTGTTTGTGGATTAATTTTCCTGACATGGGTAAAGCAAAGCCTTCCCTCTGGGTTGGTTGCTGCCCAGCAGACGGGGAACAATGCCATGGACCTGCTGGACACTCAGGGACATTCCACACCCTGCATTATCCACAGGCAAACGCTGCTGTGGGATGCACCTACGGATGCTCCTAAAAGGAACCATAAGTCTCAGTTCTTTGTGATTTGTTTGTGTTTTCACTGTCAGCAAATCTTTCGGAGACCAATTATTAAAACGATCCTAAAAAACAGGCAATTTTATCATTATCAGCTTGATTTTGTCTGAGTTTCTTTTTCTTTACTGGAAAAGAAATGGTGTGGGGGAAGCATTTTACCCTTATCCTATAGATGTATAATTTTGTGTGAACCACCTGGGAATGAGGAAATTCAACCAAAATTAGCCTGGGAGTTACCATTGTCAGGGGCAGGTCATGACAGGGCACCCCTGAATTTGGTGCACCCCAGATGTCACAGTGCCCCACAGGGGACAGAGGGGCTGGTCAGGACCCCCCGCCAGGACGAGGATTCCCCAGGACATGGGAACTGCAGAGCAAGGACCCCCCGGGACAAGACCCAGGCATCACCACACCAGAGAAGCCTTTTTCCTCCAGGTCAGGGCCCCTCTGGATGTGCACCCCTGGAGAGAACCCACCTCCCCTACCCCCTGTCTGACTCTCAGCGTGAATGGAATGAGAAAGTTAAAGTGGTGGGGGAAGCACAGCCCAAGAGCCCCATCCCCCACAGGCCCCCTTTTACCCCTCCCTGGCATCCCCAAACCGATTCCTGCTCAGGTGCTCCCTGGGATTGCCGAGCCAGGAAATGGGGGGTGGGAGGGGGTGGTGTGGAAGTAAGAAAAACAGGGAAAAATAGAAATAAAAAGAGAGAAAAGCCCAGGGGTGTGTGGGGCACAGACCCAGAGCCTCCCAGGACAAGCCTCAGGTGCCCCCAGGCTATGAGCACCCTGTGGGGGCTGTGCTGGGCCCTGAGTCACCCCAAAATCTGAGGCACCAAATGAAGAAGCTGTGACCTATGTGCCCACCCAGACACTGCCCATCCCCGGGACCCCAATTCCTCTGGGAACCAAACCCTGGGACCCCCATCCCAGGACTCCCATTGCCCAGGACGCCCATTCCCTTCATCCCATCCCATGGCCCCCCCTTCCCCCAGAACCCCTATTCCTGAGGGTCCCCTTTTTTCACTCCACACCGCCAACCCTGCAACCCACATTCCATGACCCCAAATCCTTGGGGACCATGTTTCTCCAGGACCCTCATCCCTGGAATCCCCCAATCCTGGGGACCCTGATTGCCCAGACCCCCATCCCCTCTGACTGCCCTTCCTCTCAAGCCCAATTCCCCTGGACCCAAATTCTCCTGGACACCCATCCTTAGCTCCCCCCATCACCTGAGCCCCCCATGCCTGGGAACTCCATGTCCCACCATGTCCCCAGACCACCCCACAATATCCCCAGCCTGTCCCCTGCTGTGTTTCCACCCTGCCCCCACCCTGCCCCAACCAAGGGCCACCTACACATGCGGATGAAACGTGACCTCGCTTCCTTCCCCCCCCGCCCCCCAAGAACTGCCACCCGGGGACAGGTGGCCCCAGCAGCGTGTGACAGCCAGCCGGGATGGCCAGGGCCAGCGGGATGGCCGGGAAGGTGGCGCTGCTCCTGTGGGGTGAGTGCTCTGGGCACGGGCCTGATGCCCCAGGGATGGGCTCTGGTGAGGCAGAGAGCGGTGGGAAGGGGCACGGGGGGCTGTGGGGTCCTCTGAGGTCCCCAGTGCCCGCAGAGCCAGTCTGGTGGGGGTGGACTCTGGTGTGACCAGAGTCATGGCGTGGCCGTGGGGACAGGAACAGGAGGACAGGAGTATGGGAACTGGGATGTGAGGAGATGAACAGGGGAACTGAGATGCAGGGACAAGGATGTGGCAAAAGGAACCTTGGGGCTGGGGCAGCTGTGAGGACAGGGACAGGGAGACAGGGATGCAGGGACAGGGACAAGGGGACAAGCACATTAAAGATGGGCCATAGGGACAGGGGCCATTGGAATGGGATCATGGGCACAGGGCCATGGGGATTTGGCCATGGAGACACATGCTGTGGGGCTGGGGGAGGTAACGTGTGCCAGCATGGTGGTGTCACCATGGCCGGGGTGTCCACAGTGTCCCCATGTCCTGCCCGAGCCTGGGGTGTCCAAGGTGTCCCTGTCCTCAAGACTTCTGTGCTAAACCGGTGTCCCCATGGAGACAGTTTGGGGACAGACCCCACATCCCGTGCCCCAGGTGATGCTGTCCCGACAGAACCACCCCGAACCAGACCCTCTCCCTTCTCTCTTCCAGCCCAAACCCTCAGCCTCGCTGGTGAGTCCTCGGGGGGATGCCATGTCCCTGCCCTGCTGTCCCCAGCCCTGTGGTGGCCCTGGCAGGCTGGTGTCCCCTGTCACCCGCAGGTGCCCAGACCACACAGCTCCTGGTGGAGCCCCCCTGGACACCGGCGGTGCTGTGGGACCGGGTGACACTGACCTGCCAGGGCTCGGGGACCCCTCATGCCAGCACCTGGTACAAGGATGGGAAGCGCTGGGGGAAGAAGGGACCTGACCACCTCACTGTCACTGAGACTGGCACCTACAAATGTCAAACACCCAGTACTGGGCTCAGCTCCACTGTGACAGTCTTAAATGGTGAGGGGGGATCTTAAATTATCAGGGTGGACCCTGATCGCTCTGGGTGGGCTCCACTCCATGGGTGTCCTCATACCCCTTGTGTGGTGAGAGTCCCTCCCCTGCACATGGGGACATCACAGTGCACCCCAGTGCACCCAGTGCATCCCAGTGTCATGGGACCACTGTGGTGCCCCCAGTGCCGTGGAGTTACCCCTGGTGTCCCTGGGATCTCCCGTGCAATGGAGCCTCTCCCCAGTGATCTCCGGGGCCATGGGGCCCGCCTCGGATCTGTCTCAAGCTCCTCAGTGTGACAGGATCCCCCTGTCCCACAGATGAGCTGGTGCTGCAGGTGCCAGCACGAGCGCTGCTGGAGGGGGACAGGGTGACACTGCGCTGCCGGAGCTGGAAGGACACACCGGTCACCAGGGTGCAATTTTACCATGGGGAGAAGGATGTGGGGGCGTTCTTCAAGAGGGCCGAGCTGTTCCTGTCACCCCTGCAGCTGCACCACAGTGGCCGCTACCGCTGCGGGGGCCTGGTGGGCTTGGGAATCTCACTGTGGCATAATTCCGTGCCAGTGCCAGTAACAGTGCACGGTGAGCACCCCCACAGCAGGAACTCCGATATCCCAACACCCGCACAGCCATTTCCCAGCGGATTCAGAGTCACAGTTCCCACCTCCCACCTCCTTCCCAGAGCTCTTCTCGGTGCCGGTGCTGGAGGGTCCCCCCGAGGTCATCAGGGGCTGCCCCCTGAATCTCAGCTGCCTCAGCACCCCCAGCCCCCTGCGGCCCCGAGTCCCCCTCCTGTACCTCTTCTACCGGGACGGGCAGTTGGTGGGGGGCCCTCAGGTGTCCCCGCAGCTCCTGGTGCCCGCCGTGGGGGTGTCCCACTCGGGCGATTACGGCTGCGAGGTGCGCTCCGAGGGGGGGGCCGTGCGGAAGAGCAGCGCCCGGCTCCGCGTCACAGTGCGCAGTGAGTGCAGGGATGGGCACGGGAACCCCGACAGCCTCCCCGGGTCCCCCATGCCTTCTCAACACTCTCTCTGTGTGTTTCCATCCCTTCCCAGGTCCCTCCCTGACCCCTGCACCCCTCATCCGTTCCCCCCATCCCACCCTAATTCCACCTCTCCCTCTCTTAAGTCCCTCCATTTTCCAAGTTCCCACCATTCCTCTCTGTGTCCCCAAAACCTTCCCTGTGGTCCCCTCCAACCCTCTCCATGTCCCCCTCCCTGAATCTCTCATCCCTTCCTGGGGTCCTTTCCATCCCTTTCCAAGCCTCTCCTGCATCTCTGGGCCCCTTTCTTCCTCACTGAGATCCCTCCACCCCTCTCTGATCCTCCCCCTCCCTGAGTCCTTCACTGCTCCCTGGTGTCCCCAATCGCTTCCGGGTTCCCAATTCCCCTCATGTCCCCCCACAGGGGTCCCAGTCTCGGGCGTGTCCCTGTCAGCACAGCCCCCTGGGGGACAGGTGGCGCTGGGTGACCGCCTGGTGCTGAGCTGTGCGGTGGCTGCAGGGACAGGTCCCCTGTCCTTCTCCTGGCACCGGGAAGGCTCAGGGGCACCGCTGGGCACCGGCCCCCGCCTGGAGCTGCGTCATGTTGGGGATGAGGACAGCGGCCACTACCGGTGCCGGGTCAGCAACGGGGACAGCGTGGCTGAGAGTCCCACACTGAATGTCACCGTCCTGGGTGAGTGGGACCCTCAGGCTAGGGGTGATCCCCCACAGCATCCGCTATTCCACACATTCGCATCCAACCTCATCTCCCTGACACCATCCCCAACCCACCCTAGGTCACAGCCCCCACCACTGGGTGTCACAGTTCTGGGGTTACTGGGACGGTCTGGGTCCTGATATCCCCACCCAGGCCATGCCACCCATGAGTCCCTCATCCCACCTGTCACATCCCCCACCCCACATCAGGTCAAAGTCACCATCCTGAGCGTGACATTCTCAGGGGAGTCGTACCCCTGGGATTGGGGTGATGCCCCCCACGATATGCCTCATCCCACCGATCACATCCCACCCACACCATTCCACACCCCCCACCAGGTGACGATGACCATTACCCTTGGGCATGGTCCTGGGTGAGTGGGACACTCAGGCTTGTGGTCACTCCATTCACAGTATCCCTCATCTCACCCTCATCTCACCCTCACCTCACCCTCATCCCATCGTCATCCCATCCGTCACATGCCCTCATCCCACACAGGTGAGGATCCCCACCACCATGGGTCACAGTCACAGGTGAAGGGGACCCTCTGTGTCCAAGTGCCACCATGCACAGACTCCCTCATCCCACCCATCCCATCCTCATCCCTCCCATCCTACCATCATCCCCCCATGCTGGGTGCCAGCCCCTCCCCCACCCTCAGCCCCGTCTCTGTCCTCACAGTGCCTGTGGCCAATGCCACCATCACCCCTGGGCCCCCAGCACACCAGGTGCACCCAGGTGACCCCGTGACCCTGCGCTGCTCGGTGCAGGTGGGCTCAGCACCTGTCACCTTCACCTGGCTGCGTGATGGGCAGGAGGTGGCCCAGGGTCCCCTCCTGGAGCTTGGGGACATCGATGTGGGACATTCAGGCACCTACCAGTGCATGGCCACCAACCAGCTGGACAGGCACCGCGTGTTCCAGGTGCTCAGCCCAGAGCTGGCCCTGGAGGTGACACCACAGGAACACAGGAGCACAGGTGGGGTGACATTTGATCACTGGGGTTGCAGGTCGCCCACAGTGACAGGAGATCCCAATGTGTCCCCCTTTTTCTCCAACAGTGGCTGCAGGTGTTGCCAGGTCCCTCCTGGTCTTGGTCATTCTCGTGGGTATCGTTGTGGGCTGGCACTGGTGGAATGGTATGTGTGGGCGACAATGAGGGTGACATGGGCTCTGGGGGGTTGGGAAGGTCTCTAGAATTAGGGAGCAATGGGCACAACCCACAGCTCCTAACTTGGGGAGCACTGAGCCACTTGTGACTTTTCTCGGGGTCCTCCAGGATGTGGGGAGGTGTTGGAGGGTCATGCAGGGGTGTTGGGGCTTCTTTCAGAGATCCTAGGAGACTTTGGAGGCTTCCCCCTGCTGGGTTTGTCATTCTGAGGGTCAGGGGTTGTTCAGGGGCTCTGGGGGGAATTGAGGGTTCAATGGGATGTCAGGATTCCTGAGTGTGGCCATGGCCCCAGGGACCCCACAGTCACCCCCACCTCTTTCTTTTGCAGCCAAAAGGAAGCACCAGGACAGGTGAGTGGGGGGCTCCAACTACGACCCCCTTTTACCCCACCCCCAAGATCTCCCATCCCATCCCACACACCCCTTATCCCCACAGGACTCCCCCAGAGCCCCCGGCCCTCCCAGAGGAGGGGGAGGTACTGTACACCCACATCGTGAGCACCAAGCGGACAGGGCGTGAGTACAGGGTGGGACAGAGTCATGTCATCCGTGGGTGTCACGCCTCAACCAGATCCCACAGCCAGTGTCTCTCGCAGTGTCCCCCCGTGCCACCAAACCCCAGGATGCCCAGGTGACCTACGCAGAGCTGCCAGGAACTCATGAGCAACTGCAGGAACCCAATGACATCCACAGGAATGTGCTGTGACAATGGGGGCACTGGTGGGCACTGGGGGCCTCTGGGGGACAGTGGGGGACCCTGCCCAGCCCTCCCCACTGCTTCCATGGGTGCCCAAACTTCATGGGTAGGTGGTCACAAGTGGGGGATGCCTTGTGAGGCTTCACAGGGCACCCAGAGCTCCCCAGTCCCCTTCCCAGTGCCCCTAGAACCCCCAAGGGCTTCCCCATCCCCCTTCCACTACCCCAAGTGGCTCCCTATTCCACATCCCAGTGCTCCCAGTACCCTCAGAGAATTCCCTATTCCATCCCTACAGTGTTGCCAATACCCTCAGGGTTTCCTTATTCCCCTTCTCACCACCCCTCCATTGCTCTCAGTACATCCAGGGGCTCCTCATTCCACCTCCCACTTCCAGGGGAGCACTGGACTCATTTCCTGTTATTGGAAATAAATTCAAGCTTTTTGGTTAAACTGGCAGAAATGGTGTTTCTTTGTTCAGCTCTCTCGAGCTTTAGCAATGGGATTCTCCAATTTTGGGCTGCCACTAAAAACCAGGGGCCGCTGCCCGTCCCCTCTCAGTGGAGGCACAAAAGACAAAGATCTCAAAGGGCTGAGAGAAGAACAATTTCCTGCAAAGAGCTATGAGAGAAGAAAACCAACAGCAACAGCAACAAGATTCAGAATCGTCTCAGTTTGAAAGACAGGTGTCTTCCAAGGAAGACAGGAATCTTCCTAGGATGGAAAATATGATCCCCTTCCCTCCAAATTATTATAACTTTGAAATTACAGGGCTTTCAGACAAAAGTATGGAAACCGGAATAACAGCTCTTTGCTAATATATATCTATGTATACCAAGACAAACACCAACAGCAGCAACAACAAACCAAAACAGAATCCCATTAACAGCCTTCTCTCGGCTGTCAAGGACTCTCCCTTTCGATGCAGTTACAGTCACAGTCAGCAGGGGCGCTGGTGGCTCCTGGGCAGGCTGGGCAGGTGCGATGATTCCCCCGCGGCTGCAGGGGGCGCTGTGGAGCGAGCTCAGCCATCTCTCTCCACGCGGTAATGGCAGGTGAGCCAGAGGAAGAGATGGAAAAGGGATTTCTTTACAAACTCACTGGGGCAGCCGATCCCGGTGCCCCTCTGGATGGTGAGCTGGGCTGTAGCAGGAACCTTGGAAGCAGCGAGCTGGAACAGCAGAGGCGAGCAGGCTCAGGGTGACAAACAAAGTGTGGCAGAGACTCCGGGCCATGCCAGAAGCCATGGGGTATTTGGATGTCAGGTTCAAATGTAGCAAGAAGCCCTGAAGCAGCGGCAGAGAACAGCAGGGGCTGGGCAGGGCATTGCTCCTGGGATGGCTCACCCACGATGGTTGGTCTAGGGCCTGGGCTGTGCAGAGGGGGTGGTCCCAGTGGGGTATGGTGTACTTCCAGGTCCTGTCACAGCTCGCACTGGCTCTGGGCTCCCAAGCTGCAGAGGAGCAGAGAAGCAAGCCAGTAAGCTCTGAAGGGAAAGAAAAAACATGGGCAAAAACCACACGGCAACTGTGTCTCTTGTCAGAGGGATCACCGAGGCATGGCCACTGAGACAAAATCACCCCACCAGAAGGAAGCAACTGTCCCTTGCCCCCAACTCTCAGAGGAAATCCTGGGCTGGCTCTCACCCATTGTGGTACACCTGGAGCCAGAGGAAAGGGGACGGGGAGGCAGTGACCACCTTGGTCACAAAACAAAACCAGAAATGTATATGGGATAAAAAAATATCCCCAAGACAAGAATAGAAAGGGTCAGAAAACCAATGATTTCAAGCTAAAGCCCCCAGCAACGAACAAACCCTTGTCGCTGCACCCAGGAGGTTTCCTCCACCAGACAAGCCCCTGTTCCTGGAAGAGCGAGAGTCCCATTTCCCCCAGCCCTGGCCAGGAGTGAGGTGGTACTGAAGAACCGCCAGGTCCTGCCCATGTCCCCGGCTTTGCCTTTGCTTGTGGCAGGACTGATCCCAACTCTCTTCCCTCACACATTCCTCGTGTGTCCCATGGGGACTTGATCCCCAGCTTTGCTTTGGGCAGGGTTGGATTGGGCAGGGCCAGCTCGACTGGGAGCTCCTGTGGTGCTGAGGGACCATGGGGGCTTTGTTCCAGGTGTCTCCCAAGGGCTGAGGGCCCCAGCACCGCTTGCTCTCCATGTGTTCTTTAACAGCCCATTCCAGAGTGGGATCTTTCCTGAGGCTGGGGCACCACAGGGAATGGGATCCATCCCCGCAGGGCCGGGTTCTTTGGCCCCAGTGTCTGCGAGGTTGTTTGGGGAATGAATTCCAGGGTCGCATTCAATTCTTTCTGCAGGGCCATGTTGCCATAAGATTTCCTTTCCCAGGCCCAGGACAATGTTCCCAGGGGCACAGGGAGCATTTCCTGCCATCCAGGGCTTGCTTCCCCCTCCAGAAGCCCCCTGCATTGCCACCACAGCTTTGGGGAGTGTGATCCAGTCAATCTGCCAGGCCAGCCCACACTGGGATTTCAGCCCTCACCCTCCAATCCACAAGGGCTTGACCCACCTGGCCTCACATGATCGCAGCATGTTTCCCTTTCCTGGAGCACGTGGGAGATGGTGTCCATGGGGAAATCCAAATCAGGGCCAGGATGTGTGTCAGGGACTTTCCCTTTGCCCACCCAGCCCAGCCCTGGCAGTTGGGGAGCTGAACTTCAGTGCTGATCCCTTCTGAGGATGTTCCAAGCCCTTCCTGAGCCCTGCAGGAGCCCCCGACAGAGCAGGGGATGCTCGAAGGGAGCTGTGAGTCCCTGGGAAGCCCCCGCTGGAGCAGTTCCCGAGGCACTGAGCCTGGGGAAGGAAGGGCCCAGCCTGGAGCAGTTGGGGCAGAGCTGCAGCCCCGTGGGAAGGACGCCTCCTGGAGAAGGCCCTGCAGAACTGTGTCCCGTGGAAGGCAGGGACCGCAGGGTGGAGCAGGGCAAGGACTGCGACTCCTCTGGCTGAGCAGTGGCACAAACAACCTGTGCTGAACTGCCCGGGACCCCCATTCCCATCTCCTGGCGCCACTGGAGGGAGGAGGGAGAGCCTGGGAAGGAGGGGCAGGAGGATGGATGAGGGTTTTTATGGGTTTCTTTCTTCTCATTATCCTGGTTGGATTTTGTCAGCAATAAATTCAACTACTATCTTTAATTTTGAGCCAGTTTTGCCTGTGAGAGGATTTGATGAGTGATCTCTGCTGGGCCATCTCAACCCAGGAACCCTTCATTCCATTTTCTCTCCCTGTCCGGCTGCGGAGGGCAGTGAGAGAGCAGCTTTTTTGGGTGCAGGGCATCCGGCCACTGTCAGCCCACAGCAAGACAGGAAGGAGGGGGGCCCAGGTCATGTTGTTGAGCAGATTGCTGTTGTCTTTGCAGGAGTTTTGGGGCTCTCTCAGGTCCTTGGTGAGAGAGACAAAATGATCAATTGCTGCATTTCCGGACTGCTTCCCTCACAGCTGCCCCTGCAGGGGGGGTTTCCACCCAGCCCTGCTCTCAAAACCATCACAGGCCCTCACAGAGCCACTGCTTGGGCTCCCATTGGGTTTTGTGCTTCTTGCAGAGCTGAGCAAACCACAGCCAGGCCTTTTTCCCCACACAATTCTCACCTTGGAGCAGCTCTGAAGCTGCGAGAATCAAAGCCAAGGGGGCGGCTGGGAGCCTCAGGTCCTGGCTGTCCCCTGGGGCTGGCCAGAGCAGGGCTGGCCAATGGCCATCCCTGGGCAGTGGGGCTGTGCCATGGCTGGGCCCCAGCCTTGGATGGACAGGGGTCCCCAGGTTGTGCCACCTCTGGGACAGCCACCCCCAGGAATGCACAGGGACCCTTCTGGCACTGCCATCCCCCAGGACAGGATCCCCCTAACAGGGATGTGTCACGCCCTGGGCTGGATTTCCCCAGGACATGTCACCCCCAGAATAAGGATGTCCCTGGACACAACCCCCCTGGATTTGCTACCTCCAGGACAGAGCCTCAGAAGAGGCTCTCAGCATAAACAGCCTCTTCCTTCTGCTGCAGGAAGGAGAAAGTGAAAGAGTTGGGGCAGCACAGCCGGACACCCCCATTCCCCACAGCCCCCCACCCCTCCCTGTCACCCCCACACCCCCTTTTCTTCCTCCCAGGTGTCCCCCAACCTGTTACCTGCTCAGGTGCTCCCCGGGATCACTAGGCCACCAACTGGGAGGGGGGTGTGTTTACAAAAGTGAGGAAATAAGAAAAAATAGAAATAAAAAGGGGAACAGAGACCTGGAGCAGCATAGGGACCCCCTGGTGTTCCCCCTAGACCTCCAACACCATGGGGGTCTGTGCTTTTGTCTGGGTCACCCCAAAGCCTGAGGCATCCCATGAAGGAGCTGTGACCCATATCCCACCCAGCCACTGCCCATGCCAGGGACCCCCATTCCCCTGGGAACCCACCCATGGCACCTCATTCCTAGGTCCCCCCTCCTGTGGACCCCCATCCCAGGATGTCCATTTCCCAGCACCTCCACTGCCCAGCACACCCCTCCCCTTGATCCCATCCCATGGAATCCACAGTTCCCCAGTATGCCCCACACCTGTGTCTGCATCACATGACCCCAAATCCCTGTGGCCCATGTTCCCCTGGGACCCCCATCCCTGGTCCCCCTCACCCTTGGGGACCCCATTCCACAAGATCCCCATTCATTTTGTCTCCCTTTCCTAAAGAGCCCCATTCCCTGGGCACCCCATTCCTGGGCCCCCTGTTCCTCTGGAAATTCACCCTCAGCTCCCCACATCCTCTGAGACCCCCACTCCTGGGACCCTCATGTCCCACCATGCCCTTTTATGTCCTTAACCTCTCCCGACCCTGCCCCCACCATGTGCCACTTACTCATGGGGAGAAGATGTGACCTTGCTTCCTTCCTGTTTGGCCAAAGAGCTGCCACCCAGGGGACAGGTGGCCCCAGCAGCGTGTGACAGCCAGCCCGGATGGCCAGGGACATCGGGATGGCTGGGAAGGTGGCACTGCTCCTGTGGGGTGAGTGCCCTGGGCACAGGCCTGATGCCCCAGGGATGGGCTCTGGTGAAGCAGAGAGCGGTGGGGAGGGGGCACAGGGGGGCTGTGGGGTCCCCTGAGGTCCCCAACAGCAGCAGGGCCAGTCCCTGGGGGTGGACGCTGGTTGTAGGATGGCCATGGGGACAGGAAAGGGAGGACAGCCATGGGGGAACTGAGATCGGGGGGGAACAAGGATGCCATGACAGGCACGTTGGGGCTGGGGCAGCTGTGGTGACAGGGGAAGGCGGACAGCGATACAGGGGCAGGGACAAGGGACAAGAGACAAACACCTTGCGGATGGAGCATGGGGACAGGTGCAGTGGGGCTGGTGGAGGTGACCTGTGACAGAATAGGGTGTCTGTGGTTTCCCCAGGCCCAGGGTGTCTATAGTGTCCCCATGTCCTGCCTCGGCCCGAGGTGGTCACAGTGTCCCAGTCCGTCAGGCATCCCATATCACATGGATGGTGTGGCACGTGGGCAGCTGTGACACAGACATGTCCCCCAGGCTCTCCAGAACTGTCAGGGACAGTCCCTGAGCACTTTCTCTCAACAACCAGTGTCCCATTGCGGACAGTTTGGGGACAGCCCCCACACCCCATGCCCCAGCTGCCACTTTCTGCACAGAACCACCCCCACCCAGCCCTGTCCCTTCTCCCTTCCAGCCCAGACGCTCGGCCTCACTGGTGAGTCTTCGGCAGATGCCATATCCCTGCCCTCCTGTCCCCAGCCACACAGTGGCCCTGGCAGGCTGGTGTCCCCTGTCACCTGCAGGTTCCCTGACCACCCAGCTCCTCGTGGAGCCCTCCTGGACACCGGCGGTGCTGTGGGACCAGGTGACACTGACCTGCCAGGGCTCAGGGACCGCCCGTGCCACCACCTGGTACAGGGATGGACAGCACTGGTGGCAGAAGGGACCTGACCACTTCCTTGTCACTGAGAGTGGCACCTACAAGTGTGACAGACCCGGCACAGGGCGCAGCCCCCCCGTACGCATCTTAAATGGTGAGGGGTGATGGGTGCCCTGCCGGGGTCCCCGAGGGCTCTGGGTGGGCTCTGCTTCCTGGGTCACACCCCTCATGTGACGAGAGCCCATCCCCCGCACACGGGGACATGCCAGAGCATCCCAATGCAATGAGACCCTCGCCCTTGCAATGGGGGACCCCTGGTGCCTCCCTCAGGCTCCCCAGATATGACAGGTCCCCCCTGTCCCATAGAGCGTCTGGTGCTGCAGGTGCCAGCACGGGTACTGCTGGAGGGGGACACAGTGACACTGCGCTGCCGGGGCTGGCAGGACAATGTGGTCACCGGGATACGATTTTACCATGAAGAGGAGGATCTGGGGGGGCCCCTCAATGGGACCGAGCTGTCCCTGCCCCCCCTGCAGCTGCACCATGGCGGCCGCTATCGCTGTGGTGGCTGGTTGAGCTCGGGGCTGTCACCGCATTGGGAGAAGTCGGCATCGGTGACAGTGACAGTGCACAGTGAGTGTGGGAATGGGGACGGGAAACCCCAACATCTTCCCAGGGTTCCCCCACCACTGCGTGGATCCGTCAGCCCTCCCTTCACCCCTCCCTGGGTCACACACACCTTCCCATGTCCCTCTCACATCCCTCCGTCTCTACCCGGGTCCCTCTCCAGGTCCCCCTGTCCCTCTTCATGTCCCCGCATCCCTGCCTGGCATCCCACACACCTTCCCAGTTCCCAGCTCCATCTTCTGCTCTCCCTTCCCTACCTGGGTCACTTCCGCCCCTCCCTGCATCCCCCTAATCCCTCCCTGGGCTCCCCGCCCCCCATCTCTGAGCCCCCCACATCCCTCCCTGGGTCCTCTCTGTCCCATCTCTTGTCCCTCGTCCCTGCCTGCATCAACCCCACCCCTCCCTGGGTCCCGTTCTCCCTCAATGGGATCTCCTGCATCTCCTTCGTATCCCCCTCCTGCCACTCCCTGTGGCCCCCATCCCTCATCGCTGCCCCACCCAACACATGAACCCCCACAGGGGTCCCTGTCAGTGCAGCCCCCTTGGGGCAAGTGGCACTGGGTGACCGCCTGGTGCTGAGCTGTGCGGTGGCCGCAGGGACAGGTCCCCTGTCCTTCTCCTGGCACCGGGGGGGTTCGGGGGCACCACTGGGTACCAGTCCCCACCTGGAGCTGCGTCATGTTGGGGATGAGGACAGCGGCCACTACCAGTGCCAGGTCAGCAATGGGGACAGCATGGCTGAGAGCCCCACACTGAATGTCACCGTCCTGGGTGAGTGGGACCCCCGGGCTGGGGGTGACCCCCCCCACAGCATCCCCAATTCCACACATTCGCATCCAACCTCATCTCCCTGACACCATCCCCAACCCACCCCAGGTCACAGTCCCCACCACTGGGTGTCACAGTCCTGGGGTTACTGGGACTGTCTGGGTCCTGATATCGCCACCCAGGACATCCCACCCATGAGTCCCTCATCCCACCTGTCACATCCCCCACCCCACATCAGGTCAAAGTCACCATCCTGAGCGTGACACTCCCAGAGGAGTCGTACCCCTGGGACTGGGGTGATGCCCCCCACGATATACCTCATCCAGCCGATCACATCCCACCCACACCATTCTACACCCCCCACCAGGTGACGATGACCATCACCCTTGGACATGGTCCTGGGGGAGAGGGACCCTCAGGCTTGTGGTCACCCCATTCACAGTATCCCTCATCTCACCCTCATCTCACCCTCACCTCTCTCTCACTTCACCCTCATCCCATCGTCATCCCATCTGTCACATGCCCTCATCCCACACAGGTGAGGATCCCCACCACCGTGGGTCACAGTCACAGGTGAAGGGGACCCTCTGTGTCTAGGTGCCACCATGCACAGACTCCCTCATCCCACCCATTCCACCATCATCCCCCCATGCTGGGTGCCAGCCCCTCCCCCACCCTCAGCCCCGTCTCTGTCCCCACAGTGCCCATGGCCAATGCCACCATCACCCCTGGCCCTCCGAAACACCAGGTGCGCCCAGGTGACCCCGTGACCCTGCGCTGCTCGGTGCAAGTGGGCTCAGCACCTGTCACCTTCACCTGGCTGCGTGACAGGCAGGAGGTGGCCCAGGGTCTCCTCCTGGATCTTGGGGACATCGATGTGGGACATTCGGGCACCTACCAGTGCATGGCCACCAACCAGCTGGACAGGCACCGCCTGTTCCGGGCACTCAGCCCAGAGCTGGCCCTGGAGGTGACACCACAGGCACACAGGGACACAGGTGGGGTCACACAGGGTCACTGGGGGCTGCAGCACCCCCGAGACAATAGGTGACCCCAATGTGTCATGTGTCCCCTCTGTCCCCAGCAGTGGCTGAGGGGGTTGGAAGGACCTTCCTGTTCCTAGTCCTGCTCCTGGGTGTCATCGGCAGCTGTCACTGGTGGCATCGCATGGGTGGGTGATAGTGGAGGGGGACAGGGGTCCCAAAGGGCAATGGGACGTCCCCAGTATGGAGGGGTGATGGGATGGCAATCAGTGCCCGTGACCTGGGAGAGTTGAGCTCCCTGGTGACCTTGCTCAGGGTCCTGGGGAGCTTGGGGGCATTTTGAACGATCCTGGGGTGTCCTGGAGGGACCTTGAGGAATATTGGGGTGCCACTGGGAGCTCCTGGCATTTTTGGGGAGGTGTTGTAGGATCATGCAAGGATGTTGGTGGTTCTTCAAGGACCCTGGGTGATTCCCCATCCCTGCCAAGCTTGGGATTATAGGGGCTTTGGTGGTGCTCAGGGATACTGGAGGGAATCTGGGGTACAGTGAGGGCTCAGGAGGGATAAGATGCCATGGGGATCCCATGATCACACCCCAACCCCCTTTTCCTTGCATCTGCCAGGAAGTCCCAGGACAGGTGAGTGGGGGGCTCTGGCCATGACTCCCCTTTCTCCCCTCCCCAGACACCCCCCCACATCCCTTTATCCATGCAGGGCTTTCCTGGAGCCCCTGTCCCCTCTGAAGGAGGTGGAGGTGCTGGACACTCATGTGGTGGGCACTGCGCAGGCAGAGGGTGAGTACAGGGGAGGGACCAGGGACATGTAACCCACGGGTGCCACCCCCTACCCAGGTCCCCCCAGCTGGTGTCTCTTTCAGGGCCCCAGGTGGGTACCCTGTTCTCCCTCCCAGCAGGAACCACAAGTGATCAATGCGGAGCTGCCAAGACCCCACAAGTGACTGCATGGCCCCCGTGACATCTACGAGAAGATGTTGTGACACTGGGGGGGCTGGGGGTCACTGGGGGTCACTGGAGGTCACTGGAGGTCCCCATCTCTGGGCACCCACACCTCTGTTTTTCCCCTCATGGCCCCATGGGTTCCCAGCCTGACTTGGGAGGAGATCATGAATGAGGGGTCCCCATGTGGAGCTGCACAGCGTGGCCAGTGCTGCCCATTCTCCCTCCCAGTGCCAGGGCGGCACAGCACCCTGTTATTGGGACCAAAATAAAGCTTTTTGGTTAAACTTGCAGAAATGGTTTTTATTTTTTCATCTCTGTTGGGCTTTAGGAATGGGATTCTCCAATTTCAGGCTTCTCCTAAAAACCAGGAGCTGCTGCACCTCCCCTCCAACTGGAGGCACAAGAGGCCTGGTAGAACAGTGGGAGTTCAGGGCAAAACTCTGTAATTCAGTGTGATCATTCATTCCCAGCCAATGGTGAACTCTGGATTCTGTACTGGAGACTCGGGAGGTGTCTTGGTTTGAAAGACAGGTGTCTGCCAAGAACGGCAGGAACCTTCCTGGGATGAAAAATATGACCGCCTTCCCTCCAAATTATTATAACTTTGAAATTACAGAGCTTTCAGGCAAAGATAAAGGAATAACAATTGTTTACTAGGACATATATGTGTTACAAGACAAACAAACAACAAGAGCAGCAACGACAAACAAAACAGAATCCCAACAACAGCCTTCTCTGGGTGGCCAAAGCGCCCTCCCCTTTGGTGCAGTTCCGGTCACAGCCAGCAGGGGCGCTGTTGGCTGCCGGGTGGGCGGGGCAGGTGTGATGATTCCCCCGCGGCTGCAGGGGGCGCTGTGGGATGAGCTCAGCCATCTCTCTCCACCTGGCAATGGCGGCTCAGCCAATGGAATGAGAGAAAATGGCTCCCTTTGTGAAACGCATGGCGAGCAGCCGGTCTCAGCACAACTTTGGGTTGTGAACTGGGCTATAGCAGGAACCTCGGAGCAGCGGGCTGGGCAGCAGAGGCGAACATACCACCCAATTCTCGCAGTATCTCTACACTTCCCAAGAGAAAACCCCCCAGCTAAGAGACTGCAGCAAACTGCACCCCTTTCCCCTCCTCCCCATCCTGGCTACATCTTTCATCTCATAAGTACTTGTCCTTCTCATCCCTTCGGCAACAAAAGAGAGAAAAATTCCCTGAGTAAAAGGAAAAAAAGAAAAATTCTCACCTTTAAGAGGAGGTCCATGCATAGCCATGAGACTTTATGGTTCCCTTTAGGACCCCATTGGTGCATGCCACAGCAGCGTTTGCCTGTGGATAATACAGAGTGAGGAATGTTACTGAGTGCCCAACAGGTCAATGGGATTGTTCCCTGGCTGCTGGGCAGCAACCAACCCACAGGAAAGGCTTTTCCTGGGCCATTTTTAGGAACTCTTCCATTTTTCTCATTCCCACCCTGAGACTTCATTTACTTCCTATGTATTCTGCTCCCAAAAGGGAACAATTCTGTCCATCCTTGGACCACTGCACAGCAATCTGTGGAAATGCCCTCAGGGTCTGTTTCCCTGGAAAATCCACTCCATCCTGCCCTGAATTCCCCTGCCTGGGCACTCCCTGCTCCTGCTCTCACCCCCTGATCCTTGGATCCAAGTGTGGACAGCCACTGCTCAGTATTTCCACACTTTTTCCTCTCGTCTGGTGGCCACAGCCAGAAACCCAACAGTCTTTCTGGAAGCTTCCAAAGGGCTGCAGGTTTTGTGCAGGAAGGAGGAGGGTCCAGGTCAGGTTGTTGAGCAGGTTGTTGTTGTCTTTGCAGGAGTTTTGGGGCTCTCTCAGTCCCTTGGCCAGAGGGACAAAATGATCAATTGCTGCATTTCCAGACTGCTTCCCTCACAGCTGCCCCTGCAGGGGGGGTTTCCAGCCAGCCCTGCTCTCAAAACCATCACAGGCCCTCGCAGAGCCACTGCTTGGGCTCCCATTGGTTTTTGTGCTTCTTGCAGGGCTGAGCAAACCACATCCAGACCTTTTTGCCCCACACAATTCTCACCTTGGAGCAGCTCTAAAGCTGAGAGAATCAAAGGGGAGCTGGGGGAACCCTCAGGACTGGTTCCCTGCTCAGGAGCTCTGTGGGATTGCTGAGCCACAAACTGGAGGGGGGGGTGGGGGTTATGCGAAAATGAGGGAAATAAGTAAACAAATTGAAACAAAGAGAGCAAAAAGCCCCTGGGTGGGGGTACAGCCCCAGAGCTGCCTGGAGCCCCCCCAAACTATGAGCACCTCGTGGGGGCAGTGCTGGGCCCTGGGTCACCCCTGATGGCAAAGATCTGTGTTAATGTCTTTACAAACAATTCTATGGATGAAGGCATGGGTGTTAACATCTTTGAAATGGGTCTTGATGTCTCTGCGGACTGCAAGCATCAAGTTTGTTACAGAGCCCAGACTGCCTGCCTCCTGAAACAGCCGAGTGGGTCTGCACCTGAACTTTGGGATAAATGACAGTTTCGGGGGGGAAATATGTGAGAGGCAGTTTGGGAAGTCTGTACCTTCCTACTACCTCAGCCAATGGGAAAAGGGAGAGGGCAACAGGCAGCCGGGAGTGAAAGATAAAAGGGGGCTGTGCTCTCTGAAACCCCGAAAGAGAAAACCCCATGGGCGTGTGCCACAGTGGACTCTCTCCCTCTATCTGAACAAAGTTGTGGGACTCCTCTGTCTCCTTTTTGGATATAAACCTCTGATGTTTGTGGATTAATTTTCCTGACACCCCAAAATCTGAGGCAGCCCGTGAAGGACCTGCCACCCTCATGCCCACCCTGCCACTGCCCATCCCTGGGAGCCCCATTCCCCTGGGAACCCAACCATGGGACCCCCATTCCTTATGTCCTTGCTCCCTGGGACCCCCATCCCCGGACTCCTATTCCACAGAATCTCCTGTCCCAAGGACCCCTATCCCAGTAATTCCAGCCCCTGGAACCCCCATTCCCCTGGCACCCCCATCCCTGGGACATGTATCCCATGACTTCAAATCCCAGGAGCTCACAGTCCCCTGGCACCCCCATCCCTGAGCTCCCCACCCATGGTGATCCACATTCCCATGGCACCCCCTTTCCCCAGGACACCTATCCTTGGCTCCCTACACCCCCTCAGCATCTAAATTCTGGCAGCAGCATGTCCCACCATGACCCCACAATGTCCCCACCCTGACCCCATCGTGTCCCCACCCTGCCCCCACCAAAAGCCACCTACATGTGGGGATGACACCTGACCTCGCTTCCTTCCCCTTCATCCAAAAAGCCACCACCCCGGTGACAGGTCGTCCTGGCTCTGTGTGACAGCCAACCCGGATGGCCAGGGACACTGGGATGGCCAAGAAGGTGGCACTGCTCCTGTGGGGTGAGTGCCCCTGGCACGGGCCTGACGCCCCGCGGATGGGCCCCGGTGAGGCAGAGAGCGGTGGAGAGGGTGCACAGGAGGGCTGTGGGGTCCTCTGAGGTCCCCAATGCCAGCAGAGGCAGTGAATGAGGTGGCTGGGGTCATGGGGTGGCTGTGGGGACAGGAAAAGGAGGGCAGGAATGCAGGGACTGGAATAGGGGGATGGGGATGTGGGGGGAGAGGCATCATGGGACTGCGGTAGCTGTGTGGCCAGGGGGACACAGGGATGCAGGGACAGGGCCAAGGGGACAGGCACCATGGGGATGTGGCAATGGGGACAGGGGTTGTGGGGCTGGTGACCTGTGCCAGCATGAGGTGGCTGTGGCTTGCCCATTTCTGGTGTGTCCACAGTGTCACCATGTCCTGCCTGAGCACGGGGTGGCTGTGATGCCCCACCACTGAGAGATCCGTGCCACTCTGGTGTCCCCAAGGGGACACTTAGGGCACAATGTCACACTACATCTCCCGGGTACCTTTGGGGCCACCCCGTGGGGCCACCCCCACCCAGCCTCTCTCCCTTCTCCCTTCCAGCCCAAACCCTCGGCCTCACTGGTGAGTCTTCGGCAGATGCCATGTCCCCACCCTGCTGTCCCCAGCCTCACTGTGGCCCTGGCAGGCTGGTGTCACCTGTCACCCGCAGGTGCCCAGACCACCCAGCTCCTTGTGGAGCCCCCATGGACACCGGCGGTGCTGTGGGACAGGGTGACACTGACCTGCCAGGGCTCGGGGACCCCCAATGCCACCACCTGGTATAAGGACGGACAGCCCTGGTGGCAGAAAGCACCTGAGCACTTCATTGCCAATGAGAGTGGCACCTACCAGTGTCACAGAGCTGGCACCAGGCTGAGCTCCCCTGTGAGAGTCTTAAATGGTGAGTGGGGGGATGTGCACCTGTGCCACTCTGAGGGGTCTGGGTGGGCTCCTCTCCGTGGGTTACTTCACGTCCTTGTTGTGATGAGAGCCTGTCCCCTGCACATGGGGACATCCCAGTTCATCCCATTGGTTCCTTGTGCACAAACACCACTTTGTTCCAGTGCACACCAGTGCATCCCAGTGTGATGGGACCGCTGTGGTGCTGCAGGTTGTGATGGGGTCCCCTCTGGTGTCCCGAGGAGCCTCTGGAGACACTGGGGACTCCTTCCAGTGGTCTCTGGTGTAATGGGAACCTCCCTGGACCCCTCTTGAATCCCTCAGTGTGACAGGATCCCCCTGTCCCACAGACCGGCTGGAGCTGCAGGTGTCGGCACAGGTGGTGCTGGAGGGGGACACGGTGACACTGCGCTGCCGGCGCTGGCAGAACAAGTCTGTTACCAGAGTGCAATTTTACCATGAGGAGAAGGATCTGGGGGGACCCCTCAATGGGACGGAGCTGTCCCTGTCCCCCCTGCAGCTGAACCACAGCGGCTTCTACTGCTGCAGGGGCTGGGTGGGCATCGACCAGTTGGAGTCAGTGCCGGTGACAGTGACAGTGCATGGTGAGCACCCCTACAGCTCGCACCCCCATACTCTGATGCCCCCTCCCCCATCCCCAGCAGGCAGCGCATCACCGTGTCCCTCTGCTGACAGTGAACAGTGAGCATCCCCACAATCCTGCACCCCAGGGCCCCCTCCACTGCTGGCTTGGGGTCACCACATTCTCCTATGTCTCCTTCCCAGAGCTCTTCACGGAGCCCGTGCTAGACGGTCCCCCCGAGCCCACCGAGGGGTCCCCCCTGAATCTCAGCTGCCTCAGCACCCCCAGCCCCCTGCGGCCCCGAGCCCCCCTCCTGCACCTCTTCTACCGGGATGGGCAGTTGGTGGGGGGCCCGCAGGTGTCCCCGCAGCTCCTGGTGCCCGCCGTGGGGGTGTCCCACTCGGGCAATTACAGCTGCGAGGTGCGCTCCGAGGGGGGGGCCGTGCGGAAGAGCAGCGCCCGGCTCCGCGTCACGGTGCGCAGTGAGTGTGGGGATGCGCACGGGAACCCCGACAGCCTCCCCGTGTGCCTTATCCATGCCTGGGATCCCCCATCTCCCCCAGACTCCTTTACTGGGTCTCCCCATCGCTGCCCTGTGTCCCCTCATTCCTCTCCTGGTGTCCTGCCCAGGTGCCCAAACCACTACCCGGGTCCGTTCGTCTCTTCCCGCCTGCCTCCTCGGTCTCGTCTCCTTTCACCGGGACCCCTCACCCCTTTCTGGGTCCCCCCACCCCTCTCTGAGGTCCCCCCATAGTCCCCTGGTTCTCCCGTCCCTGTCTGGGTCCCCACAGCCCTCCCTGGGGTTCCCCCATCGCTGTCCAGGTCTCCCCTCCCTGAATTTCCCATCGCTCCCTGCGGTCCCATTCCAAGCCCCCCTCTACCTCACTGGGGTCCCTCCACCCCTCTATGACCCTCCCCGTGTCCTTGACTGTGCCCTGCTGTCCCCTCCCGCGCGGGTCCCGCTCTCGGGGGTGTCCATGGCAGCACAGCCCCCCGGGGCACAGGTGGCACTGGGTGACCGCATCGTGCTGAGCTGCACGGTGGCCGTGGGGACAGGTCCCTTGTCCTTTTCCTGGCACCGGGAAGGCTTGGGGGCACCGCTGGGCACCGGCCCCCGCCTGGAGCTGAGCCACGTTGGGGACGAGGATGGCGGCCACTACCAGTGCCAGGCCAGTAATGGGGACAGCGTGGCTGAGAGCCCCACACTGAATGTCACCGTACTGGGTGAGTGGGGCCCTCGGGCTGGGGGTGGCTCCCCCACGGCATCCCCATCACACCCATCCCACCCTCATTCCCCCCGTGCCACTCCTCCCACGCCGGGTGACAGCCCCTCCCCCACCCTCAGCCCCGTCTCTGTCCCCGCAGTGCCCGTGGCCAATGTCACCATCACCCCTGGCCCCCAGGCACACCAGGTATGTGGAGAGATGGCTCGAAGAGCAGGACCGTGAGATGCTAGATGCTCTGCTTTTGCAGCATCTGCCACAGAGTACAGAGTAGGCATTGTGCAAGCAAAACCTTGAGAGAAAGCTGCAAGGACAATGTCCTTAGTCGTTTTAGGAAAGTATCGAGTTTATGAAAGAGGAATTGTGGTCAAAAGAATACAGAACATCAGATTAAGGGACCGCGAGTTGGGAGAGAACAAGTATTGTAGCTGTATGCATCTAACCAATAATAGTGTAGCAAGTAGTCTTACTAACCAATGACATAATGACATGTAAAACCTGCAAGCTGCTGAAAAATGTACTTAAGTCTGAGAACCTAGAGAAATAGTTTGGAATAAAGCTTGTATTGATCACATTGATCCGGTATTGCTTTTTCTCCTCGTCGATTGTGGTGCGTTACCTTCAATGGTGCTGGTCCAACCTTGAATGAGATTACCTTAAATGAGACTACCTTTAATGAGATTTTTTATACCGCAACACTGTCTCAAAACCCTCCCCTGCCATGTTCCCCCACAAGATGATGTCACCAAGGCACCGTGGTTGTTCTGGAGCCTCCCCCTTTTCCAGGGCAGTCGGGATCAGTCGGTGGCACAGGGTGGGGCTGTGTTTCCAGGTGGTTCCAGGGGCTCTGGACGCCCCTCCAGGTCAAGGCAAACTGTCCTGCCCTCTGCTGCCAAAACAATGGGGACAAATGCATTGGCAACCTCCATGGTGGCAACCCTTGGATGCATCGGCCTCCAGCTCATCCAACATGTCCGGCACAGCCGCTCTCAGTCCCTGTCAGTGGCCACTCTCCACTAGATTCATGCTCTGGCCATGTGAGGCCCTTGAAGGTTCAGCAGCTCCAGCTGAGCACTCCCAGCTCTCCAGGTCATGGCTCATCCCAAGGATGGGGTCCCACAGCCCCAGTCAGTGCCATGTTGCCGACGGGGCCCTGTTGTGGTGTCCATCAGTCCCTGTTGCTCTTGCACCCTCAGCAGCCCCACAGCAGAAGGGTCTGGGGAGAGCCCCGGCCAGGGACTGAGCTGTGGAATTGCCTCTGTGTCCACAGCAGCTCTGCCAAAGCCCAACGATGCCCTTTGGGCTCCCTGAAATCCCCGCTCTGGCACCCACAGCCCCTCGTGCCGCTCCTCCCTCCCTGCGCTCGCTGCCTGCAGGGCTGTTCCTCTCGCAGCCTCTGGCTCCTCTTGGCTGCCGCAATTCCATCTCTGCCATCCCTTGGATTTGCCCTTCCCAGCTCCGGGCCAACCCTGCCCAGCGCCCCCCAGCCTGTTCCAGAGCTCCTCCCGGGTCCTGAGAGCTGTTGGGGGTGTCGCCATGGCAACAGTGAGTCCCGACACATGGCGACAGTGGCTTCGAATTTGCTGTCACAGTCGGTTTGGACACATCACCACTGTTGTTCTCCACACCCCATGACAGGTGACAGTCCCAGCGCTAGCAGTGCGATGGCAGCTGTGACCTGTGCCGGGGCTCTGAGTCCAAGATTCCTCTCCTTACGTGCTGGCACGTCCCCGGGGTCCCTGGTCCCCCACAACCCTGGCCCCTCTGTTCCGAGCCTCCCTCCCAGCCCTCCCCCGCTCGCCCAGCTGTGCCCCCTGCCAGCCCCAGGCCCGGGCCCGGCGGAGGCTCCGGAGCAGCTCCGGGGCTCAGACGCCGCTCGGGGAGCGCCGGCTGCGGGGCTTTGGGCACCGGGGGGCACCGGGCAGGGCTGCGGCGGGGCTGGGCTGGGCTCGGGGCACTCCCCCAGGCCGCCCCCGGCTCCGTGCCGGGGCTCTCGGGGCGCTGCCGCTGCTGCCGGGCTCCAGCTCGGCCCGAGGGGCTCGGCAGCTGCGGGATCGGTGCCCGTGGGGACGGGGCGGCACCGCCGCAGCTCCCCGAGCCCCGGGCCGGTGTCACCGAGACAAATCGAGGCGACAAACAGCGAGCGGCAGCTCCTTGCCCTCTGCGGGGGCGGCTGCGAGGGAACCAGGCCGGAAATGCCCCCATTGATCATTTTGTCACCGTCCCCAAGGCACTGAGAGAGCCCCAAAAATCCTGCAAATCCCACAGGTATCTGCTCAACGACCGCACCTGGACCCTCCTCCTTCCCGAGCTGAACACACAGAGCTGAACAAACCAATCCCATTTCTTACAGTTTAATCAAAAAGCTGCAGGTTGGGTACAATAACGGGAAAAAGGTTCCATTGCCCCCTGGCACTAGGAGGGGGAAAAAGGGGGTCATAGCCGGACCCCCACCCTCACCTGCCCTGGTGCTTCCTGGTGGCTGCAAGGAAAAGGGGAGGGGGTGACCCTGGGGTCCTCGGGACCCGTTAACCTTCCTGGGACTTCGGGAGCTCCAAGTAACCCTGGAATGCCCAAATCCCCTCAGGACCTCCAAATCTCCACTGGACCCCCAAATCCCCTCGGGAACCCCAAGTCTCCACCGGACCCCGATTCCCCCCAGGACACCAAGCACACCTGAACAACCAGAACTTGTACACCACCACGGTGTCCCCAACTCCCCCAGTTCCCCCGAGCCCTGAGCCCCAGAACACCAAGCCCGGCAGGGAGGGGCACCCCCCAAACTCACACAGGACCCCGGAAACACGCCCCAGCATCCCTGCACGACCCTCCACGAACTCCCCAAAGCCCCCAGGAGCTCCCAGAGCCACCCCAATGTTCCTTGTATATCACCCAGGGATGCACCTGTGGCCCAACCAAGCCCCTCCCAATTCCCCCCAAATCCTCAAGGACCCCGAGCCAAGGTCTCTGGGGGCTCAGCTGCCCTCAGCTCGGGGGCTGTGGGTGCTGTCCCATCTCCCCCCACTCTGAGGGTTTCCCCTCACCCCACGACCCCCAACCCCCAATTGTCACCCAGCCATGCGGTGCCAGCAGTGACAGCCCCCGATGACAGCCAGGAGCAGGAGCAGGAACAGGAGGGTCCTGCCTATGTTCACAGTCACTGATGGGGACAGAGGTGGACACACTGGGGTCACGCAGAACCCCAAAGGTCCTGCATCCCCCATGACCCCGTGTGACCCCACCTGTGCCCCAGTGTCCCCACGGTGTCACCTCCAGGGCCAGCTCTGGGCTGAGTGCCCAGAACACGCGGTGCCCGTCCACCTGGTTGGTGGCCACACACTGGTAGGTGCCCGAATGACCCACATCGATGTCCCCAAGCTCCAGGAGGGGACCCCGGGCCACCTCCCGCCCGTCACGCAGCCAGGTGAAGGTGACAGGTGCTGGGCCCACCTGCACTGAGCAGCGCAGGGTCACGGGGTCACCTGTGTACACCTGGTGTGCCGGGGGGCCAGGGGTGATGGTGGCATTGGCCACAGGCACTGCGGGGACAGAGACGGGGCTGAGGCTGGGGGAGGGGCTGGCACCTGGTGTGGGGGGAGGGGACTGTGGTTGGGATGACAGTGGGATGAGTGTGGGATGGGGATGCCGTTTTTGCATTACCACATTCTCAAGGGTTCCTCTCCACTACGACAGTGACATTCAATGTGGGGCTCTCAGCCACACTGTCCCCGTCACTAACCCGGCACTGGTAGTGGTCGCTGTCCTTGTCCCCAACATGGCAGACCTCCAGGGGGGACCTGTGCCCAGTGGTGTTCCCCAGCCCCCCCGGTGCCAGGAGAAGGACAGGGGACCTGTCCCCGCGGTCACCACGCAACTCAGCACCAGGCGGTCACCCAGTGCCACCTGTGCCCCGGGGGACTGCACCGACAGGGACAGCCCTGAGAGCGGGACCCCTGCGGGAGGGGACAGCGGGGCACAGTGAGGGACTCCGGGAGGATCTGATAGGGGTGGGGAGACCCCAGTGAAAGAGAAGAGGGCCCAGAGATGGGGGAGGGCTTGGAAAGGGACCCCAGGGAAGGATGGGGGGGATTCAGGGAGGGGACAGCGGGAGAGGGATGGGGAAACACAGGGAGGAGTGAGGGGATGGAATGAAAGATGAGGGGACTGGAGAGAAACGCGGGAAGAGATGAGCGGACCCAAGCAGTGATGGGGACCACCGGGAAAGGTGTTTGGGGGAGATGGGGGATTCCAGTCAGGTCTGGGGGACCCGGGGAAGCTGTCGGGGTTCCCGTGCCCATCCCCGCACTCACTGTGTACCATAACGCGGAGCCGGGCGCTGCTCTTCCGCACGGCCCCCCCTTTGGAGCGCACCTCGCAGCTGTAATTGCCCGAGTGGGACACCCCCACGGCGGGCACCAGGAGCTGCGGGGACCCCTGCGGGCCCCCCACCAACTGCCCGTCCCGGTAGAAGAGGTGCTGGAGGGGGGCTCGGGGCCACAGGGGGCTGGGGGTGCTGAGGCAGCTGAGACTCAGGGGGGAGCACCCGATGACCTCGGGGGAACCCTCCAGCACCGGCACTGTGAAGAGCTCTGGGAAGGAGATGGGAGGTGGGGACTGTGACTCTGAATCCACTGGGAAATGGCTGTGCGGGTGTTGGGATATTGGAGTTCAGCTGTGGAGGTGCTCACCGTGCACTTTCACTGTCACTGGTGCTGACAGTGACGACCCGGTGTTAACCCAGCCCCTGCAGTGGTAGGGGCCGCTATGGTGCAGCATCTGGGGTTTGTTCCTTGTTGGGGGCTTTCCCTGGAAATCGTTTCTTTTCTGACCCTTTTGATTCTGAATCTTGTTGCTGTTGCTGTTGGTTTTCTTCTCTCGTTGCTGTTTGTAGGAAATTGTTCCAAAATTGGAGAATCCCATTGCTAAAGGCTGAGAGAGCTGAACACAGAAACACCATTTCTGCCAGTTTAATCATAAAGCTGCGTTTTGGGCTGAACAACAGGGAAATGGGTCCTGTGCCCCCTGGCAGTGTGAGGGGGAATGGGGAGCCACTGATTGGGCTGGGAGCACGGGGAGGGCAAATGCAGAGCCCCTGGGGTTATTGGGAGAAATGGAGAGGCACTGGAAAGGGGAATATGGAGACCCTGGGGGTACTGGAAGCACAGGGGGAGGGGAATAGGGAAGTAACTGAGACTAGCGGGAGCACTGGGAGGGGAGTGGGGAGCTCCATGTGGTACTGGGAGGGGAAATGGGGATCACTGGGTGCCCTGTGCACCCCCCTCCAACTCATGACCACCTCTCTGGACAGGATGGGCAACTATGGGAGCTCTCTGGGGCGATTCCTATTTCGCCCCAGTGCCCCCAGTGCCCCCAGTCCCTCCAAGTCTCGGCATGTTCTCATAGATGTCACTTTGTTCCTGTACTCGCGTGTGGGATACTGGCAGCTCTGCGTAGGTCACCTGGGTGTCCTGGGATGGGGCAGTGCAGGGAGACCCTGCAAGAGACACTGGCTTGGGGATCTGGGTGGGGGGTGACACCCATGGGTGGTGTGTCCCTGTCCCCAGGACTCACCTCCCGTCCTCTTTGTTCTCATGATGTGGATGTGGGTGTACAGTACCTCCCCCTCCTCTGGGGGGGCTGGGGGCTCCAGGGGCACCCTGTGGGGTTAAGGGGTGTGTGGGAGGGGATGGAAGGTCTTGGGGTTTGGCTAAAAGGGGGGTCGCGGTTGGAGCATCCTACTAACCTGCGCTGGTGCTTCCTGGTAGCTGGAAAGGAAAACGGGAGGGGTCACTGTGGGGTCCCTGGGGCCCTGACCCTGCACAGGAATCCTGAACCCCCAGGGGACCCTCAATTACCCCCAGGACTCCCGAACATCCCTGAAGCCTTGCAGAACCCCTGACCCACCCCAGTGCCCCCAACCCACTGAGCCCCCAAAGCCCCAAGCCCAGCAGGGAGGGGACTCTCCAGACTGCCCCAGGATTCCTGACAGGACCCCCAACATCTCTGCATGACCCTCCAATATATCCTCAAACCCCCCAGGACCACAGCCAAGGTCACTGGGGGTCCCAGTCCCATCCCAAGTCTGGGGCTGTGGGTGCTGCCCTATAACACCCCAATTCTGGGTGCTTTCCCGCCACTCCCTGGGACCCCTATACCCCATTGTCACCCACCCATGCGGTGCCACCAGTGCCAGGCCACGATGACACCCAAGAGCAGGAGCAGGAACAACAGGGACCCACTGACCCCTGCGACCACTGCTGCGGACAGAGTGGGATACAGGGGGGTCACCCATTACCCCAGGGGTCCTGCAACCTCCCGTGACTTTGGGTGACCCCGCCTGTGCCCTGTTCCTTCTGCATCTCTGCCAGGGACAGAGGGGGACCAACCCAGGTCACCAATGGCCTGGGAGTCTCAGACCCCCACAGTGACCCCACTTGTGTCCCCAGGTTCCCACGGTGTCACCTCCAGGGCCAGCTCTGGGCTGAGCACCTGGAACATGCGGTGTCCGTCCAGCTGGTTGGTGGCCACACACTGGTAGGTGCCAGAATGTCCCACATCGATGTCCCCAAGATCCAGGAGGGGACCCTGGGCCACCTCCTGCCCATTGCGCAGCCAGGTGAAGGTGACAGGTGCTGAGCCCACCTGCACCGAGCAGCGCAGGGTCACGGGGTCACCTGGGCGCACCTGGTGTGCTGGGGGGCCAGGGGTGATGGTGGCATTGGCCACGGGCACTGTGGGGACAGAGATGGGGCTGAGGCTGGGGGAGGGGCTGGCACCTGGTGTGGGGGGAGGGGGACTGGAGGCATTGAGGGTGGGATGAAGGGAATGAGGCAGTCTGTGCATGATGGCACCTGGAGACAGAGGGTCCCCTTCACCCAGGACTGTGACCCACAGTGACCCCCAGTATGGGGTTGATGCCTTAAGGATTTTTAGCTTCTATTTTTCATGTATCTGTAGCTTTGGTGTGTAGTTCTAGGCTTCCTATAAAGTGCTAGAAGTCCTCTGTTCCCAGCAGTTCAGACAAAACAGTTGCTCTCAGTGGAAAATCCAAGGACACTTCGCTGCCTCAGAGCCCCAAAATATGGAAACAACAGTGAATTGGGGGGAGCAAGCTTGGGGTGGGTGACATCATCACCTGAAGGTGTCATTGGAGAATTGGGGCCCGATACGTTAGTAAGACAGAACTTATAAAATGTGAAGAACTCATGACTCGGAGTCCATTTTGGGTGTAGCCTCCTGAGTAGGCTTTGTCTGCCCTGAATGCACCAGTAGGCCTTCAATAAATGTATCGCCTTTTTATTCTCCTTTCTTTGTCTGGCCTCTGTCTGAGGTAAGCCCTGTTTTGGGCATCAGGGGCAGGATGGGAATGTGATGGGTGGGTGGGGGATGCCTGAGAGGTGGGGCCAGGGCTGATGGTGACATTGGCCACCAGCACTGACGGGGAGAGACAGGGCTGAGGATGGCAGGAGGGGTGACACCCAGTGTGAGGTGATGGGAATGGGGTGGGGATGGGAGTGGGATGGGGAAGATGAGGGAGTCTGTGCCTGGTGGCACCAGGAGAGTCTTCTTCACCCAGGAATGTAAGCCACGGTGGCAGGGGTAGGCACCCAGCATGGGATGAGGGCATGTGGTGGATGGGATGAGGATGGGATGGGCGTGATGGGTTGTATGGGGGATGCCATGGGTGCCACCACCCCCAGCCCAAGGGTCCCACTCACCCAGGACGGTGACATTCAGTGGGGGGCTCTCAGCCACGCTGTCCCCATCGCTGGCCTGGCACTGGTAGTGGCCACTGTCCTCAGCCCCAATGCTGCACAGCTCCAGGCGGGAGCCAGTGCCCAGTGGCACGTCCGAACCCTCCCGGTGCCAGGAGAAGGACAGGGGACCTGTCCCTGTGGCCACCGCACAGCTCAGCACCAGGCGGTCACCCAGTGCCACCTGTGCCCCAGGAGGCTGAGCCCACAGGGACACCCCCGAGAGTGGGATCCCTGTGGGGAGAGATGGGTGTGATGAGGGACACGGGGAGGGTGCAGGACATGAGGAGGGAAAAGAGGGGGGATAGGATGGGTGTGGAGAGGACCCCAGTGAGGGAGAAGGGGACCCAGGGAGGGTGGGGTGACCTGAAGACAATAAAGGGGACCCAGGTAGAGGTGGAGAGACTCAAGGAGGGACGGTGGATGAGACAGGAGACACAGGAGCCTCAGGGAAAATGTGGGGGGCTCAAGAGAGGGGAGGAAGGACCAAGGAAGAGAAGGGAGATCAGAGGGTGGAGCATGGACCTGGGAAGGTGTGTGAGATGGACCTCAGAGGGATGGGGGGACCTGAAGAGGGACCCAGGCAGTGATGGGGCAAACCTGGGAGGCTGTCAGGGTTCCCCGTCCCCATCCCTGCACTCACTGTGCACTGTCACCTGCGCCGACTCCGTCCATCCTGGCAGTGCAGACTTCACCCAGCCCTTGCAGCGGTAGCAGCCACCGTGGTGCAGCTGCAGGGGGGACAGGGACAGCTCAATCCCATTGAGGGGCCCCTCCAGATGCTCCCCATTGCGATAAAATTGGACCCTGGTGACCGATTTGTCCTGCCTGACTCGACAGCGCAGTGTCACCGTGTCCCCCTCCAGCAGTGCCCCTGCTGGCACCTGCAGCACCAGCCAGTCTGGGGGACAGGGGGCACATGTCACACCAGGGGGCTCTGGGGGCACTGAGGGGTGCAAGGCCACCCAGGGAGTGAAGCCCACCCAGAGCCTCAGGGAGGGCACCCATCCCCATCTCCCCTCACTGTTTAGGACGCTCACATTGGGGCTGAGCCCAGTGCCGGGTCTCTCACACTGGTAGGTGCCTCTCTCAGAGACAACAAAGTGGTCGGGTGCCTCCTGCCACCAGAGCCGCCTGTCCTTGTACCAGGCGGTGGCACCGGCAGTCCCTGAGCCCTGGCAGGACAGTGTCACCTCGTCCCACAGCACTGCTGGCGTCCAGGGGGGGTTCACGACAAGTTGGGTGGTCTGTGCACCTGCGGGTGACAGGGGACAGCAGCCTGCCAGGGCCACCACAGGGCTGGGGACAGCAGGGTGGGGATATGGCATCCCCCATGGACTCACCAGCAAGGCCGAGGGTCTGTGCTGGAAGGGAGAAGGGCGTAGGTTTGGGTTGGGGTGGCAGTGCGGGGACAGTGGCACCTGGGGGACGAGGTGTGGGGGCTCTCCCCACACTGTCCCCTTGGGGACACCAGTTCTTGTGGGAAAGTGCCCAGGGATGGTCCCAACAGGTGTGGAGAGGCCGTGGGATATGTCTGTGTCACAGCTGCCCATGCACCACATCTGTGTGCCAGGGACACCTGAGGGATTGGGACACTGCAACCACCTCGGGCTGAGGCAGGACATGGGGACACTGTGGACACCCTGGGATGAGGACACCATAGCCACCCTGTTATGGCACATGCTACCCGGGTCAGCCCCACAGCACCTGTCCCCATGGCCCGTCTCCACAGTGCTTCTCCCCACAGCCCTGTCCCTGCATCCCTGTGTCCCCCTGTTGGTGCCCCCACAGCCACCCCACCTCTCCAGTCACACCAGTGTCCCTCCCCATGGAATGGCTCTGCTGGCATGGGGGACCTCAGGGGACCCCACAGCCCCCCTGTGCCCCCTCCACACCACTCTCTGCCTCACCAGCGCCCATCCCCAGGGCGTCAGGCCCGTGCCCGGGACACTCACCCCATAGGAGCAGTGCCACCTTCCCGGCCATCCCGGTGTCCCCGGCCATCCGTGCTGGCTGTCACACACTGCTGGGGCCACTTGCTCCCTGGGTTGTGGCTCTTTGGCCAAAGGGGAAGGAAGCGAGGTGACATCTAGTACCCACATGTTGGTGGCCCTTGGTGGGGGCAGGGTGGAGAGAGGCTATGGACAGGCTGGGGCCCGGGTGGGGACATTCTGGCGACATGCTGGGGACATGGGTGGGACATGGTGCTTGTAGGCTCAGGAAAAAGGGGCACCTGGTGGGACAGGCAATGTCCAGGGGTGGGGGGCTCAGGGGGTGTGCAGAACCAAGGATGGATGTCCAGGGAAATGGGGTCCAGGAATGGGGGTCCTGAGGAGGCAGGTCTCAGAGGAGGGGGGTTCCATGGCCATGGGGGTCCCCATGCGGGGGATCCCCTCCAGGGATTTGGAGCCATGGGATGCAGGTCTTGGGGCCGGGAAATCCTGGGAGAATGTGAGGCCCATGGGGTGAGGTCAAGCAGAGCAGGGTCCTGGGAAGTGGGGGTCCTTGGGTGGGAGTCCCGGGGAGGATATGAGGAATGGCAGTCCCATGGCTGCGTTCCCAGGGGAATGCGTTCCCAGGGACAGCGAGTGGCTGCGTGGGCACGTGGGTCACAGCTCCTTCCCATGGTGCCTGAGATATCAGATGTGAGCCGGGGTGCAGTGGGACCCTCTGAGGTGCTCTTGGTTTGGGGGGGCATGACAGGGGGGCCAGGGGGTTCCAGGGCTGTGCCCCCAACTCCTCCAGGGGCTTTTTTCAACTCTATTTCCATTTTTTTCCATCTTTGTCTCACTTGCGCACCACGCCCAATTGCTGGCTCAGTGATGCTGGGGGGCCCTTGAGCAGGGAACACGTTGGGGGGACCCGCGGGAGGGGAAAAGGGGGACTGGGGGGGTGCAGGGAGGGGTGGAGGGCTGTGGGGGGGCTGTGCAGGACGGGGGTGTACGGCAGTGCCCCCCAACACTTTCACTTTCACTTTCATGCAGCAGAAAGAAGAGGCCGTTTGTGCTGAGAGTCAGACGGGGGTGGTACTGTCCTGGGGGGGTCCATGTTTTGGCGGTGACACAAGCAAGGGAAATCCACTCCAGGGAGTGACATACCCTGGAGGAGAGTGTCCTGTCATGGGGGATGGCAGTTCCAGAGGGGTCCCTGTCCCAGGGTTGGTACATCCTGGGGACCCCTGTCCATCTAAGGCTGGGGCCCAGCCATGGCACAGCCCCACTGCCCATGGATGGCCATTGGCCAGCCCTGCTCTGGCCAGCCCCAGGGGACAGCCAGGACCTGAGGCTCCCAGCCACCCCCTTGGCTTTGATTCTCACAGCTTTAGAGCTGCTCCAAAGTGAGAATTGTGTGGCAGAAAAAGGGCTGGCTGTGGTTTGCTCAGCCCTGCAAGAAGCACAAAAACCAATGGGAGCCCAAGCAGTGGCTCTGCGAGGGCCTGTGATGGTTTTGAGAGCAGGGCTGGGTGGAAACCCCCCCTGCAGGGGCAGCTGTGAGGGAAGCAGTCCAGAAATGCAGCAATTGATCATTTTGTCCCTCTGGCCAAGGGACTGAGAGAGCCCCAAAACTCCTGCAAAGACAACAATCTGCTCAGCAACCTGACCTGGACCCTCCTCCTTCCTGTACAAACCCTGCAGCCCTTTGGAATCTCCCAGAAAGAATGTTTGTTTTCTGGCAGTGGCTGCCAATCAGAGGGAAAAGTGTGGAAATATCGAGCAGTGGCCCTGCCTCGCGGCCATGCTGGGGCTGGGGGTGACCCCGGCTGGACGGCGACAGTGACGCCGGACACGCTGTGGCAGCCGCTCCGGACACATCGCCACCGTCGGTGCCGCAGCCCGGGACAGTCCCGGCACTCGCAGCGCCATGGCAGCGCCACCTGCCACGGTGACCGAGCCCAGGACTCCGCTTCCGCAGGCCCGGGGGCTCCTCCCGGGGGTCCCCGGTTCCCCCCACCCTCCCGGTGCCTCCCTCCCGTTCCCCCCGCCCGCCCCAGGCCCGGGCCCGGCGGAGGCTCCGGAGCAGCTCCGGGGCTCAGACGCCGCTCGGGGAGCGCCGGCTGCGGGGCTTTGGGCACCGGGGGGCACCGAGCAGGGCTGCGGGGGGGCTGGACTGGGCTCGGGGCACTCCCCCAGGCCGCCCCCGGCTCCGTGCCGGGGCTCTCGGGGCGCTGCCGCTGCTGCCGGGCTCCAGCTCGGCCCGAGGGGCTCGGCAGCTGCGGGATCGGTGCCCGTGGGGACGGGGCGGCACCGCCGCAGCTCCCCGAGCCCCGGGCCAGTGTCACCGAGCGGCGACAAACAGCGAGAGGCAGCTCCTTGCCCTCGGCGGGGGCGGCTGCGAGGGAACCAGGCCGAAAATGCCCCCATTGTTCATTTTGTCACTGTCATTTTGGCACTGATAGAGCCTCAAAAATCCTGCAAATCCCACAAGGATCTGCTCAACGACCGCACCTGGACCCTCCTCCTTCCCGAGCTGAACACACAGAGCTGAACAAACCAATCCCATTTTTTCCCGCTTTAATCAAAAAGCTGCAGTTTGTGTCCAATAAATGGGAAAAGGGTCCTGTGTCCCCCTGGCAGTGGGCGGGGGAATGGGGAGCCCCTGGGGGTACTGGGAGCACTGGGAGCACTGGAACGGGGAGCTCTGGCCGCCCTGGGCAGCCCCATATGGGACCCCCCACTCGGGGCCACCCCCCATCCAAGGTGGGCAATCACAGGAGGGGGGAGGGTGGAGGGAATACCCACGGGGGTGCCCACGGGGGGGGACGTTCAGTGCCTCCCTGTTCCTCCCAGTGTCCCCATTGTCCCCAGTGTCCCCAGTCTCCCCAGCGTCACAGCACGTTGCCGTAGATGTCACTGGGGTCCCGCTGTCGCCCCTGGGGTCCCGGCAGCTCTGCGTAGGTCACCTGGGGGGATGTGTTGCGGGGGAGCCCTGTGAGAGACACCGGTTGGGGGGACCCGGGCGGGAGGTGACACCCGTGGGTGACGTGTCCCTGCCCCCAATACCGGACTCACCCTGGGCGTTCTTGGCGCTGACGAGGTGGGTGTAAAGCACCTCCCCCTCCTCCGGGGCGTCCGGGGGGGCCCTGCGGGGATACGGGCGTGTCTGTGGGGCCGGCGGGCTTTGGGGTGGGGGTAAAAGGGGGGTCAGGACTGGAGCCCCCCACTCACGTGTCCTGGGGCTTCCTCGTGGCTGCAAAGGAAATAGAGGAGGGGTTGACAATTGGGTCTGCGGGGCCACTGAAGCCCCTCAGGACCCCAGACTGCCTCCGGGACCCCCGAGCATCCCTGATGACCCCTAGAACCCCAGAAGCACCCTGGTGCTCCGCACCCCCTCTGTCCCCTAAACCCCAAGTCCGGCAGGGAGGGAGACCCTTCAGAGTTGCCAGGACCCCTGAAAGAATCCCCAAAATCCCTGCACGTGTCCCCAACACCTTCCCAAACACCCCAGGACCTCCAGCCAAGGTCACTGGTGGCTCAGTCCCCCCCAAGTCACATCACCCCCCCATGCTGGGGGACGTCCCACTGCCCTGGGATCCCGTCCCCCACTGTCACCCACCCGTGCGGTGCCACCTGTGCCAGGCCACGATGACAGCCAGGAGCAGGAGCAGGAACGACAGGGACACACCAACCCCTGTGGCCACTGCTGGGGACAAAGTGGGACACACTGGGGTCACGCAGAACCCCAAAGGGCTCTGCACCGCCTGTGACCCCGTGTGACCCCACCTGTGCCCCTGTGTCTTGGCGGTGTCACCTCCAGGGCCAGCTCTGGGCTGAGCGCCTGGAACACGCGGTGCCCGTCCAGCTGGTTGGTGGCCACGCACTGGTAGGTGCCCGAATGTCCCACATCGATGTCCCCAAGCTCCAGGAGGGGACCCTGGGCCACCTCCTGCCCATCGCGCAGCCAGGTGAAGGTGACAGGTGCTGAGCCCACCTGCACCGAGCAGCTCAGGGTCACGGGGTCACCTGGGCGCACCTGGTGTGCCGGGGGACCAGGGGTGATGGTGGCATTGGCCACAGGCACTGCGGGGACAGAGACGGGGCTGAGGGTGGGGGAGGGGCTGGCACCCATTGTGGGGGGAGGGGACTGTGGGTGGGATGACGGTGGGATGGGTGCAATGGGGATGCCGTTTTTGCGTTACCACATTCTCAAATGTCCCTCTCCACTTGGACAGTGACATTCAGTGTGGGGCTCTCACCCACACTGTCCCCATCACTGACCCGCACTAGTAGTGGCCGCTGTCCTTGTCCCCAGCATGGCAGAGATCCAGGCGGGGGCCGGTGCCCAGTGGTGTCCCAGAGCCCCACCGGTGCCAGGACAAGGACAGGGGACCTGTCCCCGCGGCCACCGCGCAGCTCAGCACCAGGCTGTCACCCAGTGCCACCTGTGCCCCGGGGAACTGCACTGACAGGGAGAGCCCCGAGAGCGCGACGCCTGCGGGAGGGCACAGCGGAGCACAGTGAGGGACTCTGGGAGGATCTGAGAGGGGTGGGGAGACCCCAGTGAAAGAGAAGAGGGCCCAGAGATGGGGGAGGGCTTGGAAGGGAGCCCAGGGAAGGATGGGGGGGATTCAGGGAGGGGACAGCGGGAGAGGGATAGGGGTTGAGTGGATGGAATGAAAGATGAGGGGACTGGGGAGAGACGCGGGAAGAAATGAAAGGACCCAAGCAATGATGGGGACACCGGGAAAGGTGTCTGGGGGAGATGGGGGATTCCAGTCAGGTCTGGGGGACCCGGGGAGGCTGTCGGGGTTCCCGTGCCCATCCCCGCACTCACTGCGCACCGTGACGAGGAGCCGGGCGCTGCTCTTCCGCACGGCCCCCCCCTCGGAGCGCACCTCGCAGCTGTAATTGCCCGAGTGGGACACCCCCACGGCGGGCACCAGGAGCTGCGGGGATCCCTGCGGGCCCCCCACCAACTGCCCATCCCGGTAGAAGAGGTGCAGGAGGGGGGCTCGGGGCCGCAGGGGGCTGGGGGTGCTGAGGCAGCTGAGATTCAGGGAGGAGCCCCCGATGACCTCGTGGGGACCCTCCAGCACCGGCACCATGAAAAGTCCTGGGAAGGAGATGGGGATGGGGTCTTTGATTGTGAGTCTGTTGGGGAGGGGCTGTGGGGGTGTTGGTGTTTTGGGATGCTCACCGTGCACTTTCACTCTCACCGGCTTCGACAACTCCCATTGCAAGTTTTTCACCCAGCCCCCGCAGTGGTAGCTGCCTGTGTCGTTCAGCTGCACGGGGGACAGGGACAGCTCGGTCCCATGGAGGGACCTCCGCAGATCCTTCCCGTCACGGTAGAAGCTTACGCCAGTGACAGAGTTGTCACTCCAGCCCCGGCAGCGCAGTGTCACGGTGTCCCCCTCCAGCAGCGCCCGCACCGGCACCTGCAGCACCAACGGGCCTGTGCGACAAGTGAGGACATATCAGTCCGGGAGGGTCCTGATGGCAGCGGCAGCCCCCCAGGGGTCCCCAATTCCAACACCGGGGTCCCCTCGCCCTAGGATGCTCTGGGATGTCCCCGTGTGCCGGGGACAGGCTCTCGTCACACGAGGGTGGTGTCCCAGGGAACAGAGCCCACCCAGAGCCCTAGGGGCCCCCGCGAGTGTCACGGTGGGGACACAAACCCCCCTCACCATTTACGACGCTCATGAGGCTGCTGAGCCCGGTGCCGGGTCTGTGACAGTGGTAGGTGCCACTCTCAGTGACAGTGAAGTGGTGGAGTCCCTTCTTATTCCCCCAGCTACTCCCGTCCTTGTACCAGGTGGTGGCACCAGGTGTCCCTGAGCCCTGGCAGGTCAGTGTCACCTGGTCCCACAGCACCGCCGGTGTCCAGGAGGGATCCACGAGGAGCTGGGTGGTCTCAGCACCTGTGGGTGACAGGGGACACCAGCCTGCCAGGGCCAGCGTGGGGCTGGGGACAGAGGGTGGGGACACAGCATCTGCCGAGGACTCACCAGTGAGGCTGAGGGTCTGTGCTGGAAGGGAGAAGGGACAGGGCTGGGTGGGGGTGGCGCCATGGGCACGTTCGAACCCAGGGCACGGGGTGTGGGGGCTGACCCCGAGCTGTCACTGTGTGGACCCCAGAGTGGCATGGATGTCTCGGGGATGGGGACACCGCGGCCACCCCGTGCTCAGGCAGGACATGGGGACAGTGTGGACACTCCGGAAATCGGGACAGCACAGGTTCCCCGTGCTGGCACAGGTCACCCCCATCAGCCCCCCAGCACCTGTGTCCATAGCCCAACCCAAAGTTGCCCGTCCACTTGTCCCTATCTCTTCACCCTTGTGTCCCCCTGTCCCCACAGCTGCCCCAGCTCCATGATGCCTCCCCACACCTGTGTCCCCCCATTATGGTCCCCATGATTCTGTCCCTCCTCTCCTGTCCCCTCAGCCAAACCATGACCTTGGTCACCTCATGGAGTGGCTCTGCTGGCATAGGGACCTCAGGGGACCCCGTAACCATCCTGTGCCCCCTCCCACCGCTCTCTGCCTCACCAGGGCCCATCCCCGGGGTGTCAGGCCCGTGCCTGGGGCACTCACCCCACAGGAGCAGTGCCACCTTCCCAGCCATCCCGGTGTCCCCAGCCATCTGGGCTAGCTGTCACACGCTGTCGAGGCCACCTGTGCCCTGGGTGGCGGCTCTCCGGATGAAGGGGAAGGAAACGAAGTCATCTCTTGACCTCACAAGTGGGTGGCGCATGGTGGGGGCTGGGTGGGGACAGGCTGGCCACAAGCTGGGGACTTCATGGGTTTGGGTACCCGTGCATGGGTGTTCCTTGGGAATGGGGGTCCTGGGCTGTGGAGATCATGGGGAATGGCAATCCTGGGATGGGGCCCCAGGTAGGGGGGACATAAGGAATGGGGGTCCCATGGTTGGGTTCCCACGGCAATGGGGGTTTCAGGGATGGGCAGTGGCTGGGTGGGCACATGGGTCGCAGCTCCTTCACGGGGTGCCTCAGATTTTGGGGTGGCTGAGGGCCCAGCGCTGCCCCCTCGGATGGGTCAGGGCCTGGGGGGGTCACCCCAGGTGGATTCCAAGCAGCTTTAAGTCTGTGGCCCCTCCCCCGCCCAGGGGCTTTTTCCACTTTATCACCATTTCTTTCCTTTTTTCCCTCAATTTCTGATCCCTCCCGCATTTCTTGGCTTGACAATCCCAGGGAACACCAGAGCACGGAATGGCTTGGGGGGACCCGAAGGGAGGGGGAAAAGGGGGACAGGGGGTGCAGGGAGTGGTGGGGGGGCTGTGGGGGTTGGGGGTGTCTGGCTGTGTCCCCCAACACTTTCACTTTCTCTTTCCTGCAGCAGAAGGGAGAGGCCATTTGTGCTGAGAGTCAGAGGGGTGGGGGGTGGGCTCTGTCCTGGGGTGGCACATCCAGAGGGGTCCTGTCCTGAGGGATGGCAGTTCAGGGGGGGTGTGTCCACACTTCTCCATTCTTGGTCATCCCTGAAAGGATCTGAGCAGCTTGGGAATGGAGCCCCAGGCAGGAAGGAGCTCCCAAACTCCTCCTCCTTGCAGCCTGTGCCCATCCAAGGCTGGGGCCCAGCCATGGCACAGCCCCACTGCCCACGGATGGCCATTGGCCAGCCCTGCTCTGGCCAGACCCAGGGGACAGCCAGGACCTGAGGCTCCCAGCCACCCCCTTGGCTTTGATTCTCACAGCTTTAGAGCTGCTCCAAGGTGAGAATTGTGTGGCAGAAAAAGGGCTGGCTGTGGTTTGCTCAGCCCTGCAAGAAGCACAAAACCCAATGGGAGCCCAAGCAGTGGCTCTGCGAGGGCCTGTGATGGTTTTGAGAGCAGGGCTGGGTGGAAACCCCCCCTGCAGGGGCAGCTGTGAGGGAAGCAGTCTGGAAATGCAGCAATTGATCATTTTGTCCCTCTGGCCAAGGGACTGAGAGAGCCCCAAAACTCCTGCAAAGACAACAACAATCTGCTCAGCAACCTGACCTGGACCCTGCTCCTTCCTGTACAAACCCTGCAGCCCTTTGGAAGCTTCCAGAAGGAATGTTTGTTTTCTGGATGTGGCCACCAGATGAGAGGGAAAAGTGTGGAAATATCGAACGGTGGCTGTCCACACGTGGATCCAGGGATCAGGGGGTGAGAGCAGGAGCAGGGAGTGCCCAGGCAGGAGAATTCAGGGCAGGATGGAGGGGATTTTCCAGGGAATCAGACCCTGAGGGACACACAGGCATTTCCACAGATTCCTGTGCAGTGATCCAAGGATGGAGAGAGTTGTTTCCTTTTGGGAGCCAAATCCATGGGAAGTAAATCAAGTCTCAGGGTGGGAATGAGAAAAATGGGACGAGATCCTAAATATGGATGGAAGGAACAAGAGGGTGATGTCTTTACAAAGTGTGATGCCTGCTGGTAGATAGGGCCAGATACTGATAGGTGAAAGAAGCAATGGGAGGAACCATAAATTCCATAGGAATTTCCATTAATTGACACAGATTCACCCAAGGGCATGTTAAATCCCTGGACTCAGAGAAAAAGAACAGAGACAGAAGAAAAAAAAGGGTGTGTGGGGGGAATGTACATTAGAAGGGGGGTCTGTATTAGGTGATTTGGGAAGCCTATACCTCTTGAGTACCTCAGCCAATTTGAAAAGAGAGGGGAACCTGCGACCGTGAAATTAAGGTAAAAAGAGGCTGTGTCCTCTAAGCAATTTGAGACACCCCATGGGAAGTGCCCATGACCTCTCCCTTTATCTGTGAATAAATTTACAGGACTCCTCTGTCTCCTTTTTGGACATAAACCTCTGGTGTTTGTGGATTAATTTTCCTGACATGGGCAAAGAAAAGCCTTCCCTGTGGGGTGGGTTGCTGCCCAGCAGATGGGGAACAATGCCATGGACCTGCTGGACACTCAGGGACATTCCACACCCTGCATTATCCACAGGCAAACGCTGCTGTGGGATGCACCTACGGATGCTCCTAAAAGGAACCATAAGTCTCAGTTCTTTGTGATTTGTTTGTGTTTTCATTGTCAGCAAATCTTTCAGAGACCAGCTATTAAAACGATCCTAAAAACCAGGCTATTTTATCATTATCAGCTTGATTTTGTCTGAGTTTCTTTTTCTCTACTGGAAAAGAAATGGTGTGGGGGAAGCATTTTACCCTTATCCTATAGATGGATAATTTTGTGTGAACCACCTGGGAATGAGAAAATTCAACCAAATTTAGCCTGGTAGTTACCATTGTCAGGGGCAGGTCATGACAGGGCACCCCTGAATTTGGTGCACCCCAGAGGTCACAGTGCCCCACAGGGGACAGAGGGGCTGGTCAGGCCCCCCCCAGGACGAGGATTCCCCAGGACATGGGAACTGCAGAGCAAGGACCCCCCGGGACAAGACCCAGGCATCACCACACCAGAGAAGCCTTTTTCCTCCAGGTCAGGGCCCCTCTGGATGTGCACCCCTGGAGAGAACCCACCTCCCCTACCCCCTGTCTGACTCTCAGCGTGAATGGAATGAGAAAGTGAAAGTGGTGGGGGAAGCACAGCCCAAGAGCCCCATCCCCCACAGGCCCCCTTTTACCCCTCCCTGGCATCCCCAAACCAATTCCTGCTCAGGTGCTCCCTGGGATTGCCAAGCCAGGAAATGAGGGGTGGGAGGGGGTGGTGTGGAAGTAAGGAAAACAGGGAAAAATAGAAATAAAAAAAGAGAAAAGCCCAAGGGTGTGTGGGGCACAGACCCAGAGCCTCCCAGGACAAGCCTCAGGTGCCCCCCAGGCTATGAGCACCCTGTGGGGGCTGTGCTGGGCCCTGAGTCACCCCAAAATCTGAGGCACCCAATGAAGAAGCTGTGTCCCATGTGCCCACCCAGACATTGCCCATCCCTGGGACCCCAATTCCCCTGGGAACCCAACCATTTGTACCCCATTCCCTTGGGAACCAAACCATGGGACCCCCATCCCAGGACTCCCATTGCCCAGGATCCCCATTCCCTTCATCCCATCCCATGGCCCCCCCTTCCCCCAGAACTCCTATTCCCGAGGGTCCTCTTTTTTCACCCCACACCCCCAACACTGGAACCCACATTCCATGACCCCAAATCCCTGGGAACCATGTTTCTCCAGGACCCTCATCCCTGGAATCCCCCAAGCCTGGAGACCCTGATTGCCCAGACCCCCATCCCCTCTGACTGCCCTTCCTCTAGACCCCATTTCCCCTGGACCCCAATTCTCCTGGACACCCATCCTTAGCTCCCCACATCACCTGAGCCCCCCACACCTGGGAACTCCATGTCCCACCGTGTCCCCAGACCATCCCAAAATGTCCCCAGCCTGTCCCCTGCTGTGTTTCCACCCTGCCCCCACCCTGCCCCAACCAAGGTCCACCTACACATGCGGATGAAACGTGACCTCGCTTCCTTCCCCTCTGACCCAACAGCTGCCACCCAGGGGACAGGCAGCCCCAGCAGCGTGTGACTGCCAGCACGGATGGCCAGGGACAGCGGGATGGCCAGGAAGGTGGCGCTGCTCCTGTGGGGTGAGTGCCCCACGGATGGGCCCTGGTGAGGCAGAGAGCGGTGGGGAGGGGACACAAGGGGGCTGCGGGGTCCCCTGAGGTCCCCAATGCCAGCAGAGCCATTCCATGGGGGTGGACTCTGGCGTGACCAGAGTCATGGGGTGGCCGTGGGGACAGGAACAGGCGACAGGAGTAGGGGAACTGGGATGTGAGGAGATGAACAGGGGAACTGAGATGCAGGGACAAGGTTGTGGCAAAAGGAACCTTGGGGCTGGGGCAGGGACAGGGAGACAGAGATGTAGGGACAGGGACAAGGGGACAAGCACGATAAGGATGGGCCATGGGGACAAGGGCCCTTGGAATGGAATCATGAGCACAGGCCATGGCGATGTGGCCATGGGGACACATGCTGGGGGCTGGTGGAGGTAACGTGTGCCAGCATGGTGGTGTCACCATGCTCGGGGTGTCCACAGTGTCCCCATGTCCTGCCCCAACCTGGGATGTATGAGGTGTCCCTGTCCTCAAGGCACCTGTGCTAAATCAGTGTCCCCATGGGGATAGTTTGGGGACAGACCCCACACTCCATACCCTGGGTGTCGCTGTCCCTGCAGGGCTACCCCCAACCAGCTCTTCTCCCTTCTCCCTTCCAGCCCAGACCCTCGGCCTCGCTGGTGAGTCCTCAGGGGGATGCCATGTCCCCACCCTGCTGTCCCTAGCCCAGTGGTGGCCCTGGCAGGCTGGTGTCCCCTGTCACCCACAGGTGCCCAGACCACACAGCTCCTGGTGGAGCCCCCCTGGACACCAGCGGTGCTGTGGGACAAGGTGACACTGACCTGCCAGGGCTCAGGGACCCTGCATGCCAGCACCTGGTACAAGGATGGGAAGCGCTGGGGGAAGAAGGGACCCGACCGCCTCACTGTCACTGAGACTGGCACCTACAAATGTCAAACACCCAGTACTGGGCTCAGCCCCACTGTGACAGTCTTAAACGGTGAGGGGGGATCTTGAATTATCAGGGTGGACCCTGATCGGTCTGGGTGGGCGTCACTCCGTGGGTGTCCTCCTACCCCTTGTGTGGTGGGAGCCTGTCCCCTGTACACGGGGACATCTCAGTGCACCCCAGTGCATCCCAGCATTATAGGACACCTGTGGTGTCCCTGGGATCCTCCCACGCAATGGAGCCTCTCCCCAGTGATCCCCTGTGCCATGGGGACTCACCTCGGACCTGTCCCGAGCCCCTCAGTGTGACAGGACCTCCCTGTCCCACAGACCGGCTGGTGCTGCAGGTGCCAGCACGGGCGCTGTTGGAGGGGGACACAGTGACACTGCGTTGTCGGAGCTGGAAGGACACACCGGTCACCAGGGTGCGATTTTATTGTGGGGAGAAGGATGTGGGGGGGTCCCTCAGCAGAACAGAGCTGTCCCTGTCCCCCGTGCAGCTGCACCACAGCGGCCGCTACCACTGCAGGGGCTGGGTTAACACCGGGTCGTCACTGTCAGCACCAGCGACAGTGAAAGTGCACGGTGAGCACCCCCACAGCTGAACTCCAATATCCCAACACCCGCACAGCCATTTCCCAGTGGATTCAGAGTCACAGTCCCCACCTCCCATCTCCTTCCCAGAGCTCTTCTCGGTGCCGGTGCTGGAGGGTCCCCACGAGCCCACCGAAGGGTCCCCCCTGAATCTCAGCTGCCTCAGCACCCCCAGCCCCCTGCGGCCCCGAGCCCCCCTCCTGCACCTCTTCTACCGGGACGGGCAGTTGGTGGGGGGCCCGCAGGGGTCCCCGCAGCTCCTGGTGCCCGCCGTGGGGGTGTCCCACTCGGGCGATTACAGCTGCGAGGTGCGCTCCGAGGGGGGGGCTGTGCGGAAGAGCAGCGCCCGGCTCCTCGTCACGGTGCGCAGTGAGTGCGGGGATGGGCACGGGAACCCCGACAGCCTGCCCGGGTCCCCCATGCCTTCTCAATACTCTCTCTGTGTGTTTCCACCCCTTCCCAGATCCCTCCCTGGTCCCTGCATCCCTCATCAGGTCCCCCCATCCCACCCTAAGTACACCCCTCCCTCTCTTAGGTCCCTCCATTGTCCATGTTCCCACCATCCCTCTCTATGTCCCCAAAACCTTCCCTGTGGTCCCCTCCAACCCTCTCCATGTCCCCCTCCTTGAATCTCCCATCCCTTCCTGGGATCCTTTCCATCCCTTTCCAAGCCTCTCCTGCATCTCTGGGCCCCTTTCTTCCTCACTGAGATCCCCCCATCCCTCTCTGATCCTCCCCCTCCCTGAGTCCTTCACTGCTCCCTGGTGTCCCCAACCCCTCCCGGGTTCTCAATTCCCTTCATGTCCCCCCACAGGGGTCCCAGTCTCGGGTGTGTCCCTGTCAGCACAGCCCCCCGGGGGACAGGTGGCACTGGGTGACCGCCTGGTGCTGAGCTGTACGGTGGCTGCAGGGACAGGTCCCCTGTCCTTCTTCTGGCACCGGGGGGGCTCAGGGGCACCGCTGGGCACCAGTCCCCACCTGGAGCTGAGCCACATTGGGTACGAGGACAGCGGCCACTACCAGTGCCGGGTCAGCAATGGGGACAGCATGGCTGAGAGCCCCACACTGAATGTCACTGTCCTGGGTGAGCGGGACCCTTGGGCTGGGGGTGTCTCCCTTACGGCATCCCCAATTTCACACATTCGCATCCAACCTCATCTCCCTGACACCATCCCCAGCCCATCCCAGGTCGCAGCCCCCACCACTGGGCATCACAGTCCTGGGGTTACTGGGACCACCTGGGTCCTGATATCCCCACCCAGGACATGCCACCCATGAGTCCCTCATCCCACCTGTCACATCCCCCACCCCACATCAGGTCAAAGTCACCGTGCTGAGCGTGACCCTATCGGGGGAATTGTACCCCTGGGATTGGGGTGATGCCCCCCATGATATGCCTCATCCAGCCGATCACATCCCACCCACACCATTCCACACCCCACACCAGGTGACAACGCCCATCACCCTTGAACATGGTCCTAGGTGAGCGGGACCCTCAGGCTTGTGGTCACCCCATTCACAGTATCCCTCATCTCACTCTCATCTCACCCTCACCTCACCCTCATCCCATCGTCATCCCATCCATCACATGCCCTCATCCCACACAGGTGAGGATCCCCACCATCATGGGTCACAGTCACAGGTGAAGGGGACCCTCTGTGTCCAGGTGCCACCATGCACAGAGTCATCCTTCATCCCACCCATCCCATCCTCATCCCACCCATGCCATCCTCATCCCACCCATCCTACCGTCATCCCCCCACACCGGGTTCCAGCCCCTCCCCCCAACCCTCAGCCCCATCTCTGTTCCTGCAGTGCCTGTGGCCAATGCCACCATCACCCCTGGCCCCCCGGCACACCAGGTCCATGCAGGTGACCCCGTGACCCTGAGCTGCTCGGTGCAAGTGGGCTCAGCACCTGTCACCTTCACCTGGCTGCGTGACGGGCGGGAGGTGGCCCGGGGTCCCCTCCTGGAGCTTGGGGACATTGATGCAGGACATTCGGGCACCTACCAGTGCGTGGCCATCAACCAGCTGGACGGGCACCGCGTGTTCCAGGCGCTCAGCCCAGAGCTGACCCTGGAGGTGACACCACGGGAACACAGGAGCACAGGTGGGGTGACATTTGATCACTGGGGTTGCAGGTCGGCCAGAGTGACCGGAGATCCCAATGTGTCCCCCTTTTTCTCCAACAGTGGCTGCAGGTGTCACTGGGTCCCTCCTGTTCTTGGTCATTCTCGTGGGTATCGTTGTGGGCTGGCACTGGTGTAATGGTATGTATGGGTGGCAATGGGGGTGACGGGGCCCTGGGGAGTTGGGAAGGACCCTAGAATTTGGGAGCAATGGGCAGAACCCACAGCTCGTAACTTGGGGGGCACTGAGCCACTTGTGACTTTTCTCAGTGTCCCCCAGGATTTGGGGAGGTGTTGGAGGGTCATGCAGGGGTGTTGGGGCTTCTTTCAGAGATCCTCAGAGACTTTGGAGGGCTCCCCTCAATGGGTTTGTCATTCTCGGGGCTCAGGGATTGTTCAGGGGCTCTGAGGGGAATTGAGATTTCCGTGGGGTTTCAGGATTCCTGAGTGTGGTCATGGCCCCTGGGACCCCACAGTCACCCCCACCTCTTTCCTTTGCAGCTAAAAGGAAGCACCAGGAAAGGCGAGTGGGGGGCTCCGAACACCACCCCTCTTTTACCCCAACCCCCAAGATCTCCCATCCCATCCCACACACCCTTATCCCCACAGGACACCCCCAGAGCCCCCGGCCCTCCCAGAGGAGGGGGAGGTACTGTACACCCACATCGTGAGCACCAAGTGGATGGGATGTGAGTACAGGGTGGGACAGAGTCATGTCATCCGTGGGTGTCACGCCTCAACCAGATCCCAAAGCCAGTGTCTCTCGCAGTGTCCCCCCGTGCCACCAAACCCCAGGATGCCCAGGTGACCTACGCAGAGCTGCCAGGAACCCATGGGTGACTGCAGGAACACAGTGACATCCATGGGAATGTGCTGTGACAATGGGGGCACTGGCGGACACTGGGGAGTTCTGGGGGAACTGGGGGACAGTGGGGGACCCCATCCATGGGCAACCACAAATGCGTGTGTCCCCACCACTGCTTCCATGGGTGCCCAAACTTCATGGGTAGGTGGACATAAGTGGGGGATCCTTTGTGAGGCTGCACAGGGCACCCAGAGCTCCCCAGTCCCCTTCCCAGTGCCCCTAGAACCCCCAAGGGCTTCCCCATCCCCCTTCCACTACCCCAAGTGGCTCCCCATTCCACATCCCAGTGCTCCCAGTACCCTCAGACAATTCCCCATTCCATCCCCACAGTGCTGCCAATACCCTCAGGGTTTCCTTATTCCCCTTCCCACCACCCCTCCATTGCTCTCAGTACATCCAGGGGCTCCTCATTCCACCTCCCACTTCCAGGGGAGCACTGGACTCATTTCCTGTTATTGGACATAAATTCAAGCTTTTTGGTTAAACTGGCAGAAATGGTGTTTCTTTGTTCAGCTCTCTCGAGCTTTAGCAATGGGATTCTCCAGTTTTTGGCTGCCACTAAAAACCAGGGGCTGCTGCCCCTCCCCTCCCAGTGGAGGCACAAAAGGCAAAGATCTCAGAGGGCTGAGAGTAGAAGAATTTCCTGCAAAGAGCAATGAGAGAAGAAAACCAACAGCAACAGCACCAAGATTCAGAATTGTCTCAGTTTGAAAGACAGGTGTCGTCCAAGGAAGACAGAAATCTTTCTAGGATGGAAAATATGACCCCCTTCCCTCCAAATTATTATAACTTTGAAATTACAGGGCTTTCAGGCAAAAGTATGGAAACCAGAATAAGAGTTCTTTACTAATACATATCTATGCATACCAAGAGAAACAACAACAGCAGCAACAACAAACCAAAACAGAATCCCATTAACAGCCTTCTCTCAGCTGTCAAGGACTCTCCCCTTCGGTGCAGTTACAGTCACAGCCAGCAGGGGCGCTGGTGGCTCCCGGCCAGGCTGGGCAGGTGCGATGATCCCCCGCGGCTGCAGGGGGCGCTGTGGCGTGAGCTCAGCCGTCTCTCTCCACGCGGTAATGGCAGGTGAGCCAGCGGAAGAGAGGGAAAAGGGCTTTCTTTACAAACTCTCTGGGGCAGTCGATCCTAGTGCACCTCTGGATGGTGAGCTGGGCTGTAGCAGGAACCTTGGAAGCAGCGAGCTGGAACAGCAGAGGCGAGCAGACCCAGGGTGACAAACGAAGTGTGGCAGAGACTGCAGGCCGTGCCAGAAGCCGTGGGGTGTTTGGATGTCAGGTTCAAATGTAGCAAGAAGCCCTGAAGCATCGGCAGAGAACAGCAGGGGCTGGGCAGGGCATCGCTCCCGGGCTGGCTCGCCTGCAATGGCTGGTCCGGGGCTTGGGCTGTGCAGAGGGGATGGTCCCGATGGGGTAGGGTGTGCTTCCAGGTCCTGTCACAGCTCACACTGGCTCTGGGCTCCCAAGCTGTGGAGAAGTAGAAAAGCAAGCCAGTAAGCTCCAGATAGCTCTGAAGGGAAAGAAAAAACTGGGCAAAAACCACATGGCAATTGTATCTCTCGTCAGCGGGATCACTGCCACATAGCCGCTGAGATGAAATCACCCCACCAGAAGGAAGCAACGGTCCCTTGCCCCCAACTCTCAGAGGAAATCCTGGGCTGGCTCTCACCCATTGTGGTACACCTGGAGCCAGGGGAGGTGGGGAGGGTAGGCAGTGACCACCTTGGTCACAAAACAAAACCAGAAATGTATATGGGATAAAAAAGCATCCCCAAGACAAGAATAAAAAGGGTCAGAAAACCAATGATTTCAAGCTAAAGCCCCCAACAATGAACAAGCCCTGGCTGCTGCACCCTGAATGTTTCCTCTACTAGAGAAGCCCCAGCTCCTGGAAGAGCCAGAGAGTCTCTTCCCCAGCCAGGAGTGAGATGGTATTGAAGAAGCGCCCGGTCCTGGCCATGCCCACGGCTTTGCCTTTGCTTGGGGCAGGACTGATCCCAACTCTCTTCCCTCACACCTTCCTCATGTGTCCCATGGGGACTTGATCCCCACCTTTGCTTTGGGCAGAGTCGGATTGGGCAGGGCCAGCTCGACTGGGAGCTCCTGTGGTGCTGAGGGACCAGGGGGCCTTTGCTCCAGGTGTCTCCCAAGGGTAGAAGGTCCCAGCACCGCTTGCTCTCTGTGTGTTCTGTAACAGCCCATTCCAGAGTGGGATCTTTCCTGAGGCTGGGGCACCACACGGAATGGGATCCATCCCCGCAGGGCCAGGTTCTTTGGCCCCTGTGTCTGTGAGGTTGTTTGGGGAATGAGTTCCAGGGTCGCATTCAATTCTTTCTGCAGGGCCATGTTGCCATAAGATTTCCTTTCCCAGGCCCAGGACAACGTTCCCAGGGGCTCAGGGAGCATTTCCAGCCTTCCAGGGCTTGCTTCCCCAACCAGGAGCCCCCAGCATTGCCACCACAGCTTTGGGGAGTGTGATCCAGTCAATCTGCCAGGTCTGCCCACACTGGGATTTCAGCTCTCGCCCTCCATCCCACAGGGGCTTGACCCACCTGGCCTCGCATGATCGCAGCACATTTCATATTTCTGGAGCACGTGGGAGATGGTGTCCATGGGGAAAGCCAAATCAGGGCCAGGATGTGTGTCAGGGCAGAGCAGGGCAAGGACAGCGACTCCTCTGGATGAGCAGTGGCAGAAACAACCTGTGCTGAAGTGCCCAGGACCCCCATTCCCATCTCCCAGTGCTGCTGAAGGGAGGAGGGAGAGCTCGGGAAGGAGGGGAAGGAGGATGGATGAGGGTTTTTATGGGTTTCTTTGACTTTGCATTATCCTGCTCAGATTTGTCAGCAATAAATTCAATTAATATCTCCAATTTTGAGCCAGTTTTGCCTGTGAGAGGATTTGATGAGTGATCTCTCCTGGTCCTTATCTCAACCCAGGAACCCTTCATTCCATTTTTGCTCCCTGTCCGGCTGTGGAGGGCAGTGAGAGAGCAGCTATGGTGGGTGCAGGGCATCCGGCCATTGTCAGCCCACAGCAAGACAGGAAGGAGGAGGGCCCAGGTCACAGTGTTGAGCAGATTGTTGTTGTCTTTGCAGGAGTTTTGGGGCTCTCTCAGGTCCTTGGTGAGAGAGACAAAATGATCAATTGCTGCATTTCCGGACTGCTTCCCTCACAGCTGCCCCTGCAGGGGGGGTTTCCACCCAGCCCTGCTCTCAAAACCATCACAGGCCCTCGCAGAGCCACTGCTTGGGCTCCCATTGGTTTTTGTGCTTCTTGCAGGGCTGAGCAAACCACAGCCAGCCCTTTTTCCCCCACACAGTTCTCACCTTGGAGCAGCTCTAAAGCTGTGAAAATCAAAGCCAAGGGGGTGGCTGGGAGCCTCAGGTCCTGGCTGTCCCCTGGGGCTGGCCAGAGCAGGGCTGGCCAATGGCCATCCGTGGGCAGTGGGGCTGTGCCATGGCTGGGCCCCAGCCTTGGATGGGCACAGGCTGCAAGGAGGAAGAGTTTGGGAGCTCCTTCCTGCCTGGGGCTCCATTCCCAAGCTGCTCTTCCTGGCTCAGATCCTCCCAGGGATGAGCAAGAAGGGAGAAGTCTGGAACAGGTTTTCTGCCAAAACCCAATAAACCCAAAGTGTCCCAACCCCTCCAAGACAGAAATATAATGGGGCGGATGGTGGAGAGCAGGGGAGGGAGGGGGCAGCTCCTCAACAGCTTCAGCCCCCCCAAATTTGGGAGGTCCAATCCCTCATCAGCAATTTGGGACCAGATAAGCCATTTCCAGGGTAAAAAGCTGCAGTTTTCCATCCCAGTGCTGGCAGGAAGAGAGGGCAGGATGGTCCTTTGGTGTTGTGGAAAGAGGGGGGATTTTCAGGGGTCACGAATGTTTTATCTGGAGGGTCTCATCCATTTCCTGGCTCCCAGCACTGAGACCCTGCGGGGGATGGGGAGGGAGTATGGGGTGGTTATGGGGGTTGTGGGGGGGTCTGTGCCCTCCCCAACTGACACCCACCCCCTGTAACCCCCCACCGTCACCCCCGTTGCGGCTTATCACGCACGTAAGGGTCTTGGGGGGCTGCAGGATGGGAAGAGTGGCTTCATCTTACCAAGGGGGATAGGAGGTTTCCAAATTGTGGGGAGGGGAACATCAAGAGGGGCATAAAGGGGATGGGGCACTCTCCAATTTGGGGAACCCCAGAGGTCACAGTGTCCCACTGGGGACAGCAGGGATGGGCAGGGCCCTCCCTGGACATGGGTCCCCAGGCTGTGCCACCCCCGGGACAGGGATCCCCCTCCGAAACGTGTCTAGGGACCTCCCCCCAGGACCACTAGCGCCAGGACAGGACCCCCCCAGCACGGATGTGTCACCCGTGGGACAGGATCCCCCCAGGCCGTGTCACCCCCAGAACAGGGACCCCCCAGGACAGGACCCCTCTGGGTATGCCCCCCAGGACAGAACCTGCCCCCCCATCTGACTCTCAGCACAAACGGCCTCTTCCTGCTGCTGCAGGAAAGAGAAAATGAAAGTGTTGGGGGGCACAGCTGGACACCCCCATCCCCTACAGCCCTCCCACCCCTCCCTGCAGCCCCTGCACCCCCTTTTCCCACCTGTTACCTGCTCAGGTGCTCCCCAGGATCAGCGAGCCAGGAAATGCAGGGGCCAGTGTGTGTGTGAAAGTGAGGGAAATAAAGAAAAAAATAGAAATAGAGGAAAAAGGCCGGGGGAGAGGGGGCAAAGAACCAAAGCCCCCTGTGACCCCTCTGGAGTGTCCCCTCAGGCCACGAGCACCGCAGGAGGATTTTGCTGTACTCTGGGTCACCACAAAATCTGAGGCACCCAGTGAAGGACATGTGACCCAGGTGCCCACTCAGGCACTGCCCTGGGACCCCCATTCCCCCGGGAACCCAACCAAGGGACCCCCATTCCCTTGGCCCTCCTCCCTGGGACCACCATTCCAGGGCTCCCCCTGCTGGGGTCTCCATTTCCAAGGCCTCCCTTCCTTTGATCCATTCCCATGGGGCCCTCCATTCCCCCACCACCCCCATCCCTGAGACCAGCACCCCATGTCCCCAGTTCCCTGGAGCCTGTGTTCCCCAGGGACCCCACCCCTGGGTCCCCGACACATTTGGACCCCCATTCCCAAATAGCCTGTCCCCTGTGACTCCCCCTCCTCAGGACCCCCATTCTCTGGACCTCCATTCCCAGGAACTCCCGTCCCAGGCAAACCCTGGGACCCCCTTCCCAGGACCCCATACTTGCTCCCCACTTGCCCCTGGACACCAACCGAGGCTCCCCACATCTCCTGATCCCCCTGTCCTGGGCCCCTTATGTTCCACCAGGTCCCACTATGTCCCACCATCTCCTCAGCCTGCCCCCAGCCTGTCCCCACCCTGCCCCCACCATTTGCCACCTACACATGGGGACAAGATGTGACCTCGCTTCCTTCCCCTTCATCCGAAGAACCGCCACCACGGGGACAGGTGGCCCCAGCAGCGTGTGACAGCCAGCCTGGATAGCCGGGGACACTGGGATGGTCGGGAAGGTGGCACTGCTCCTGTGGGGTGAGTGCCCCGGGCACGGGCCTGACGCCCCGGGAATGGGCTCTGGTGAGGCAGAGAGCAGTGGGGAGGGGGCACAGGGGGGCCGAGGGGTCCCCTGAGGTGGTCCCCAACACCAGCAGAGCCAGTCCATGACGAGACAGGGATCATGGGGTGGCTGTGGGGTCAGGGGCAGGGGGATAGGAATGAGGGGACAGAAATGGGGGGATAGGGATGGGGGGGACAAGGATATGGTGATAGGCACCTTGGTACAGTGGCAGCTGTGGGCACAGGGGACAGAGGGACAAGGGGACGGGGACAAGGGGACAAGCACCATTCGGATGGGCTTTGTGGACAGATGCTGTGGGGCTGGTGAGGGTGACTTCTGCCAGCGCAGGATGACCGTGGCGTTGCCATGCCCAGGGTGTCCACAGAGTCCCCATGTCCTGCCTCAGCCTGGGGTGCCTGAGATGTCCCTGTCCCTGAGACGTCCATGCCACACTGGTGTTTGAATGGGGACGGTTTGGGGACAGCCCCCACACCCATCCCCCAGGTGCTGTCCGCATGAGGCCACCCTCACTCAGCCTCTCTCCTTTCTCCCTTCCAGCCCAGACCCTCGTCCTCACTGGTGAGTCCTCAGGGGGATGCCATGTCCCCACCCGCTGTCACCAGTCCCATGGTGGCCCTGGCAGGCTGGTGTCCCCTGTCACCTGCAGGTGCCCAGACCACCCAGCTCCTCGTGGATCCCCCCTGGACGCCGGCAGTTCTGTGGGACAAGGTGACACTGACCTGCCAGGGCTCGGGGGCCCCCAATGCCACCACCTGGTACAAGGACGGGCGGAACTGGTGGAAAAAGAGACCCAACCGTTTCCTCGTTACTGAGAGTGGCACCTACAAGTGTGACAGACCTGGCACAGGGCTCAGCAATGCCGTGAGCATCTTAGATGGTGAGGGGGGATGGGCTCTGGGTGGGCTCCACTCCATGGGTGTCTCACATTCCTCATGTCTCTGTCCTCTGCACATGGTCACATTCCAGTGCATCCCAGTTCATCCCAGTGCGCACCAGTGCATCTCACTGTGTTGAGACCCCCCTGGTGCATCCAGGTGCCATGGCATTTCCCCCTGGTGTCCCCTGGGCCCCTGGGTGCAGTGCAGCTCAGAGCCCCTCAGTGCCATGGGATCCCCCCTGTCCCACAGCCCGGCTGGTGCTGCAGGTGCCAGCGTCGACACTACTGGAGGGGGACACGGTGACACAGCGCTGCCGGGGGTGGCAGGACAACTTGGTCACTGGGGTGAGATTTTACCACGAGAAGAAGGATCTGGCCAGGTCCCGTGATGGGACCGAGCTGTCCCTGCCCCCGCTGCAGCTGCACCACAGCGGCCAATATCACTGCAAGGCCAAGGTGGGCTCCAAACAGTCACGGTGGGAGGAGTCAGTGCCAGTGAAAGTGACAGTGCACGGTGAGCACCCTGCTAGCCAGAGCCCTGACACCCCAACATCCCCTCAGCCCCTTCCCAGCAGACTTGGAGTCACAAGACACCCACTCGTGTCTCCTTCCCAGAGCTCTTCACAGTGCCGGTGCTGGAGGGTCCCCCCGAGCCCACCGAGGGCTCCCCCCTGAATCTCAGCTGCCTCAGCACCCCCAGCCCCCTGCGGCCCCGAGCCCCACTCCTGCACCTCTTCTACCGGGACGGGCAGTTGGTGGGGGGCCCGCAGGGGTCCCCGCAGCTCCTGGTGCCCGCCGTGGGGGTGTCCCACTCGGGCAATTACAGCTGCGAGGTGCGCTCCGAGGGGGGGACCGTGCGGAAGAGCAGCGCCCGGCTCCGCGTCACGGTGCGCAGTGAGTGCGGGGATGGGCACGGGAACCCCGACAGCCTCCCCGGGTCCCCAGCCCTGTCTGGGTCTCCCCATCTCTCCCCACTGCCATCTCACCCATCACTGCCTGGGTCCCTTCATCCATTCCCCCGTACCACCCAATGTCCTCCCATCATTGCCCCAAGTCCCTGCCTCCCTCCCTGGATCCTCCCACTCCTCTCTGAGGTTCCTCCATGGTGATCACATCCCACCATCCCTCTCTGGTTCTCCACACCTTTGTCTGGGGTCCCTCACGTCCATCTCCAGTTCTCCCCTCCATGAATCATCCATCCCTCCCTGGACTCCCTTCTTTATCACTGTGGTACCCCCACCCCTCTCTGACCTTCCCCCACACCTCCCTGGGTCCCTCACGGTTTCCTGGTGTCCCCCACCCCTACCCAGCACCCCTATTGCACCCATCTCCCCCTGCAGGGGTCCCGCTCTTGGGGGTGTCCCTGTCAGTGCAGCCCCCCGGGGGACATGTGGCACTGGGTGACCGCCTGGTGCTGAGCTGCGCAGTGGCTGCAGGGACAGGTCCCCTGTCCTTCTCCTGGCACCGGGGGGGCTCGGGGGCACCGCTGGGCACTGGGCCCCACCTGGAGCTGAGCAAGGTTGGAGACAAGGACAGCGGCCACTACCAGTGCCGGGCCAGTGATGGGGACAGCGTGGCCGAGAGCCCCCCACTGAATGTCACCGTCCTGGGTGAGCAGGACCCTCAGGCTGGGGGTGGCCCCACCCATGCCATCCCCCATCCCACACTCATCCCCCACAATGGGTGCCAGCCCCATCCCCAGCCTCAGCCCTGTCTCTGTCCCTGCAGTGCCCGTGGCCAATGCCACCATCACCCCTGGCCCCTTGGCACACCAGGTGCACCCAGGTGACCCCGTGACCCTGCGCTGCTCGGTGCAGGTGGGCTCAGCACCTGTCACCTTCACCTGGCTGCGTGACGGGCAGGAGGTGGCCCGGGGTCCCCTCCTGGATCTTGGGGACATCGATGTGGGACATTCTGGCACCTACCAGTGCATGGCCACCAACCAGCTGGACGGGCACCATGTGTTTCGGGCGCTCAGCTCAGAGCTGGCCCTGGAGGTGACACCGTGGGGACACCAGCAGGGACACGGGGACACAGGTAGGGTTACCTGTGGTCACTGTGGGGTGCAGGATCCCTGGGTCATTGGTGACCCTGGTTTGTCCCCACTCTGACCCTTCCAGTGACACAGAGGAAACAGGGCACAGGAGGGGAACTTCTGAGGTCACTGACATTGCAAGACCCCTGGGGTGGTGGGTGACCCTGATGTGTCCCGTTCTGTTCCCAGCAGTGGCTGCAGGGGTCGGTGGTTCCCTGTTGCTCCTGGTCCTGCTCGTGGGTGTCATCATGGCCTGGCACCGGTGGCACTGCATGTGTGAGTGACAGTGAGGGGATGAAGGTCCCAGGGAGTGGTGGGAAGCCCCACCTTGCATGGCAGGGGCTGAGCCCCAAGTGACCTTGGCTTGCAGTCCTGTGGGGTTTGGGGAGGTGTTGCAGGGTGGTGCAGGTGTGTTTGGGGTTCATTCAGAGATCCTGTGAGACTTTGGAGGGTCATCCCTGCTGGGTTTGGCATTCTGTGGGCTCAGGGTTTGTTCAGGCGTCCTTGGGGGGAATTGAGGGTCTGGTGGCAGTTCAGGATGTCCGAGAGTGTTCAGGGGCCCCAGGGACCCCACAGTCACCTCTCCTGTTTTCCTTTGCAACCACCAGGAAGTCCCAGGACAGGTGAGTGAGGGACTCCAACCACAACTCCCCTTTTACCCAAACCCCCAAGATTTTCGATCATCTCCCACACACACCTTATCCCCTCAGAGCCACACCAGAGCCCCCAGCCCCCCCGGAGGATGGGGAGGTGCTGTACACCCACGTCGTGAGCACCAATCAAAAGTGGGGTGAGTATCAGCGTGGCACACACAGGGACAGGTCACCCACTGCTGTCACCTCCACCCAGGTCCCACAGCCAATATCTCTCGCAGGGCCCCCCCGTGCTGCTGGACCCCAGGCAACCCAGGTAACCTACGCAGAGCTGCTGGGACCCCATGGGCAACTGTGGGCACCCAGTGACATCTATGAGAACATGCCATGATACTGGAGGGACTGGAGACACTGGGAGAAACTGGAGGACCCAGTTCTCTGCTGTTAGGCCCCAAATGCAGCTTTTTGGTTAAACTGGCAGAAATGGTTTCTTTGTTCAGCTCTCTTGACCTTTAGCAATGGGATTCTCCAGTTTTGGGCTGCGACTAAAAGCCAAGGGTTGCTGCCCCTCCCAGTGGAGGCACAAAAGGCAAAGATCCCAAAGGGCTGAGAGAACAATTTCCTGCAAAGAGCCATGAGAGAAGAAACCCATCAGCAAGAGCAACAAGATTCAGAATTGAAAGAGTCAGAAAAGGAATGATTTCCTGTGGAGGTTCAGAGTGTCTCTGCAGTGATCTTTTAGCTTTAGTTAGCGTTAAACCTTGGGAGAGACAAGCAAGTTGTGCCTGGCAGGGGCCGAGACAAAACAGTAGGATAAGGCTGTGTTTATCCTATGCATAGCAGTTAACAGAAAATTAAGTGAGGAGACTGTAATCTGTAGCCCTTAGAAATGCAAAACATGTAACCCTAGGACCCGTGAGTTTGGAACCGCTGAGCTGCTGGTTTTGTAACAGTACATAAAGATGTGCCTTGTACAATAAAGTCGGCTTTGCGTGCACCAAGCGAAGTCCGTGTTTCAATCACCGACAATTTCCAGGGAAAGCCCCTGACAAGGAACAAATCCCAGATGCTTCCCCCAGCATGTTTCCTCCACCAGTGGAACCCCTGCTCCTGGGAAGAGCCAGAGAGTCTCTTTCCCTCAGCCCTGGGCAGGAGTGAGGCGATATCAAAGAACCACCAGGTCCTGGCCATGCCCAAGGCTTTGCCTTTGCTTGGGGCAGGACTGATCCCAACTCCCTTTCCTCACACATTCCTCATGTGCCCCATGGGGACTTGATCCCCACCTTTGCTTTGGGCAGAGTCGGATTGGGCAGGGCCAGCTCGACTGGGAGCTCCTGTGGTGCTGAGGGACCAGGGGGCCTTTGCTCCAGGTGTCTCCCAAGGGTAGAAGGTCCCAGCACCGCTTGCTCTCTGTGTGTTCTGTAACAGCCCATTCCAGAGTGGGATCTTTCCTGAGGCTGGGGCACCACAGGGAACGGGATCCATCCCCGCAGGGCCAGGTTCTTTGGCCCCAGTGTCTGTGAGGTTGTTTGGGGAATGAGTTCCAGGGTCGCATTCAATTCTTTCTGCAGGGCCATGTTGCCATAAGATTTCCTTTCCCAGGCCCAGGACAATGTTCCCAGGGGCTCAGGGAGCATTTCCAGCCTTCCAGGGCTTGCTTCACCCTCCAGCATACCCCAGCATTGCCACCACAGCTTTGGGGAGTGTGATCCAGTCAATCTGCCAGGTCTGCCCACACTGGGATTTCAGCTCTCGCCCTCCATCCCACAGGGGCTTGACCTACCTGGCCCCATGTGATTGCAGCACATTTCCCATTTCTGCATGACAGTGGACAAGAAGGCTGACACTCAAAGTGGTGGCAAGCATCAACATCAGCTCCAGCTGTTTATTATCTCGCGGTACAGTCTTTTATACCCTCTTTGCCACACCCATAACAGGTGGTCCTTGTTACATTACAGGTGTTCATTGTTACCTTACATTACAGGTGACTAGAAGAGGTGTTCCTTGTTACCTTACAGTTGATTAGCAAACTATCTACACGTGCCTTTTCTACTTAGTTCCCTTAGAAGGTTGTTTATTCCTCTTCATTGGGGGCACAGCGGTAACTTATAAAGGTCTAGGCTGCCTGCAGCCTTTTCCTACCTTACTGCAACTGAGAGCCTGGGAGATGGTGTCCATGGGGAAATCCAAATCAAGGCTAGGATGTGTGTCAGGGACTTTCCCTTGGCCCACCCAGCCCAGCCCTGGCAGTTGGGGAGCTGAACTTCAGTGCTGATCCCTTCTGAGGACGTTCCAAGCCCTTCCTGAGCCCTGCAGAAGCCCCCAGCAGAGCAGAGAATGCCCGAAGGGGGCTGTGAGCCCCTGGGAAGCCCCCGCTGGAGCAGTTCCTGAGGCACTGAACCCAGGGAAGGAAGGGCCCCAGCCTGGAGCAGTTGGGGCAGAGCTGCAGCCCCGTGGGAAGGACTCCTCCTGGAGAAGGCCCTGCAGAACTGTGTCCTGTGGAAGGCAGGGACCCCAGGGCAGAGCAGGGCAAGGACTGTGAATCCTCTGGCTGAGCAGTGGCAGAAACAACCTGTGCTGAACTGCCCGCAACCCCCATTCCCATCTCCCTGCGCCGCTGAAGGGAGGAGGGAGAGCCCAGGAAGGAGGGATGGGAAGAGGGAAAGGTGTTTTTATGGGTTTCTTTGACTTCTCATTATCCTGGTTGGATTTTGTCAGCAATAAATTCAATTAATATCTCTAAATTCCAATCCTGTTTTTCCAGTGAGATGATTTGATGAGTGATCTCTGCTGGGCCATCTCTAAACCCAGTAACCCTTCGTTCCATTTTCTCTCCCCGTCCGGCTGCAGAGGGCAGTGAGACAGTGGCTTTCGTGGGTGCAGGGCATCCGGCCACTGTCAGCCCATGGCAAGACAGGAAGGAGAAGCGTCCAGGTCAGGTTGTTGGGCAGATTGTTGTTGTCTTTGCAGGAGTTTTGGGGCTCTCTCAGTCCCTAGGTCAGAGGGACAAAATGATCAATTGCTGCATTTCCGGACTGCTTCCCTCACAGCTGCCCCTGCAGGGGGGGTTTCCACCCAGCCCTGCTCTCAAAACCATCACAGGCCCTCACAGAGCCACTGCTTGGGCTCCCATTGATTTTTGTGCTTCTTGCAGGGCTGAGCAAACCACAGCCACGCCTTTTTCCCCACACAGTTCTCACCTTGGAGCAGCTCTAAAGCTGTGAGTATCAAAGCCAAGGGGGTGGCTGGGAGCCTCAGGTCCTGGCTGTCCCCTGGGGCTGGCCAGAGCAGGGCTGGCCAATGGCCATCCCTGGGCAGTGGGGCTGTGCCATGGCTGGGCCCCAGCCTTGGATGGACAGGGGTCCCCAGGTTGTGCCACCTCTGGGACAGCCACCCCCCAGGAATGCACAGGGACCCTTCTGGCACTGCCATCCCCCAGGACAGGATCCCCCCAACAGGGATGTGTCATGCCCTGGGCTGGATTTCCCCAGGACACGTCACCCCCAGAATAAGGATCTCCCTGGACAGAACCCCCCTGGATTTGTCACCTCCAGGGCAGAGCCTCAGAAGAGGCTCTCAGCATAAACAGCCTCTTCCTTCTGCTGCAGGAAGGAGAAAGTGAAAGAGTTGGGGCAGCACAGCCGGACACTCCCATTCCCCACAGCCCCCCACCCCTCCCTGTCACCCCCACATCCCCTTTTCTACCTCCCAGGTGTCCCCCAACCTGTTACCTGCTCAGGTGCTCCCCGGGATCACTAGGCCACCAACTGGGAGGGGTGTTTACAAAAGTGAGGAAATAAGAAAAAATAGAAATAAAGAGGGGAACAGAGACCTGGAGCAGCATAGGGACCCCCTGGTGTTCCTCCTAGACCTCCAACACCATGGGGGTCTGTGCTTTTGTCTGGGTCACCCCAAAGCCTGAGGCATCCCATGAAGGAGCTGTGACCCACATCCCACCCAACCACTGCCCATGCCAGGGACCCCCATTCCCCTGGGAACCCACCCATGGCACCTCATTCCTAGGTCCCCCCTCCTGTGGACCCCCATCCCAGGATGTCCATTTCCCAGCACCTCCACTGCCCAGCATACCCCTCCCCTTGATCCCATCCCATGGAATCCACAGTTCCCCAGTATGCCCCACACCTGTGTCTGCATCACATGACCCCAAATCCCTGTGGCCCATGTTCCCCTGGGACCCCCATCCCTGGTCCCCCTCACCCTTGGGGACCCCATTCCACAAGATCCCCATTCATTTTGTCTCCCTTTCCTAAAGAGCCCCATTCCCTGGGCACCCCATTCCTGGGCCCCCTGTTCCTCTGGAAATTCACCCTCAGCTCCCCACATCCTCTGAGGCCCCCACTCCTGGGACCCTCATGTCCCACCATGTCCTTTTATGTCCTTAACCTCTCCCGACCCTGCCCCCACCATGTGCCACTTACTCATGGGGAGAAGATGTGACCTTGCTTCCTTCCTGTTTGGCCAAAGAGCTGTCACCCAGGGGACAGGTGGCCCCAGCAGCGTGTGACAGCCAGCACGGATGGCCAGGGACATCGGGATGGCTGGGAAGGTGGCACTGCTCCTGTGGGGTGAGTGCCCTGGGCACAGGCCTGATGCCCCAGGGATGGGCTCTGGTGAGGCAGAGAGCGGTGGGGAGGGGGCACAGGGGGGCTGTGGGGTCCCCTGAGGTCCCCAACAGCAGCAGGGCCAGTCCCTGGGGGTGGACGCTGGTTGTAGGATGGCCATGGGGACAGGAAAGGGAGGACAGCCATGGGGGAACTGAGATCGGGGGGGAACAAGGATGCCATGACAGGCACGTTGGGGCTGGGGCAGCTGTGGTGACAGGGGAAGGCGGACAGCGATACAGGGGCAGGGACAAGGGACAAGAGACAAACACCTTGCGGATGGAGCATGGGGACAGGTGCAGTGGGGCTGGTGGAGGTGACCTGTGACAGAATAGGGTGTCTGTGGTTTCCCCAGGCCCAGGGTGTCTATAGTGTCCCCATGTCCTGCCTCGGCCCGAGGTGGTCACAGTGTCCCAGTCCGTCAGGCATCCCATATCACATGGATGGTGTGGCACGTGGGCAGCTGTGACACAGACATGTCCCCCAGGCTCTCCAGAACTGTCAGGGACAGTCCCTGAGCACTTTCTCTCAACAACCAGTGTCCCATTGCGGACAGTTTGGGGACTGCCCCCACACCCCATGCCCCAGCTGCCACTTTCTGCACAGAACCACCCCCACCCAGCCCTGTCCCTTCTCCCTTCCAGCCCAGACCCTCGGCCTCACTGGTGAGTCTTCGGCAGATGCCATATCCCTGCCCTCCTGTCTCCAGCCCCACAGTGGCCCTGGCAGGCTGGTGTCCCCTGTCACCTGCAGGTTCCCTGACCACCCAGCTCCTCGTGGAGCCCTCCTGGACACCGGCGGTGCTGTGGGACCAGGTGACACTGACCTGCCAGGGCTCAGGGACCGCCCGTGCCACCACCTGGTACAGGGATGGACAGCACTGGTGGCAGAAGGGACCTGACCACTTCCTTGTCACTGAGAGTGGCACCTACAAGTGTGACAGACCCGGCACAGGGCGCAGCCCCCCCGTACGCATCTTAAATGGTGAGGGGTGATGGGTGCCCTGCCAGGGTCCCCGAGGTCTCTGGGTGGGCTCTGCTTCCTGGGTCACACCCCTCATGTGACGAGAGCCCATCCCCCGCACACGGGGACATGCCAGAGCATCCCAATGCAATGAGACCCTCGCCCTTGCAATGGGGGACCCCTGGTGCCTCCCTCAGGCTCCCCAGATATGACAGGTCCCCCCTGTCCCACAGAGCATCTGGTGCTGCAGGTGCCAGCACGGGTACTGCTGGAGGGGGACACAGTGACACTGCGCTGCCAGGGCTGGCAGGACAATGTGGTCACCGGGATACGATTTTACCATGAAGAGGAGGATCTGGGGGGGCCCCTCAATGGGACCGAGCTGTCCCTGCCCCCCCTGCAGCTGCACCATGGCGGCCGCTATCGCTGTGGTGGCTGGTTGAGCTCGGGGCTGTCACCGCATTGGGAGAAGTCGGCATCGGTGACAGTGACAGTGCACAGTGAGTGTGGGAATGGGGACGGGAAACCCCAACATCTTCCCAGGGTTCCCCCACCACTGCGTGGATCTGTCAGCCCTCCCTCCACCCCTCCCTGGGTCACACACACCTTCCCATGTCCCTCTCACATCCCTCCGTCTCTACCCGGGTCCCTCTCCAGGTCCCCCTGTCCCTCTTCATGTCCCCGCATCCCTGCCTGGCATCCCACACACCTTCCCAGTTCCCAGCTCCATCTTCTGCTCTCCCTTCCCTACCTGGGTCACTTCCGCCCCTCCCTGCATCCCCCTAATCCCTCCCTAGGCTCCCCCCCCCCCCATCTCTGAGCCCCCCACATCCCTCCCTCTGCTCCTCTCTGTCCCATCTCTTGTCCCTCGTCCCTGCCTGCATCAACCCCACCCCTCCCTGGGTCCCATTCTTCCTCAATGGGATCTCCTGCATCTCCTTTGTACCCCCCTCCTGCCACTCCCTGTGGCCCCCATCCCTCATCGCTCCCCCACCCAACACATGAACCCCCACAGGGGTCCCTGTCAGTGCAGCCCCCTTGGGGCAAGTGGCACTGGGTGATCACCTGGTGCTGAGCTGTGCGGTGGCTGCAGGGACAGGTCCCCTGTCCATCACCTGGCACCGGGGGGGTTCGGGGGCACCACTGGGTACCAGTCCCCACCTGGAGCTGCGTCATGTTGGGGATGAGGACAGCGGCCACTACCAGTGCCAGGTCAGCAATGGGGACAGCATGGCTGAGAGCCCCACACTGAATGTCACCGTCCTGGGTGAGTGGGACCCCTGGGCTGGGGGTGACCCCCCCCACAGCATCCCCAATTCCACACATTCACATCCAACCTCATCTCCCTGACACCATCCCCAACCCACCCCAGGTCACAGCCCCCACCTCTGGGCATCACAGTCCTGGGGTTACTGGGACTGTCTGGGTCCCGATATCCCCACCCAGGACATCCCACCCATGAGTCCCTCATCCCACCTGTCACATCCCCCACCCCACATCAGGTCAAAGTCACCATCCTGAGCATGACACTCCCAGAGGAGTCGTACCCCTGGGATTGGGGTGATGCCCCCCACGATATGCCTCATCCAGCCGATCACATCCCACCCACACCATTCCACACCCCACACCAGGTGACGATGACCATCACCCTTGAACATGGTCCTGGGGGAGAGGGACCCTCAGGCTTGTGGTCACCCCATTCACAGTATCCCTCATGTCACCCTCACCTCTCTCTCACCTCACCCTCATCCCATCGTCATCCCATCTGTCACATGCCCTCATCCCACACAGGTGAGGATCCCCACCACCGTGGGTCACAGTCACAGGTGAAGGGGACCCTCTGTGTCCAGCTGCCACCATGCACAGACTCCCTCATCCCACCCATTCCACCATCATCCCCCCATGCTGGGTGCCAGCCCCTCCCCCAGCCTCAGCCCTGTCTCTGTTCCTGCAGTGCCCGTGGCCAATGCCACCATCACCCCTGGCCCCTTGGCACACCAGTTGCACCCAGGTGACCCCGTGACCCTGCACTGCTCGGTGCAGGTGGGCTCAGCACCTGTCACCTTCACCTGGCTGCGTGACGGGCAGGAGGTGGCCCGGGGTCCCCTCCTGGATCTTGGGGACATCAATGTGGGACATTCTGGCACCTACCAGTGCATGGCCACCAACCAGCTGGACGGGCACCACGTGTTCCTGGCACTCAGCCCAGAGCTGGCCCTGGAGGTGACACCACAGGCACACAGGGACACAGGTGGGGTCACACAGGGTCACTGGGGGCTGCAGCACCCCCGAGACAATAGGTGACCCCAATGTGTCATGTGTCCCCTCTGTCCCCAGCAGTGGCTGAGGGGGTTGGAAGGACCTTCCTGTTCCTGCTCCTGCTCCTGGGTGTCATCTGCAGCTGTCACTTGTGGCACTGCATGGGTGGGTGATAGTGGAGGGGGACAGGGGTCCTGAAAGGCAATGGGAAGTCCCCAGTTTGGAGGGGCAATGGGGTGGCAATCAAAGCCCCTGATATGAGGATCTGAGATTGCGGGCATTTTGAACGATCCTGGGGTGTCCTGGAGGGACCTTGAGGAATATTGGGGTGCCACTGGGAGCTCCTGGCATTTTTGGGGAGGTGTTGTAGGATCATGCAAGGATGTTGGTGGTTCTTCAAGGATCCTGGGTGATTCCCCATCCCTGCCAAGCTTGGGATTATGGGGGCTTTAGTGGTGCTCAGGGGTACTGGAGGGAATCTGGGGTACAGTGAGGGCTCAGGAGGGATCAGATGCCATGGGGACCCCATGATCACACCCCAACCTCCTTTTCCCTGCAGCTGCCAGGAAGTCCCAGGACAGGTGAGTTGGCTGCTCCACCCCTGACTCCCCTTTCTCCCCTCCCCAGACACCCCCCCCCACACCCCTTTATCCCTGCAGGGTTTTCCTGGAGCCCCTGTCCCCTCTGAAGGTGGGGGAGGTGCTGGACACTCACGTGGTGGGCACTGCGCAGGCAGAGGGTGAGTACAGGGCAGGGACCCGGGACAGGTCACCCACGGGTGCCACCCCCAACCCCGGTCCCCCCAGCTGGTGTCTCTTTCAGGGCCCCAGGTGGGTACCCTGTTCTCCCTCCCCGCAGGAACCACAAGTGATCAATGCGGAGCTTCCAGGATCCCACAAGTGACTGCAAGACCCCAGTGACATCTACGAGAAGATGTTGTGACACTGGCGGGGCTGGGGGTCACTGGGGGTCACTGGAGGTCCCCATCTCTGGGCACCCACACCTCTGTTTTTCCTCCCATTGCCCCATGGGTTCCCAACCTGACTTGGGAGGAGATCATGAGTGGAGGGGCTCCCATGTGGAGCTGCACAGCATGGCCAGTGCTGCCCATTCTCCCTCCCAGTGCCAGGGGGGCACAGCACCCTGTTATTGGGACCAAAATAAATCTTTTTGCTTAAACTGGAAGAAATAGTTTTTATTTTTTCATCTCTGTTGGGCTTTAGGAATGGGATTCTCCAATTTCAGGCTTCTCCTAAAAACCAGGAGCTGATGCACCTCCCCTCCAGTTGGAGGCACAAAAGGCCTGGTAGAACAGTGAAAGTTCAAGGCAAAACTCAATAATTTGGTGCCATCATTCATTCCCAGCCAATGGTGAACTTTGGATTTTGCACCAGGTACTCAAGAGGTTTGAAAGACAGCTGTCTGCCGAGGACGGCAGGAACGTTCCTGGGATGGAAAATATGACCGCCTTCCCTCCAGATTATTATCACTTTGAAATTGCAGGGCTTTCAGGCACAGATATAGGAAAAGGAATAACAGTTCTTTACTAGGATATATATAGCAAGACAAACAAACAAGAGCAGCAACCTCAAACCCAAACAGAATCCCAATAACAGCCTTCTATTGCCTGCCAAAGCACTTTCCCCTTCGGTGCAGTTACAGTCACAGCCAGCAGGGGCGCTGGTGGCTCCCGGCCAGGCTGGGCAGGTATGATGATTCCCCCGCGGCTGCAGGGGGCGCTGTGGCGTGAGCTCAGCCATCTCTCTCCACCTGGCAATGGCGGCTCAGGCAACGGAAAGAGAGCCAATGGCTCCCTTTGTGAAACTCATGGGCAGCAGCCCGACTCAGCGCCACTCCGGATTGTGAGCTGGACTGTAGCAGGAACCTCGGAGCAGCAGGCTGGACAGCAGAGCTGAGCACACGCAGGGTGGCAAACAAAGTGTAGCAAAAAAAGGAACAAGTCTAACCAGGAGCCACAGGTATCTGGGCAGATGCAGGGTGTTGAGTCAAAGTGTAGCAAAAACAGTGCAGCAGCAGAAAAACAGCAGGACTGGGCAGTGGTAGCTGGGTTCTCGCGAGCAGCTGGGAGATGCTCTCTCCAGAGAGGGGGAGGGGGTCATGGTCCCAGGTTACCCCCCAGGCACCCACACAGATGTGAGGGTCCCTCCTAGTGAGGTTGGGTGTTGAAGAGGTCCCAGTTCAACAGCTGCTCCTACGAGCAAAGGCTCACCCATGGTAAGGAGAAGTAGTGAGAGACAAATTTCCACAGCAGCAGTGAATTCTTCCCGCAGCCGCAGTCCTTCATCAAGACCAGAACCATCTCTGATCCAATCTGTGAGAGAGAGAGAGAGAGCCAGAGAGCACTGAGAGGGCTGAACCCAGCCCCTGACGGCCAGCCAAGTCTTGCGGTACCTCCACACTTCCCAAGAGAAAACCCCCCAGCTAAGAGACTGCAGCAAACTGCACCCCTTCCCCCTCATCCCCATCCTGGCTACATCTTTCATCACTTAAGTACCTGTCCTTCTCATCCCTTTGGCAACAAAAGGGAGAAAAATTCCCTGAGAGAAAGAAAAAACAGAAAAATCCTCACCTTTAAGAGGAGGTCCATGCAGAGCCACAAAAATATACTGTTCCCTTTAGGAGCCCATTGGTGCATCCCACAGCAGCATTTGCCTGTGGACAATACAGAGTGAGGAATGTCCCTGAGTGTCCAACAGGTCCATGGCATTGTCCCCTGGCTGCTGGGCAGCAAGCCACCCCACAAGGAAGGCTTTTCCTGGGCCATATTTAGGCACTCGTCCATTTTTCTCATTCACACCCTGAGACTTGATTTACCTCCCATGGATTCTTCTCCCAAAAGGGAACAACTCTGTCCATCCTTGGACCACTGCACAGCAATCTGTGGAAATGCCTGTGTGTCCCTCAGGGGCTGATTCCCTGGAAAATCCCCTCCATTCTGCCCTGAATTCTCCTGCCTGGGCACTCCCTGCTCCTGCTCTCACCCCCTATTCTCCAGATCCATGTGTGGATGGCCACTGCTCGATATTTCCACACATTTCACTCTCATCTGGTGGCCACAGCCAGAAACCAAACATTCTTTCCGAAAGCTTCCAAAGGGCTGCAGGTTTTGTGCAGGAAGGAGGAGGCGTCCAGGTCAAGTTGTTGAGCAGATTGTTGTTGTCTTTGCAGGAGTTTTGGGGCTCTCTCAGTCCCTAGGTCAGAGGGACAAAATGATCAATTGCTGCATTTCCGGACTGCTTCCCTCACAGCTGCCCCTGCAGGGGGAGGTTTCCAGCCAGCCCTGCTCTCAAAACCATCACAGGCCCTCGCAGAGCCACTGCTTGGGCTCCCATTGGTTTTGGTGCTTCTTGCAGGGCTGAGTAAACCACAGCCAGGCCTTTTTGCCCACACAGTTCTCACCTTGGAGCAGCTCTAAAGCTGTGAGAATCAAAGCCAAGGGGGCAGCTGGGAGCCTCAGGTCCTGGCTGTCCCCTGGGGCTGGCCAGAGCAGGGCTGGCCAATGGCCATCCCTGGGCAGTGGGGCTGTGCCATGGCTGGGCCCCAGCCTTGGATGGACACAGGCTGCAAGGAGGAGGAGTTTGGGAGCTCCTTCCTGCCTGGGGCTCCATTCCCAAGCTGCTCTTCCCAGCTCAGATCCTGCCAGGGATGAGCAAAAAGGGAGAAGTTTGGACACCCACTCCAGAACTGCCATCCCCCAGGACAGAACACCCCAGGTGGGGTGTGTTACCCCTGGGACAGTATCACCCTATGGAGTGTCACCCCCAGAACTGGGACTCCCTTGGAAAAGGGACAGGACACCCCTGGATGTGCTCCGCCAGGACAGAACCGCCCCCCACATCTGACTCTCAGCACAAATGGTCTCTTCCTTCTGCTGCAGGAAAGAGAAAGTGAAAGTGTTGGGGGGCACAGCCGAACACTCCCATCCCCCACAGCCCCCCCACCCCTTCCTGAACCCCTTTTCCTCCTCCTCAGTGTCCCCCTAACCTTTCCCCTGCACAGGAGCACCCTGAGATTGCCAAGGGAGAATTGGGGGAATGCAAAATTGAGGGAAAAAAGGAATTATAATAAAGTGAGGAAAAAGCCCCTGGGGAAGAGTGGGGAGGCACAGACCCAGTGCCCCTTGAAATCCACCTGGGGTGACCCCCAGGCCCTGACCCACCTGAGGGGGCAACGCTGGGCCCTGGGTCACACCAAAATCTGAGGCACCCAGGGAAGGAACTGCGACCCATGTGCCCACCCAGCCACTGCCCATCCCTGGGACCACCACTGCCCTGGGAACCCACCCATTGGACCCCCGCTCCTTATGTCCCCCCTTCCTGGGAACCCCATCCTGGCACTGCCATTGTCCAGGATCTCCACAGCCCAGGACCCCCATTCCCAAGAAACACCCATACACAGGTCCCTACACACACTGAGTCCCCAGCTTCTGGCCGGCCTGTCCCCACCCAGTCCCCACCATGCGCCACCCACTCATGAGGTCAAGACATGACCTCGCTTCCTTCCCCTTCATCCGAAGAGCCGCCACCCAGGGGACAGGTGGCCCCAGCAGTGTGTGACAGCCAGCCCGGATAGCCGGGGACAGCGGGATGGCTGGGAAGGTGGCACTGCTCCTGTGGGGTGAGTGCCCCGGGTACGGGCCTGACACCCTGGGGATGGGCCCTGGTGAGGCAGAGAGCAATGGGGAGGGGGCACAGGGGGGCTGCGGGGTCCCCTGAGGTCCCCAATGCCAGCAGAGACACTTCATGAGGTGGCTGAGGTCGTGGGCTAGCTCTGGGGACAGGAGAGGAGGGACAGAATGATGGAGACAATAATGGGTGTGGGGAGGCATCATGGAGCTGGGGCAGCTGTGGGGACAGGGGGACACAGGGGTGAAGGGACAGGGACAAGGGGACGGGCAACTTTGGGTTGGGCTATGGGCACAGGTGCTGGGGGCTGAGGGGGGTGACCTGTGCCACCACGGGGTGCCTGTGCTGTCCCCATTTCCGGAGTGTCCACACTGTCTCCATGTCCTGCCTGAGCACGGGGTGGCCGCGGTGTCCCCTTCCCCGAGAGATCGGTGCCACCCTGGGGTCCGCACAGAGACAGCTCGGGGTCAGCCCCCACACCCTGTGCCCCGGGTGTGACTGTCCCTGCGGGGCCACCCCCACCCAGCCCTGTCCCTTCTCCCTTCCAGCACAGACCCTCAGCCTCACTGGTGAGTCCTCAGCAGATACCATGTCCCCACCCTGCTGTCCCCAGCCCTGCGCTGGCCCTGGCAGGCTGGTGTCCCCTGTCACCCACAGGTGCCCAGACCACCCAGCTCCTCGTGGAGCCCCCCTGGACGCCGGCGGTGCTGTGGGACGAGGTGACATTGACCTGCCGGGGCTTGGGGACCGCGGGTACCACCACCTGGTACAAGGACGGGCAAAGCTGGGGGCATAAGAAGGGACTTCACCACTTCACTGTCACTGAGAGTGGCACCTACAGCTGTCACAGACCCGGCACCGGGCTCAGCAGCCCCGTGAGCGTCATAAAGAGTGAGGGCAGTTTGTGTCCCCACCGTGACACCTGCGGGGCCCCCGAGGGCTCTGGGTGGGCTCTGCTTCCTGGGTCACAACCCTCGTGTGATGAGAGCCTGTCCCCTGCACACGGGGACATCCCAGAGCATCCCAGAGTGAGGGGACCCCGGTGCTGGAACTGGGGACCCCTGGGGTGCTGCCGCTGCCATCGGGACCCTCCCGGAGTGATTTGTCCCCACTTGTCCCACAGACTGGCTGGTGCTGCAGGTGCTGGCGCGGGCGCTGCTGGAGGGGGACACCGTGACACTGCGCTGCCGGGGCTGGTGGAACAAGCCGGTCATCTCAGTGTCCTTCTACCGCGAGGGGAAGGATCTGCCGGGGCTCCTCCAGGGGACCGAGCTGTCCCTGTCTCCACTGCAGCTGAACCACAGCGGCCACTACAGCTGCAGGGGCTGGGTGGACTTCCAAGTGACACGGGAGTGGAAGGAGTCGGGGCCAGTGACATTGACAGTGCGCGGTGAGCACCCCCACAGCTAGCACCCCAACATCCCGACAGCCCCACTGCCCCTCCCCAGCACACTCGGGGTCACAGTATCCCCTCCCATCTGTCCACCAGAGCTCTTCACGGCGCCGGTGCTGGAGGGTCCCCACGAGCCCACCGAAGGCTCCCCCCTGAATCTCAGCTGCCTCAGCACCCCCAGCCCCCTCCGGCCCCGAGTCCCCCTCCTGTACCTCTTCTACCGGGACGGGCAGTTGGTGGGGGGCCCGCAGGGGTCCCCGCAGCTCCTGGTGCCCGCCGTGGGGGTGTCCCACTCGGGCAATTACAGCTGCGAGGTGCGCTCCGAGTGGGGGGCCGTGCGGAAGAGCAGCGCCCGGCTCTGCATCACGGTGCACAGTGAGTGCGGGGATGGGCACGGGAACCCCGACAGCCTCTCGGGAACCCCTGCACCAACTGGGAACCTCCAACCCTCCCCGACAACCTGCCCAGCTCCCCTCAATCCCTCCCAGGTCTCTCCCCAGATCGCGCCATCCCTGCCCCGAGTCCCCTCACCCCCGGGTCCACCCATCCCTCCCTGAGGTCCCCACATTCTTCTCCAGTATTGTCCCACCCCTCTCCCTCTGTCCCCTCCCTGAATCCTTCCGATCCTTCCCTAGGGTCCCTTTCCAAGCGCTCCCCCCTCTCTGGGCCCTCTTCTCCCACACTGGGGCCCCCCCACTTCTCTCTGATCCCCCCATTCCCCGGAGTCTCTCACTGTCCCCTGCTGTCCCCTCCTGCGCGGGTCCCGATCTCGGGGGCGTCCCTGTCAGCGCAGTCCCCTGGGGCACAGGTGGCACTGGGTGACCGCCTGGTGCTGAGCTGCGCGGTGGCCACGGGGACAGGTCCCCTGTCCTTCTCCTGGCACCGGGGGGACTCGGGGGCACCGCTGGGCACCGGCCCCCACCTGGAGCTGAACAATGTTGGGGACAATGACAGCGGCCACTACCAGTGCCGGGCCATTGACGGGGACAGTGTGGCTGAGAGCCCCACACTGAATGTCACTGTGCTGGGGGAGTGGGACCCTTGGGCTGGGGGTGACCCCCCCACGGCATCCCCATCCCACCCACGGTCCCCTCCCCCCACACCCTCAGCCCCGTCTCTGTCCCTGCAGTGCCCGTGGCCAATGCCACCATCACCCCTGGCCCCTCGGCACACCAGGTGCGCCCAGGTGACCCCGTGACCCTGCGCTGCTCAGTGCAGGTGGGCTCAGCACCTGTCACCTTCACCTGGCTGCGTGATGGGCAGGAGGTGGCCCAGGGTCCCCTCTTGGAGCTTGGGGATGTCGATGTAGGACATTCGGGCACCTACCAGTGCGTGGCCACCAACCAGCTGGATGGGCACCGCATGTTCCAGGCAGTCAGCCCAGAGCTTGTCCTGGAGGTGACACCACGGGGACTCTGGGGCACAGGTGGAGTCACACGGGGTCACGGGGGGTGTAGGACACTTTGGGGTTCTGCGTGACCCCAGTGTGTCCCTTTCTGTCCCCAGCAGTGGCCACAGGTGTTGGTGTGTCCCTGTTCTTCCTGGTCCTGCTCGTGGCTGCCATCGTGGGCTGGCGCAGGTGGCACCGCACGGGTGGGTGACAGTGGGGGACGGGGATCCCAGGGCAGTGGGATGCCCCCCAGCAAGGGGGGGTGATGTGACTTGGGGGGGACTGAGCCACCAATGACCTTGGCTGGAGGTCGTGGTGTGTTTGGGAAGGTGTTGGGGACATGTGCAGGGATTTTGGGGATTCTTTCAGGGGTCCTGGCAACTTTGAATGGTCCCCCTCCCTGCCGGACTTGGGGTTTAGGGGACAGAGGGGGTGCGGAGCACCGGGGTGCTTCTGGGGTTCTAGGGGTCATCAGGGATGCTCGGGGGTCCCGGAGGCAGTCTGGGGTCTTGAGGGGTTCCAGTGGCCCTGCGGACCCAATTGTCAACCCCTCCTCTATTTCCTTTGCAGCCACGAGGAAGCCCCAGGACACGTGAGTGGGGGGCTCCAGTCCTGACCCCCCTTTTACCCCCACCCCAAAGCCCGCCGGCCCCACAGACACGCCCTTGTCCCCGCAGGGTCCCCCCGACCCCCCTGGAGGAGGGGGAGGTGTTTTACGCCCACGTCGTCAGCGCCAAGAACGCCCAGGGTGAGTCCGGTATTGGGGACAGGGACACGTCACCCACGGGTGTCACCTCCCACCCGCGTTCCCTCAACTGGTGTCTCTCGCAGGGCCCCCCCGCGCCTCATCCCCCCAGGTGACCTACACGGAGCTGCCGGGACCCCAGGGGCGACAGCGGGACCCCAGTGACATCTATGGCAACGTGCTGTGACACTGGGGGCACTGGGGACACTGGGGGCAACTGGGGACACTGCGGGGACTGGGGACACTGGGGACATTGGGGTAGGGACACTGGGAGGCACTGAGGACACTGGGGACACTGAGAGGAATTGGGGACACTGGGCACACTGGAGGTCCCTGCCCGTGGGCTCCCCCCGCGTGTGTCCCCTCCCCCCCTCGGCTGCCGTTAGTGCCCACCCAGGCCGGGGGGTGGCCCCGAGTGGGGGGTCCCATGTGGGGCTGCCCAGGGAGGCCAGAGCTCCCCGTTCCAGTGCTCCCAGTGCTCCCAGTACCCCCAGGGGCTCCCCATTCCCCCGCCCACTGCCGGGGGGCACAGGACCCTTTTCCCATTTATTGGACACAAACTGCAGCTTTTTGATTAAAGCGGGAGAATTGCGGTTTGTTTGTTCAGCTCTGTCTGTTCAGCTCAGGAAGGAGGAGGGTCCAGGTGCGGTTGTTGAGCAGATCCCTGTGGGATTTGCAAGATTTTTGGGGCTCTTTTAGTGCCTTGGGGACAGTGACAAAATGATCAATGGGGGCATTTCCGGCCTGGTTCCCTCGCAGCCGCCCCCGCAGAGGGCAAGGAGCTGCCGCTCGCTGTTTGTCGCCGCTCGGTGACACCGGCCCGGGGCTCGGGGAGCTGCGGCGGTGCCGCCCCGTCCCCACGGGCACCGATCCCGCAGCTACCGAGCCCCTCGGGCCGAGCTGGAGCCCGGCAGCAGCGGCAGCGCCCCGAGAGCCCCGAGAGCCCCGGCACGGAGCCGGGGGCGGCCTGGGGGAGTGCCCCGAGCCCAGCCCAGCCCCGCCGCAGCCCTGCCCGGTGCCCCCCGGTGCCCAAAGCCCCGCAGCCGGCGCTCCCCGAGCGGCGTCTGAGCCCCGGAGCTGCTCCGGAGCCTCCGCTGGGCCCGGGCCTGGGGCGGGCGGGGGGAACAGGACGGAGGCACCGGGAGGGTGGGGGGAGCGGGGACCCCCGGGAGAAGCCCCCGGGCCTGCGGGAGCAGAGTCTTGGGCTCGATCACCGTGGCAGGTGGCGCTGCCATGGCCCTGCGAGTGCCGGGACTGTCCCGGACTGCGGCACCGACGGTGGCGATGTGTCCGGAGCGGCTGTGACAGCGTGTCCGGAGCCACTGTCGCCATCCAGCCGGGGTCATCCCCTGCCCCAGCACGGCCGCGGGGCACAGCCACTGCTCGATATTTCCACACTTTTCCCTCTCATCTGGCGGCCACAGCAAGAAACCAAATATTCTTTCCGGGAGCTTCCAAAGGGCTGCAGGTTTTGTGCAGGAAGGAGGAGGGTCCAGGCCAAGTTGTTGAGCAGATTGTTGTTGTCTTTGCAGGCGTTTTGGGGCTCTCTCAGTCCCTTGGCCAGAGGGACAAAATGATCAATTGCTGCATTTCCGGACTGCTTCCCTCACAGCTGCCCCTTCAGGGGAGGTTTCCAGCCAGCCCTGCTCTCAAAACCATCACAGGCCCTCGCAGAGCCACTGCTTGGGCTCCCATTGGTTTTTGTGCTTCTTGCAGGGCTGAGCAAACCACAGCCAGACCTTTTTCCCCACACAATTGTCACCTTGGAGCAGCTCTAATGCTGCGAGAATCAAAGCCAAGGGGGTGGCTGGGAGCCTCAGGTCCTGGCTGTCCCCTGGGGCTGGCCAGAGCAGGGCTGGCCAATGGCCATCCGTGGGCAGTGGGGCTGTGCCATGGCTGGGCCCCAGCCTTGGATGGGCACAGGCTCCAAGGAGGAGGAGTTTGGGAGCTCCTTCCTGCCTGGGGCTCCATTCCCAAGCTGCTCTTCCCAGCTCAGATCCTCCTGGGGATGAGAAACAATGGAAAAGTGTGGACACGCCCCACCCCCCCCCAGTGCCGCCATCCCCCAGGACAGGACCCTCTGCATGTGCCCCCCCGGACAGACCCCACCTCGCGCCTATCTGACTCGCAGCACAAACGGCCTCTTCCTTCTGCTGCAGGAAAGAGAAAATGAAAGTGTTGGGGGCCACAGCTGGACACCCCCATCCCCCACAGCCCCCTCCACCCCTCCCTTCAACCCCCACGCCCTTCTTTTCCCTCTCCCCTGTGTCCTCCCAACCTGTTACCTCCTCAGGTGCTCCCCAGAATTGCTGAGCCACAAACTCTGGGGTGAGGTGGTGGGGCAAAAAAGTGAGGAAAATAAGGAAAAATCAGAAATAAAGGGGATAAAGCCATGGGGTGGCGTGGGAACAGAAGTGGGTCTATCCAGGACCCCCGTGTGATGCCCCTCAAGAAACGAGCACCCTGTGGGGGGAGCACTGAGCCCTAGGACACCCCAAATTTTGAGGCACCCTGTGAAGGAGCTGTGACCCACAGGCCCACCCAGACACTGCCCATCCCTGGGACCCCCATTCCCCTGGGAACTCAACCATGGGAGCCCCATTCCTTATGTTCCTCTTACCTATGAGTTCCATCTTGGAATTGCCATTGCCCAGGATCTCATCTCCTTCACCCCATCCCTTTGGCCACCCATTCCCTCAAGACCCCCATCCCTGGGACCTGCATTCCATGACCCTAAATTCCAGGGGATCATGTTCCCCTGGGACCCCCATCCCTGGAGCCCCCCATTCAGGGGGACCCACATTCCCCAGACCCCCATCCCCTGTGACTTCCCCTCTACCTCTGTCCCCATTCCCCTGGTACCCCATCCTTAGCTCCCCACATCCCCTGTGACTTCCCCTCCACCTCTGTCCTCATTCCTCTGAGACCCCATCCCTGGGCACCCCATTCCCCTGGGACACCATGCTTAACTCCCCACATCTCCTGAGCCCCCCATGCCTGTGAACACCATGTCCCACCAGGTCCCACCCTGCCCCCAACAAGGGCCACCTACACATGGGGATGAAACGTGACCTCGTTTCCTTCCCCTTTGGCCAAAGAGCACCACAAAAAAGGACAGGTGGCCCCAGCAGTGTGTGACAGCCAGCCCTGAGAGCCAGGGACACGGGGATGGCTGGGAAGGTGGTGCTGCTCCTGTGGGGTGAGTGCCCCATGTACGGGCCTGACGCCCCGGGGACGGGCCCTGATGTGGCAGAGAGGGGTGGGGAGGGGGCACAGGAGGGCTGTGGTGTCCCCTGAGGTCCCCAACACCAGCAGAGCCACTCCTCGGGAGTGGGTACTGGTGTGATCAGGGCTGTGGGGTGGCCATGGGGACAAAAAGGGAGGGACAGGAGTGTAAAGATGGCCACAGGAAGAGAGGGAAAGGGATGTATGGACAAGAATATGGTGGCAGGCTTCTTGGGAGTGGGGCAGGTGGGGGGACAAGGACAGGGACACAGGGATGCAGAGCCAGGGAAGAGGGGACAGGGGCACAATGGGGGTGGGCCATAGAGATAGGTGCCATGGGGCCGGTGGGGGTGACCTGTGCCAGCCCAGGGTGGTCATGGTGTCTCCATGCCTGGAGTATCCATAGTGTCCCCATGTTCTTCCTCTGCCTGGGGTGGACATAGTGTTCTTGTCCCTGAGATGTCCATGCCACACGGATGTGATGTGTGGGAGGCTGTGACACAGACATGTCCCATGGCCTCTCCAGACATGTTGGGGACCATCCCTGGACACTTCCCCACAAGAACCAGTGTGTCCATGGGGACAGTTTGGGGACAGTCACCACACACCAAACCTGGGGGCCACTGTCCCTCTGTGGTCACCGCCACCCAGCCCCGTTCCCTTCTCCCTTCCAGCCCAGACCCTCGGCCTCACTGGTGAGTCTTCAGCAGATGCCATGTCCCCACCCCACTGTCCCCAGCCCCATGGTGGTCCTGGCAGGCTGGTGTCCCTGTCACCCACAGGTGCCGAGACCACCCAGCTCCTCGTGGAGACCCCCTGGACACCGGCGGTGCTGTGGGACCAGGTGACACTGACCTGCCAGGGCTCGGGGACCCTCAATGCCACCACCTGGTACAAGAATGGACAGCACTGGTTGCAGAAAGCACCTGAGCACTTCATTGTCCCTGAGAGTGGCACCTACCAGTGTCACAGAGCTGGCACCAGGCTGAGCTCCCCTGTGAGGGTCTTAAATGGTGAGTGGGGGGATAAGCACCTGTGCCCCTCTGAGGGGTCTGGGTGGGCTCCTCTCCGTGGGTTGCTTCACGTCCTTGTTTTGACATGAGCCCGTCCCCTGCAAATGGGGACATTCCAGTTCATCCCATTGGTTCCTTGTGCACAAACACCAGTTTGTTCCAGTGCACACCAGTACATCCCTGTGTGATGGGACCCCTGTGGTGCTCCAGGCTGTGATGGTGCCCCCAGCAGCCTCTGAGGACACTGGGGACCGTTTCCAGTGGTCCCTGATGTAATGGGGACCTCCCTGGACCCCTCTTGAATCCCTTAGTGTGACAGGACCCCCCTGTCCCACAGACCGGCTGGTGCTGCAGGTGTCAGCACAGGTGCTGCTGGAGGGGGACACGGTGACACTGCGCTGCCGGCGCTGGAGGGACAAGTCTGTTACCAGAGTGCAATTTTACCACGAGGAGAAGGATCTGGGGGGACCCCTCAATGGGACGGAGCTGTCCCTGTCCCCCCTGCAGCTGAACCACAACGGCCACTACCGCTGCAGGGGCTGGGTGGGCATCGACCAGTTGGAGTCAGTGCCGGTGACAGTCACAGTGCATGGTGAGCACCCCTACAGCTGGCACCCCCATACTCTGATGTTCCCTCCCCCATCCCCAGCAGGCAGCGCATCACTGTGTTCCCCTGCTGACAGTGAACAGTGAGTATCCCCACAATCCTGCACCCCAGGGCCCCTTCCCCTGCTGGCTTGCGGTCATAATCTTCTCCTGTATGTCCTTCCCAGAGCTAATCCCAGTGCCGGTGCTGGAGGGTCCCCCCGAGCCCACCGAGGGCTCCCCCCTGAATCTCAGCTGTCTCAGCACCCCCAGCCCCCTGCTTCCCCGAGCCCCCCTCCTGCACCTCTTCTACCGGCACGGGCAGTTGGTGGGGGGTCCGCAGGGGTCCCCACAGCTCGTGGTGCCCGCCGTGGGGGTGTCCCACTCGGGCAATTACAGCTGCGAGGTGGGCTCTAAGGGCAGGGCCATGTGGAAGAGCAGTGCCCGGCTCCGCGTCACGGTGCGCAGTGAGTGCGGGGATGGGGGCGCCCACCAGTCATGGCATTGCCCATGCCACCCATCCCATACTAATCCCAACCCACTGCTGGTGACAGGCACAGCCACCATGGGTCACAGCCCTGGGTGATGGGGACCTTCTGTCTCCAGGTGGAACCATGCACAGAATCCTTTATTCCCCAGCAGTGGCTGCAGGGGTCGGTGGGTCCCTCTTGTTCCTGGTCCTGCTCCTGGGTCTCATCATGATCTGTCAGTGGTGGCAGCACATGGGTGGGTGACAATGGGGTGGACAAGCATCCTTGGGTTAGAGACAGACACCAATATTTGAGGGAATGGGGTTGCACCCACAGCCCCTGACATGGTGAGGGCTGGGTCCCCAGTGATCTTGGCTCTGGCTCCTGGGATGTTTGGGGGGTGGTTTTCAGGGACTTCTGGGTCATACTGGGGGGGTCTTTGGGGCCTTGAGGAATACTGGGGTTTTACTGGGAGCTCCTGGGGTCTTTGGGGAGGTCTTGGAGGGCTGTGCAGGGATGTTGAGGGGTCTCGAGGGATCTTGGGGGGATCTGGGGGGTGTATCTCCCTGCCAGGCAGGGGGTCCTGGGAGCTCAGAGGCCACAGGAAGATCAGGGGTGGTTCAATGCTTCTGAGGGCTTTGGGGGGTGCTTGGAGGTCCTGGAGGGAATGGGGGATACCATGCAGGGTTGGATGACCCAGGGTCCCTGGAGGATTCAGGCTCCCTGGGGATGTGAGAGTCATTCCCTCACTTTTCATTGCAGCAGCCAGGAAGCCCCGGGACAGGTGAGTGAGGGGCTACGGCCATGGACCCCCTTTTCCCTCTTCTGCAGATCCTCTCCACCTGCCCCGTTTCGCACAGGGCCCCCTTGGAGTCTCCAGCCCCCTGGGAAGAGGCAGAGGTGCTGTACTCCCACATCTTAGGCACTGAGCAGGCAGGGGGTGAGTACAGGGAGGAACAGGGACATGTCACTGTCTCGGTTTGAAAGACAGGTGTCTGCTAAGGAAGGTCTCTGTCTGAAAGACTGCTGTCTGCTAAGGAACCTCCCTTAGAATAGAGAATGTGACCCCCCTTACCTCCGAACTATCATAACTTTGGGATCAAGGGCTTTCAGGCAAAGATACGGGAAAAGGAATAACAGTTCTTTACTAGTATCTCTAACGAGGCAAACAATCAATAACAACAATAGTAACAACAAACAAAACCAAAAACCCGGTGGCAGATGTCCCTGGGCTGCCAGGCACTTTCCCGTTTGGTGCAGTCACGGTCACAGCCAGCAGGGGCGCTGTTGGCTCCCGGCCAGGCAGGGCAGGTGTGATGGTCCCGGCGCAGCTGCAGGGGGCGCTGTGGAGCGAGGGCAGGTCTGTCTCAAGTGGGTAATGGCAGAGGGGCTGGCCAGGAATGGCGTGCAGCAGGATGGGCTGGGCAGGGATGGCGTGCAGCAGGACGGGCTGGGCAGGAATTGCATGAGCAGGACAGGCAGGGCAGGCATGACGTGCAGCAGGATGGGCTGGGCAGTGGCTGGTGCACAGCAGGACGGGCTGGGCAGGGATGGTGTGAGCAAGACAGGCACACCAGGGAGCTCAGAGCAGGCAGCTGGAGTGACAGGACTGGCTCACCCGGGCTAGTCAGCAAAAGGTGGCAGGAGCTCCATAGCCATGGGAGTGCGTTCCAGCAGGCGGGGCCCAGGGCGGCAGCAGCCAGGCCCCCTCTGCAGCAGCTGCAAGAGCAGCCGGGAAGATGCTCACTCCAGGAGGGGAAGAGGGGGTTGGAATCCTGTGCTTTTTCCCTGAACGAAAGGTCACCCCAGCAAGGAAGAGAAAGCAGTGCAGAGCTGGGCTTCTCCACAGATGCTGTGAAAAGGAGAGAGCAGTTTCCACTGTTTCCCTACCCCAAATCCAGCAAGAGAGTGAGAATTTATCAATGTCAAGATACTCCCCTCACCACACCCCCAACCATATCTTTTGGCTTCTTAAATACCTTGGTTACCTAGCAACAGAATGGGAAAAAAATTCCCCCCCCCCCAAACTTCAACAGTTACCCACGGGTGTCACCAACAGTCCGCCCAACCTGTAACTCCCACTGGGCTCCTTCACACCACTGTGCACCAGGACCCCCAGGTGACCTACGCGGAGCTGCCAGAAGCCCATGAGTGACCATGGGAACCCAGTGACACCAATGACAATCTGCTGTGACACTGGGGCCACCAAAAGAACGCTGGGGGACACTTGATCCCCCACTCCCCTCAGCTGCACTGGTTGCCCATCATGTCCAGGGAGGTGGTCACACATTGGGGGAGGGGGGCTGCACAGGGTGGCCACTGCTTCCCAATCCTCCTTCCAGTACCAGCAGGGGTTCCCCTGTCCCACTTCCAGTACCCCTAGTGGTTCCCTAATCCCTGTCCCAGTGCTCCCAGTACCCTCAGCAACTTCCCCATTCCTCTTTCCACAGAACTCCCAGTACCATGTGGAGCTCTCTACTCCCCCTCCCACTGTCCCCATTCGCAATCCCAGTGCTCCCAGTACCCCCAGAAGCTCCCCCTTTCCCTGTGCCTCTCCACTGCTCCCAGAACACCCAGGGGTTCCCCATTCCCCCTCCCAGCACCCATGTTCCCAGGGGCTCCCGATTCCACCTCCCAGTGCTCCCAGTATACTCAGGGGCTCCTCATTCCTCCTCCCAGTGCCAGGGAGGCACAGGTCCCATTTCCCTGTTGTTCATCCCAAAATGCAGCTTTTTGATTAAACTGGCAGAAATGGTGTTTCTTTGTTCAGCTCTCTTGGGCTTTAGCAATGGGATTCTCCAACTTTGTGCTTCCCCCAAAAACCAGGGGCCACTGCCGCTGCCCCTCCCAGTGGAGGCACAAAAGGCAAAAATCCCAAAGGGTTGAGAGAAGAACAATTTCCTGCAAACAGCAACAAGAGAAGAAACCCAACAGCAACAGAAACAAGATTCAGAATCAAAAGGGTCAGAAAGGGAATGATTTCCAGAGAAAACCCCCGACAAGGAACAAACCCCAGACATTGCCCCTGGCATGTTTCGTCCACCAGGAAAAACCTGGCAGGGCCCTGGACCTTCATTGCTTTGATGGCCAAAGCGGGGTTCCGGAGGCTTTGGATTCACTTCTCCCTTGTCTCAAAACCCTCCTCTGCCATGTTCCCCCACACAATGATGTCACCAAGGCATTGCAGGTGTTCCGGAGCCTCCTCGTTTTCCAGGGCAGTTGGGATCAGTCCCTGGCACAGGGTGGGGCTGTGTTTCCAGGTGGTTCCAGGGGCTCTGGATGCCCCTCCAGGTCAAGGCAAACTGTCCTGCCCTCTGCTGCCAAAGGGATAGGGACAAGCGCATTGGCAACGTCCATGGTGGCACCACTTGGCTGCATCGGCCTCCAGCTCATCCAGCATGTCCGGCTCAGCCGCTCTCAGTGGGGCTGGCACTTGGTTCCAGCCCTCTGAGTCCCTGTCAGTGGCCATTCTTTACTAGATTCATGCTCTGTCCATGTGGGGCCCTTGAAGGTTCAGCGGCTCTGGCTGAGCACTCCCGGCTCTCCAGGTCACGGCTCAACCCAGGGATGGGGTCCTGCAGTCCCAGTTGGTGCCATGTTGCTGATGCGGTCTTGTTGTGGTGTCCATCGGTCCTGTTGCTCTTGCACCCTAAGCAGCCCCACAGCAGAAGGGTCCGGGGGGAACCCAGGCCAGGGATTGAGCTGTGGAATTCCTTCAGTCTCTACAGCAGTTCTGCCAAAGCCCAACGATGCCCTTTGGGCTCCCTGAAATCCCTGCTCTGGCACCCACAGCCCCTCGTGCCCCTCCTCCCTCCCTACGCTCGCTGCCTGCAGGGCTGTTCCTCTTGCAGCCTCTGGCTCCACTTGGCTGCCGCAATTCCGTCTCTGTCATCCCTTGGATTTGCCCTTCCCAACTCCGGGCCGACCCTGCCCAGTGCCCCCCAGCCTGTTCCAGGGCACCCCTCGAGTCCTGAGAGCTGTTGGGGGTGTCGCCATGGCAACAGTGAGTCCCGACACATGGCGACAGTGACTTCGGACTTGCTGTCACAGTCGGTTTGGACACATCACCACTGTTGTTCTCCGCACCCTATGACAATCCCAGCACTAGCAGTGCAATGGCAGCTGTGACCTGTGCCGGGGCTCTGAGTCCAAGACTCCTCTCCTTACGTGCTGGCACGTCCCTGGGGTCCCTGGTCCCCACCACCCCGGCCCCTCTGTTCCAGAGCCTCCCTCCCAGCCCTCCCCTGCTCGCCCAGCTGTCCCCCCTGCCAGCCCCAGGGCCGGGACCGGCGGAGGCTCCAGAGCAGCTCCGGGGAACAGAAACTGTTCAGGGAATGCCGGGTATGGGGCTTTGGGCACCGGGGAGCACCGGGCAGGGCTGGAGCTGGCAGTGGGGTGAGGGCACTGTGGAGAATGGGCGTGTCTGGCTTTGCCACCCCTAACACTTTCATTTTCTTGCCCCAGGCGCCCGAGGCCAGCCTGAGCTGCTGCTCCTGGCAGGTTTCATTTGGGAGAAATCCATGGACATTTGCAAATTCAGGAGGCAGGATCCCACTTAGGCAGCAGGCACCTGGCCTCGAAGAATGGCTCTTTCCCACAGGAAAGTGTCTTGGTTTAAAAGAGAAATGTCGGCTGAGGAAGGCAGGAATTTTCCTGGAATAGGAAGAGCCCTCCCTCCAAATTCTTATAACTTCAAAATTACAGAGCTTTCAGGCAAAAAAGTAGGAAAAGGAGTATAATTTCTTTAGCAGATAATATATAAAACGGAACAGAACAGAACAGAAACAAAGACACAATAACGAAAGGTTTCACCCTGCTCAGGGCTATTTTTTCCCCTTTGGTGTGGTTATGACCACAGCTGACAGGAAGCTGTGGAGGCTGCAGGAGGCAAAGGCTGCAGAGACTCACTCGAAGCTGTCAGGGAGGGTTATAATGAGAGCTCGGAACTTGCCCGGGTGGTAACAACTGGCGCCGGCACGGCAGGGACAGAAGGGGGTGCTCCCCTGCAAACCCACGCGGGCCGTGTCCGGTCTCGGCACTGCACGTAGCCCCAGTCGGAGTCAGTGGGGCCGGCCGGGATCCTCTCGCCAGCAGCGGGCACAGGCAGGACGCAGGCAGAACTCGATGGCGGTGCTGAGCTCCAGCACTTTCGAAAGCCCAGGGCGAGAGCGCACGGCTCCCGGCACCGACACCAAGGACAGCTCCCGCTCCCGGAGCGCCACACAGCACCAGCAGCTCAAACTGCCCAGCCCCTGTGGCCCTCCCCTCGCCAAACGATTCCCTTGGTGTGTGAGGCTCTCAGCCACGCCTCACTTGCTGCTGTCCTTCATGGACTCACCCCTTCCTCCTGCCAGCGTCTCCAACATGATCACGGGAAGAAATTCACTGAGAAGCCTAAACCCATAACAAGGACCACAGAGAGGACACGGGGAATTGGGATGTGTGCTGGGGTGACATAATGATAATCCTGTGTTCCTTATCATTTACATGTATGCCTAGGAATGTGATCCTGTAGCTTTAACTGTGTTCAGCAGCCGGGAGAGGCTCTGCCAGTGCTGGATGTTTTGAAACTCTGCCCCGGCTGTTCCAGGGAAGCGTGAGAGAGGAAGGGACATTCCAGAGTCAGGCTGCTGCTACTGCTGTGGCTGCTGCTTGGGGTTTTCCTCCTCCCTGGGATTGCTTTTTTCGTCATTTTTTTTTACTTTTTCCTCGACTTGCTTTCTCATCCAAGAACCTGAGGAATCCCCGGAGGACAGCGGACGAGAATCCTCCAGGGAGACACCAGAGCAACTCCACCGCCCCCCCCACCCCCCCACCCCCAGGGACCCGGGAAAAGGGAAACTATGCCTGAGGAAAAGGACAGTAGAGTTCATCAACTGTTTACTCAAGTTAAATAATTCCTTTTCCCCTTTCCCCTTCCCCTGTGCCTTGCAGGGCACTCTGCATGTTCTGTTAATTAAACAGGTTTTTTTCATTTTCATCCGAGATATGCTGTTGTTGTGGGGGGAGGGGTTGCCAGAAACCTTTGCTGTGGGGGAGGCAGCTATTGAGAGCGCTTTCCACCTAGGAAATTTGTCTCTAATCCGAGACAGGATGGAAACCCCACCTGTGCCCTGGCAGCACAGGCACAGGAGCTGAGAGGAACAACAACCACTGTGGGAAATTCTTCAAGGATAAATCTGCTCCAGTCTCCCATGGGCAAGTCCTCAGTCAGAACAGGAGGGATGATGTCACTTCCCACCCTCTGGAAGAGACCTCCAGGTCAAATTGTTCTTCTCTCAGTCCTTTGGGATCTTTGCCTTTTGTGCCTCCACTGGAAAGGGGAGGGGCAGCAGCCCCGGGTTTTTAGTGTGTCCTAGGTTACATGGAATGTGTAACCAATAGTATGTATTCTATTACCATCTCCATAAGCTGTTAAAACAGGTGGGGCAGTGTTCTTTGTGTTCAGCATGACCCAGCCCTGATAACACCATCGGGGCTATCTCTGCTCATGGCCCATCGAGGGCTCCAGGAGTGACTCATAGATTCCATCAGCCATTGTGAGATGCACCGCCCAGAGGGGAGGAACTGAACATTCCCACCTGCATATAAGAGAGAGACTCTGGAACACTGGGCTACCTTTCCCATGGATTCCCAGAGGAGAAGAGCTCCAGAGCCACCGCTGGACCTCCAGAGACCAACGAAATCTTTCCACAAGATCACCACTTCAACAAGAGCACATCCATCACTCCAACGGGACTGCAGCCACCATTGAACTGCACTGCTAGCACCACCCTAACGGAGTGCAGGTTGTATTCTGACTTTGTCCATCTAAACCATTGTTTCTGTATTATTGCCTTGCTCTAAATATTGGTGTAGAACTGTAATTGCAAAGTTAAAATAATTCGGGGGGAAGGTGATCACATTATCCATCCTAAGGGAGGCTCCCACCTTCCTTAGCAAGACACCTGTCCTTCAAACCAAGACATAGTGGCAGCCCAAAATTGGAGAATCCCATTGCTAAAGCCCGAGAGAGCTGAACAAATAAACACCATTTCTGCCAGTTTAACCAAAAAGCTACATTTTGCTCTCAAATCAGGGGTCCCGTGCCTCTCTGGCAGTGGGAGGAGGAACAGGAAGCCACTGGGATGATGGGGGTACTGAGAGGGGAATGGGGAGCCTCTGGATTTTCTGGGAGCAATAGGGAGGTGCTGAGGAGTAAGGAAGCCCTGGTGTTACTGGGAGCACTGGGAGGGGAGTGGGGAGTGCCTGGGGGTACAGGAAGGGGGACAGGGGAAATTCCTTGTGGAACTTGGGGTGCGGAATGGGGAGCACTGTGTGCTCTGTGCAGCCCTGCCCGACTTGTGACCACCTCCCGAATGGGATGGGCAACCACAGGAGCTGTGGAGGGGGAAACCCCAGTGCCCCCAGTGTCCCCAGTGCCCACAGTGCCCACAGTGGCCCCAGTGCCCCCAGGGCCCCCAGTGCTGCCACTTCCCAGAGTGTCACAACTTCTGTTGTAGATCTTCGTAGATGTCACTGGGCTCCCACGCTTGCCCATTTGGCCCCAGCAGCTGCATGTAGTTCGCCTGGGGTTCTCCCAACGGGGACGTTGGGGTCTCTGGGGGGGCCCTGTGGGGATAAGAGGGTGTGTGTGGGAGGGGATGGGAGGTCCTGGGGGTTTGGGTGAAAGGGGGGTCGCGGCTGGAGCCCCCCACTCACCTGTCCTGGTGCTTCCTGGTGGCTGCAAAGGAAAGAGGTGGGGGTGACTGTGGGGTCCCTGGGGCCATGACCCCACACAGGAATCCTGAACCCCCACAGGACCCACAAATCCCTCCAGGGCACCCGGGCATCCCTGAAGCTCGCCAGAAACTCTGAACCACCCCAGTGCCCCCAGCTCACTGAGCCCCAAGGACTCCAAGCCCGGCAGGGAGGAGGAACCTCCAAAGTCCCCCAGGATCCCTGAAAGAACCCCCAACATCCCTGCACGACCCTCCAACACCTCCCTGAACTCCACAGGAGCCCGAGAAACCTCACGGGGGGTTCAGCCCCTCTCACGTCAGGGCTGTGGGGGCTGCCTTATTGTCCCCCCCACTCTGGGGGCCTTCCCACCACTCCCCACAACCCCTGTCCCCCATTGTCACCCACCCATGTGGTGCCACCGGTGCCAGGCCATGATGACAGCCACGAGCAGGACCAGGAACAACAGGGACCCAATGACCCCTACAATCACTCCTGGGGACAGAGTGGGACACATTGGGGTCACCTGTCACCCTAGGGCTTTCAAAATCCCTGATGATCTCAGGTGGCCCTTCCTGTGCCCTGTTCCATCTGTGTCACTGCCAGTGGCAGAGGGGGACAAACGAGGGACACCCATGACCCAGGGGTGCTGTACCTCCACATTGACCCCGTGTGACCCTACCTGCGCTCCTGGATCTCTGTTGTGTCACCACCAGGGTCAGCTCTGGGCTGAGTGCCCGGAACACGTGGTGCCTGCCCGGGTGGTTGGTGGCCACGCACTGGTAGGTGCCTGAATGTCCCACATCGATGTCTCCAAGATCCAGGAGGGGACCCTGGGCCACCTCTTGCCCGTCACGCAGCCAGGTGAAGGTGACAGGTGCTGAGCCCACCTGCACCGAGCAGCGCAGCATCACGGGGTCACCTGGGCGCACCTGGTGTGCCGGGGGGCCAGGGGTGATGGTGGCATTGGCCACGGGCACTGCGGGGACAGAGACGGGGCTGAGGCTGGGGGAGGGACTGGAACCCGGTGTGGGGGGAGGACGATGAGGGTGGGATGGGTGTGATGGGGAATGCTGTGGTTGGGGTCACCCCCAGCCCAAGGGTCCTGCTCCTCCAGCACGGTGACTTTCAGGTGGTCACTCTTGGCCCCACTGTCCCCGTTGCTGACCCGGCATTGATAGTGACCACTGTCATTGTCCCCAACATGGGCTCCAGGCGGGGGCCGGTGCCCAGTGGTGCCCCCAAGCCCCCACAGTGACAGGAGAGGGACAAGGGACCTGTCCCCGTGGCCACCACGCAGCTCAGCACAAGACGGTCACCCAGTGCCACCTGTTCCCCGGGGGGCTGCACCCACAGGTACACCCCCGAGAGTGGGACCCCTGCAGGAGGGGACAGAAGGGGACAGTGAGGGACTCCTGGAGGGTCAGGGAGGGGTGGGGAGATGCCAGGGTGGGAGAAGGCGATGCAGAGATTGGGGAGGCCTGAAAAGGGACCCCAGGAACAAATGGGGGATTCTGGGAGGGAACCCATGGAGAGGGATGGGAGGGACCCCAGGGAGGAGTGTGCGGACCCAGACAGGGATGGTGGGACCTGAGGACCGTGGGGGCACTTCAGGGAGGGGTGGGTGGACTGAGGGAAGGATGAGGGGAGCAGAGTAGGGGGTATGGGGGAGACGGGGAGGCACCCGTGCAGTGATGGAAGGACCCGGAGATGGATCCGGGAAGGGATGAGGGGACCCGGGCAGAGTGTTGGGGCGAGCCAGAGCTCGGGACCCTGGGAGGCTGTCGGGGTTCCCGTGCCCATCCCTGCACTCACTGCGCACAGTGACGCGGAGCCGGGCGCTGCTCTTCCGCACGGCTCCCCCCTCGGAGCACACCTCGCAGCTGTAATTGCCCGAGTGGGACACCCCCACGGCGGGCACCACGAGCTGCGGGGACCCCTGCGGGCCCCCCACCAACTGCCCGTCCCGGTAGAAGAGGTGCAGGAGGGGGGCTCGGGGAAGCAGGGCGCTGGGGGTGCTGAGACAGCTGAGATTCAGAGGGGAGCCCTCGGTGGGCTCGGGGGGACCCTCCAGCACCGGCACCGTGAAGAGCTCTGGGAAGGGAAAGAGGGGACAGTTGTGACCCTCAGCCTGGGGAAGGTGGTGTGAGGGTTTTAGCTGTAGGAGTCAATATCACGGGGTATTGGGGTGCCAGCTGTGGGGATGCTCACCATGCACTGTCACTGTCACTGGCACCGACTGCTTCCACAACGGTGATATCCTGGAGCCCACCCAGCCCCCGCAGTGGTAGCGGCCATCATGGTGCATCTCCAGGGGGAACACTGACAGCTCGGTCCCTCTGAGGGACACACGCAGATATTTCTTATTGTGGTAGAAGCGCACCCTGGTGACCGACCTGTTCCGCCAGCCGCGGCAGCGCAGTGTCAGTGTGTCCCCCTCCAGCTGTGCCCGTGCTGGCACCTGCAGCACAGGTTCATCTGTGAGACAGTGGATGCACTGCTGTGCACTGGGGTGCACTGGGATGGTCCCTTGTGCAGGGGATAGGCTCTCATCAAACGAGGGGTATGTGATCCACCCACACAATTAAGCTCAACCAGAGCCCTGTGGGGGGCACCCATCTCCATTGCCCCCCTCACCATTCAAGACGCTCACAGGGTAGCTGAGCCTGGTGTTTGGTCTGTCACACATGTAGGTGCCAGTCTTGGTGACAAGGAAGTGGTCAGATCCCTGCTTCTCCCAGTGCTGTCCATTCTTGTACCAGGTGGTGGCATTGGAGGGCCCTGAGCCCTGGCAGGTCAGGGTCACCTGGTCCCACAGCACCGCCGGTGTCCAGGGAGGCTCCACAAGGAGCTGGGTGGTCTGGGCACCTGCGGGTGACAGGGGACACCAGCCTGCCAGGGCCACCGTGTGGCTGGGGACAGTGGGGTGGAGACATGGCATCTGCTGAAGACTCACCAGTGAGGCCGAGGGTCTGGGCTGGAAGGGAGAAGGGACAGGGGCTGGCTGAGGGTTGCCCTGGGGGGACAGCAGCAGCCAGGGCGGCGTGCATGTGTGCTGTTCCCAAACTGTCCCCATGGGGACACCAGTTCCTCTGGGAAAGTGCAAGGAAACAGTCCCCAATGACTGTGGAGAAGGCTGGGGGACGTGTCATTGCCACAGCCACCCATGTGCCAGTCATCCCCCAGGCCCACATCATCTGTCCCCATTACCATGTCCCCTTGGCCCTGTGCCCTTGATCCCATTCTGATGGCACCTGTCCCCGTGGCCTATCCGCATTGCACTTGTCCCCTTCTCCCTGTGCCCCCATTTCTGTCCCACTGCTCCTGTCCCCATGGCCACTCCAGAACCAAGGTCAAAACAGGGTCCACCCCACTCTGCTGCCATTGGGGACCTCAGGGGACCCTGCAGCCCCCCTGTGACCCCTCCCCACCACTCTCTGCCTCATCGGGACCATCCCCAGGGCATCAGGCCCATGCCCTGGGCACTCACCCCACAGGAGTAGCGCCACTGTCCTGGCCATCCTGGTGTCCCCTGCCATCTGGGCTGGCTGTCACACGCTGCTGGGGCCACCTCTCCTCCAGTGGCAGCTCTTCAACCAAAGGGGAAGGAAGCCAGGTCACATTTCGTCCACACAAGGTGGTGGCTCATGGTGGGGGCAGGGTGGTGGCAGGGTGGGGACATGGTGGGGATACGCTGGGGACATGGTGGGATATGGTGGGCCATGGTGGGCCATGGGGTCCCAGGACTGGGGGGCTCAAGGCAATTGGGGAGCTGAGGATGAGTGTTCAGGTGAATGGGGGTGCTGAAGAGGGGGAGGAACAGTGGAGAGGGGTCCTGGGGAATGGAGGTGCCCATGAGAGGGGGTGCCAAGGCATGGGGGCCCAAGGGAAATGTGGGCCCCAAGGATTTGGACTCATGAGATCTGTGTCCCACTGACGGTGGTGCTCGGGAAACTGGGGGGTGTCCTGTGGGAAGGGGGGGTGCTGGATGAATGTGGGACCCATGGGGTAGGATATAGGGAAGAGGTGTTCTGGGCAATGGAGGTCCTGAGATGGGGGTCCCAGGGTGGGGGGGACTAAGGGTGATCCTGTGGTTCAGGGTCCCTGGCAAATGGGGGTTCCAGGCACAGGGAGCGGCTGGGTGGGAACACTGGTTGTAGTTCCTTCACAGTGTGATAAATGAGTGAATGATAAATGCTGGCTTTCGCATATATGAATTTAACATTTAGAAGTGATGTGTACTGTATAAAAAAAATAATGTTAAGACAAAATATAATTAAGTAGAAACAAGGTTAGGGTAAATTGTAACTTTGAGATAGTTGTAATACGCTAGAAAATGTAATTATAAATGCATGGTAATAAATGTCTTTTAAGTTGATAAAACACAGAGCCAGGGATCAAGACATCCTAAAGAAACAAAAAAGATAACGGCCGGCATCCCAGGAAATCTGTTAACTCGACTCACACCTCCCAAAAGGAACTGTCACCTACAAATTAAGTTGGAACTGAGGAAACATAGACGGGAGGATTTCAGCCTTCAGTTCTGAGACAATCCAGAGGGTCCGAAATTCCAAGACAGGTGCCTTTCCTGGCAGAAGGGGGCAAGGATCGGAGGGGGGGAGTTGAGTGAAGTGTAAATCACCTTCTAGGCTTAATGAATATGTAACAGTTAAAGAAAGTACTTAAGCTCACTGTACAATGGATGGGGGTGCCTCTGGCAAAATTGCTAAGCACCCAGCGCTGTTTTGCCTTTGCTCTATTAATAAATACTCAATATTATACAGTTAAAATTTCGGCCCCTGAACTCATTTATAACAACGGGATGCCTAAGATTTTGAGGTTACCCAGAGCCCAGCACAGCCCTCCTCAGGGTGCTCATGGCTGGGGGGGCCCCAAAGAGGGTTGCCACGGTTCGCCTCACTCCAGTTCTGTGCCACCTCAGCCTGGGGCTTTTTCCTCTCTTTATTACTATTTTTCCTTATTCTTCGAAATTGTGCATAACACCCCTCCACCACCACCACTTCTTGGCTCAGCAATCCAAAAGAGCACCGGAGGAGGTAACAGGTTGGGGGGACCCTGGGGAATAGGAAAAAGGGTGTGCATGGGGTGCAGGGAGGGGCAGGGGGCTGTAGGGCATGGGAGTGTCCGGCTGTGCCTCCCCAACACTTTCACTTTCTCTTTCCTGCAGCAGAAGGAAGAGGCCGTTTGTGCTGAGAGTCAGATGGGGGGGGGGAGGGGTGGGTTCTGTTCTGGGGGAGCACATTCAGGGGGGTCCTGTCCTGGGGACGTGACACATCCTTGGAGGGGTTTGTCCCGGCAGGGTCCCTTTTCTGGGGGTGACACATCCTGGGGGGATCCTATTCTAGGGATGACACATCCCTGTTGAGAGGGTCCTGTCCTGGGAGATGGCAATTCTGGCAGGGTCCCTGGACACATTCCTTGAGGGGTGGCACATCCTGGGGACCCCTGTCTTGGGGGGGTCCTGCCCACCTCTGCTGTCCCCAGAGGGGCACAGTGACCTCTCGGTGGTCCCAAATTGGGGGGTGACCTGCCCACTCTACACCCCCTCACTGGCTGCCCCTGCCCATTTGGGAGCCCTCAATCCCCCTTTGGGAACCCTCACAGGTGCAGCACCTCTGCCCCATCCCACAGCCCACCAAGACCATTCTGTGGGGGAGAAAGCACAACGGGGGTGACAGTGAGTAGTGGCATGGGGTGGGTGTCAGTCAGGGAGGGAACAGACACCCCAAAAATGCCCGAAGCCCACAACCATCCCCACAAACACTGCAAGGCCTCAGTGCTGGGAACCAGGAGATGGACGAGGCCCTCCAGATGAAACACTTGTGAAGCTGTTGGGGGCTGCCCCCAACCTCTCCTGCTCTCCATCCCCCCATGGAGTTTCTTTCCTAAGGGGTGGGACACTTTGAGTTTATTGGGTTTTGGGAGAAAACTTGTTCCAGACTTATCCATTGTTGCCCATCCCCTGGAGGATCTGAGCTGGGAAGAGCAGCTTGGGAATGGAGCCCCAGGCAGGAAGGAGCTCCCAAACTCCTCCTCCTTGCAGCCTGTGCCCATCCAAGGCTGGGGCCCAGCCATGGCACAGCCCCACTGCCCAGGGATGGCCATTGGCCAGCCCTGCTCTGGCCAGCCCCAGGGAACAGCCAGGACCTGAGGCTCCCAGCCGCCCCCTTGGCTTTCATTCTCGCAGCTTTAGAGCTGCTCCAAGGTGAGAATTGTGTGGGGCAAAAAGGCGTGGCTGTGGTTTGCTCAGGCCTGCAAGAAGCACAAAAACCAATGGGAGCCCAAGCAGTGGCTCTGCGAGGGCCTGTGATGGTTTTGAGAGCAGGGCTGGGTGGAAACCCCCCCTGCAGGGGCAGCTGTGAGGGAAGCAGTCCGGAAATGCAGCAATTGATCATTTTGTCCCTCTGGCCAAGGGACTGAGAGAGCCCCAAAACTCCTGCAAAGACAACAACAATCTGCTCAACAACATGACCTGGACCCTGCTCCTTCCTGTGCAAAACCTGCAGCCCTTTGGAAGCTCCCGGAAAGAATATTTGGTTTCTGGCTGTGGCCGCCAGATGAGAGGGAAAAGTGTGGAAATATCGAGCAGTAGCTCTGCCCCACGGCCATGCTGGGGCTGTGGAGGGAGATCGTGGCTGGATTCTAGATGTCCCCAAAAGCTGCTCTATCCCTCCCCTCCTCACCTGCACAGGGCACGGGGACGAGAACAAAAGGCTCCTTGGTTGGGAGAAGGGCAGGGTGAACTCAGTCCCTGGGCACTGTCACGGGCAAAAGGGACTTGACTTGGGGCAATGCATTGAATTTATTAGCCATGAAAATGGGAGAAAGGAGAATGGAAACACATATTCAAAACACCTTCCCCCTTGAAGAATGCCACACCATGGGCACACAGTCCAATTTGGGTATCCCCTACTCCACCGGGGGCTCCTGCAGGGCTGCAGAGGGGTCTCTGCTCCCCAGGGACCCCACGGATTCCAGGAAGCCTCCACTCGGGCACCCGGAATCCCTCATGCCGCTCCTTCATTCATGCGCTTGTTCCCTGCAGGGCTGTTCCTCTCGCAGCCTCTGGCTCCTCTTGGCTGCCGCAGCTCCATCTCTGCCATCCCTTGGATTTCACCTTCCCAATTCTGGGTGGCCCAGCCCCTCCCCCGCCCGTTCCAGGATGCCTCTCGAGTTCCAGGATCCTTTGGGGGCGTGTCCATGGCAACAGTGCATTCCGACACGTCGCGACAGAGGCTTCGGACACGCTGTCACAGTCGGTTCGGACACATCGCCACCGTCAGTCCCCACATCCTGTGACAGCCCCGGCACTCGCAGATCGATGGCAGCTGCCACCTGCGCCAGTGCTCTGAGCCTCTGGGCCTCTGTCCGGGCACCTCCCCAGGGTCCCTGGTCCCCCTCTGTCCCAGGACTTCCCTCCCGACCTCCCCCACCCACTCTCCCTGTGTCCCCCGCCAGCCCCAGGGCAGGGAGCAGCAGAGGCTCCAGGGCAGCTCCGGGGATCAGAGGCTGTTCGGGGGGCGCAGGGTATGGGGCTTTGGGCACCAGGGGCACCGAGCAGGGCTGGAGCTTGGGGCTGGGTGAGGGCACTGTGGGAATGGGGGTGTCTGTCTGTGCCACCCCCAACACTTTCACTTTTTTGCCCCAGCCTGAGCTGTTGGTTCTGGCAGCTTTTGTCTGGGAGCAATCCTCGGAGGTTCATAATTTTAGGCTGTGGAAACCCATTTTTGGCCAAGGATGCCTGGCCTGTGAAGGATGACTCTTTTCCAGAGGAAGGAAATGCTTCCACCTCAGTGGTTTGGAGGCGTCATAAACGTGGCCCCTGGGAGTCCGAGGGCCACCAGAGCTGTTGCTCCTGGCAGGTTTCTTTGGGGAGGACACCTTGCATGTTCACAATTTTAGGAGGCAGAATTCCATTTTCAGCCGTGGGCACCTGACCTGAAAGAATGGCTCTTTCCCATAGGAAAGTGTCTTGGTTTAAAAGAGAAATATCAGCTACGGAGTGCAGGAACCTTCCTGGAATAGAAAGAATAACCCTCCCTCCAAATTCTTATAACTTCAAAATTACAGAGCTTTCAGTCAAAACAGTAGGAAAAGGAATATCATTTCTTTAGCAGATAATATATAAAACGGAACAGAACAGAACAGAAACAAAGACACAATAACGAAAGCTTTCACCCTGCTCAGGGCTATTTTTTCCCCTTTGGTGTGGTTATGACCACGGCTGGCAGGAAGCTGTGGAGGCTTCAGGAGGCAAAGGCTGCAGGGACTCACTCGAAGCCGTCAGGGAGGTTTATAATGAGAGCTCGGAACTTGCCCGGGTGGTAACAACTGGCGCCGGCACGGCAGGGACAGAAGGGGGTGCTCCCCTGCAAACCCACGCGGGCCGTGTCCGGTCTCGGCACTGGACGTTGCCCCAGTCGGAGTCAGCGGGGCCGGCCGGGATCCTCTCGCCAGCAGCGGGCACAGGCAGGGCACAGGCAGAACTCGATGGCGGTGCTGAGCTCCGGCACTTTCGAAAGCCCAGGGCGAGAGCGCACGGCTCCCGGCACCGGCACCAAGGACAGCTCCCGCTCCCGGAGCGCCACACAGCACCAGCAGCTCAAACTGCCCAGCCCCTATGGCCCTCCCCTCGCCAAACGATTCCCTTGGTGTGTGAGGCTCTCAGCCACGCCTTTTGTGTGTGCCCACTTGCTGCTCTCCATCATGGACTCACCCCTTCCTCCTGCCAGCGTCTCCAGCATGATCACGGGAAGAAATTCACTGAGAAGTCTAAACCCATAACAAGGACCACAGAGAGCACACGGGGAATTGGGATGTGTGCTGGAGTGACATAATGATAATCCTGTATTCCCTATCATTTGCATGTATGCCTAGGAATGTGGTCCTGTAGCTTTAACTGTGTTCAGCAGCCGGGAGAAGCTCTGCCAGCGCGGGAGGTTTTGAAACTCTGCCCCGGCTGTTCCAGGGAAGCGTGAGAGAGGAAGGGACATTCCAGAGTCAGGCTGCTGCTACGGCTGTGGCTGCTGTTTGGGTTTTTTTCCCTCCCTGGGATTTCTTTTTTCATCGTTTTTTTTAACTTTTTCCGCGACTTGCTTTCTCATCCAAGAACCTGAGGAATCCCCGGAGGACAGCGGACGAGAATCCTCCAGGGAGACACCAGAGCAACTCCACCGCCCCCCCCCCCCCACCCCCGGGGACCATGGAAAGAGGAAGCTACACCTGAGGAAAAGGACACTAGAGTTCATCAACTGTTTACTCAGGTTAAATAATTCCTTTTCCCCTTTCCCCTTCCCCTGTGCCTTGCAGGGCACTCTGCATATTCTGTTAATTAAACAGGTTTTTTTCATTTTCATCCGAGATACGCTGTTGTTGTGGGGGAGGGGGTGCCAGAAACCTTTGCTGTGGGGGAGGCAGCTATTGAGAGCGCTTTCCACCTAGGAAATTTGTCTCTAATCCGAGACAGGATGGAAACCCCACCTGTGCCCTGGCAGCACAGGCACAGGAGCTGAGAGGAACAACAACCACTGTGGGAAATTCTTCAAGGATAAATCTGCTCCAGGCTCCCATGGGCAAGTCCTCAGTCAGAACAGGAGGGATGATGTCACTTCCCACCCTCTGGAAGAGACCTCCAGGTCAAATTGTTCTTCTCTCAGTCCTTTAGGATCTTTGACTTTTGTGCCTCCACTGGAAAGGGGAGGGGCAGCAGCCCTTGGTTTTTAGTGGCAGCCCAAAATTGGAGAATCCCATTGCTAAAGCCCAAGAGAGCTGAACACAGAAACACCATTTCTGCCAGTTTAATCAAAAAGCTGCATTTTGCTCTCAAATCAGGGGTCCTGTGCCTCTCTGGCACTTGGAGGAGGAAGGGGAAGCCACTGGGATAATGGGGGTACAGACAGGGGGAATGGGGAGCCCCTGGATTTTCTGGGAACAATAGGGAGGTGCTGGGAAGAGGAGTAAGGAGGCCCTGGTGTTACTGGGAGCACTGGGAGGGGAGTGGGGAGTGCCTGGGGGTACAGGAAGGGGGACAGGGAAACGCTCGTGGTGCTTGGTGTGAGGAATGGGGAGCACTGTGTGCCCTGTGCAGCCCTGCCCGACTTGTGACCACCTCCCGAAAGGGATGGGCAATCACAGGAGCTGTGGAGAAGGAAAGCCCAGTGCCCCCAGTGCCCCCAGTGCCCCCAGTGCCTCCAGTGCCTCCAGTGCCCCCAGTGCCCCAGGTATCCCCAGTGCCCCCAGTGCCCCCAGTGGCCCCAGGGCCCCCAGTGGCCCCAGTGCCGCCACTTCCCAGAGTGTCACAACTTCCATTGTAGATCTTCGTAGATGTCACTGGGTTCCCACGGTTGCCCATTTGGCCCCAGCAGCTGCATGTAGGTCGCCTGGGGGTCTTCCACCGGGGGGGTTGGGGGCTCTGGGGGGGCCCTGAGGGGATAAGAGGGTGTGTGGGAGGGGATGGGAGGTCCTGGGGATTTGGGTGAAAGGGGGGTCATGCTGGAGCCCCCCCACTCACCTGTCCTGGTGCTTCCTTTTGGCTGCAAAGGAAAGAGGTGGGGGTGACTGTGGGGTCCCTGGGACCCTGACCCTGCACAGGAATCCTGAACCCCCACAGGACCCACAAATCCCTCCAGGACACCCGGGCATCCCTGAAGCCCCCCAGAAACTCTGAACCTCCCCAGTGCCCCCAGCTCACTGAGCCCCGAGAACTCCAAGCCCGGCAGGGAGGAGGAACCTCCAAAGTCCCCCAGGATCCCTGAAAGAACCCCCAACATCCCTGCACGACCCTCCAACACCTCCCTGAACTCCACAGAAGCCCGAGAAACCTCACTGGGGGTTCAGCCCCTCTCACGTCAGGGCTGTGGGTGCTGCCTTATTGTCCCCCCACTCTGGGGGCCTTCCCACCACTCCCCACAACCCCTGTCCCCCATTGTCACCAACCCATGTGGTGCCACCAGTGCCAGGCCATGATGACAGCCACGAGCAGGACCAGGAACAACAGGGAACCAATGACCCCTACCATCACTCCTGGGGACAGAGTGGGACACATTGGGGTCACCTGTCACCCCAGGGAGCCCGAAATCCCTGATGACCCCAGGTGACCCCTCCTGTGCCCTTTTCCCTCTGTGTCCCTCTATGCCAGGGGCAGAGGGGGACAAACCAGGAACACCCATGACCCAAGGGTCCTGCACCCTCACAGTGACCCCGTGTGACCCAACCTGTGCTCTTGGATCCATGCAGTGTCCCCTCCAGGGCCAGTTCTGGGCTGAGCACCCGGAACATGCGGTGCCCATCCGGCTGGTTGGTGGCCACGCACTGGTAGGTGCCTGAATGTCCCACATCGATGTCCCCAAGATCCAGGAGAGGTCCCTGGGCCACCTCCTGCCCGTCACGCAGCCAGGTGAAGGTGACAGGTGCTGAGCCCACCTGCACCGAGCAGCGCAGGGTCACGGGGTCACCTGGGCGCGCCTGGTGTGCCGGGGGGCCAGGGGTGATGGTGGCATTGGCCACAGGCACTGCGGGGACAGAGACAGGGCTGAGGCTGGGGGAGGGGCTGCCACCCGGCGTGAGGGGAGGGGACGAGGTGGGAGACTAGGATGGAATGGGTGGGATGGGGGAAGCCATGGGCGGGGTCTCTCCCAGCACAAGGGTCCCGCTCCTCCAGGATGGTGACATTCAGGAGGTCACTCTCGACCACGCTGTCTCAATCACTGGCCAGGCACTGGCAATGACCGCTGTCCTCGTCCCCAGCCTTGCTCAGCTCCAGGTGGGGGCCGGTGCCCAGCGGGGCCCCCGAGACCTCCTGGTGCCAGGAGAAGGACAGGGGACCTGTTCCCACGGCCACCGCGCAGCTCAGCACCACGCGGTCACCCAGTACCACCTGTCCTCTGGGGGGCTGCGTTGATGGGACACCCCCGAGAGCAGGATCCCTGCGGAAGGGGACAGCAGGAGAGAGTGAGGGACTAGGGGAGGGTCGGGGGGGGAACCCCAAGGCGAGAGAAGAGGGCGCAGAGACGCGGGGAGGCTTGGAAAGGACCCCTGGGATGGATGAGTGGAGCAGGGCAGGGGATATGGGGGCGCCGGGGAGGCACCCGGGCAGTGATGGGAGGACCCGGACTGGGACCCGGGAAGGGGTGAGGGGTCCCGGGCAGGGTGTCGGGGAGGGCTGGGGGTCCTCAGTTGGGGCTGGGGGACCCGGGGAGGCTGTCGGGGCTCCCGTGCCCATCCCCGCACTCACTGCGCACCGTGACGCGGAGCCGGGCGCTGCTCTTCCGCACGGCCCCCCCCTCGGAGCGCACCTCGCAGCTGTAATTGCCCGAGTGGGACACCCCCACGGCGGGCACCAGGAGCTGCGGGGACCCCTGCGGGCCCCCCACCAACTGCCCGTCCCGGTAGAAGAGGTGCAGGAAGGGGGCTCGGGGCCGCAGGGGGCTGGGGGTGCTGAGGCAGCTGAGATTCAGGGGGGACCCCCCGATGGCCTCGGGGGGACCCTCCAGCACCGGCACCGAGAAGAGCTCTGGGAAGAGATGGGGATGGGAACGGTGACTCTGAGTCTGCTGGGAAGCGGCTCTGGGGGTGTCGGTGTTTTGGGATGCTCACCGTGCACTGTCACTGTCACCACCTCCGACAGCTCCAATTCCCAGTTTTTCACCAAACCCCCGCAGCGGTAGCTGCCTGTGTCCTTCAGCTGCAGGGGGGACACGGACAGCTCGGTCCCATCGAGGGACCTCCCCAGATCCTTTCCGTCACGGTAGAAGCCTACACCGGTGACAGAGTTGTCCCGCCAGACCCGGCAGCGCAGTGTCACCGTGTCCCCCTCCAGCAGCGCCCGCGCCGGCACCTGCAGCACCAGCCAGTCTGGCGGACAAGTGGGGACAAATCACTCCGGGAGGGTCCCGATGGCAGCGGCAGCCCCCCAGGGGTCCCCAATTCCAACACTAGGGTCCCCTCGCCCTGGGATGCTCTGGGATGTCCCCGTGTGCAGGGGACAGGCTCTCCCACGAGGGTGGTGACCCAGGAAGCAGAGCCCACCCAGAGCCCTCGGGGGCCCCGTGGGTGTCACGGTGGGGACACAACCCCCCCTCACCATTTGCGATGCTCACGGGGTCGCTGCGCCCGGTGCCGGGTCTGTGACAGTGGTAGGTGCCTCTCTCAGTGACAATGAAGTGGTGAAGTCCCTTCTTTCTCCCCCAGCTCCACCCGTCCTTGTACCAGGTGGTGGCACCGGAGGTCCCCGAGCCCTGGCAGGTCAGTGTCACCTTGTCCCACAGCACCGCCGGTGTCCAGGGGGGATACACGAGGAGCTGGGTGGTCTGGGCACCTGCGGGTGACAGGGGACACCAGCCTACCAGGGCCAGCACAGGGCTGGGGACAGCAGGGTGGGGACATTCCCCCGAGGACTCACCAGCGAGGCCGAGGCTCTGGGCTGGAAGGGAGAAGGGACAGGGTTGGGTGGGGGTGCTTTTATGGGGACAGCAGCACCCGGGGGAGGGCTGTGGCGCACGGGGTGTCCCTGAACTATCCCCGTGGGACACCAGAGTGTCACGGATGTGACTGGGATGGGGACACTGTAGCCACCACAGGCTGAGGCAGGGCATGGGGACACTGTGGACACCATGTGCTGGCACAGCACAGCCCCACCAGCCTTACAGCTCTTGTCCCCACCACCCCATGGTGTCTCTCTGTCCTCTTGTCCCTGTCCCTGCACCACTGGCCCCACACTCCTGTCCCCACAGCCACCCCACCTCTCCAGTCACACCAGTGTCCACACCCACGGACTGGCTCTGCTGGCATTGGGGACCTCAGGGGACCCCACAGCCCCCCTGTGCCCCCTCCCCACCGCTCTCTGCCTCACCAGGGTCCATCCCTGGGGTGTCAGGCCCGTGCCCGGGGCACTCACCCCACAGGAGCAGTGCCACCTTCCCGGCCATCCCGCTGTCCCCGGCCATCCAGGCTGGCTGTCACACACTGCCGGGGGCAGCTGTCCCCTGGGTGACGGCTCTTGGGACAAAGGGGAAGGAAGCGAGGTCACGTCTCACAGCCGAGGTCATGTCTCGCAGCCGCCTGTATTTGACACATGGTGGGGGCAGGGTGGGGACAGGCTGGCTGCAAGCTGGGGACAGGCTGGAGAGAGGCTGGGGACATGGTGGGGACATGGCAGGGACATGGTGTGACATGGTGGCGCATGGTGGGACATGATCGGTACATGGTGGGGACATGGGGCTCCCATGAGTGGGGTCTCAGTGGGTTTGGGGAGCCAAAGATGAGGTCCCAGGGGAATGGGGGCTCCTTGGGAATGGGGGTCCTGGGCCATGGAGATCCTGGGCAATGGCAGTGGCAGGATGGGGTCCCAGGGAGGGGGGACATAAGGAATGGGGGTCCCATGGGTGGGTTCCCAGGGCAGTGGTGGTCCCAGGGATGGGCAGTGGCTGGCTGGGCACATGGGTCACAGATCCTTCAGGGGTGCCTCAGATTTTGGGGTGGCCGAGGGCCCAGCGCTGCCCCCTCGGGTGGGTCAGGGCCTGGGGGTCACCCCAGGTGGATTCCATGGGGCTCTGGCTCTGGGCCTCCCCCCCTTCCCCATGGGCTTTTTCCACTCCCAATTTCCATTACTTTCCTTTTCCCCCTCAATTTCGCACTTCCCAATTCCTGCCTCGGCGATCCTAGGGAGCTCCTGAGCAGGGAATGGGTTGTGGAGACCCTGAGGAGGAGGAGAAGGGGGTTAAAGAAGGGGTGGGGGGGCTGTGGGGGATGGGGGTGTCCAGCTTTTCCCCCCCAACACTTTCACTTTCTCTTTCCTGCAGCAGAAGGAAGAGGCTATTTGTGCTGAGAGTCAGATGGGAGGGGCAGTTCTGTCCTTGGGGGGCACATCCAGAGAGGTCCTGCCCTAGGGGACGGCAGTTCTGGGGGAGGTGTCCACACTTCTCCGTTGTTGCTCATCCCCGGGAGGATCTGAGCTGGGAAGAGCAGCTTGGGAATGGAGCCCCAGGCAGGAAGGAGCTCCCAAACTCCTCCTCCTTGCAGCCTGTGCCCATCCAAGGCTGGGGCCCAGCCATGGCACAGCCCCACTGCCCAGGGATGGCCATTGGCCAGCCCTGCTCTGGCCAGCCCCAGGGGACAGCCAGGACCTGAGGCTCCCAGCCACCCCCTTGGCTTTGATTCTCACAGCTTTAGAGCTGCTCCAAGGTGAGAATTGTGTGGGGGTAAAAGGCGTGGCTGTGGTTTGCTCAGCCCTGCAAGAAGCACAGAAACCAATGGGAGCCAAAGCTCTGTGAGTTTTAAAGGGATTGACTCCACAGTGAGATACTGTGAAATAAAGCACAGCTTTATCGGCCCAGCTGGGAGGAACATGCAGGGGTTAACACCATTAACTTTGCTCACCTTGCAGAAGTTGTTTATGTGTTTGCAAATTCTCCATCCGCCCCAGTTTCATTCATTTATCTAATGGTACAGTCTAAAGTTCTTACATAACTTTTCGTTTCCTTATCATATGGTTACAAGCACAGCACACTATGCATTCATTCCACACTTATTTTGATAATACATACACTTCATTTTATTATTACACACTTTGTTGATGTATTATTTATACTTCATCTATAGCTGCGCATTGATTATGTTTCTATGCTCTATTACATATAAAAATTGCATTTCTCTACTGTTTTTGCAATGGCTTTCTCTCATTTATCATTAAAAGTAGCTTCCTTCTACTACAGCAGCATGTTTCTGCCTTATTGCTTAGCCCACAGGGGGCAAGGTCTTTGTCTTGCAAAAAAAACACTTGGTCAGATGCAATAACTCACATTCCTCTTTATCATCTTAGTCTTTTCTAGGGCCAGGCTCTTTTGGCTTAGGAAATCAGTTTTTATCTTTGCAGAAGCAGTTGTGGTTAAGCAGAGTGGTGAGCACTTAACATTTATTAATCTGTGGTTTATACTAAGATGCTGATATGTTGAGGTGCTTATGTTGAAGGAGTCCTGTGCTTCTGTGATCGGCCTGTGATGGTTTTCAGAGCAGGGCTGGCTGGAAACTCCCCCTGCAGGGGCAGCTGTGAGGGAAGCAGTCCAGAAATGCAGCAATTGATCATTTTGTCCCTCTGGCCAAGGGACTGAGAGAGCCCCAAAACTCCTGCAAAGACAACAACAATCTGCTCAACAACCTGACCTGGACCCTCCTCCTTCCTGTACAAAACCTGCAGCCCTTTGGAAGCTTCCGGAAAGAATATTTGGTTTCTGGCTGTGGTTGCCAGATGAGAGGGAAAAGTGTGGAAACATCGAGCAGTGGCTCTGCCTTGCTGCCATGCTGGGGCTGGGGGGTGACCCTGAGTGGATTCCAGATGTTCCTAGAGCCGCTCCATCCCTGCCCTCCTCACCTGCACAGGGCACAGGCACGGACACAACTCTGCCCCTCCCCTCCCCTGCCCATTCCAGGACATCCCCGGGAGCTGTCGGGGGCGTTACTATGGCAACAGTCGGTCCCGACACATCGCAACAGCGGCTTCGGACACTCTGTCACCGTCGGTCCCCATACCCCATGACAGTCACAATGGCAGCCGGGCCCTCCCCAGCGTTCCTCCCCACTGTTCCGCTCCCTCCTTCCCGCGGGCTCCACCCCGGGGTGCCCCTCTGCCATTCCAGTCCCTCCACTCCGGGGGATCCCCAGGGGGGTCCCTGTCCCTCCATCCCGGCCCTTCCCACCCAGTGCCCCCCGGCAGCCCCAGGCTGGCACAGTCAGAGGCTCTGGAGCTCCTGGAGGATGAGGCGTTCCTCAAGCACGGCTCAGGTCGCTCAGGTCCGTGGCGTTCAGGCTCCAGCGGCCCCATCCTGATCCTCCGGGATGTGCCGAGCTCTCCCGGGGCGCTGATCTGTGTCAGGAACAAGCCCAGGACCACCCAAATCACCCCCAAGGCCTGGTCCGGGACCTCGTGTGAGGCTGTGCCCGAGCCCTGAGGGGTTTCGGGAGCGCCATGAGTGTGACTGCGCTGTCCCTAAATCTCGGGGCAGCAGGAATGGGAAGCGGTGTCCCACCATAGGCCTCACCTGAGCGCCCTGTGGAATTCCCGGCACTCCTGCTCCACCTGCTGTCGAAGGTTGAGGGGGGGGAAGTAGAATTTTTTACCATTCTGTTGCTAGGCAACTAACGACCAGTACTTAAGGGCTATCTACGCTCACAAAGGAGACAAAGACTTTTGGCTGGGCAGGCACATGAACAAGAGATTGGAGGATTTGATAACGGGACACTCGCTCGAAAGTCTTGGAGAAGAGAGCAGAAAAAAGAAGCGTCTCTCTGCTTTTTGGCTGCCACTGCAGGAAGAAAAGCCTGGCTTTGCACTAGCTTTTCTCTACCTGGTGGGTGAGTTCTCGGGGCACGGGACTCCAATCCTCTTTTCCCCTCCGCGAGGGTGCATCTCCCAGCTGCCCTGCAGCGGAACAGGACCCCTGCCTGTCACCACCCCGCGCCCTGCCTGCCACAACTGTGGAGTTTCCTGCCACCTCCTCTGCTGGCTGGCTCAGGTGAGCCCACCTGGCCGTTCCATCTCCCTGCTACACCCCATCCATCTGCGTGCCACCCTGGTCCAGCCCATCGGCCATCACGGGCATGACACAGATCCAACCTCACGCCACAGCGCCATCTGCAGCTTCCCGGGAGTCATCGCACCTGCCCTGCTGGTCTAGGAGCCCAACAGCGCCCCTGCTGGCCGTGACTGTGACTGCACCAAATGGGAAAGTGCCTGACAGCCCAGGGACATCTGCCACCGAGTTTTTTTGTTTTGTTTACTGTTTTTTACCTTGTTTACTGTTTTTGTTACTGATTGTTTACCTCATGGTAGATACTAGTAAAGAACTCTTATTCCTTTTCCCATATCTTTGCCTGAGAGCCCTTGATTCCAAAGTTATAATAATTCGGAGGGAAGGGGGGTCCACATTCTCTGTTCTAAGGAAGGTTCCCACCTTCCTTAGCAGACACCTGTCTATCAAACAAAGACACCTGCATGGCCAGGTACTGTCATTGGGGGCTCCACCTGAGCATCCTGTGGAATTCACGGCGCTCCTACTCCACCTGCATGGCCAGGTGAGGTCCCCGTGAGCTCCACCCTAGTGCCCTGCGGAATTCCCAACTCTCCTGCTCCACCATGGCCAGATGAGGTCCCCGTGAGCTCCACCTGAGTGCCCTGCGGGATTCCTGACTCTCCTGCTCCACCAGCATGGCCAGGTGAGATCCCTATGGGCCTCACCTGAGTGCCCTGCAGAATTCCCAGTGCTCCTGCTCCACCTGCATGGCCAGGTGAGGTCCCCGTGGGCTCCACCTGAGCACCCTGCGGAATTCCCGGTGCTCCTGCCCCACCATGGCCAGGTGAGGTCCCCATGGGCTCCAGCCGCTCCCGCCTCCGTCGCTGCTCCAGCTCAGCCTTCCTGCTCAGCCAGCACGAAGCACGACGCACACAGCAGAGGCACTGAATCATCCCCAACACCAGCAAAAAGCACCACAAAACCTTCCCATCAGCCAGAAAAGCTCCTTCTGGGCAGAGCTGGGAGCTCCTGTCCCCCAAAATGTGTCCAGTGCTGCCTCATGTAGCCCAAAACCCCCAGGAGAGGCAGCGGAGCCGTGTGTTCGTGCCCAGGGGTGGGTTAGGAGCAGAGCTGAACTTTCAGAACTGATTCGCCCCAAGCAGGCCCTGAGACACTTCACAAAGTCAGAGAATTTATTTGCTTTATTCAGCACGCAGGCTGTGGAGATTCACTCCTCCAAACACACACACCCTGGCACTTCCAACACACAATATTTGGGTAACATTCATGAATATTCATCACATTCCCTGGGATGGGAGTGGTTATACAAATTATTTCTCGGAAATCATTAATATCATTAGCATGTGTGCCACGCATGCGCTGTGTGTCTGTAGTCTTCATCACAGTGCACTTTTCACCTTTCTCTCTGGAGCATGTGCAGTCCTTGGTGGGATGATTCAGGGTTTCTGTGCTGGCCCCAAACAGATTCTTGACCCTCTTATCTTGACAAGATAAAGGGAATCCTGCTTTTCTAGGCTTTAGAATTCACATATTCTGTCTCTCAATGGTTAACTTGAGTTTCCTATTGAGCACTCCTTTCTCAGAACCCTGGCCCGAATTCCACCACCTCATGAAGGATCTGCAGCAGCCAGAGCAGAACAGGGCCATTGGCTCCAATTTCACCCCATTTGGACCTCCCAAGGCACAGCTGCTGGCCCGGGTTGTCCCTGAGCTCCAGCTGCAGCGGCAGAGCCCTTGTGGCCGTGGCTCTGCTCTCCTTCTCCTCCTGTGGCTGCTGTGTTGGGACCAGCGGTGGCCCAGCAAGAGCAGGAACTCCAAATCTGGCGTGGAGCGCCCTGAGGAGCCCTGGCACACTCAGCACTGAGCACCTGCTGTCCTCAACTCGCCGAGAGAATTCAACATTCCGAAAGCTGCAGTGCCGGGACTGAAGGAGGAAAAGGGAGTGAAAGGTTTTGGGGAATTGTGCCCTAATGCCACTGGTGGAAAATATACCAGCTTAAAAATTTTGTATAACTTTTAACTTTTTGTTTTTGTCTCTCTAGTTAGGCTTGACTTGACTTTGCTTCAGGGATGGGACATTTTCTTTAGTTTATTAAGGAGATACAGCGTCACTCTAAGGGGATGGGCTCAGCACAGGGACAGAGTCAGAATAGCCCAAAGATCCCCAGAGAGATAAAAGGCCATCAACGGAACATCGAGGGAACATCGGTGGCCATCTCCAAACATCCACCCCAGACCTGCCTCTGACAGAGGTGAAGACATCTCGCCCGGAAAGGACTGATAAGAGAATTGAAAAATGAATATCTAATTAACATCGGAGGCGAGGGCGATTCAGATCCAATGGGAAACTGAACACTGAGGGTTGCTCAACTCTGGACCAATGAACTTTGAAACAGTGCATCTCTATGGGTTTGACTGTATAAATTTTGAACGAAAAATTGGTGTGTCACGGAATGATTCTCTCTGCACACCCGGGCTGTGTGTGGATGAGATTTCTGTGGCACATCCTGGCCAGGACAACATCCTGGCCAGAAAATAAAGTAATGCCTTGACTCTCTAACATTAAAAATGTTGTTGGAGGGTTTTTGTTTTTCCCACAGTTTTGGTGACACCATGAGCAGTGCTGTTGTGGAGCTGACACTCAGCTGAGGGTGGGCGCTGCCTTCCTTCCATTCGGGATCAGGGACAGCAGTGGTGTGTGTGTTGCTCAGGGTGTGTGCCAGGCCCCAGGACACTGCAGCACTGCCCTCGGCACTGCTATCAAAGCTGTGCCTTCACCGCTTCTGCCGCTGCCCATGGTGCTGCCAGGACCCAATGGTGCCCATGAGTTTGCAAAAAGAGCGATTTCCCCTCGTCCCTCTTGTCCAAGGCCGCCATGGCCCCGAAGGGATCCATCTTGGATTGCAGCACCCCCTGCTGGCCATGAGTGATCCCTGCAGTGCCCCCGTTAGCCGTGAGTGATCCCTGCAGCGCCCCCTGCTGGCCATGAGTGATCCCTGCAGTGCCCCCTGCTGGCTGTGAGTGATCCCTGCAGTGCGCGCTGCTGGCCATAATGAGCCCCTGTAGCGCCCCCTGCTGGCCATGAGTGATCCCTGCAGCGCCCCCTGCTGGCCGTGAGTGATCCCTGCAGTGCCCCCGTTGGCTGTGAAGGATCCCTATAGCGCCCCCTGCTGGCCATAATGAGACCCTATAGCGCCCCCTGCTGGCTCTAGTCATAATGACACCAAAGATGAAAAAAATAGCACTCTGAGGGTGGGAAACTTCTGTTCTTGTGTTGGTTGCTCTATTCTGTTCTGTTCTGTTCATTTTCTAGTAAAAATGTCTAAAAATTCTACTTCTATTTATTTTCTATTCCTTTTCCTCTGCTTTTGCCTGGCAACCCTGTAATTTTCAAAGTTGCAATAATTTGGAGGAAGGGTTCTTTATTCCATTCCAGGGTTATTTCCACGTTCCTTGGCAGACATTTGTCTTTTAAAACATGACAGAGGCCAACTCCTGCGTTCCGGCGTGGATGGGACAGACACTCCAAGAGAAGGCAGGGTCAGACCTGTGGCCACCTCAGGCTCTGCCTTTTAAGCCTTTGGGCCACCATGGGGGCCCTCTGGTCACTCAGGAGCTGGGTCAGGCAGATTGTCACACTGTCCCCAATGTGCCATGGCTGACAGATTGATTGACAGACGGGGCCCTGTCTCACCAACAGCAAGGCCTGACCCACCCCCTACCACACACAGGCGTTCCAAAATGCCTCAAGAGATCAAACTTCCTGTCTCTGACACCGCACCAAGTGGTGCCAGGGACTGATCCCAACTGCCCTGGAAAAGGGGGAGGCTCCAGAACACCCACAGTGCCTTGGTGACATCATCGTGTGGGGGAGCACAGGAGAGGAGGGTTTTGAGACAGGGGAGAAGAGAATCCAGAGCCTCCTGAAGGCTGCTTTGGCCATCAAAGCAATGAAGGTCCAGGGCCCTGCCAGGTTCCTCCTGGTGGAGGAAATGTGCCGGGGGCAGGGTCTGGAGTTTGTTCCTTGTCAGGAGCTTTCCCTGGAAATTGTTTCTTTTGTGACCTTTTTGATTCTGAATCTTGTTGCTGTTGCTGTTGGATTTTTCTCTCGTTGCTGTTTGCAGGAAATTGTTCTTCTTTCAGCCCTTTGAGACCTTTCCCTTTTGTGCCTCCACTGGGAGGGGAGGGGCAGCAGCCCCTGGTTTTAGGGGAAGCACACAGAGGTGTGTGTGCCCATGGGTGGGGACCCCCAGTGCCCCCCAGTGCCCCCCAGTGTCCCCAGTGCCCCCGAAGCCCCCAGTGTCACAGCACGTTCTCGTAGATGTCACTGTGGTCCTCCTCCCGCATGTGCGGTCCCGGCAGCTCTGCGTAGGTCACCTGGGGGTCTTGGGGTGGGGTGATGCTGGGGGACCCTGCAACAGACACTGGTTGGGGACACCCAGGTGGGGGTGACACCCGTGGGTGACGTGTCCCTCTGTGTGTCCCACTCTGTACTCACGCCCTGTCTGCTTGGTGATCACGATGTGAGTGTACAGCACGTCCCCATCCTCCGGGGGGGCGGGGGGCTCCGGGGGGGCCCTGAGGGGATAAGAGGTGTGTGGAGGGGAGGGACAATTGTGGGGGTTGGGGTAAAAAGGGGGTCGTGGCTTGAGCCCCCCACTCACCTGTCCTGGTGCTTCCTGGTGGCTGCAAAGGAAAGAGGTGGGGGTGACAGTGGGGTCCCAGAGCTCTGACCCCCCTCAGGAATCCTGAACCCCCACAGGACCCTCAATTCCCCCCAGGACCTCTGAACATCCCTGAAGCCCCCCAGAATTCATGAACCTCCGCCAGTGCCCTCAACCAACTCAGCCTCAAGAACCCAAGCCCAGCAGGGATAGGGAACCCCCAAACTTCCCAAGGACCCCTCTAAGAGTCCCCAACATCCCTGCGTGACCCTCCAACACCACCCCAAACCCCCAGGACACCCGCAAAGGTCACTGGGGGGCTCAGCCCCACCACAAGTCTGGGGCTGTGGGTGCTGCCCTATTGTTCCCTAACTCAGGGGGTCTTCCTGCGCCTCCCTGGGACCCCTGCCCCCATTGCCACCCACCTGTGCGGTGCCACCTGCGCCAGCCCACGATGACAGCCACGAGCAGGACCAGGAACAGGAGGGACCCACAGACCCCTGCAGCCACTGCAGGAAAGAGATGGGGGTTCATTGGGGTCACCCATCACCCCAGGGGTCCTGAACCCATGGAGATCACGTGTGACCCCACCTGTGCCCCAGTGTGCCCGCGGTGTCACCTCCAGGGCCAGCTCTGGGCTGAGGGCCTGGAACACGCGGTGCCCGTCCAGCTGGTTGGTGGCCACGCACTGGTAGGTGCCCGAATGTCCCACATCGATGTCCCCAAGCTTCAGGAGGGGACCCTGGGCCACCTCCTGCCCATCACGCAGCCAGATGAAGGTGACAGGTGCTGAGCCCACCTGCACCGAGCAGCGCAGGGTCACGGGGTCACCTGGGTGCACCTGGTGTGCCGGGGGCCCAGGGGTGATGGTGGCATTGGCCACGGGCACTGCGGGGACAGAGACGGGGCTGAGGCTGGGGGAGGGGCTGCCACCCGGCACGGGATGGGTGGAATAGCGGATGCCGTGTTTGGGGTCACTCCCAAACTGAGGGTCCCACTCACCCAGGACGGTGACATTCAGGAGGTCACTCTCGGCCACGGTGTCCCCGTCACTGACCCGGCATTGGTAGTGGCCGCTGTCCTTGTCCCCAACCTTGCTCAGCTCCAGGAGGGGGCTGGTGCCCAGCGGTGTCTCTGAGCCCCCCCGGTGCCAGGAGAAGGACAGGGGACCTGTCCCTGCAGCCACCGTGCAGCTCAGCACCAGGCTGTCACCCAGTGCCATCTGTGCCCCGGGGGGCTGTGCTGACAGGGACACCCCCGAGACTGGGATCCCTGTGGGAGGGGACAGCAGGGGACAGTGAGGGACACGGGGAGGCTCGGAGAGGGGTGGGAGGACCCCAGGGTGGGAGGGGGAGTTCAGGGCGGGGACACCAAGGAGGGGTATGGGGACCCAGAGGGGGATGGGGGGACCTGGGAACCGTGGGGGAAGCTCAGAGAGCGGTAAGGGGGAGCCGGGACAGGGATGGGGAACGCGAGAAAGGATGGGGGGACCCGGAGAGGGTGCCAGGGAAGGATGGGTGTACGCAGGCAGGGCTGGGGGACACCGGAAGGGACCGGGGAAAGGATCTGGGAAGAGGTGAGGAGACCTGGGGAGGGATGAGGGGACCTCAAGGACGAAGTCTGGAAAGAATGGGGGGACGCGGGGCAGGGATGGAGGGAGCCGGGAAGGGATGAGGAGACCCGGACAGGGTGTCAGAGAGGGCTGGGGGTCCCCAGTTGGGGCTGGGGACCCGGGGAGGCTGTCGGGGTTCCCGTGCCCATCCCCGCACTCACTGCGCACCGTGACGCGGAGCCGGGCGCTGCTCTTCCGCACAGCCCCCCCCTCGGAGCGCACCTCGCAGCTGTAATTGCCCGAGTGGGACACCCCCACGGCGGGCACCAGGAGCTGCGGGGACACCTGCGGGCCCCCCACCCACTGCCCGTCCCGGTAGAAGAGGTGCAGGAGGGGGGCTCGGGGCCGCAGGGGGCTGGGGGTGCTGAGGCAGCTGAGATTCAGAAGGGACCCCTCGGTGGGTTCGGGGGGACCCTCCAGCACCGGCACCGTGAAGAGCTCTGGGAAGAGATGGGGATGGGCACTGTTATTCTGAGTCTGTTGGGGAGCGGCTGTGGGGGTGTGGGGGTTTTGGGATGCTCACCGTGCACTGTCACTGTCACCGGCTTCGACAGCTCCGATTTCCAGGTTTTCACCCAGCCCCCGCAGTGGTAGCTGCCTGTGTCGTTCAGCTGCAGGGGGGACAGGGACAGCTCGGTCCCATCGAGGGACCTCCGCAGATCCTTCCCGTCACGGTAGAAGCTTAAGCCGGTGACAGAGTTGTCCCGCCAGACCCGGCAGCGCAGTGTCACCGTGTCCCCCTCCAGCAGCGCCCGCGCCGGCACCTGCAGCACCAGCCAGTCTGTGGGACACGTGGGGACACATCACTCCGGGAGGGTCCTGATGGCAGCGGCAGCGCCCCAGGGGCCCCAGTTCCAGCACCGGGGTCCCCTTGCTCTGGGATGCTCTGGGATGTCCCCGTGTGCAGGGGACAAGCTCTGGTCACACCAGGGGGTGACCCAGGAAGCAGAGCCCACCCAGAGCCCTCGGGGGCCCCGTGGGTGTCACGGTGGGGACACAAACCCCCCTCACCATTTACGACGCTCACGGGGCTGCTGAGCCCGGTGCCGGGTCTGTGACACCTGTAGGTGCCTCTCTCAGCGACAGTGAAGCGGTGATGTCCCTTCTTTCTCCCCCAGCTCCACCCGTCCTTGGACCAGGTGGTGGCACGGGCGGTCCCCGAGCCCTGGCAGGTCAGTGTCACATTGTCCCACAGCACCGCCGGTGTCCAGGGGGGCTCCACGAGGAGCTGGGTGGTCTGGGCACCTGCGGGTGACAGGGGACACAGAGGACACCAGCCTGCCAGGGCCAGCGCGGGGCTGGGGACAGCAGGGCAGGGATATGGCATCTGTCGAGGACTCACCAGCGAGGCTGAGGGTCTGGGCTGGAAAGGAGAAAGGACAGGGCTGGGCGGGGGTGGCAGCGAGGGGACAGCGACACGAGGGGCGGGGGTGTGGGGCTGTCCCCGAGCTGTCCCCGTAGGGACGCCGGTTCTGGTGGGAAAGCACGAGGGGACTGTCCCCAACAGGGCTGGAGAAGTTCCCAAGGGACATCTCTGTGTCGCAGCCACCCACGCGCCACATCCGTGCAGCACGGACGCCTCGGGGACGGGGACACTGTGGCCACCCCGGGCAGGGGCTGGACATGGGGACACAGTGGACATCCCGGGCACGGGGACAGTGTGACCATCCCGGAAATGGGGACACTGGGGTCACCCGGGCATGGGGACACCACGGCCACCCCGTGCTGGCATAGGTCACCTCCACCAGCCCCATAGCCCCTGTCCCCACGGTCACATCCTCACGGTGTTTGTTCCCTTGTCCCCTTCTCCCTGCATCCCTGTCCCCCTGTCCCCATCCCCACAGCTGCCCCAGCCGCGTGGTGCCACTCCCACATTCCTGTCCCCCATCCGTGTCCCCAAATTCACGTCCCCCCATTCCTGTCCCCGATCCCTGTCCCCACCTTCCTGTCCCCATGGCCACCCCACAGCCCTGGTCATATTGAGGGGCCGTTGGCTCTGTCCCCCACTGACTCTGCTGGCCTTGGGGACCTCAGGGTACCCCGCAGCCCCCCCCGTGTCCCCTCCCCACTGCTCTCTGCCTCACTCACCCCACAGGAGCAGTGCCACCTTCCCAGCCATCACGGTGTCCCCAGCCAGTCGGGCTGGCTGTCACACGCTGCCTGGGGCCACCTGTCCCCTGGGTTGTGGCTCTTGAGACAAAGGGGAAGGAAGAGAATTTACATCTTGTCCCATGTGTTGGTGGCACAGGGTGGGGGCTGGGTGGCAGCAGGGTGGGGACAGCCTGGGGACATGGTGGGATATGGGGGGACATGGTGGGACACTGTGGGGACACAGCAGGGACATAGGAGTGATGGTGGGGACATGGTGGGACATACTGGGACATGGTGGGACATGGTAGGAACATGGTGGGACATACTGGGACATGGTGGGACACGGTAGGGACATGGTGGGACACGGTAGGAACATGGTGGGACATGGTAAGGACATGGTGTGACATTGTGGGGGCACAACAGGGACAGGCTGGGGACATGGTGGGATATGCTGGGACACAGGGGGACACTGTGAGGACACAGCAGGGACATGGGGGTGATGGTGGGACATGGGGGGACACAGCAGAGGCAGGGTGGGGACATAGGGGGACACTGTGGGGACACTGTGGGGACACTGTGGGGACACTGTGGGGACAGAGCAGGGACATGGGGGTGATGGTGGGACATGGAGGGACACAGCAGGGACAGGGTGGGACATAGGGGGACACAGCAGGCACACCGTAGGGACACAGCAGGGACATGGTGGGGACACCATGGGAGCTAGAGGGACACTGTGTGGACACTGTGGGGACAGAGCAGGGACATGGGAGTGATGGTGGGACATGGGGGGACACTGTGGTAACACAGCAGGGACAACGGTGAGTCCCAGGAGTGGGGGGCTCAGGGAATGGGGAGGTCCAGGAACAGGGTGGGGGTGGTCCCAAGGGACCTTTGTCCCCCTGTCCCCATGACAGAAAAGCCTCTCCACGTGGGCAGGGAGGGCCCTGCCCCCCCCCGCCCTTTTTGGGGTTCCCCAAACCTCCCTCTCCTTTTTGGGGGGTTCCCCAAACCTCCCCCCCCCCCCCCCCAATTTGGGGCTTTTTCCTCTTTTTATTTCCCCTTTTTGTCACCAGGAAGGGGTGACACAGCCCGGGGGGCCTGTCATGGGGGGGGACATTGGGGACAGTTCTGGGGGTGAGGAGCATGTGACATGGCCCGTGGGGGGTCCCTGTCCCTGTCCCTGTCCCTGTCCCTGTCCCTGTCCCTTCCCCCCCCGTAGTGACACCACAGTGGGGGAGCGGTGAGCTCGGGGATGTCCCCGTGGGAGGAGTCGGTGCCGGTGGCAGTGGCAGTGGCAGTGTCACCTCTGCCCATGACGCCATGACCACTGATTCCTGTGAGCCCGCTGGCCCCGGAATTGAGACCCCAGGACCCCCCAGGACCCCTGGGAATGACCACGAGGCCAATGGACCCCAAAATCCCTGAGCCCCCTGGCCCTGGCAGTGACACTCCTGGACCCCCAGAACCTGTGGACCCCCAAGCCTGACCATGAGGCCCATGGACCCCCAAGACCTCTGGACCCCTGGGAATGACCATGAGGCTTGTGGACCCCTGGACCCTGGAGACCCCTGGACCTCCTGGCTCTGGAAGTGACCCCTGAACCCCCTGGGCCCCCTGGGAATGACCATGAGGCCCATGAACCCCCCCAGGACCCCCCGACCCCCGATCTCTGTGAACCCCTGACCCTGGCAGTGACATCCCTCGACCCCTGACCCCCTGGCCCTGGCGATGACACCCCTGGACCCCCAATACCCTCGGATCCCTGGGAATGACCATGAGGTTTGTGGAATCCCAAGACCCCTGGACTCCTGATCCCTATGATCCCCCTGGCCCTGGAATTGAGACCCCTGGACCCCCAAACCTTGGCAGTGATGCCCATGGACCCCCAGGACCTCCAAGACCCCCAGGAATGACCATGAGGCCCCTGGAACCCCAGGAACCCCAAGACCCCTGAGCCCCTGGCCCTGCTGGTGACACCCATGGACCCCTGAGCCCCCCCGGCCCTGGCAATGATCCCCAGGGACCCCCCCAATTCCCACACCCCGAACCCCAACCCAGTGCTGGGGGCCCTTTGGCACCTTGTGAGTCAGCGTGACATCACACCCATGACATCAAACCCGTGACATCACACCAGTGACATCACTGCACAGCACCACCCTGCACAACGCCCCCTTCATGTTCCCGTGGAAACTGCACCCCGTTTCCGTGCAACACCCCCCGCATTCCCATGGCAACAACCCTACCCCGTTCCCATAGCAACAGCATCCCATTTCCATGGCAACAGTCCCCCTTCCCATGCCGACAACTCCCTGTCCCCATGCCCTCAGTTCCCGTTCCCGTGGCAACAACACCGTCCCGTTCCCACGCCCACAGCCCCGCCGTTCCCATGGCAACACCCCCTCGTTCCCACGGTAACAACCCCTCCGTTCCCATGGCAACACCCCCTTCCCAAGCCCACACCCCAATTCCCACGCCCACACCCCCCCAATTCCCATGGTGACAGCCCCCCGTTCCCATGGTAACAACCCCTCCGGTCCCAAAGCACCTGTAACCCCCATCCCCACGGTAACAACCCCTCCGTTCCCATGGTAACAGCCACTCCTTCCCATGACAACAGCCCCCGTTCCCATGGCAACACCCCCATTCCCACGCCCACAGCGCATGCGCTAAGCCCTCCCCGCCTCTTCCCCCCCTCCTCGGACTACATTTCCCATCACCCCCCGCGGCCCGCCCCGCTCTAACGGCGCTCGGCGGCTCCGCGGACTCCATTTCCCATCACGCCCCGCGGCGAGACGGGGGGGGGCGCGTCCCTACGGCGGCCGGCGCGGGCCCGGTCTCGTGACGCGCGCCGTGCGCGGAGGCCAAGATGGCGGACGAGGAGGGCGAAGCGCGGCCGGGGGCGCGGAACGGGGCCGGGGAGGGACCCCCGGGCGGGCCCCGCGTCGTCCGCATCGTCAAGTCCGAGTCCGGCTACGGCTTTAACGTCCGCGGGCAAGTGAGCGAGGGCGGGCAGCTGCGCAGCATCAACGGCGAGCTGTACGCGCCGCTGCAGCACGTCAGCGCCGTGCTGGGCGGAGGGGCCGCCGACCGCGCCGGGGTGCGCAAGGGGGACCGCATCCTGGAGGTGTGAGTACGGGGGGGCCGCCCACCCACAGCCCCCCGGCACCCGGCCCCGGGAACGCCCCCCACACGCACCGACACACCCGGGGAAGGGGGGGAATGGCGGTCCTGAGGGGGCTCTGAGGGCTTGGGGGGGGATGAGGGGGCTCTGAGGGGTCTTTGGTGAGGTTTGGAGGGTCCTGAGGGAGGCGAGGGGCGTTTGGTGAGGGTGTCATGAGGGGGAGGTTGAGACTCGCGGCCCTTGCTGGGGATTTGGGGGGTCCTGAGGGGGATGAGGGTCCCTTTGGTGAGGGTGTCATGAGGGGGAGGATGCGACCCCCGGCCCTTGGTGGGAATTCAGGGCGTCTTGAGGGGGCTGAGGGTTCTTTGCTGAGGGTGTCATGAGGAGCAACTGAGCCCCCAGCCCTTGCTGGGAGTTTGGGGTGTCCTGAGGGGTCTGAGGGTCCCTTGGTGAGGTTTGGGGGGTCCTGAGGGGACTCTGAGGGTCTCTTGGTGAGGGTGTTGTGATTTTTAGAAGGGTCCTGAGAGGACTGAGGGTGAGGACAGTTGAGACCCCCAGCCCTTGATGAGTTTTGGGGGGTCCTGAGAGGGCTGAGGGTCCCTTTGTGAGAGTGTCATGAAAGGGGGATGAACCCCCGGCCCTTGGTGGGGGTTTGGGGGGTCCTGAGGGGGCTTTTAGGGTCCTTTGGTGAGGGTGGCACGAGAGGGATCGAGATCCCCGGCCCTTGGTGGGAATTCAGGGCATCTTGAGAGGGGTGAGGGTCCCTTGCTGAGGGTGTCATGAGGAGGAGGTTGAGATCCCTGACCTTCACTGGGAATTCTGGGGGTCCTGAGGGGGCTCTGAGGGTCCTGAGGGGGGATCTTGGGGGGCTGAGAGTCCCTTGGTGAGGGTGTCATGAAAGGGGGATGAACCCCTGTCCCTTGGTGGGAATATAGAGGAGTCCTGAGGGGGCTCTGAGGGTCCTTTGGTGAGGGTGTCATGCATTTTAGGAGGGTCCTGAGGGGAGTGAGAGTGAGGAGGGTTGAGACCCCTGGCTCTTGATGAGTTTGAGTTTGGGGGGTCCTGAGGGGCTCTGAGGGTCCCTTGGTGAGGTTTGGGGGGGATCCTGAGGGGAGTGAGGGTCCTTTGGTGAGGGTGTCATGAGGGCGATTGAGACCCCTGGCCCTTGGTGAGAATTTTGGGGAGTCCTGAAGGGTCTGGAGGTCCCTTGGTTAGGGGGGGCTGAGACCCCCATCCCTTGCTGGGAGTTTGGGGGTCCTGAGGGGGCTTTTGAGGGTCCCGTGGTGAGATTTGAGGGGTCCTGGGGGGCTTTTGAGGGTCCCTTGGTGAGGTTCCTGTGGGATTTGGGGGGTCTTGAGGGGGCTGAGCCTCGCTGGGGAACTTGGGGGTCCCAAAGAGGGCAGGGCTGAGCCCCCCACCCCTCACTGGGAGTTTTGGGGGGGTCTTACAGGAGCCTTGAAAGGGAAAACCCTTTGATTTCAACCTGGGATGGTCAGGGGGGCATTTTCAAGGATAAATCCTTGGATTCCAACCTGGGATGCCCAGAGGGGCATTTTCAGGGATAAATCCTTGGATTTCAACCTGGAGACCCTCCTGTAATGGTCAGGAGAGCATTTTTAGGGATAAAACCTTTGGATTTTTAGGGATAAAACTCCCCATCCTGGATCTCCCTGGAACCTGTGTTCTACAGCTGCTGCTTTTTGACTCCGAAATTGTAACTCTGACCCGGAAAACACCTTCCCATGGGAATATTCCTGCTGCAGGAAAATTCATCCTCCCCCCCAAACCCCCAAATCCTCAAACTTTTGGGCTGAAATCCCTCAAATCCCAGCACTGGGGGTTGTTTTTTATGGATCCCTCCGGATCCTCCCGCCGTCGCCCTTCGCTCTGGGTCAGTTAAGCGCAATTACTGATTAATTCCAGGGATTTCCAAGCGCTGGGAATGTTTGGAAGTCCAAGGGGTGTGAGGAGCTGTCTGGACCCTCCCGTGGCTGATGAATCCCACAGAAATCCCGGCTGGGATTTGGCTGTGTCCCAGCTGACCCAAATTCCCGATCCTTTGATTTTTCCGTGCGGGAGAAGTGCTGGGAGCAGCGGTAATTCTGCACCTGGATGAGCCGATGGAGGGAACAGCATTCCCAGGCTGAGGAGGGAGAGTTTTGGGGGCATTGGGATGAAATTTTCCCCTGTTTTGGAGCATTTCTGGGAACAATTCAAATGCTGGATTTGGGACCGGAGGGAGGTTGGAATTTCGGGATTCTGCGGACAGGGCCTGGTGAGGACCTGCGAGGTGGGAATTAATTAATGAAGGTTAATGACGGAGGTTTGCTCGGGGTCTCTGATCCCTGGTATCCCTATGGGAGCTGGGAAAATTGGGAATTTCCTCTTGATTTATCCAGTGATTTCCTGGGAGAAGTGGCTTTATTTTGTCCCCGTGTCTTGTAGGGCTGCCAGGTTGGCTCTTGCCATATTCCAGTATTCCAATATTCCAATATTTCTGTATTCCAACAGCATCGTATCCCAATATTTCAATATTCCAGCATTTCAATATTCCAGTATTCCTGTATTCCAATAATTCAATATTCCAGCAGCCCTGTATTCCTGTATTTCAATATTCCGACATCACTGTATTCCAACATTCCTATATCCCTCTTTTTCTATATTCTGATATTTCTATATTCCAATAGCTTTGTATCCCAGTATTTCAGTATTCCAGCATTCCAGTATTCCAATATTTCAGCATTCCTATATTTTATTTTTCCTATATTTCAGTGTTCTAGTGGTCCTGTGTTCCTATATTTCATTATTCCCGTATTCCAATATTCTTGTGTTGCTGTATTTCATTATTCCCGTATTTCAATGTCCCTGTATTCCAATGCCTCTATATTCCTATTTTCCTGTATTCCAATATTCCCATATCTCAGTGCTCCTCGATCCCAGCATTCCGATATCCCGATTTTTCTCCATCCCCGTATTTCCACATTCCCATAATTCCCACCCCAAAATCCCACAGCCCCATCCCTCCTTCCCCTCAGATCCACCAAAACCCCAACTCCCGGAGTTCCAACCCTGGAACAGAAAACAATAACCCGGAATTCCAAAAATAGCTCTGGCTTTCCTTCCTTTCCCCGGGAATGGGGTGGGAAAGGGGGGGCCCCATCTGCTTTCCCGGCCATCCCTGGGGCAGGGAATTCCCAAAAAATCCTGGAGCTCACGGCTGGATTTGGGATGGTCCTGGTGTCTCAGGGGGTTTAATTCCGTGCAGGATTCTGTTCCCACCTCCTGGAATTCCCAGCGGGAATACGGAAATTCCTGGGGAGGAAGAGGCTGAGCGAGGAGATTGTTCTGCTCCTGAGGAATTCCTGCTGCTGGGAATTTTGGGAATATTTGGGATGTGGTTGCTCACCTGTGGCTCTGGAACTCCTCAGCTCATCCCTAATCCTGGAAAAACACAGAGATCTCCCATCCCAGCACATTTTCCTTGGAAAAAAAACCCCTCGTGATCCTCATCCGATGCTTCCTGAAGAGGTTGTTCTGCTCCCGAGGAAGTCCTGCTGCTGGGAATTTTTGGGAATATTTGGGATGTGGTCACTCACCTATGGCTCTGGAACTCCTCAGCTCATCCCTAATCCTGGAAAAACCTGGAGATCTCTCATCCAAGCGCATTTTCCTTGGAAACAACCTCTTCCTGATTCTCCTCCGATGCTTCCCGAAGAGGTTGTTCTGCTCCTGAGGAAGTCCTGCTGGGATTTTAGGGAATATTTGGGATGGGGTCGCTTTCCCGAGGAGGTTGTTCCGCTCCCAAGGAATTCCTGCTGTTGGGAATTTTTGGGAATATTTGGGATGTGGGTCTGGAACTCCAGCTCATCCCTAATCCTGGAAAAACACGGAGCTCTCCCATCCAGGTGCATTTTCCTTGGAAAAAAGCCCTTCCCGATCCTCATCTGACACTTCCTGATGCTCCAGGATTCCTGTGCCTGATCCAGCTCCTCTTTCCATCCCATATCCAGCATCCCGCTCATCCCTGTGCCATCCCGAGGCTCAGGAATGCTCCAGAATCTCCAAAGGCATCGGAGATGGACAATAGGAGCTGATGGAGCTCTTGATTAGCACCAGGAATTCCAATTGGGAATTCCAATCATTGTTAATCCGACCGGGAAGAGAAACTCCATCGGAAATGACAGAATAGAGAAAAAAGGATTTGTCCCAAATGTTGTGGAATGGGAGCATGGCCGGATTGAGGTGGGATGGGCAAATCCTGGATCCCGCCAGACACATTTCTACAGCCGGGAATCCTCTGGAATTCCAGGAAGGTGTTGGATTTTGACGGAATAACCCCGGAATCAGCATCTCCCCAAGCCTTCCCTGGCTTTTCCCTCAGGATATCAGAGTCTCCGTCTCTCCATGGGCTCAGTTCCCATTTTGTGGGGTGGGAAAAGCCGGCTCTGCCTTGGAAAAGTCTGGAATGGTCCTGGAGCTGCCAGGAATTCACTCCGGGAATTTCCCCAGCCAGAGGGTCTGAGAGGGGTCCTTAACCTTGGAAAATTGAGGGAGTGGATTAGATTGGCCTGGAAAACCCCAAATCCCTCTGATCCCTGGAAAATCCCAAAACCCCAAAACTCCTGATTCCTCTTCCTTTTCCCCCGTTCCTTTTCCCCGATTCCTTTTCCCCTCCTTCCCCCCCCATTTCCCCTTTCCCCTTTTTTCCCCTTTTCCATTCCCTCTCCCCCTTCCCTCTGGAATTTCTGGGATCCTCCATCCACCCCATCCAAGCTCAGGGGTTTCCATCTCCAGAAATCTTCCCCAATTCCCTGACATGCCTGAGCCGGGGAATTTTCCAGGGTCCTCTCGGAAATTACTCATTCCGTGTCCGCACGGGAGCCCCGGAATGTTTTCCGTGTCACGGGGCCCTTCCTCATCCCTGTCAGGGTGATGTGAATTTTGCTTCGTCTGTTCTTCCAAGGGAGAATTCCCAGATCCCGGCCTTTCCCAGCAGCTCCTGTTCTTCCCAAGGGAGGATTCCCCAATCCCAGCATCTCCTGGCCTTTCCCAGCAGCTTCTGTTTTTCCTGATGGAAAATTCCCAGATCTCCCAGCTCCCATTCTTCCCAATGGAAGATTCCTGGATCCCAGGATCTCCCAGCAGCTCCCGTTTTTCCCAGTGGAAAATTCCCACATCTCCCGGCAGCTCCTGTTCTTCTCCATGGAGAATTCCCAGATCCCAGCCTTTCCCAGCAGCTCCTGTTCTTCCCAAGGGAGGATTCCCAGATATTCCAACAGCTCCCGTTCTTCCCAGTGGAGGATTCCAAGATCCCAGCCATTGGATGAGACATTTTCCACGCTGCCTTCACCGAACCCAGGGAATTCTGAGGCTGGAATATGGAGCCAGGCTGAGGAGCTTCTCCTGGAAAAGGGGTGGTGGGAACGTTTGGGAGCCCTTGGAGGAGGAATTCCATGAGAAATCCAAGGAGCTCCCACCCATGGAATACCGAGTTTTTCCCGCTGGGATGAAGGGGAAGGAGACTCCACCCGAACCTCCTGCTCTGGAGGCAGAACCCCCTCCACATTCCCAAAAAAAAAAATGGAGTTCTCAGAGAAAGTTGCCCCTGGAATGGCTCTCTTGGATTTCCTATCCTATGGGAAAGCTGTGGCTGCGGATCTGCTTCCCAGAAGAAAGGATTCCTTGGATCTGGCATCATCCGTTGGATCGGGATGTCCTTCCCGGAGGGATCCGGCTCTCCTCGCATTCCCGGGATTCCCTCGAGGATCCATTTCCCAGCTCCAGCCAGAAGCTTAAGGAGCATCCCGGTGTCCCATTTTTCTTGGGAAAAAGCTCCCAGATCCCACAAATCCATGGGATTTGGCGCTTCCCTCCTGGATCGAACATTCCCTTCCCTTCTGGATTCCAGCCTCAGTTGCCACGGTGAATTCATCCCAAAGTTCCGACTCCTCCTGCTCCTTGGAGCAGGGAAGCATCCGAGCTTGGGAAGGAGTTACGGAAAACTGGATTTTCGGGAATAATTTTTGTGGGAATTCTGGGTCCTGTCCGTGCCCCTTCCCGGAATTCACTCAGGGAGAAAACATCCCAGGGTTGCTCCGTTGTTCTTTTTTCTTGGAATGATCCAGAAACTCGGAGAGGTTTCCCATATGGAAACTCTGAGGATGGTGCTGGAGCTGGAGGAAACTTCTCCAGATCCAGAAAAGTTGGGAATTTTCAAACTTGGATCCCCCACCTGGAATTTTAAGCAGAGGTCTGACCTTTCCAGGGTGATTCCGTGAAATTCCGTTTTTACGGAGTATTTTTACAGGTGATTCCTGTAAAATTCTAATTTTATGGAAAATTCCATTTAAAAATGGATGGATGGGAGTGATCAGAGCTGGGGATTGAAGGCCAAATCCCATGCCCGATCCTGGGAATGGAATGAGGGCAATTCCAGGATTTTTGGTGGAGAAATTCCTCGATGGAATCGAGATTGGGTTGGAAGGGATCCCTCGTCTCTGGAGTGGCTTCGAAATGTCTTGGGAATGTCAGCGTTTCCATGGTATTTTGGGAATTTTGGGATTGGTTGGGATCAGTTTTCCTGAACAGATTGGCTGAGGTTTGATCCAGATTTTCTGGGAAAAGCCAGTTCCAGGTGATGGAGCTTTTGGAACGTCAGGAACGTTCTAGAAGTGTCCTGGGAATGTCTTGGGTCTTCAGGACTTCCATGAGATTTTGGGAATTTTGGATTGGTTGGAATGAGTTTTCCTGAGCAGGATCTGGATTTTCCAGGAAAAGTCAGATCCAGGCCTTGGAGCTCTCAGGAATGCTCTAGAGGTGGCTTGGAATGTCTTGGGTCTTCAGCATTCCATGGGATTCCGGGAAGCTTTGGGATTGGTTGGGATGAGTTTTCCTGAGCAGATTGGCTGAGGTTTGATCCAGGTTTTCTGGGAAAAGTTAGATCAATTCCATGGAGCTCTCAGGAACATCAAGAAAGTTCTGGAGATGGCTTTGGGAATGTCTTGGGTTTTTAGGACTCCATGGGATTTTGGGAAGCTTGGGATTGGTTGGGATGAGTTTTCCTGGGCAGGATTGATCCCGATTTTCTGGGCAAAGCCGGATCCAGGCCTTGGAGCTCTCGGGAATGTCAGGAATGTTCTGGGGGTGACTTTGGGAATATCTTGGGTCTTCAGGACTTCCATGGGATTGCGGGAAATTTTGGGATTGGTTGGGATGAGTTTTCCTGGGCAGATTGCCTGAGGTTTGATCCAGGTTTTCTGGGAAATGTCAGATCCATTCCATGGAGCTCTCGGGAATGTCAGGAATGTTCTTGGGGTGGCTTTGGGAATGTCTTGGGTCTTCAGCATTCCATGGGATTTTGTAGGGTTTGGGATTGGTTGGGATGAGTTTTCCTGAGCAGGATTGATCCAAATTTTCCGGGCAAAGTCAGATCCATTCCATGGAGCTCTCAGGAATGTCAGGAGTGTTCTGGAGATGGCTCTGGGAATATCTTGGGAAAGGCTCAATTTTGGACTCCATCATTCCAGCAGGAAGTGGTGAAATGGCAAAGATTGAAATAATTTTTATGTTGAAATAATTATTTATAGTAAAATGATTTTCAGTATTTAAGTTATTTAAAATATTTAAATTATGGTCAGTATTTAAATTATTTCAATATTTTAGTTTTTAAAATATTAAAAGTATATTTAATATCAAGATATCTTTCAATATTTAAATCATTTTTAATACGAAAATTATTTACAATATTTAAATTGTGTTTGCTATTTTAATTATTTTAACACCAAAGTATTTTACAGATTTAATTTATGTTTGCTGTTTGAGTCATTTGGATATTTAAATTATTTTACATCAAATGTATTTTGGTATTTAAATAATTTGAATATTCAAATTAATTTTTAAAAATATCAAACTGATTTAAATCTTGAAATTATTTCAGTTCCCCAAATATTTTGAAACACTTCAGAGGACGATCGAAATAACGGAGCCACAACCACAGCCCACAGCTCAATCCCAAAAATAACAGTGGGGTTTGACCACAAATCCCTTAGCAGGAATCCCATGGGAATGGGTTTGGGGTGGGAATTTCAGGGGTGGGAATTGGGGCAGGAATTCCACGCGTTTGGGATGGGAGTTCCGCAGTAATGTGAATTCTGTGGGAATGGGTTTGGGATGGGAATTATGTGTGAATTCCACGGGAACGAGTTTGGGGCGCGAATTCCACAGGAATTCCATGGGAGCAGGTTTGTGGCAGGAATCCCTGTAGGAATGGGGAATGTGTTTGGGGTGGGAATTCCAGGGGTTTGGGGTGGAATCCCCTGGGAATGGCTCAATCCCACCCCGATCCCGGGCTCTCCCCATCCCATTTTCCCTCTAGGAAGGGGTTTGGGTTGGGAATCACACAGGAGTGGGTTTGAGGTGGGAATTGGGGTGTGAATCCCTATAGGAACGGGTTTGGGGCGGGAATTCCATGGCTTTGGGGCGTGAATCCCCTGGGAATGCATTTGGGATGGGAATCCCACGGGAACGGGTTTGGGACGGGAATCCCTATAGGAATGCGGAAGAGGTTTGAGGTGGGAATTCCATGGGTTTGGGATGGGAATCCCTGTAGGAATGGGGAACGGCGTGAATCCCTCGCAAACACCCCAAACCCACCCCAGTCCCACACCCTCCCATTGTTCCCAGTCTCTCCCGTTAATCCCACTGCCCGATCCCATTTCCCACAGGAATGGCGTGAATCCCCCGTGAACACCCCAATCCCACACTCCCCCATTAATCCCATTGCCTGATCCCATTTCCCTTTAGGAACGGCGTGAAAGCCTCAACCCCACCCCAATCCCCGGCTCCCCTGTTAATCCCATTTCCCAATCCCATTTCCCACAGGAGCGGCGTGAATCCCCCGCGAACGCCCTGACCCCGCCCCAATCCCACACCCTCCTGTTGATCCCGGTCTCCCCCATTAATCCCACTCGCCAATCCCATTTCCCTTTAGGAACAGTGTGAATCCCCCGCAAACACCCCGACCCCACCCCAATCCTGGGCTCCCCCGTAAATCCCACTCCCCAGTCCCATTTCCCTTTAGGAACGGTGTGAAAGCCCCGACCCCACCCCAATCCCACACTCTCCCGTTGATCCCGGTCTTCCCCATTAAACCCACTCCCTGATCCCATTTCCCTTTAGGAATGGCGTGAATCCCCCGCAAACACCCCGACGCCACCCCAATCCCGGGCTCCCCCATTAATCCCACTCCCCGATCCCATTTCCCTTTAGGAATGGCATGAAAGCCCTGATCCCACCCCAATCCCGGTCTCCCTCATTAATCCCATTTCCCAATCCCATTTCCTTTTAGGAATAGCATGAATCCCCTGTGAACACCCCAAACCCACCCCAATCCCAGGCTCACCCGTTAATCCCACTGCCCCAATCCCATTTCTCACAGGAACGGCGTGAAAGCCCCAATCCCACATCAATCCTACACCCTCGCATTAATCCCACTCCCCAATCCCATTTCCCTTTAGGAACGGTGTGAAAGCCCCGACCCCACCCCAATTCCACACTCTCCCGTTGATCCCGGTCTGTCCCGTTAATCCCACTCCCTGATCCCATTTCCCTTTAGGAACGGCGTGAATCCCCCGTAAACACCCCGACCCCACCCCAATCCCAGGCTCCCCCATTAATCCCACTCCCCGATCCCATTTCCCTCTAGGAATGGTGTGAAAGCCCTGATCCCACCCCAATCCCGGTCTCCCCCATTAATCCCACTGCCCTCATCCCATTTCCCTTTAGGAATGGTGTGAATCCCCTGGGAGCACCCCAAACCCACCCCAATCCCACACCCTCCCGTTAATCCCACTGCCCGATCCCATTTCCCTTTAGGAACAGCGTGAAAGCCTCAACCCCACCCCAATCCCGGGCTCCCCCATTAATCCCACACTCCCCCCAATCCCATTTCCCACAGGAACGGCGTGAATTCCCTGCAAACACCCCAAACCCACCCCAATCCCACACTCTCCCGTTAATCCCACTCCTGATCCCATTTCCCTTTAGGAATGGCATGAATCCCCTGTGAAAGCCCCAATCCCACCCCGATCCCACACCCTCCCGTTAATCCTGGTCTCTCCCATTAATCCCACTCTCCTGATGCCATTTCCTATGGGAACAGTGTGAAAGCCCCGATCCCACCCCAATCCCACACCCTCCCGTAAATCCCACTCCCCAATCCCATTTCCCTTTAGGAACAGCGTGAATGCCTCGACCCCACCCCAATCCCCGGCTCCCCCGTTAATCCCATTTCCCAATCCCATTTCCCTTTACGAACGGTGTGAATCCACTGTGAAAGCTCTGACCCCACCCCAATCCCACACCCTCCCGTTAATCCCACTCCCCGATCCCATTTCCCTTTAGGAACAGCATGAATCCCCTGTGAACACCCCAAACCCACCCCAATCCCGTTGATGCCTATCTCCCCCGTTAATCCCACTCCCTGATCCCATTTCGCCTTACAAATGGCGTGAAAGTCCTGACCCCACCCCAATCCCACACCCTCCCGTTAATCCCACTGCCCCCAATCCCATTTCCCTTTAGGAACGGTGTGAATCCCCTGTGAAAGCCCTGATCCCACCCCAATCCCACACTCTTCCATTGATCCCGGTCTCCCCCATTAATTCCACTCCCCGATCCCATTTCCCTCTAGGAACAACCTGAAAGCCCCGACCCCACCCCAATCCCGTTAATCCTGGTCTCTCCCATTAATCGCACCCCCTAATCCCATTTCCCCCAGGAACATGAATCCCCGGCAAACGCCCTGATCCCACACTCTCTCGTTAATCCCACTGCCCCAATCCTATTTCCTGATCCCATTTCCCACAGGAACAGTGTGAATCCCCTGTGAACACCCCAATCCCGGTCTCCCCCATTAATCCCACTCCCTGATCCCGTTTCCCTTTAGGAATGGCATGAATCCCCTGCAAACACCCCAATCCCACCTCAATCCTGGGCTCCCCCATTAATCCCTCTCCCCGATCCCATTTCCCTTTAGGAACGGCATGAATCCCCTGTGAAAGCCCCGACCCCACCCCAATCCCAGTCTCTCCCATTAATCCCTCTCCCAATCCCATTTCCCTTTAGGAACAGCGTGAAAGCCCCGATCCCACCCCCATCCCACCCCAATCCCGTTGATCCTGATCTCTCCCATTAATCCCTCTCCCGACCCCATTTCCCTTTAGGAATGGCGTGAAAGCCCCGCGAACACCCCAATCCTACCCCAATCCCACCCCAATCCCAGTCTCCCCCATTAATCCCTCTCCCGACCCCATTCCCTTCAGGAACGGCGTGAACGTGGAGGGTGCCACGCACAAGCAGGTGGTGGATCTGATCCGCGCAGGCGAGAAGGAGCTGATCCTCACGGTGCTGTCGGTGCCGCCCCACGAGGCCGAGAGCCTCGACCCCGGCGACGACTCCCTGGGCCAGGCCTTCTACGACTACACCGAGAAGCAGGCGGTGCCCATCTCCATCCCCACCTACAAACACGTGGAGCAGAACGGAGAGAAGTTCGTGGTGAGGCTTCCCCCACGGAATTCTGTCGTTTCCCTGTGAAATTCTGTGTTTTCCCTGTGGAATTCCTCATTTTCCCCGCGGAGTTCCTCGTTTTCCCCGCGGAGTTCCTCGTTTTCCCTGCGGAATTCTTCATTTTCCCCCCGGAATTCCTCATTTTCCCTGCGGATTTCTGTGTTTCCCCTGCGGAATTCATCTTTTTCCCCGTGGAATTCCTCGTTTTCCCCATGGAATTCCTCATTTTCCCCATGGAATTCCTTGTTTTCCCTGCAGAATTCTTCGTTTTCCCCATGGAATTTCTCATTTTCCCCATGGAATCCCTGGTTTTCCCTGTGGAATATGTCATTTTCCCCACAGAATTCTGTGTTTTCCCTGTGGATTTCCTCATTTTCCCCACAGAATTTCTCATTTCCCCCACAGATTTCCTCATTTTCCACACGGATTTCCTGGTTTTCCCCACAGATTTCCTCATTTTCCCCCACAGATTTCCTCGTATTCCCCACGGAATTCTGTGTTTTCCCTGCAGATGTCCTCATTTTCCCCGCGGAATTCCTCGTTTTCCATGCGGATTTCCTCACTTTCCCTGCGGAATTCCTCATTTTCCCCACGAATTTACTTATTTTCTTGGCAGATTTCCTCATTTCCCCTGTGGAATTCCATGTTTTCCAAAGCAGTTTTTTTTTTCCCCTGGGAATATCGGGGTCAGGGGTCGTGGTGCTCCGTCCCTGCGGGCGTTCCCGAGTTTTTGGGAAAAGCTTTTGATGGGAAAGCAAAAGGAATGGATTTCATTCGGGAATATTTGGGAATGTTTGGGAACAGCTTTTCCGCGAGGGCAGGCAGTGCCCATCTCCATCCCCACCTACAAACACGTGGAGGAGGACGGAGAGAAGTTCGTGGTGAGAATTCCCCCACAGAATTCCTTGTTTTCCCTGTGGAATTCTGTGTTTTCCCTGCGGAATTCCTCATTTTCCCCATGGATTTCCTCATTTTCCCTGTGGATTTCCTCGTTTTCCCCACGGAATTCCTCATTTTCCCCATGGAATTCCTCGTTTTCCCCACAGAATTCCTCATTTCCCCTGCAGAATTCCTCATTTTCCCCACAGAATTCTGTGTTTTCCCTGCGGAATTCCTCGTATTCCCCACAGAATTCTGTATTTTCCCTGCGGAATTCCTCGTATTCCCCATGGAATTCTGTGTTTTCCCTGTGGATTTCCTCATTTTCCCCATGGAATTCCTCATTTTCTCCCACAGATTTATTTGTTTTCCCTGCAGAATTCTGTGTTTACCCTCCAGAATTCCTCATTTTCCCCACAGAATTCTGTTTTCCCTGCGGAATTCCTCGTTTTCCCCGTGGATTTCCTCATTTTCCCTGTGGATTTCTTCATTTTCCCTGTGGAATTCCTCATTTTCCCCATGGATTTCCTCATTTTCCCTGCGGATTTCCTTGTTTTCCCCACGGAATTCCTCGTTTTCCCCGCAGAATTCCTCATTTTACCCGTGCAATTCCTTGTTTTCTCCATGGAATTAATCATTTTCCCCCACAGAGTTCCTCGTTTTCCCCACAGAATTCTGTTTTCCCCATGGAATTCCTCATTTCCCCTGCAGGATTCCTCATTTTCCCTGTGGATTTCCTCATTTCCCCCACAGATTTTCTCATTTTCCCCACAGAATTCTGTTTTCTCTGCGGAATTCCTCGTTTTCCCTGTGGATTTCCTTTTTCCCTCATCCCAAAATCCCTCCTCTTCCCCTAAACCCCTCTTTTCCGTGAGGGCGAACACAGCCGAGCCATGATGAACATTTGGGAATACTTGTGAATATTCGGGAATATTTGGGAATATTCAGGCTTATTCGGGAATATTCGGGAACATCCCCTCTTTTTTGCAAGGACGCACATGGCCAAACTGTGGGGAATTTTGGGAACATTTGAGAATATTTGGGAACATTTGGGAACATCCCCTCTCTCTGTGAGGGTGAGCACGACCGAGCCGCGGCGAATATTTGGGAATTTTCCCAAAATATTAGGTTTTTTCCCCAAGTAGCAGTTTTCCCACAAAATAGCAGGATTCTTCCTCAAGTATCAGGGTTTTTCCCCAAAACAGCAGGATTTTGGGGAATATTTGGGATTTTGGGGAATATTTGGGATTTTGGGGAATATTCAGGAATATCAGGGAACATTCCCGTTTTTCCCAGGTGTGCAACGTTTACATGGACATTTGGGAATATTTAGTATTTTGGGGAATATTCAGGAATATTTTTGGGGAATGTTTGGGGAATATTTGGGAATAAACATTCCCATTTTTCCCAGGTGTACGTTTCCATGGCTGGGCGCCAACTCTGCTCTGAGTGCTACTGGGAATTCACCATTTGGGAATATTTGTCCTCAAGTATGAGGGGTTTTTCCCTTAAATAGCAGGATTTTCACCCAGAAAAGCAGAACTTTTGGGAATATTTGGGAATATTCAAGAATTTTGGGGAACATTGCCGTTCTTCCCAGGTGTACAATGTTCACATGGCAGGGCAGCAGCTCTGCTCCGAGCAGTACCAGGAACTTACCTTTTGGAAATATTTGGGAATAATTTTGGGGAATAATTTTGGGGAACATTTGGGGAATATTTGGGAATTAACATTCCCGTTTATTTCCCAGGTGTGCAATGTTTCCATGGCCGGGCACCAGCTCTGCTCCAAGCAGTACCAGGAATTCTCAATTCAGGAATATTCCTTGGGAATATTCAGGAATATTTAGGAATATTTCTGGGGAATATCACAGAACATTCCCGATTTTCCCGTTTTTCCCAGGTGTACAATGTTTACATGGCCAGGCGGCAGCTCTGCTCCAAGCGCTACCGGGAATTCACCTTTTGGGAATATTCTTTGGGAATATTTTTGGGGAATATTCTATAATATTTTTGGGGAATATTCAGGAATATTTTTGGGGAATAGCGGGGAATATTTGGGTATAAACATTCCCATTTTTCCCAGGTGTACAACGTTTCCACGGCTGGGTGCCAGCTGTGCTCTGAGCAGTACCGGGAATTCACCTTTTGGGAATATTCTGGAATATTTTTGGGGAATATTCAGGGATATTTTTGGGGAATATTTGGGAATAAACATTCCTGATTTTCCCATTTTTCCCAGGTGTACAACATTTCCACGGCCGGGCGCCAGCTCTGCTCCGAGTGCTACCAGGAATTCACCATTTGGGGATATTCTTTGGGAATATTTTTGGGGAATATTTTTGTGGAATATCACAGAACATTCCTGATTTTCCCATTTTTCCCATTTTTCCCGTTTATTTCCCAGATGTACAATGTTTACATGGTCAGGTGCCAGCTCTGCTCCAAGCGCTACCAGAATTTCACCATTCGGGAACATTCAGAATTTTGGGGAATATTCAGGAATATTTAGGATTTTTGGGAATATTGTGGAACATTCCCATTTTTCCCGTTTATTTCCCAGGTATACAACATTTCCATGGCCATGCACTAGCTCTGCTCCAAGCGCTACCGGGAATTCGCCATTTGGGGACATTCAGGATTTTAAGGAATATTCAGGAATATTTAGAATTTTTGGGAATATCATGGAACATTTCCATTTTTCCCATCTTTCCCAGGTGTACAACATTTCCATGGCCGGGCGGCAGCTCTGCTGTGAGCGCTACCGGGAATTCGCCATTCGGGAATATTCCGGAATATTTTTGGGGAATATTCAGGAATTTTGGAGAACAATCCTGATTTTCCCATTTTTCCCAGGTGTACAACGTTCACATGGCTGGGCAGCAGCTCTGCTTCAAGCGCTGCCGGGAATTCGCCATTGGGGAGTATTGGGGAACGTTCGGGAATATTCAGGATTTTTGGAAATATTCATGAATATCACAGAACATTCCCGATTTTCCTGTTTATTTCCCAGGTGTACAATGTTTACATGGCCGGGCGGCAGCTCTGCTCCAAGCGCTACCGGGAATTCGCCATTCAGGATTTTTAGGAATATTCAGGAATATCATGGAACATTCCCCATTTTTCCCATTTTTCCCATTTTTCCCGTTTATTTCCCAGGTGTGCAACGTTTCCATGGCCGCATGGCAGCTGTGCTGTGAACGCTACTGGGAATTCGCCATTTGAGAATATTGGGGATTTTGGGGAACATTCAGGAATAGTTAGGATTTTGGGGAATATCACGGAACATTCCCGTTTTTCCCAGGTGTACAACGTTTACATGGCTGGGCGGCAGCTGTGCTCCAAGCGCTACCGGGAATTTGCCATTCGGGAATATTGGGGAACATTTGGGAATATTCAGGATTTTTGGAAATATTCATGAATATCACAGAACATTCCTGATTTTCCCATTTTTCCCAGGTGTACAATGTTTACATGGCCGGGCGGCAGCTCTGCTCCAAGCGCTACCGGGAATTCACCATTTGGGGATATTCTTTGGGAATATTCAGGAATTTTGGGAATAAACATTCCCGATTTTCCCGTTTTTCCCAGGTGTACAACGTTTACATGGCCGGGCGGCCGCTCTGCTCCAAGCGCTACCGGGAATTTGCCATTTGGGGATATTCTTTGGGAATATTCAGGAATTTGGGGAATAAACATTCCCGTTTTTCCCATTTTTCCCAGGTGTACAACGTTTACATGGCCGGGCGGCAGCTCTGCTCCAAGCGCTACCGGGAATTCGCCATTTGGGGATATTCTTTGGGAATATTCAGGAAGTTTGGGAATAAACATTCCCGATTTTCCCATTTTTCCCAGGTGTACAACATTTACATGGCCGGGCAGCAGCTGTGCTCCATGCAGTACCGGGAATTTGCCATTCGGGATTTTGGGGAATATTCAGGAAGTTTGGGAGTAAACATTCCCGATTTTCCCATTTTTCTCAGGTGTACAACATTTACATGGCTGGGCAGCAGCTCTGCTCCAAGCGCTACCGGGAATTCGCCATTTGGGGATATTCTTTGGGAATATTCAGGAATTTTGGGAATAAACATTCCCGATTTTCCCGTTTTTCCCAGGTGTACAACGTTTACATGGCCGGGCGGCCGCTCTGCTCCAAGTGCTACCGGGAATTTGCCATTTGGGGATATTCTTTGGGAATATTCAGGAATTTGGGGAATAAACATTCCCGTTTTTCCCAGGTGTACAACGTTTACATGGCTGGGTGGCAGCTGTGCTCCAAGCGCTACCAGGAATTCGCCATTCAGGATTTTGGGGAATATTCAGGAATTTTGGGAATAAACATTCCCGATTTTCCCGTTTTTCCCAGGTGTACAACGTTTACATGGCCGGGCGGCAGCTCTGCTCCAAGCGCTACCGGGAATTCGCCATTTGGGGATATTCTTTGGGAATAAACATTCCCGTTTTTCCCATTTTTCCCAGGTGTACAACGTTTACATGGCCGGGCGGCAGCTCTGCTCCAAGCGCTACCGGGAATTCGCCATCCTGCACCAGAACCTGAAGCGCGAATTCGCCAACTTCACCTTCCCGCGCCTGCCCGGCAAGTGGCCCTTCTCGCTGTCCGAGCAGCAGCTGGACGCGCGCCGGAGGGGCCTGGAGGAGTACCTGGAGAAGGGTAGGGACACGGGGGGCACGGGATTCCCAGGGGATCCCGGGATTCCCAGGGAATTGTGGGATTTCCAGGGAATCCTGGACTTCCCGCAGGAATGGTGCAATTCCCAGGGAATTGTGGGATTTGGGGTTCTTTTGTGGGGTGGGGAAAGGGGGTTTGGGGTGGGATTTGGGGTGGAGGTCCTTGAAGCCACCTTGGAGAGGGTCTGGGTCCATGGGGGACATCAGGACATGGAGAACGTGGGGTTAGCAGTGACCCTGGGGACAGGAGGTGACACAGGTGGCAGGAGAGGTCTTTGGAGAGGGTCTGGGTCCATGGAGGGACACCAGGAGATGAAGATCGTGGAGTTAGCCGTGACCCAGGGGACAGCAGGTGGCACAAGTGACAATCACCTTGGAGAGGGTTTGGATCCATGGAAGGCCACCAGGACATGGAGGATGTGGAGTTAACAGTGACACTGGGGACACGAGGTGACACAGGTGACATTACTGTGGCTGATCCAGCTTGGAGAGGGTCTGGATCCATGGAAGGACATCAGGAAAGGAGATGGAAAACATGGAGTTGACAGTGACAGGAGGTGACGCTGGGAGGACAGGAGGTGACACAGGAGAGGGTCTGGATCCATGGAGGGACACCAGGACAGGGAGAACATGGAGTTGACAGTGACAGGAGGTGGCCCAGGGGACAGAGGTGACAGTGGGAGGATGGGAGGTGACAGAGGTGACAATCACCTTGGAGAGGGTCTGGATCCTTGGGGGGACACCAGGACATGGAGAACATGGAGTTAGCAGTGACACTGGGGACAGGAGGTGACAGAGGTGACAGGAGAGGTCCTTGGAGAGGGTCTGGATCCATGGAAGGACATCAAGACTTGGAGAATGTGGAGTTAACAGTGACACTGGGGACAGGAGGTGACGCAGGAGAGGGTCTGGATCCACAGGGTGACACCAGGACATGGAGAACATGGAATTAACAGTGATAGGAAGTGACCCAGGGGACAGGAGGTGACATTCCTGGGGCTGATCCAGCTTGGTGTGGGTCTGGATCCATGGGGGACACCAGGAGATGGAGTTAGCAGGGGCAGGAGGTGACCCAGGGGAGAGAGCTGACACTGGAGGACGGGAGGTGACACAGGTGACAATCACCTTGGAGAGGGTCTGGATCCATGGAAGGCCACCAGGACAGGGAGAACATGGAGTTGACAGTGACAGGAGGTGACACTGGAGAGTGTCTGGATCCATGGGGACGCGAGGACACAGAGAGCATGGATTAACAGTGACAGGAGGTGACAGAGGTGACACAGGAGAGGGTTTGGATCCATGGGGGACACCAGGAGATGGAGAGTGTGGAGGTGACAGTGACAGAGGTGACAGGAGGTGACAGAAGTGCCCCGGGCGCAGGAAATCCCTGGGGCTAGGTCGGGATCACGGGAAGGGGACATTGGGATGGCCCGGAGGGGACATTCCCGTGGATCCCGGTGTCACCCCGGTGCCACTCCTCATGTCCCGCAGTGTGCTCCATCCGCGTCATTGGCGAGTGTGACATCATGCAGGAGTTCCTGTCGGAGTCGGACGAGGTGAGTGACGTCATCCCCCAGAATTCCTGGGAAAAATCCCATTTTCCATGGAATGCTGAGGTTGGAAAATCCCTCGTGTCCAACTGTCCCCAAGGCCACCCCCGGTCCATGTCCCCAGGTGCCACATCCGCATGGTTTTGGGACAATTCCGCCCGATTTTGATGGGATTAAGGTTTGATCCCTCAGAATTCCATGGAAAAAACCTTTCAGTGAAATTGCCGAGGTTGGAAAAGCCCTCAGAGCTCTTCATGTCCAACTGTCCCCAAGGCCACCCCGATCCGTGTCCCCAGGTGCCACATCCGTGGGTTTTTTGGGACAATTCCACCCGTATTTTATGGATTTGATCCATCCCAAGCTCCCAGAATCCCTCCAAACCCCACAATCCTTTGGGAATAGGGTGGGAATGACCTGCTCAAACCTGGGAATTCCAGACGGTGAATCCATCTGGATCCCAAAATCCCAAATTTTGGGACAGTTTGGCAATGGAATTCCACGGAGGAATTCTCCCAAAAATTCCACCCGGAGCTGCCCATCAGGATAAAAATCCGACCCCATCCCCCCTCCCCCTGCGGGACCCCAAACCCCTGAGGGGAAAACGACGAATTCCTGATTTTTTGGGGATTTTTTGGGAATTTTTTCCCAGAATTACAATGGCGTGTCGGACGTGGAGCTGCGGGTGGCACTCCCAGACGTTTCCACGGTGACCGTGAGGGTGAAGAAGAACAGCACCACGGACCAGGTGTACCAGGTGAGCCCATCCCGGCGGGAACGGCCCTTCCCATGGGAATTTCCTCATTCCCAACGGGAATTTTCTCCTTTCCTGTCGGGAATTTCCTCCTTTCCTATCAGGAATGGCTGTTCCCAACTGGAATTTCCTCATTTCCCACCGGGAATTTCCTCCTTTCCTGCCAGGAATGGCTATTCCCATTGGGAATTTCTTCCTTTTCCAACTGGAATTTCCTCCATTCCTGCCTGGAATGGCCATTCCCAATGGGAATTCCCTCCTTTCCCAACAGGAATTTCCTCCTTTCCCACCTGGAATTTCCTCCATTCCCAACTGGAATTTCCTCCTTTCCCACTGGGAATTTCCTCCTTTCCCGCCAGGAATGGCCGTTCCCAGCTGGAATGTCCTCCTTTCCCAAATGGAATGGCCGTTCCCAATGGGAATTTCCTCCTTTCCCACCAGGAATGGCTGTTCCCAACTGGAATTTCCTCCTTTCCCACCTGGAATGGCCATTCCCACTGGGAATTGCCTCCTTTCTCACCTGGACTTTCCTCTCCCCACTTGGATTTTCCTCTCCTGCCTGGATTTTCCATCCCTGCGCCTGGATTTTCCATTCCCACCTGAATTTTCCTACCTGGATATTCCTTCCCCTCACCTGGATTTTGCTTTCTCACATTTTTTTTCCTTTTCCACCTGAATTTTCCCACCTGGAATTTCCTCCTTTCCCACCTGAATTTCCTTTTCCACCTGGAATTTCCCATTCCCACCTGGAATTTCCTCCTTTCCCACCTGAATTTTCCCACCTGGATTTCCCATTCCCACCTGGATTTCCTCCCACTTTCAGAGGCTCAGGATCCACCGGATCCATGAATTTCAGAGAATAAAGGGGAGGAGAGACCCTTTGGAAAAAGGAGCTCCGAATTTGACTGGGAAAAAAAAACCCAGGAACTCCAGAATTCCCTTTTGGGCAGGTTTGGGACATTCTGTGGAATTCCCGGCTGAGTTTCATCCGCGGGATGATCCCGGGTGGGAATTCTCCCCTTGGGAATCCGAGCTGGAATTGTGGGTTCACCCCAACCTCTCCCCACCCCCAGACCAGCAGCGGGAAAAGGGAATTTGGGGAGGGATTGAATCCCTAAAAAATGAAAAATGGGGATTTCTGCAGTCGGGGGATTTTTTTTTGAATGCCTGATCCCGATTTTCCATCTTGGGAATGTCTGATTCCGATGTCCTGGTTTTTGAGAATGTCTGATCCCGATTTCCCGTTTTTGGGAATACCTGATCCTGATTTCCCATTTTTTGGGAATGCCTGATCCCTATTTCCCATTTTGGGGAACATCTGGTCCCGATTTCCCTTTTTTGGGGAATGCCCGATCCCGATTTCCCATTCTCGGGAATGCCAGATCCCGATTTTCTATTTTGAGGAATGCCCAATCCCAGTTTCCTGTTTTTGGGAATGCCTGATCCTGATTTCCCATTTTTGGTAATGCCCAATCCCAATTTCCCATTTTTGGTAATGCCCGATCCCAATTTCCCATTTTTGGGAATGCCCGATCCCGATTTCCCCTTTTTGGGAGTGCCTGATCCCAATTTCCCATTTTGGGGAATTTCTGATCCCGATTTCCCGTTTTTGGGAATGCCCGATCCCAATTTCCCATTTTTGGGAATGCCTGATCCTGATTTCCCGTCTTTGGGAATACCTGATCCCAATTTCCCTTTTTGGGGAATTCCTGACCCCGATTTCCCATTTTCGGGAATGCTGATCTCGATTTCCCATTTTGGGGAATTCCTGATCCCGATTTCCCATTTTCTGTAATTCCTGACCCCGATTTCCCATTTTCTGTAATTCCTGACCCCGATTTCCCGGCGTTTTCCAGGCAGTGGCCGCCAAGGTGGGCATGGACAGCGTCACCGCCAATTACTTCGCCCTCTTCGAGGTCATCAATCACTCCTTCGGTGAGCCCCGAATTCCGCGAGATTTTGGGGAAAAAAGGGCAGGAAAAGGGATTGGGGATCCTCGGGGGTGGGATTGGGGAATTCCGGGGAAAAAACCCTGAGAGCCAGGCCCATCCCAGCCCCAGATCCTGTCCCCAAGGGCCACTGCCAGGAGGTTTTGGGACAATTCTGGGATGGTTACTCCATTTTTGGGACAATTCCCAGGGTTGGGACAGTTCTGGGATGGCTGCTCTGTTTTTGGGACAATTCCCAGGATGACAATTCCATTTTTGGGACAATTCTGGGATGCTGACTTCATTTTTGGGACAATTCCTGGTTTTGGGACAATTCCCTGGATGGCAGCTCCATTTTTTGGGGGACAATTTCCAGGATGATGACTCCAGGAAAAACTGGAGTTTGGGAAAACTGCAGGATGATGACTCTGTTTTTGGGACAATTCCCGGGATGGTGACTCCATTTTTTGGAAAATTCTGGAATGACAGATCTATTTTTAGGAAAGCTCTGGGATGGCAACTCCGTTTTTTTGGGACAATTCCCAGGATGGGGACTCTGGTTTTGGGAAAACTCTGGGATGACAACTCTAGTTTTGGGACAATCCTGGGATGACGGCTCCGTTTTTGGGAAAACTTTACGATGGCAACTCCCTTTTTTTGGGACAGTCCTGGGATGGTGACTCCATTTTTGGGACAATTCCCAGAACTGGGACGATCCTGGGATGGTGACTCCATTTCTGGGACAATTCGTGGTTTTGGGACAATTCCCTGGATGACGACTCCATTTCCTTTGTGATAATTCTGGAACGGCAACTCCGATTTTGGGACAATTCCGGAATGGTGACTCCATTTTTGGGACAATTCCCGGGGTTGGGACAATCCCTGGGATAGGGACTCCATTTTTTGGGAAAACTCTGGGATGGCAACTCCCTTTCTTTGGGACAATTCCTGGGATAGTGACTCTGTTTCTGGGACAATTCCCAGGTTTGGGACAGTTCCGGAATGGCTGCTCTGTTTTTTGGGACAATTCTGGGATGGTGACTCTAATTTTGGGACAATTCCTGGGATGGGGACTCTGGTTTTGAAACAATTCCCAGGATGGTGGCTCCATTTTTTTGGGACAATTCCAGGATGACAACTCCAGTTCTGGGACAGTTCCGGGATGGCTGCTCTGTTTTTTGGGACAATTCCTGGTTTTGGGACAATTCCCAGGATGATGACTCCAATTTTGGGACAATTCCTGGGATAGGGACTCTGGTTTTGGGGCAATTTCTGGGATGGTGGCTCCGCTTTTTTGGGACAATTCCAGGATGACAACTCCACTTTGGGACAATTCCCAGGGTGGTGGCTCCCTTTTTTGGGACAATTCCTGGGATGATGATTCCGTTTTTGGGACAATTCTGGGATGGCGACTCCATTTCTGGGACAATTCCTGGTTTGGGGACAATTCCCAGGATGGGGACTCCACTTTTGGGGACAATTCTGGAATGGCAGCTCCAGTTTTGGGACAATTTCTGCGATGGTGGCTCTGTTTTTTTGGGACAATTCCGGGATGACGATTCTGGTTTTGGGACAATTCTGGGATGCTGACTCCATTTTTGGGACAATTCCTGGTTTTGGGACGATTCCTGGGATGGGGACTCCATTTTTTTTTTTGACAATTCCAGGATGACAACTCCATTTTTGGGACAATTCTGGGATGGCGACTCCATTTTTGGGACAATTCCTGGTTTTGGGACAATTCCCAAGATGTCCACTCCTTTTTTGGGATGATTCCTGGACTCGTGACTCCACCCCAACCTGAGCACCCCTTCCAAAACCTTTTCCATGGAAAAATCTTCCCAAAAATCCTACCTGGGCCCCTCCCCTGGCACAATTTTGAGGAAATTTCCTCTCATTCCATTAATCCCTGGGAAAAAATCCCAATCCCACCTTCTCCCAAAACCTTTTCCACGGAAAAATCTTCCCAATCATTAAGGGTTTTGGGATCACTTTGGAGGGGGTTGGGATCATTTTGGGGTCATTTTGGAAATATTTTGGGATCATTTGGTGGATTTGGGGATGACATCGGAGAGGTTTGGGATTTTTTGGGCTGTTTTGGGATGATTTTGGAGGGGATTGGGATTATTTTGGGAGATTTTGTGGTCATTTTGGAGGATTTTGTGGTCATTTTGGAGGATTTTGGGGTCATTTTGGAGGATTTTGGGGTGATTTTTGAGGGGAATGGGATTTTTTTTTTGGGGAGGTTCTGGAATAATTTGATGGCTTTGGGATCATTCCAGAGGATTTTGGGATCATTCTGGACAATTTTGGGACCATTTTTGAACTTTATCCTCCTTTATTCCCACCTGGATTCATCCATCAAACCCCTCTGGGATCCACAACCCCAATTCCAGAAAAATCCCAAAATTCCTCAAAATTCCCCTTTTTTCCCCTGCCGAAACCCCTTTGACCCCAAATCCCATTGTTCTCCATCTTCTCCAACCTCATTTTCCCGGGATTTGGTGACAAACTGGGATGGGGCGGGGAGAACATCCCCTGATGACAAAATTCACAGAAAAATCACCAAAAAATCATAGAAAAAGCATCCAAAAGTCACTAAAAAATCGCTGAAAAATCACACAAAGATCACACAAAAATCACGGGAAAACCACAGAAAAATCATAGAAAAATCACAAAAAAACCCAAAAAAAATCACAGAAAAACCACCAAAAAATCACAGAAAAATTACCAAAAAATCACTGAAAAATACTGAAAAATCACCAAAGAATCCCAAAAAATCCCCCAAAAAAATCCCCCAAAAATCCTGAAAAATCACCAAAAAATCACCTCAAAAATCCCAGAAAAATAAAAAAACACCCAAAAATGCCGAAAAATCACAAAAAGTCACAAAAAAAATCACAGAAAAACCACTGAAAAACCACAAAAAAATCACAGAAAAATAAAAAAAAAAATCACCCAAAAATACTGAAAAATCCCCCAATAATCCCCCAAAAAATCCCCAAAAAATCCTGAAAAATCACAAAGAAATCCAAAAAAAAAAAAAATCACGGAAAAATCACCAAAAAATCACAGAGAAATCACCAAAAAACAGCAAAAAAATCACAGAAAAATCACCAAAAAAATCCCAAAAAATAAAAAAAAAAATCAGATTTCAACACCAGTTTTTGGCATTCCTTTAATTCCCGCCATTCCCGGTTTTCCCCTGACTTTTCGGTGCTTTCCCAGTGCGGAAGTTGGCTCCCAACGAGTTCCCGCACAAGCTGTACGTGCAGAACTACACCTCGGCCGTGCCGGGGACGTGTCTGACGCTGCGGAAATGGCTCTTCACCACCGACGAGGAGGCGCTGCTCAACGACAACGACCTGGCCGTGGCTTACTTCTTCCACCAGGTGAGCCCAGGTCCCGCCAGGAATTCCATTGGAAAAATTCCATCGGACCAATTCCAGCCCGGAATTCCATTGGAGGAATTCCCTTGGAGTAATTCCATTGGAGCAATTCCCCACCTGGAATTCCATTGGAGGAATTCCCAGTTGGAATTCTGTTGGAGTAATTCCCAGTTGGAATTCCATTGGAGGAATTCCATCGGAGGAATCCCGAGTTGGAATTCCATTGGAGGAAATCCCAGTTGGAATTCTATTGGAGGAATTCCCAGTTGGAATTCTATTGGAGGAATTCCATTGGAGCAATTCCATTGGAGGAATCCTTACCCAGAATTCCATTGGAGGAATTCCCAGTTGGAATTCCATTGGAGGAATTTCCTTGAAGGAATTCCATTGGAGCATTCCCCACCTGGAGTTCCATTGGAGGAATTCCCAGTTGGAATTCTGTTGGAGTAATTCCCAGTTGTAATTCCATTGGAGGAATTCCATCAGAGGAATCCCGAGTTGGAATTCCATTGGAGGAATCCCCACCTGGAATTCCATTGGAGGAATTCCCTTCGAGTAATTCCATTGGAGCAATTCCCCACCTGGAGTTCCATTGGAGGAATTTCCTTGGAGGAATTGCATTGGGGCAATCCCCACCTGGAATTCCATTGGAGGAATTCCCAGTTGGAATTCTGTTGGAGGAATTCCATTGGAGGAATCCCAAGTTGGAATTCTATTGGAGGAATTCCATCGGAGGAATTCCATTGGAGCAATTCCATTGGAGGAATCCCCACCTGGAATTCCATTGGAGGAATTCCCTTGGAGTAATTCCATTGGAGCAATTCCCCACCTGGAGTTCCATTGGAGGAATTCCCTTGGAGGAATTCCATTGGAGGCCCTGGCTGTGGCCTACTTCTTCCACTAGGTGAGCCCAGTTCCCGCCCGGAATTCCCTCGGAATATCCGGAGGGGTCGGGGAAAGTTGTGGTGAGGGGGTTGGGTCCGAGGGTTGGTCGGAAAATTGGGAATTTCGCCCGTTTTTGGTGGGGTTGCGCTCCCGAAAGTGCTCCACCGGGTGAGGAATTCCCAGCTGGAATTCCATTGGAGTAATCCACACCTGGAATTCCATTGGAGGAATTCCATTGGAGGAATTCCCACCTGGAATTCCATTGGAGGAATTCGATTGGAGGAATTCCCAGTTGGAATTCCGTTGGAGGAATTCCATTGGAGGAATTCCCAGTTGGAATTCTGTTGGAGGAATTCAATTGGAGGAATTTCCCACCTGGAATTCCATTGGAGGAATCCCCACCTGGAATTCCGCTGGAATGTCTGTTCGTGTTGGGGACGGGAGGGGTTTGTCGGGAGGTGGTGAAGTCCCAATGGTTGATCCCAAAATTGGGAATTCTGCCTGTTTTTTATGGAGCACCCCGAACTCCCGGAAGTGCTCCACAGGTGAGGAATTCCCGGCTGGAATTCCCGACTGGAATTCCTGGCAGGAATTCCGAGGGAATGTCCGTAAGGGTCGGGGGAGGGTCGTTGGGAGGGGGTGGAGTGCGAGCGTTGGTCCTAAAATTGGGAATTTCGGTGTTTTTGTGGGATTGAGGCACCCCAAGCTCTTGAGGCACCTCTGGGGTGAACCTTTTCCCCTTTTTTCTCCCTTTTTCCTCTTTTTTCCCTTTTTTTCCCCTTTTTCCCCTTTTTTCCTTTTTTCTTTTTTTTCTTTTTTCCTTCTTTCCCCTTTTCCCCTTTTTTCCTTTTTTCTTTTTTTCCCCTTTTTTCTTTTTTCTTTTTTCCTTTTTTTCTTTTTTTCCTTTTTTTCCTTCTTTCTCTTTTTCTCCTTTTTTCCCCTTTTCCCCCTGTTTTCTTCCCCATTTTTTCCCGGGTTTCTTTCCAGTTTTTCCCTCTTTTTTCCCCCCTTTTTTCCCTTTTTTCTTCCCCATTTTTTCCCACATTTCTTTCCATTTTTTCCCTCTTTTTTTGACCCTTTATCTCCCCCTTTCCCTCATTTTTTTCCCCCTTTTCCCCATTTTTTCCCCACCTCCCTGTAGACATTCCAAGACCTCCCCAAAACCCTCACAGCTGGAATTAGGACAGGAAATTCCCCCCTTTGGAGCCTTTTTGGGGCCGGAATTCGGGATCAGAATACCCAAGGATGAAACAGGAGGTGTCCCCTCCTCCTCCAACCCCAAATCCCCGGATTTTTCCCGCATTTTTCCCAGATTTTTCCCGTTTTTTCCCCATTTTCCAGGCCGTTGATGACGTCAAGAAAGGCTACATCAAAGCCGAGGAGAAATCCTACCAACTGCAGAAGCTCTGCGAGCAGAGGAAGATGGTCATGGTGAGCGATCCCGGATTTTTTTTCGGGAATGTGGGGCCGGGAAGAGCCTCTGGAATGCTTTTATCCACGGAATTCCTGGAATTTCCATCCCTGGGATGGTGGGAGGTGTCCCTGCCCTTGGATTTTTAAGGATTTTTAAGGATTTTTAGGGTTTTTTTCCATATCAAAAAATTCCAGGATTCCTGGAATTTTAAGGATTTTTAAGGATTTAGGGTTTTTACCATCCCAAAGCTTTCCAGGATTCCATGGATTCAGCATGGATTTTAGGGATAAATCCCAGACCCTAAAATTCCAGGTTATTCCATGGATTTTCCATTCCTGGATCAACCTGGGATGGTAGGAGGTGTCCCTGAACATGGATTTTTAAGGCTCTTTAGGGTTTTTTCCATCCCAGGATTCCATGGATTCGGAGTGGATTTTAGGGATAAATTTCAGACCCTGAAATTCCAGGTTATTCCATGGATTTTCCATCCCTTGGATGGTGGGAGGTGTCCCTGCCTTTGGATCTTTAAGGATTTTTAAGGATTTTAAAGGATTTTTAGTGTTTTTTCCATCCCAAATCATTCCAGGATTCCCTGGGCTGCTTTAATGGGATTTTAGGGATAAACTCTGGACCCTGGCCCAGGTTATTCCATGGATTTTCCATCCCTGGATCAACCTGGGACGGTGGGAGGTATCCCTGTCCTTGGATTTTTAAGGATCTTCAAGGATTTGTAAGGATCTTTAGGGTTTTTTCCATCCCAAAGCTTTCCAGGATTCCATGGATTCAGACTGGATTTTAGGGAAAAATTCCAGACCCTAAAATTCCAGGTTATTCCATGGATTTTCCATCCCTGGATCAGCCTGGCATGGTGGGAATGTCCCTGCCCTTGGGATTGGGGTGGGATTGGATGGGATTTAAGGTCCTTTCCATCTCAAAGCATTCCAGGATTCCATGGATTCAGAGTGGATTTTAGGGATCGATTCCGGACCCTGGCCCAGGTGATTCCATGGGTTCCCCATCCCTGGGAGTGTCCTGGAGCCCCCTGGGATAGTGGGAATTGTCCCTGCCCGTGGGATCAGGATGGGATTTGATGTCCCTCCCATCCCTAAGCATTCCAGGATTCCCTGGGCTAGGTTAGGGTGGATATTTGGGATAAACCTCCCACTGTCCCAGGTTGCTCCAGGACTCACAACCTTTCCCTTTCCCCTTTCCCCTTTTCCCTTTTTCCTTTCCCCCTTTCCCTTTCCCTTTCCCTTTCATTTTCCCTTTCCTTTTCTCTTTTCCATTTTCCTTTTTCCCTTTTCCCTTTCTCTTTTCCCTTTTCCATTTTCTCTTTCCTTTTCCCTTTGCCTTTGCCTTCCTTCTCTCCCTCCCTTTTTGGGGTTTCTTTGGATGGGGCCCAACGTTCCTGGGCTGGGGCAAATCCATGGAATATCCCTCTGGGATCCCTGATTGTGTCCATATCCCATTGAATCCCATGGAATGTTCCTCTGGGATCCCTGACCACATCCCATTGAAATCCATGGAATGTCCCCATGGAATCCCTGCCGTGTCCGTATCCCACTGAATTCCTTGGAATGTCCCCATGGAATCCCTGCCGTGTCCATATCCCACTGAATTCCTTGGAATGTCCCCATGGAATCCCTACCCATGTCTATATCCCTTTGAAATCCATGGAATGTCCCTGTGGGATCCCTGCCCGTGTCCATATCCCATTGAAATCCATGGAATGTCCCCATGGAATCCCTGCCCGTGTCTATATCCCTTTGAAATCCATGGAATGCCCCCATGGAATCTCTTCCCATGTCCACATCCCTTTGAAATCCATGGAATGTCCCTGTGGGATCCCTGCCCGTGTCCATATCCCATTGAAATCCCATGGAATGTTCCCATGGAATCGCTGCTTGTGGCCGTGTCCCGGTGAAATCCACGGAGGAGCCCTGGAGAACAGCCCCAGTCAGCACTTCCACGGGAACATTCCATGGATTTCCGTGAGACTGCCACAGACAGGGATTCCCGGAAAAATCCATGGATCGCCCCTATGGAAGTGCTGACTGTGGCCATATCCCATTGAAACCCATGGAATGGCCCCGTGGAATCCCTGCCTGAAATCCCTGGAAAGCCCCCATGGAATCCATTCCTGTATCCATATCCCACTGAAATCTATGGAATATCCCCATGGAATCCGTTCCCATATCCACATCCCCCTGAATTCCCTGGAATGTCCCCACGGAATCTCTTCCCGTGTTCATATCCCATTGAAACCCATGGAATGGCCCCGTGGAATCCCTGCCTGAAATCCCTGGAAAGCCCCCATGGAATCTCTTCCATGGCGATATCCCATTGAAATCCCTGGAAAGCCCCCATGGAATGCATTCCTGTATCCATATCCCATTGAAATCCATGAAATGTCCCCGTGGAATCTCTTCCCATGTCCATATCCCATTGAAATCCATGGAATCCATTCCCATATCCATATCCCACTGAATTCCCTGGAATATCCCCATGGAATCTCTTCCCATGGCGATATCCCATTGAAATCCCTGGAAAGCCCCCATGGAATCTCTTCCCGTGTCCAAATCCCATTGAAATCTATGGTATGTCCCCATGGAATCTCTTCCCATGTCCGTATCCCACTGAATCCCATGGATTGTCCCCATGGGATCCGTTCCCACATCCACATCCCGGTGAATTCCCGGAATTCCCTGGAATATTCCCCGCAGTACCTGACGATGCTGCGGACGTGCGAGGGCTACAACGAGATCATCTTCCCGCACTGCTCGTGCGACTCGCGGCGGAAAGGCCACGTCATCTCCGCCATCAGCATCCGGCACTTCAAACTGCACGCCTGCACCGAGGAGGGGCAGCTCGAGGTAATCTGGGAATTTGGGAATTCGGGAATTCGGGATCGGCCCCGAGCCCGCGGCTTTGGGGTTTGTGCTGTTGTTGTGTCCCCAAATCCCTGGGGTTTAGCTTGAGGTAATCCAGGAATTTGGGATAGGCCCCGAGCCCACGACTTGCAATTGTGTTGTCACTGTGATCCCAAATCCCTGGGGTGTAGCTCGAGGGAATCCCAGGAATTCGGGATCGGCCCTGAGCCTGCGGCTTGGGGTTTGTGCCATCCCTGTGCTCCCAGATCCCTGGGGTTTAGCTCGAGGTAATCCCGAGAATTCCGGCATTGGCCCCGGCCCCAAGGGTTAGGATTGGTGCCCTCCCTGTGTTCCCAAATCCCTGGGGTTTAGCTCGAGGTAATCTGGGAATGTCAGGAATTCAGGATCGGCCCCGAGCCCCGTGGCTTTGGGATTGTGCTGCCCCTGTGTCCCCAAACCCCTGGGATTTCCCAATTCCCTGGGGTTTGCCCTGGGATTGTCCCTGACCCCAAACCTTGGTTTTGCACCTGGACTGTGTTCCCAAATCCCTGGGATCATTCCTGACCCCACAGCTTTTGCTTTGTGATGTCTCTGTGTCCCCAAACCCATGGGATCGTCCCAATTCTCTGGGATTGTCCCAAATCCCTGAGAATCATCCCTGAGATCTCTGGGATCGTTCCTGACCCCAAACCTTGATTTGTACTCCTGCTGTGTTCCCAAATCCCTGGGAATGTGTCCCCAAATCCCTGGGATTGTCCCTGACCCCACACTTTTGCATTTGTACCTGGACTGTATCCCCAAACCCCTGGGATCATCCTCAAGATCCCTGGGATCATTCCTGACCCCAAACCTTTGGATTTGTGCCATCCCTGTGTCCCCAAATCCCTGAGAATCATCCCCGATGTCCCTGAGGATCGCCCCTGACCCCACACCTTGCATTTACCCCTTTCCCATATCCCAAAACCCTACAGACCCCTCAAACCTCCCCCGGAATTCCAGAAGCTCTCCATGACCACGCAGGAATCCCCCTTGAACTAACCCCACCCAAATCCCCTTTTTCCTGAGCTTTTCTGATCCCTCAAACCTCCCCCGGCCCCGTTCCCGATCCCAAATTCCCGAATTTCTGAATTCCCAAATTCCTGAATTCCCGCAGAACCAGGTGATCGCCTTCCAGTGGGAGGAGATGCAGCGCTGGGACACGGATGAGGAGGGAATGGCCTTCTGCTTCGAGTACGCCCGGGGGGAGAAGAAACCCCGCTGGGTCAAGATCTTCACCCCATATGTGAGTGAAATCCCGAAAATCCCAAATCCTGAATTCCAGAAATCCCAAATCCCCAATCCCAAATCCCGAATAATCCCAAAAATCCCCAATCCCAAATCCCACCCCATTGGCCTTCTGCTTTGAGTACACCCGGGGGGAGAAAAAGCTCCGCTGGGTCAAGATCTTCACCCCATATGTGAGTGAAATCCCCGATCCCAAATCCCAAAAATCCTGAATCCCGAATAAACCCCAAAAGCAAAATCCCCAATCCCAAATCATCCCAAATCCCGCCCCATTGGCCTTCTGCTTTGAGTACGCCCGGGGGGAGAAAAACTGTGCTGGGTCAAGATCTTCACCCCATATGTGAGTGAAATCCCCAATCCTAAAATATCTCAAATCCCAAATCCCAAATAATCCCAAAAATCCCCAATCCCAAATCCTGCCCCACTGGCCTCTTGCTTTGAATACACCCAGGGGGAGAAGAAACCCCATCTGGGTGAAATCCCAATCCCAAATAATCCCAAATCCCAAATAATTCCAAATCCCAAATCCTGCCCCGATTCCCCTGGGGAAAGTAAAGAGGAACACCCACACCCCATGGGGTTTTTAAGGGAGGGGGTGGAGGGGTGGGAGGAGCCTGAGGAATGGGGAGGGGTGGGAGGTGGGGCTGATCCCATAGAGGTTTGATCCCACAGAGGTTGATCCTATAGAGGTTTGATCCCAGAGAGGTTTGATCCCATAGAGACTGATCCCATAGAGACTGATCCCATAGAGATTGATCCCACAGAGGTTTGATCCCATAGAGATTGATCCCACAGAGGTTTGATCCCATAGAGACTGATCCCATAGGGGTTTGATCCCACGGAATTTGATCCCATAGAGTTTGATCCCATGGGGTTGATCCTGGAGAAGCTGATCCTGCCCTGGAGGGTCTGGCTCCTCCCTGGATCTCCCAGGTCCCGTTTGGATCTCCCAGGTCCTCCCTGGATCTCGCAATTCCCACATGGAGCTCTGACTCCTCCCTGGAGCTGCCAGGTCCAGGAGCTCCAAGCAGGAACCAGGAGCTCCTGATTCCCTCCTGGAGCTCCTGATTCCTTCCTGGAGCTTCTGATTCCCTCCTGGAGCTCCCGATTCCCTCCCGGAGCTCCTGATTCCCTCCTGGAGCTCCCGATTCCCATCTGGAGCTCCTGATTCCCTCCTGGAGCTCCTGATTCCTTCCTGGAGCTCCCGATTCCCATCTGGAGCTCCCGATTCCCATCCGGAGCTCCTGATTCCCTCCTGGAGCTCCTGATTCCCTCCTGGAGCTCCAAACAGGAACCAGGAGCTCCTGAATCCTCCCTGGAGCTCCCCTGGATCTCCTGGACTTTCCTTGGAGTTGCTGGATCCAGGTGTTCCCCATTCCTCCCTAGAGCTCTTCTGGAGCTCCTGACTCCTCCCAGGAGCTGCTGGATCTTCTCTGGAGCTGCTGGATCCAGAACTTCCGAAATGAAACCAGGAGCTCCTGGATCCGGCAGCTCCAGATGGGAATTGAGAGCTCCAGATGGGAATCGAGAGCTCCAGCGTGGATCCAGGAACTTCTGGTTCCCGTTTGGAGCTCCTGGCTCCTCCCTGGAGCTTCTGACTCCTCCCTGGAACTCCCAATTCCCATTTGGAGCTCCCAATTCCCATCTGGAGCTCCTGGCTCCTCCCTGGAGCTCCTGGATCCCCTCTGGATCTCCTGGATCTTCCCTGGAGCTCCTGATTTCTCTCTGGAATTCTTCTGGAGCTCCTGATTCCCTCCTGGAACTCCAGACAGAAACCAGGAACTCCTGGGTCCTCTCTGGAGCTCCTGGTTCTTCTCTGGAGCTCCTGAGGATCTCCTGGATCCTCCTTGGATCTCCCGGATCCTCCCTGGAGCTCCCAATTCCTCCCTGGAGCTCCTTGGGATCTCCTGGATCCTCTCAGGAGCTCCTGGATCCTCTCTGGAGCTCCTCAGGATCTCCTGGTTCCCCTTGGGATCTCCTGGATCCCCTCTGGATCTCCTGGATCCTCCGGGGCTCTCCCAAATTTCCCTGACCTGCTGCTGTTCCTTTCCCGCAGTTCAATTACATGCACGAGTGCTTCGAGCGCGTCTTCTGCGAGCTCAAGTGGAGGAAGGAGGTGAGAATTCCTGAATTTCCCAAATTTTCCCGAATTTTCCCAAATTTTCCCGAATTTTCCCTTTCCCAGGAGGCCTCGGGTGGGAAATGGAGCTCCCGGTCCTTAAATGAGGAATTCCCGCTGGGAATAATAACGGGATAATGAATAACGGGATGATTAATAATGGGATAATGAATAATGGGGTAATTAATAATGGGATAATGAATAATGGGATAATGAATAACGGGATAATTAATAATGGGATAATGAATAACGGGATAATGAATAATGGGATAATTAATAATGGGATAATAATGGAATAATAACGGGATAATTAATAACGAGATAATAATGGGATAATTAATAACAGGATAATAACGGGATAATAACAGGATAATTACTAATGGGATCATAAATAACGGGATAATTAATAACGGGATAATAACGGGATAATTGATAAGAGAGTAATAATGGGATAATAATGGGATAATAATGGGATAATAATGGGATAATTAATAACAGGATAATTAATAATGGGATAATAAATAACGGGATAATTAATAATGGGATAATAATGGGATAATTAATAATGGGATAATAATGGGATATTAATGGGATAATAATAGGATAATAATGGGATAATTAATAACGGGATAATTAATAATGGGGTAATAACAGGACAATTAATAATCGGATAATAATGGGATAATAAATAACAGGATAGTTAATAATGGGATTATTAATAACGGGATAATTAATAACAGGGTAATAACAATAGGATAATCCCGGGATGGGGAAGGGCAGGACGGGAGCTCGGGAGGGGGAAAGGAGCTGGAGGTGTTGGGAAAAGGGTCCTGGAGGTGGGAATGGACTGGGAAAAACTGGGATAAATCTGGGAAAAATCCGGGATAAATCTGGGAAAAATCCAGGATAAATCTGGGAAAAATCTGGGATAAATATGGGAAAAAATGTGGGAAAAATCTGGGAAAAATCCAGAATAAATCTGGGATAAATGTGGGAAAAATCCGGGATAAATCTGGGAAAAATCCGGGATAAATCCAGGATAAATCTGGGAAAAATCCAGGATAAATCTGGGATAAATCTGAGATAAATCCGGGAAAAATCCGGGATAAATCTGGGAAAAATCCGGGATAAATCTGGGATAAATCTGGGAAAAATCTGGGAAAAGGCTCCTGGAGATGGGAGTGAGTGGGATAAATGGGGGATAAATCTGGGAAAAGCCTCTTGGAGGTGTGACTGATCTGGGATAAATGTGGGAAAAATCTGAGATAAATGTGGGATAAATCTGGGAAAAATCCAGGAAAAATCTGGGAAAAATCCAGGAAAAATCTGGGATAAATCCAGGATAAATCCAGGATAAATCTGGGAAAAATCTGGGATAAATCTGGGAAAAATCCAGGAAAAATCCAGGATAAATCTGGGAAAAATCCAGGATTAAATGTGGGGAAAAGGTTTGGGCAGGAGGGAATAATTGGGATAGTCTGGGGAAAACCTCCTGGAGCTGGAGCTGGGAAAAATGTGGGAAAAGTCTCTTGGAGGTGGAAATAATTGGGATAAAACTGAGAAAAATCCAGGAAAAATCTGGGATAAATCCAGGAAAAATCTGGGAAAAATCTGGCATAAATCTAGGATAAAAAGGCAGGAATAATTGGGATAAATCCAGGAAAAATAACGGGATAAATCCGGGATAAATCTGGGATAAATCTGGGATAAAATCCGGGATAAATCTAGGATAAAAAGGCTAGTGGAGGAGGGAATAATTGGGATAAATGTGGGAAAAGAGGGCCCCAAATCCCTGGCTCGGGGAAATCCCATTCCCACCCCATTCCCACTCTGGGATTTCCCCGGAATGGCCAATCCGGGACGGGGGAGGAGTTCAAATCCTGACTGCTCCTGGGGTTTTTTTTTTGGATTTTTTTTTTTTGGGGGGGGAACCCAAATCCTCCATGGATTCCTCCTCCTCCTCCTTCCCTTTTCCCATCCCAAAATCCTCTGGGAATTGGGATAATCCAGGTGGGATTTGAGGCATTCCCAACCCCTCCCCAATCCCATTTTTCCACAAATCCCCTTTTTCTTTTATTTTTTACCCTTTTTTTTTTTTTTTTTTAGGAATTCCTTCACGTTTTCCCATTTTTTTTTCCTTTCTTTTCTTTTCCAGAACATTTTCCAGCTGGTCAGGTCACAGCAAAGGGACGCGGCCACTTAACCCTGGGAGATTTTTTTTCCGTGAATCCCTCAAAAAAAACTCCCAAAAAAAAAAAAAAAAAAAAAAAAAAAATTCCGTTATTGTATTAAAGCCCCACCCCCCAAAAAAAAAAAAAAAAAAAAAACTAAAATATCATTAATTCCAAAATCCATTTGTGCCCGTCATCTTTATGGAATTCCAGAAGGAAAAAAAACCCAAAAAAAACCAACAAAAAAAACCTGGGAAAAGCCACCCCCAGTTGGGAATTTCGGGAGTTTTTTGGGGTTTGTTTTTTTTTTTGGTTTTTTTTTTTACAACTGGAATTTAAAAAGTTGTCATTTTCTGCCGGGTCAGAGGTGGGAAAAAAGCAGGAAAAAAAGTGGGAGAGAAAAAAAAAAAAAAGCTCCGGGAATGTTGAATTCCTGAGTCATCCGTGGGATGAATTCCTTCAAAACTCCAGAAGATTTTTTTTTTTTTTTTTTTTCAGGGATTTTTCCCATTTTTTTCCTCCCCATCCCGCTTTTTTTAAGGCCTAGGGAGGAAAAATCTGGGAAGGAAATCCCGAAGGGAGTGAAATTCTGAGGAAATTTCTCTCCTGGTGTGAGGATCGCGACGTCTTCGCGAGGTCTTGGATTGGCGTTCCTCCTTTTTTGGGGGCTGGAAATTTTGGGAAAAATAATCCGGAAAAGGTTTTTGTTGCTTTTGAGGTTTTTTCCACGGTTTGGGAGAGAGAAATCACCTGGAAAATCCATTTTTCCTTGATTTTTAACAGGATCTTTTCATGTTTAGGGAGGAAAAATCGCCTGGAAAAGCTGTTTTTCCCATTTTTTGAGCTGGATTTTTCCATAATTCAACACTAAAAATAAGGTGGAAAAGCCATTTTTCCTTGAATTTTAAGAGGATTTTTCCAGGATTTTGACCAGGGTGGCTGAGCACTTCCCAGAAGTAAGATCCCCTGGAAAATCCATTTTTCATTGCTTTTTAACAGGATTTTTTTCATGTTTTGGGAGGAAAAATCACCTGAAAAAGCCATTTTTCTTGGTTTTAAGTGGGATTTTTCCATAGTTCAACACTAAAAATAAGGTGGAAAAGCCATTTTCCCTCAAATTTTAACAGGATTTTTCCAGGATTTTGACCAGAATGGCTGAGCAGTTCCCAGGAGGAAAAATCCCCTGGAAAATCCATTTTTCCTTGATTTTTAATGGGATTTTTCCATGTTTTGGGAAGAAAAATTGCCTGGAAAAGCCTTTTTTTTCCCTGATTTTGAGTGGGATTTTTCCATAGTTCAGGAGAAAAAATAAGGTGGAAAAGCCATTTTTTTTTTAATTTTAACAGGGTTTTTCCAGGATTTTGACCAGAAGTAAAATCACCTGGAAAATCCTTTTTTTCCCTCATTTTGAGCAGAATTTTTCCATAGTTCTGGAGGAAAAATCCCCCAGAAAATCCATTTTTCCTTGGTTTTTAAAAGGATTTTTCCATCTTTTGGGAAGAAAAATCGCCTGGAAAAGCCTTTTTTTCCCATTTTTTGAGCAGGATTTTTCCGTAGTTGAACACTAAAAATAAGGTGGAAAAGCCATTTTTCCTTGAATTTTAACAGGATTTTTCCGGGCTTTTGACCAGAAGTAAAATCCCCTGGAAAATCCATTTTCCCTTGATTTTTAGCAGCATTTCTCCATGTTTTGGGAGGAAAAATCACCCGGAAAAACCGTTTTTTCTGATTTTGGGGTGGCATGGAGCCACTGCCTGCGGCTCCCACTGAGGTTTTTGGGGTAGATTTGGGAAAATTCGGAACCGAAACCCAAGGGGAACATCCTGAACCCATCCCCGACCCCTGGGACGAGTGGGAATTGCTCCAAAGTGGGATTTTCAAAAAAAATTCCCATTTTGGGATGGGATTTTCCCAAAAATTCCCATTTTGGGATGGGATTTTCCCAAAAATTCCCATTTTGAGATGGGATTTTCCCAAAAATTCCCATTCTGAGATGGGATTTTTCAAAAAAATTCCCATTTTGGGATGGGATTTTTCAAAAAAATTCCCATTTTGGGATGGGATTTTTCCCAAAAATTCCCATTCTGAGATGGGATTTTTCCCAAAAATTCCCATTTTGGGATGGGATTTTTCCCAAAATTTCCCATTTTGGGATGGGATTTTTCCCAAAAATTCCCATTTTGGGATGGGATTTTCCCAAAAATTCCCATTTTGGGATGGGATTTTTCCCAAAATTTCCCATTTTGGGATGGGATTTTTCCCAAAAATTCCCATTTTGGGATGGGATTTTTCCCAAAAATTCCCATTCTGAGATGGGATTTTTCCCAAAAATTCCCATTTTGGGATGGGATTTTCCCAAAAATTCCCATTTTGGGATGGGATTTTTCCCAAAATTTCCCATTTTGGGATGGGATTTTTCCCAAAAATTCCCATTTTGGGATGGTTTTTCCTCACTCTTTCCCCTGGGGCCACAATGGGGGAGACTTTTGGGGGGAAAATCCCAAATCCTCAGCTCTGGGAGCTGGGAATTAAATCCATTAATTGGATCCCTGGAATTAATTAGATTTCCATCCCCAAAAAAAACCTGGGAATGGGAAGAAAACTGGGAGAGAAAATTCCCTAAAAATCCCCCCTAAAATCCCCTCCCAGCGCCCCCAATTTGGGTCAAATCCCGGGGAAAAAATCCCAATTTCCATCCCGATTTCAACCACCCCCAAATCCCAAGATTGGAGAGAACCGAATCGGATTTTTTATCCAAAAAAAAAAGGATTTTTTTATCCCAAAAAAGCGAAAAATCGGTCCAAAAAAAGCCCCTCCGCCCCCATTTTTTCCCATTTTCCCACTTCCCGCTGCTCCCGGCGCTCCCATTCCTCGGGAAAAGTGGAAAATTCCCCCTTTTAGTGTAATTAATTGTAACATATTCTTTTAAATAAATGGATTTATTGAGGAAAATTCCGCAGGGCCGTGGCTCCTTCCCGGGATTTGGGAGGGGAAAAAAATCCCGGAATTCCCTCCCCGCCCACCTTCAAAAATCGGGAGAAAAATCCAAATATTTGGGAATGTCGTGGTTTTTAAGGTGTTTTTTTATTATTATTATTATTATCATTATTATTATTTCGACAGAAAAAACCCAAAAAAAAAAAGAGAAAAAAAAGAAGAGAAAAAAGAGAAAAAAAAAAAATTAATTCGGAAAAGGAATCGCGATAATAAATTAGGAAATAAATAAAGCCACGAGCCCGGGGGGCTTCGGCCCCTCCCCCACCCCCCCCGAACCCCTCCCCCACCCCCCCAAAATCAACGCGGAGCCCCCCGAAATTGGGGGGGGCACAGAGGGGCGCCCCTCCCCCCTCTATGTACAGTGGGGGCGGTGGGGGGAGGGGGGGCTGGGCCGGTTTGGGGGGGCTGGGGTTGGGAATTTTGGGGCCCCGCCCGCTTTGGGGGGCCTGGGGGCACCGGTTTGGGGTGTGGGGGGGTCCGGGGGGGGACGGACCCATTCTGGGGGGGCCCCGAGCCATTTTGGGGGTGCTGGGGGCACCGGTTTGGGGTTTGGGGGGCCCCGAAGCAGTTTGGGGGTGCTGGGGGGGAATTCCCAGTTTGGGGGGCACTGGTTTGGGGAGGGGGAGGGGCTGGGGGGGCCCTGACCCGATTTGGGGGGGCCCAGTCCCTTTTGGGGGCGCTGGGGGCACTGGTTTGGGGGACACCGACCCCAGTTTGGGGTGGACTCGGGGGACAGACCCAGTTTGGGGGGCCCGAACCAGTTTGGGGGCGCTGGGGGCACCAGTTTGGGGGGGCACTGGCCCAGTTTGGGGGCACTGGGGGCACTGGTTTTGGGGAGAACCAACCCAGTTTAGGGGTCACTGGGAGCACTGGTTTGGGGTCTCCAGGCTGGAGTTTGGCTGGTGGGGGCCGGCGCCCCCCGGGTTTGGGATTTGGGATGATTCGGGATTTGGGATTTGGGATGATTCAGGATTTGGGATTCAGGGCCGCATGTCCCTGTCCCCGCTCCGGTGTCCCCCAGTGTCCCCGGGAGTATTTGGGATGGTTTGGGATTCAGGGCCGCATGTCCCTGTCCCCCGGATCTGGTGTCCCCTGGATTTGGCTGGTTTGGAATTCCCGGGAATTCCTGGGATCGGCCGCTCCATGTCCGTTCCTGGAGTGGGGACATTCCGGAATGGGGACATCCTGGAGTGGGGACATCCTGGAATGGGGACATCCTGGAGTGGGGACATCCCAAAGGAATGGGGACACCCCAGAGTGGGGACACCCTGGAATGGGGACATCCTGGAGTGGGGACATCTTGGAGGAGTGGGGACACCCTGGAGGAGTGGGGACATCCCGGGATCAGGACATTCCGGTGCTGAAGTGTCCCATTACTGTCAGATCATCCCGGGGTTAGAGCATCTCCGTGATGGAATATCCCGATCTCGGAACATCCTGGCGTGGGATCATCCCGGAGTGGGGTCGTCCTGGTGTGGGGACATCCTGGTGTGGGGACATCCTGGTGTGAGGTCATCCCTGTGCAGGGTCATCCCGGTGCGGGGTCATTCCAAAGTGGGGTCATCCCAGTGCGGGGTCATCCCAGTGTTGGCGCATCCCAGAGTTGGAATATTCCAGTGTGGGAACATCCCAATAAGGAATCGTTCTGATCTTGGAGTATCCCAGTATTGGAGCATCCCAGTGCTGGACAATCCCGGTGTTGGAACATCCCAATGTTGGACATCCCAGTGTGGGGTCATCCTGGTGCTGGACATCCCAGTGTGGGGTCATCCTGGTGCTGGACATCCCAGTGCTGGAGAATCCCGCTATTGGGACATCCCAGTGTGGGATCATCCCAATATCAGAGCATCCCAGTGTTGGAGAACCCCAATGTCGGACCATCCCAATGTCGGAGCGTCCCCGTGGTGGAATATCCTAGTACTGGCGGATCCTGGTGTCAGAGCATCCCAGTCCAGGAGCATTCCCGTATCCCAAAATCCCAGTGTGGGATCATCCCAGTGCTGGAGAATCCCAGAGTGAGATCATCCCAGAGTGGGATCATCCCGGTGTTGGAACATCCCGGTGCTGGAGAATCCCAGGATAGGATCATCCCAATGTAGGAGAATCCCGGAGTGGAATCATCCCAGTATGAGACCTTTCCAGTGTTGGAGCTTTCCAGTGTTGGGACATCCCAGAGTGGGATCATCCTGGTGCTGGAACATCCTGGTGTGGGATCATCTTGGTTTGGGACCATCCCGGATTGAGATCATCCCAGAGTGGGATCATCCCCGTGCTGGAACATCCCGGTGGTGGAACATCACAATGTGGGACCATCCCAGTGTGGGACCATCCTGGAGTGGGATCATCCCAGTGGTGGAACATCCCGCTGTGGGATCATCCCAATGTGGGACCATCCCGGTTTGGGACCATCCTGGAGTGGGATCATCGCAGTGGTGGAACATCCCAGTGTGGGACCATCCCAGTGGTGGAACATCCCGGTGTGGGACCATCCTGGTGTGGGACCATCCCAGTTTGGGACCATCCCGGTGTGGGATCATCCCAGTGCTGGAACATCCCGGTGGTGGAACATTCCAGTGTGAGATCATCCCCGTGGTGGAACATCCCAGTGCTAGAACATCCCAGAGTGGGACCATCCCGGTGTGGGATCATCCCAGTGTGGGATTATCCCAGTGTGGGATCATCCCAGTATCGGAGCACCCCCCCGGTGGAACGTTCTGGTATCACAGCTTCCTGGTGTGGGAGCATCCTGATCCTGAAGAATCCCAGCGTTGGATCGTCCCAGTCCCGGAGCGTCCCCAGGGTGGAGCATCGCAGTGTTGGACCATCCCAGTTCCACACCATTCATCCCAGTCCCAGAGAATCCCAGTACTGTCCTGGAGCATCCCAGTGCTGGAGCATCCCAGTACAGGAGAATCCCAGTGCTGGAGGATCCCAGTGCTGGAGGATCCCAGTGCTGGAGAATCCCAGTACAGGAGAATCCCAGTGCCAGCCCATCACAGTCCCAGAGAGTCCCAGTCCCGGAGCATCCCAGTGTTGGACCATCCCAGTTCCACACCATTCATCCCAGTCCCAGATAATCCCAGTACTGGATCGTCCCAGTACTGGAGAATGCCGGAACTGGAGCATCCCAGTACAGGAGAATCCCATTCTTGGACCTTCCCAGTGCTGGAACATCCCAGTACCAGTTAATCCCAGTATTGGATCTTCCCAGTGCTGGAACATCCCAGTACCAGTTAATCCCAGTATTGGATCTTCCCAGTACTGGCCCAGCCCAGTATCAGTTTATCCCAGTAATGGAGCATCCCAGTAGTGGTCCATCCCAGTCCCAGTTTATCCCAGTCCCAGTTTATCCCAGTCCCAGTTTGTCCAAGTTTATCCCAATCCCAGTTGATCCCAGTCCCAGTTTATCCCAGTACCAGCCCATCCGCCCATCCCAGCTGCGGCCCATCCCAGTCCCAACCCACCCCAATCCCAGTTTATCCCAGTCCTGGTCCATCCAAATCCCAGCGTATCCCAGTCCCAGCCCATCCCAGTCCCAGCCCATCCCAAGGGGAAACTGAGGCAGGTTGGGGGCGGAGCGGGTGGCAGTGGCAGTGTTGGGGGTCCCGCTGCGCCCCCGGGGGGACATGGGGGGAGGGGGTGGCCCTGTCCCCCCCTTAGGGACCCCCAGAGCCCCCCCAGTACCCCCCAGTTTATCCCAGTACCCCCAGTGCCCCCCCGGCTTGGAGCTGCTTTTGGTCCTGTTTGGTGAGAAAAAGCCCCAAGGGTCCCCGGGGGGGGGAGGGAAATGAGGGGGGGGCACCTTTTGGGGACCCCCAGGGTGGGCACGACCCCCCCCAAAAACAGAGCGGACCCGGCTGCTGGGGGGGGCACCGGCACCCTGCACTGGGATGGACTGGGATGGACTGGGATGGACTGGGGGGGCCTGGAGGGGGGGGTCCATCCTTCCTGAGCGTGGGGGGGTCTGGGCCCCCCCCCAGCAGGACCGAGCCCCTCCCGGGCACCGCTGGAATTTGGGGGGGGGGGGGGGACTGCTCTGCGATGGGGGGGCACCCAAAGGTGCTGCTCCGGAGCCTCCGGACCTGCGGGGAATTGGGGAGGGGGCGTCAGGAGGAGGTTGGGGGGCTCCGTCAGACCCCCAAAATCCGGGGGGTCACCCCAAATCCCCCTCGGGACACCCCAAACCCGGGGGCTTCACCCCAAACTCCCCCGGGGCACTTCCAGCCCCCCCAGTTCTCTGGGATTCCCCAAATCCCAGTGGGGGGGGGGGATCCAAACCCTGGGGGGTCCCGGGGGATTTCCAGCCCAGGGGGTGTCCCCAGAGTGTCCCCAGAGTGTCCCGGCAATGTTCCAGGGGTCCCGGGGGGGTTCCCTGTCCCGGAGTGCCCCCAGAGTGTCCCCAGGGTGTCCCAGGGGTTTCCCAGCCCAGGGGTGTCCCCAGGGTGTCCCAGAGTGTCCCGGGGGGTCCTGGGGATGTCCCGGGGGTCCCCAGTCTGGGGGTTCCCAGTCCCAGGGGGTGTCCCAAGGTGTCCCGGGGTGTCCCAGGGGTGTCCCGAGGGGTTCCCAGTCCCGGGGGTGTTCCGGGGGTGTCCCGGCGGTCCCGGGCAGTCCCGGGGATGTCCCAGAGTGTCCCAAGGGTGTCCCGTCGGTGCCGGGGGTGTCCCAGGGTATCCCAGGGGTATCCCGGGCGTGTCCCGGGGGTGTCCAGGGGATGTCCCCAGGGTGTCCCAGGGGGTCCTGGCGGTCCCAGGGGTGTCCCGGCAGTCCCGGGGGTGTCCCAGGAGGTCCCGGGGGTGACCCGGGGGTGTCCCAAGGTGTCCCAGGTGGTCCCGGAGATGTCCCCAGGGGTGTCCCAAGGTGTCCCGGGGGTGTCCCAGGGGTATCCTCAGGGTGTCCCAGGGTGTCCCGGGGGGGTTTCCAGTCCCGGGGTGGATCCTGGGTGTCCCAGGGGTGTCCCAGGGGGTCCCAGAGGTGTCCCAGAGTGTCCCAGGATGTCCCCAGGGTGTCCCGGGGGTGTCCCGGGGGTGTCCCGGGGGTGTCCCAGGATGTCCCAGGATATCCCTAGGTGTCCCGGGGGTGTCCCAGGGGGTCCCAGAGGTGTCCCAGAGGTGTCCCAGGATGTCCCCAGGATGTCCCCGGGGGTCCCGGGGGTCTCACCGGGCTCAGTAGGGCCGGTTGGCGTCTTTGGGCCGCTTGAGCTGCACCTTGAGGCGCTTCATGCCGATCTGGAAGCCGTTCATGGCCTGGATGGCAGCCTGCGCGCTCGCAGGGTTGTCAAAGCTCACGAAGCCTGCGCCACACGGGGACATTGGGGACATTTGGGGACATCGGGGGGATGTGGGGACATCATGGGGACAGGGGGACATCATGGGGCCATTGAGGGATGTGGGGACATCGGGGGGACATCGGAGGGTGTGGGGACATCAGGGGGACATCGGGGACATCGGGGGATGTGGGGACATTGGGGACATGGTGGAGACGGGGGACATCATGAGGACATTGGGGGATGTAGGGACATCGTGGAGACATCATGGGGACATTGGGGGATGTAGGGACATTGTGGAGACATCATGGGGACAGGGGGATATGGGGGATATGGGAGTGTGCAGACATCGGGGACAGGGAGGGATGGGGGGACATGGGGGGTGTAGGCACATTGGGGACATCGTGGGGACATTGGGGGGATATGGGGACATCATGGGGACATCGTGGGGATGGGGATATGGCGGTGTGAGGGCATTGGGGACGGGGGACATTGGGGGGATGTGGGGACATCGTGGGGACGGGGATATGGAGGATGGGGGACATTGGGACACAGGGGACATGGGTTACAGGGATATGGGGACAGGGGGACATTGGGGACAGAGGGGACATGGGGACAGAGGGACATTGGGGACAGGGGGACATTGGGGACAGAGGGGACATGGGGACAGAGGGACATTGGGGACAGGGGGACATGGGGACAGAGGGACATTGGGGACAGGGGGATATGGGGACATGGGGAACAGGGGGGACAGTAAAGACCAGAGGGGACAGGGAGAACATCGGGGGTAGGGGGGACATTGGGGACATCGGGGACATCAGGGAATGGGGTCCCTGGCCATGATGTCCCCAAGCCCTGACCATGGCACTGCCACCCCTGGCCCTGCTGTCCCTGTCCTTGCTGTCCCCTCTATGTCCTCATATCCCCCTACCCCATATCCCAATAACCCAAATACCCCCAATGTCCCCATATCCCAAATCCCAATGTCCCCATATCCCCCCTGTCCCCGTGTCCCCATCTCCTATGTCCCCATATCCCAAGGTCCCCAAGGTCCCATATTCCATATCCCCACATTCCCATATCCCAATAACCCAAATATCCCATATCCCGTATTTTCTACCCCATATCCCAATGTCCCCAATGTCCCCAGTGTCCCCTATCACAGTATCTCCATTATCCCCAGTACCCCCAACATGCCCAGTGTCCCCAGTGTCCCCAGTGTCCCCAATATCCCAATACCCCAAATAGCCCCAGCACTGCCGATGTCCCCAATGTCCCCATATCCCAATATCCCCAATGTCCTGAATATCCTCAATGTCCCCATGTCCCCAATATGCCCATATCCCATATCCCAATATCACCAGTGTCCCAAATGTCCCCAATATCCTCAATATCCCAATGTCCCCAATGTCCCAAATATCCTCAATATCTTCAGTGTCCCCGATGTCCCCATGTCCCCAATGTCCCCTGTACCCCCAATGTCCCCAATGTCCCCATATCTCATATCCCAATATCCCCAGTGTCCCCAATGTCCCCAGTACCCTCAATATCCCCAACGTCCCCATGTCCCCTATGTCCCCAACGTCCCCATGTCCCCATGTCCGCCACATCCCCAACGTCCCCATATCCCATATCCCAATATCCCCAATATCCCAATACCCTCAATGTCCCCAGTGTCCCCACGTCCCTTCCGTACCGAAGCACTTGCTCTGGTTGGTGGCCCTGTCCACGAAGACCTTGGCGGAGATGACGTTGCCGAAGGGCAGGAACATCTGCAGGATCTCGGTGTCGGCGAACTCCTGGGGCAGGTGGTAGATGAAGATGTTACAGCCCTCGGGGCCTGCGGAGGGAGCGGGGTCACACCTGGGACTGCGTCCCGGAACCGAAACGGGACCCCAACCCAAACGGGACCCCCAACCCGAAACGGGATCCCAAAATGGGACACCAGAACCCAAAACGGGAACCCAAAACGGGAACCCAAAATGGGACACCGGAACCCAAAATGGGAACACAAAACAGGAACCCAAAACAGGATCCTGAAACCCGAAACAGGACCCTGAAACCCGAAATGGGACCCCCAACCCAAAACGGGACCCCCAACCCAAAATGGGAACCCAAAATGGGACACCGGAACCCAAAACAGGAACCCGAAACGGGACCCCGGAACCCAAAACGGGAACACAAAACAGGAACCCAAAACGGGACCCTGAAACCCGAAACGGGACCCCCAACCCAAACGGGACCCCAAAACGGGACCACGGAACCCAAAACGGGAACCCAAAATGGGACCCCAAAATGGGACACCGGAACCCAAAACGGGAACCCGAAACCCAAAACAGAACCCCGGAACCCAAAACGGGAACACAAAACAGGACCCTGAACCGGGCGCAGGACCCTGGAACCCAAAAGGGGGAACCTAAAATGGGACCCCGAACCAGGCATGGGACCCCAGAAACTAAAACGGGAACACAAAACAGGGTCCTGGAACGCAAAATGGGAACCCAAAACGGGACCCCAGAATGCAAAACGGGAACCCAAAATGGGACCCTAAAATGGGACCCCGGAACTCAAAACGGGAACCCAAAATGGGACCCAGAAACCCAAAATGGGACTCCGGAACCCAAAACGGGGCCCTGGAACCCAAAACGGGACCCGGGAACCTAAAACGGAACCCCGGAACCCAAAACGGGAACCCAAAATGGGAACCCAAAACGGGACCCCAAACTGGGCAAAGGAACCCGAAACCCAAAACGGGAATGCAAAACGGGACCCCGGAACCCAAAATGGGACCCCAAAATGGAACCCCAAACCGTACATGGGACCCCAAAACGGGACCTTGGAACCCAAAACGGGACCCCAAACCAGACTTGGAACCCCAGAACCCAAAATGGGACCCCGAACCAGGCACGGAACCCCGGAACCCAAAGCAGGAACCAGAACCCAAAATGGGACCCCAACACCCAACACGGGTCCCCAGAAAACAAAAGGGGACCTCGGAACCAGACACGGGACCCCAGAACTGGACACAGGACCCCAGAACCAGAGCTGTGACCCCAAAACTGGCCCCAGGACACTGAAACCAGAGCTGTGAACCCAGAACGGGACCCGGGACCCCAAAACTGGCCCTGGGACCTCAAAGTAGCCCCAAGACCCCAAAACCGGACCTGTGAATCCAAAACTGGACCCGGGATCCCAAAAATGGACTCGGGACCCCAAACTCAATCCTGTGTCCCTCAAGGCAACCCTGTGACCCCAAACTCAGCACTGTGTCCCCAAACCCCTCTGTGTGTCCCCAAAATCTGTCTCTGTCCCCAAACCCGTCCCTATTCACCCCAAACCTGACCCTGTGACCCCAAACCCTTCTCTTTGTCCCCCAGACCAGCCCCGCCCCCATGGGACCCCTGACCCCCCCCATGACACCCCAAATCCAGGGGGTCTCACCCCAAATTCCCCCAGGGCCCCTCTAGCTCCCCCCAATTCCCTGGGGCACCCCAAAGTCCCTCCCGGGAGGGTCTCGAGGGGTGGAGGTCCCGGGGGGGTGCCGGGGGGAGTTCGAGGGGTCCCGAAGGGGTCCTGACGGGGTCTCGGGGGGTCTGGGGGTCTCGGGGTTCCTGGGGGTTCGAGGGGTCCCAAAATCCTTTCCAGGGTGATCTTGGGGGTCCCGGGGTTATTGGGGGGTCCCGGGGGGTCCCAGGGGATTCGCGGGAGGGTCCAGGGGTGATCGCAGGGTGACTCGGGGGTCCCGGGGGTCTCTCAGGAGGGGCCCGGGGGGGGTCTTAGAGGGGTCCTGGGGTGATTTCGGGGGTCTCAGGGGGTTCCCGCGGGGGGGTTATTGGGGGGTCCCGCAGGGGTTATTGAGGGAGTCTCAGGGGGGTCTCGGGCGGGTCTCAGCGGGGGTTATTTGGGGGGGGTCGCGGGGGGGTCTCACCTTCGCGCTGCTGCTGCTGCGGGGGGGGCGGGGGGGCGAGCAGGGGTCCCGGGGGGGCGAAGGCAGGGCTGACCAGCCCGTAGGCGGCTGGGTACGCGGCTGGGGGACAGGGGACACCGGTGACACCAGTGACACCAGTGACACCAGTGACACCATCCCAGTGACACCAGCGACACCACCCCAGTGACACCAGTGACACCATCCCAGTGACACCAGTGACACCAGTGACACCAGCGACACCATCCCAGTGACACCAGTGACACCATCCCAGTGACACCGGTGACACCAGTGACACCAGTGACACCATCCCAGTGACACCAGTGACACCAGTGACACCATCCCAGTGACACCAGTGACACCATCCCAGTGACACCCCAGAGACACCAGTGCCATCCCAGTGCCCTCCTGGTGCCATCCCGGGGACACCGGGGCTACCAGTGACACCAGTGACACCAGTGACACCAGTGACACCGGGGCCACCAGTGCCATCCCAGTACCCATGTTCCCCCGCAGTGCCTCCCAGTGCTCTCCCAATGCCCCCCAGTGACCCCAGTGCCATTAACATCCCCCAGTGCCCTCCCATCACTCCCCCTCCACTCCCACCCCCTCCCAGTGTCCCCCAGCCCCTCCCAGTGCCCCCCAGTCCCTCCCAGTGCCCCCCAGTGCCCTCCCATCCCCTCCTACCCTCTTCCAGTGCCATCCCAATGCCAGCCCAGTGACTTCGCAGTGCCCTATAACACCCTCCCAGTCCCTCCCAGTCCCTCCCAGTCCCTCCCAGTGCCCCCCAGTGCCCTCCCAGTCCCTCCCAGTGACCCCCAGTACCTCCCCACCCCCTCCCAGTGCCCCCCGCCCCTCCCAGTGCTCCCAGTACGCACCAGTGTAGTGCTGCATGCCGGCGTACGCCTGCTGCAGGGGGTCCCCGGGGGCCGCGGGGCTCTGGGCTGGGGGCACAGGGGGCGTTAGGGGCGGGCCCGGGGGGGCTCGGGGGGGCGGGGCGGGGTCGGGGGGCACCTGGGAAGGGGGGCACGCCCCCGGCGTAGACGGCGTCGGGGGCCGGGGGTCCGGCGGGCTGCGCGGGCACCGGGCTGTAGCCGTTGACGCTCAGCGGGGCCGCGATGGCCGGGACGGGGGTGGCCGCCATGGCCGGGGGGGTGCTGGTTCCTGGGGACAGCGCCGTCACCGCGGGGACATCACGGGGACACCCCCGGGGACACCCCCGGGATGGTGGGGACACCACAGGGGACACCACCATAAGCACAGGGGACACCCCCAGGACATCGGGAACACCACAGGGGACACCCCTGGGATGTGGGGGGCACCCCCGGGACACCAGGGACACCACAGGGGGCACCCCTGGGATGGTGGGGACACCACAGGGACACCAGGGACACCCCCGGGACACCAGGGACACCGGGAGAACCCGGGAACCCCCAGGGTTGGGTGGGGGTTGGGTTGTTGTCCATGGTGTCCTTGTCCCATCCGCGGTGTCCTTGTCCCATCCGTGGTGTCCTTGTCCCATCCGTGGTGTCCACACATGTCCCACGTCCCACCCCCAGTGTTCCCGTTCCATCCACAGTGTTCCCCCATTCCCCATGTCCCATCTCTGGTGTCCCCATCCCACCCCTGGTGTCTTATCAGTGGTGTCCCCATCCATCCACGGTGTCCCCATCCATCCACGGTGTCCCCATCCATCCATGGTGTCCCCCCACATCCCATGTCCCATCCATGGTGTCCATCCCCTCTGTCCCCCATCCCCATGTCCCCTCCCCAGTGTCCCCAACCCTCAGTGTCCCCATTCCAGGTGTCCCTCCCCAGTGTCCCCATCCCCACCATCCCCCATTCCCGTGTCCCCCCCTCAGTGTCCCCAACCCCACTGCTCCCCCTCCCTGCTGCCTTTCCCCATTGTCCCCATTCCAGGTGTCCCTCCCCATTGTCCCCCATGTCCCCCACCCCCGTGCCCCCTCCTCATTGCCCCCATGGTCCCCACCCCCACCACACCCCATCCCCATGTCCCCTCCCCACTGTCCCCATCCCCCCACACGCCACCCCCATGTCCCCTCCTCATTGCCCCCATTGTCCCCATTGTCCCCATCCTCACCACACCCTATCTCCATGTCCCCCATCCCCATGTCCCCTCCCCATTGTCCCCTTGTCCCTGTCCCCACCACACCCCACCCCCATGTCCCACATCCCCATTGTCCCCTTGTCCCTGTCCCCACCACACCCCACCCCCATGTCCCCTCCCCATTGTCCCCATCATCCCCACCGCCATGTCCCCCGTGCCCCTCCCCGCTGTCCCCATTGTCCCCATCCCCCCACACCCCACCCCCATGTCCCCCCGGTCCCCTCCCCGCTGTCCCCGCTGTCCCCTACCTGAGGAGGGTGGCAGGGGGGTGGCGATGAGCCCGTTGGGGTTGACCGTGCCCATGTGCTGCATCTGCACGGCCATGGTGGCCATGGGGCTGAGGTAGGCCGAGTGCGCGGCCACCAGGGCCGCCTGCTGCTGCATCAGCTGTGGGGACAGCGCCACTGTCACTGTCACTGTCACTTCAACCACCCATCACCACCAGGAAACCCACCCCAGTGCCACCAGGGCCGCCTGCTGCTGCATCAGCTGTGGGGACAGCGCCACTGTCACTGTCACTGTCACTTCAACCACCCATCACCACCAGGGAACCCACCCCAGTGCCACCAGGGCTGCCTGCTGCTGCATCAGCTGCGGGGACAGTGCCACTGCCACCACTGCCACTGTCACTGCCACCACTGCCACCACCCACCACCGCCAGGAAACCCACTCCAGTGCCACCAGGGCCGCCTGCTGCTGCATCAGCTGCGGGGACAGTGCCACTGTCACTGTTGCCACCACTGCCATTGTCACTGCCACCACTGCCACCACCCACCACCGCCAGGAAACCCACTCCAGTGCCACCAGGGCCGCCTGCTGCTGCATCAGCTGTGGGGACAGCGCCACTGCCACCACCCGCCACCGCCATCACGGGGAGCCTACCCCAGTGCCACCAAAACCCCGGGATATGGGACTGTCATGTCCCCAAGGATGTCACTCCAGTGCCACCAGCGCCACCTGCTGCTGCATCAGGTGTGGGGACACACCTGGCCACCGCCATGGCCACCACCTGCCACCACCACCATGGGGACCACCCCAGTGCCACCAAAACCCTGGGATATGGAACCATCATCTCCCCAAGGATGTCACCCCAGTGTCCATCCCATCCCAGTGTCCATCCCCTTCCGGTGTCCATCACCCATAACCATCATGTCCATGATCAGGGTGTCCATCCCCCATCCCCTCCAGTGTCCATCCCACCCCAGTGTCCATCCCCCATCTCCTCCCAGTGTCCATCCCCTCCAGTGTCCATCCCCTCCCAGTGTCCATCCCCCATCTCCTCCAGTGTCCATCCCCTCCCAGTGTCCATCCCATCCCAGTGTCCATCGCCTCCAGTGTCCATCTCCTCCTGTGTCCATCTCCTCCAGTGTCCATCCCATCCCAGTGTCCATCCCCTCCAGTGTCCATCCCCTCCCAGTGTCCACCCCCAACCCCATCCCATCCCCCACCGGGGTGTCCATCCCATCCCATCCCCCCAAACCCAAAACCTGTCACCCCAACGACCTCATCCTGGATTCCGGGGGGTCCCACCCTTCTCCCCAGTGTCCCCAGTCACTTCTAGTGTCCCCAGTGTCCCCAGTCCCTCACAGTGTCCCCAGTGTCCCCAGTGCCCCCAGTCCCTACTAGTGCCCCCAGTGCCCCCAATGTCCCCAGTGTCCCCAGTCCTTCCCAGGCCATCCCAGTCCATCCCAGTGCCCCCAGTCACTCCCAGTGTCCCCAGTGTCCCCAGTGTCCCCAGTCCCTCTCAGTCCATCCCAGTCCATCCCAGTGCCCGTACCGCCTGCGTGTAGGCGCTGTAGGCACCGAACTGGAGGGCGATGGGGCTGAACATGCCCAGCTGGCTGGTGACCCTGGTGTCCCCAGTGTCCCCAGTGTCCCCAGTCCCTCCCAGTCCATCCCAGTCCCTCCCAGTGCCCGTACTGCCTGCGTGTAGGCGCTGTAGGCGCCGAACTGGAGGGCGATGGGGCTGAACATGCCCAGCTGGCTGGCCACCTGCTGCATCCGCCGCAGCCCCCGCTCCTTCTCCGTGTCCGCAAACTTCACCACCAGGCTGGACGAGGCGCCCTGGGGGACACCGCAGGGGTCACTCGGGGTCACTCGGGGTCATTTGGGGTCACTCAGAGTGGGAGAGGTGATGGGGAGGATGGTTGGGTTGTCACAGGGTCCAGGGATGGGGACACAGGGATGGGCTGAGATCACTGGGATGGGATGGAAGCCCAGGAATGGGGACACTGGGATGGACTGGGACCTGGGGATGGGGATGTGAGGACACTGGGATGGACAGGGACCTGGGGATGGGGATGTGAGGACACTGGGATGGACTGGGACACCTGGGAGTGGGACACTGTGGTGGACTGGGACCCCAGGAACAGGGATATGGGGACACTGGGATGGGCTGGAACCTAGGCATGGGACACTGGAATGGAGCGTGACCTGGGGATGGGGATATGGGGACACTGGGATGGACTGGGACCTGGGGATGTGGGGACACTGGGATGGACTGGGACCTGGGGATGTGGGGACACAGGGATGGGCTGGGACCTAGGCATGGGACACTGGAATGGAGTGTGACCTGGAGATGGGGATATGGGGACACTGGGATGGACTGGGACCTGGGGATGTGGGGACACTGGGATGGACTGGGACCTGGGGATGGGGACATGGGGACACTGGGATGGGGATATGGAGACACTGGGATGGAGAGGGACCTGGGGATGTGGGGACACTGGGACGGACTGGGAGCCCGGGGATGGGGACATGGGGACACTGGGATGGGGACATGGGGACACTGGGATGGGGACATGGGGACACTGGGATGGGCTGAGATCCCAGGGATGGGGACATTGGGTGGGGTGGGAGCCCAGGGCTGGGGACACTCAATGGTGGGATGGTGGTGGAGGTGACAAGGAAGGACGTGGTGAAGAGTATGATGGGGGGACAATGAAGGGGACGATGAAGAGGACAATGGTGGGGACAGTGGTGGGGATGATGAAGGGAAGTGGTGATGCAGTAACAGGGATGATGAGGATGATGAGGGGACGATGAAGAGGATGATGGGGACAATAGCAGCAGTGGTGGTGGGGATGATGGTTGGGTGGTAATGGGGTGAGGATGATGGTGGGGTGACAAGGAAGGAGGTGATGAAGGGCAAGGTGCCGGGACAGTGGTGGGGATGATGATGGAGGGGACAAGGGAGGAGGTGATGGTGGGGACAATGGTGGGGATGAGGAAGGTGATGAAGAGGATGATGGTGGGGATGGCGATGGGGATGATGAGGGAGATGATGACAGGGATGATGGTGGGGATGGTGATGGGGATGATGAGGTTGATGATGATGGGGATGATGGTGGGGATGGTGGGGATGGTGGGGATGATGATGAGATTGATGATGATGGAGATGATGGTGGGGATGGTGGTGGGGATGAGGAAGGAGATGATGAAGAGGACAATGGTGAGGACAATGGTGGGAATGATGATGGGGACAGCGGTGGGGACGATGGTGGGGATGACGATGGGGATGATGACGGGGACCATGGTGGGAATGGTGATGGGGATGATGATGGGATGATGGTGGGGATGGTGGTGAGGATGATGAGGATGATGAGGATGATGATGAGGATGATGATGGGATGGTGGCAAACATGACAATGAAGGAGGGGATGAAGAGGACGATGGTGAAGATGATGGGGATGATGATGGGGATGGTGGTGAGGATTACAGGGATGATGAGGATGATGAGGGGACAATGAAGGGGACAATGAAGGGGACAATGAAGGGGACAATGAAGGGGACAATGAAGGGGACAATGAAGGGGATGACGAAGGGGACAGTGGTGAGATGATGATGGGATAATGGTGGGGATGACGAAGGGGGTGATGAAGGGGACAATGAAGAGGACAATGAAGGGGACAATGAAAGGGGTGACAAGGGGACGATGAGGAGGATGATGGTGACAACAATGGGGATGGGGGTGATGACGGTGGGGAGGATGATGAGGGTCATGGTGGGAATGATGATGGGAAGCATGGCAGGGCTGATGAAGGGGACAACGATGAGGGTGGTGATGGGGACAATGAAGGGGACAATGACAATGACGATGGGGACGATGAAGGGGATGATGCTGAGGATGACAAAGGTGACATGAAGGGGACAGTGCTGAGGATGGTGATGGGGATGCTGAAGGTGACAACATTGAGAATGGTGATGGAGATGATGAAGGGGACACTGATGGGGTGACAAAGGTGACACGAAGGTGACACCACCAAGGACAGTCCCTCACCGGCAGCGTGCGGCTCCCGTGCAGGGCGGCGATGGCAGCCTGGGCCTCCGCGTGGCTCTGGAACTTGACGAAGGCGCAGCCTGGGGACATCGGGGCCGTGTCAGCTCTGGGGGGGCCCGGGGGGTCCCACACTACCCCCTGCACCCCCAGCACCCATGGACCCCCTCTGACCCCCCCCCAAACCTCCTTGACCCCATCCCTGTCGCATTTCTGCCCCAAACCACATCCCTGTCGCATTTCTGCCCCTAAATATGTCCATCTCCTCCCAGTGTCCATCCCAACAAGGATGGCCCTGCCGCGTTTCTGCCCCTAAACCCCATCCCTGTCGCATTTCTGCCCCTAAACCCCATCCCTGTTGCATTTCCCCTGTAAATCCCATCCGGGTGGAGTTTCCACCCTAAATCCCAACCCTATTGCATTCCCCCCCTAAACTCCATCCCTGTTGTATTTCCACCCCTAAACCCATCCATGTTGCGTTTCTGCCCCTAAACCCCATCCCTGCCGTATTTCCCCCCTAAACCCCATCCCTACCCCACAGATCTCCCTGTCCCCACCCCAGGGACCCCCGAGGGACCCCCCGGAGCCCCGCGGGACCCCCGCCCCCCCGGGTGTCCCCACCTTTGCTGGTGCCGTCGGGGCCGCGCAGCACCGTGCACTCGTCGATGGTGCCGAAGGGCTCGAACATCTTGCGCACGTCCTCGTCCGCCTGCTGCTTGCTCAGCATGCCCACGAACAGCTTCCGGTCCTCTGCGGGGACAGCGCGGTGACATTGGGACATGGGCATGGGGACAGTGCCGGTGGCACCAGGAGATGGGCATGGGGACAGTGCCGGTGGCACCGGGACATGGGCTTGGGACAGTGCCAGTGGCACCAGGACATGGGCATGGGGACAGCATGGGTGGCACCGGGACATGGGCCTGGGGACACCGCGGTGGCACCGGGACATGGGCTTGGGGACAGCACCGGTGGCACCGGGACATGGGCCTGGGGACACCATCACCAGGACACCACGGGTGGCACTGGGACATGGGCTTGGGACAGTGCCAGTGGCACTGGGACATGGGTTTGGGGGCAGCGCCAATGGCACTGGGACATGGGCATGGGGACAGCACCGGTGGCACTGGGACATGGGCTTGGGGACACCGCGGTGGCACCGGGACATGGGCTTGGGGACACCGCGGTGGCACCGGGACATGGGTTTGGGGACAGCACCAGTGGCACCGGGACATGGGCACCCGACACCATCACCAGGACACTGTGGGTGGCACCGTGACACCATCACTGGGACACGGACACCGGGACACCGTAGGTGGCACTGGGCAAGGGGACAGCACGGGTGGCACTGGACACCGGCATGGGGACACTGACATGGGGACAGTGCGGGTGGCAGCAGGACACAGGCCTGGGGACGTCGTGGGTGGCACTGGAACATGGACATGGGGACAGCACGGGTGGCACCAGGACACCAGCACTGGGACACGGGCACCAGGACACGGGCATGGGGACAGCGCAGCTGGCACTGGGACATGGCCTTGGGGACACTGCAGGTGGCACTGGGACAGGGCACAGGGACACCTGGATTGGGGACACTGGCACAGGGACACTGGCATGGGGACACCATGGGTCCCACAAGGACACCAGCACATTGTGGGTGGCACTAGGACACCAGCGTGGGGACACCGTGGCTGGCACCAGGACAAGGCACAGGGACACTGGATAGGGACAGCAGTACAGGGACACTGCAGGTGGCACCAGGACACCGGCATGGGACACCAGCACAGGGACATGGGCCCTGGGGGACACCACGGCTGGCACCGGGACACGGGCATGGGGACACTGCGGGTGGCTCCAGGACACTGCAGGTGGCACTGGGACACCGGCGTGGGGACACAGCACAGGGACACCCCCGGGAAGGCTGGAGTGAGGTGTGGGGATATTGGGGTTGGGATCCCAGGGATGGGGACACTGGGATGGACTGAGACCACCAGGGTGGGGATATGGGGACACTGGGATGGACTGGGACATGGGGATGGGGACACGGATGGGCTGGGATCCCAGGGATGGGGACACTGGGGCCTCTGGGGATGGGAATTTGGGGACACTGGGATGGGCTGGGTCACCTGGAAAAGGGACACTGGGATGGACTGGGACCAAGGGATGGGGACACTGGGGTGGACTGGGACATGGGGATGGGGACACTGGGGTGGCCTGGGGTGACACTGGGTTGGGACCCCCAGGAATGGGAATATGGGGACACTGGGGTGGCCTGGGACCCCTGGGAATGGGGATACGGTGATAGCTCCTGGGGAACAGGGACAGGGCTGGGGACACCCCACCTTGGGGACAGCAACCCTGGGGGTGGGGACAGACCCAGGGTGGCCTTGGGGCATCTCCCCAGGTTTGGGGACAGGGCTGGGGGAGGGGTTCTCTCAGGGGGAATTTGGGGGTGTTTTGGGGGAAATTGGGGATGTTTTGGGGGATTTTTTGGATATTTTGGGGGATTTGGGGGTGTTTTGGGGGATTTTGGGATGTTTTTGGGGATTTTGGGGTGATTTTGGAGTTTTTTGGGGGCGGTACCTCCTCGGCTCTCACTGTCCGCTGGCTTCACCTGGATGGGCCTGTTCATCTGGGGGGGGACACAGAGGGGGGATGGGGACACAGAGACCCCCCGAGACCCCCCCGAGACCCCCAGGGCACCCCGCACCTTCCCCACACACACCCCCCGCCCCCCAAAGATGCTCCGGTCGCCATGGCAACGCCGGCCCTGCATCCCGTTACCTGGCAACGGGAGCCGCTGCCACGGGGGGGGGAGGGGAGGGGAGGGGGGGCCCGAGGGGACGCGTTAATGAGCCCCCCCTCCCCCCCCGCGTTAATTAGGGGGGGATGAACCCACCCCCGCCCCCCTCCCCCCCCCCCCACACTCCGGAACCCCCCAGAGGAACGGGGCGGGGAGGGGGGGGGAGGGGGGAGGGCGCAGATGCGCGGTTGCCATGGCAACGGCCGGCTCCGCTCCATGGCAACCGCCCACTCATCCCCACAATTTACCCATCGCCGTTGCCCGGCAACGCCGCTGACGTCATCAGCGCTCGCGATAAACAATGACGGGGATGGGGAGGGGCGGGGGGGGGGGGGAGGGATGGAGATTTGGGGTGGGGGCGACCCCCCCCGGGCCTGGGGTGACCCCGACCACTCCCCAGCCCCGCGGGGAGGGGGGGGCGATGGGGCGGGGCGGTTTTTGGGGTGTTTTTCAGGGATTTCGGGGTGATTTTGGGGGGAATTCGGGCTGCGGGGGGGGTCCGGGGGGGGCGGGTCCATCCCCGGGTGACCCCGGGCGGGGCCTTCCCTTTCGCCGCCGAAAGCGAAGGTGGCCCCCCCCCCCCCAAATCCCCCCCGAACGCAGATGGCGCTGGAAATGCCCCCCCGGGGGGGTGGGGGTGGGGGTCGGGGGGGTTAATCCCCCCCTAATCCCCCCCCGCGCTGGATCAGCCCCGGCCGGGGGGGGGGGGCACAAAGCGGGGTGGGCAAAACCCCCAAATCCCACCCCAAAACCAGCCCGGGACCCCCAGTTTGGGCTCAGCGCAGCTCGGGGGGGGCGCGAGAAGGGTGGTGCCCCCTCCCCAAATTTCCAGCCCCCCCTCCCGCCGAGCGGGGGCAGCTGCTGGGGCGGGGCCGCCCCTAATCCCCCCCCACCCCCCAAATCCCCCCCGGGATTTACGGCCCCAAATCCCAGGATTATCCCGGCGAGGCCAAATCCCCCCCGGGCCTGGCGGGACACACGCGGAGCCTGCGGGGGGGGCACGGAGACCCCCCCCCAAATCACCGCGGGACCCCCAAATTGCTCCCCGAACCACCCCGGGACCCCAAACCACCCCGGGACCCCCAAGGAAACCTCAACCCCCGAAAATCAGGGTGGGGGGGGAATGGGTGATGGGACCCCCCTCCAGAATTAAATTTGGGGGTGGGGGGCACCCACAGGCCCGGACCCCCCCCCAAATTCCCACCCCCCCCCCCATTCCGGGCTTTGTTGTCTCAGGCCCGCCCGGCCGCGCTTCATTAGCGCCCGGGCCTCATTAGCGGCGCTAATTAAACACCCCGCAGATGGTTCGGGCCGCGCCCCCCACCCCAAAAATAAACCCCCCGCGGTGGGGGGGCTTGGGGGGTCCCGGAATGGGGTGGGGGTGGTTTGGGGGGTTTGAGGGTTATTTTTGGGGGGGGTTAAGGGTGATTTTTTGGGGTGATTTTTGGGGTTTTAAAGGTGATTTTTTGGGGGGTGTGGGTGATTTTTTGGGGGGGGGTTAAGCGTGGTTTTGGGGGGGGGTTAAGGGTCATTTTTGGGGGGTTTTGGGTGATTTTTGGAGGGGTTAAGGGTGATCTTTGGGGGGGTTTAAGGGTCGTTTCGGGGAGGGTTAAGGGTGATTTTTGGAGGAGGTTTCCGGGTGGTTTTTTGGGGGTTAGGGGTCATTTTTGGGGGCTAAGGGTGATTTTAAGGGTTTAGGGGTCACTTTTGGGGCACGTAGAGGTCAGTTTTGGGGGGTTAGGTGTGGTTTCTAGGGATTTAAGGGTCATTTTTTGGGGTTTTGCCGTGATTTTTAGGGGTTTAAAGGTGATTTTTTGGGGTTTTGCCATGATTTTTAGGGGTTTAAGGATGATTTTTTGGGGTTTTGCCGTGATTTTTTGGGGTTTCACAGTGATTTTTTTCTGGGGTTTCACAGTGATTTTTGGAGGTTTCACGGTGATTTTTGGAGGTTTCACAGGGATTTTTTGGGGTTTAAGGATGATTTTTTTGGGGTTTCAGGGTAATTTTCAGGGATTTAAGGGTGATTTTTTAGGTGTTTTAGGGTGATTTTTGGGGTTTAACGGTGATTTTTTGGGGGTTTCAGGGTGATTTTGGGGGTGTCCCGGTTGGGGGGGTCCCGGGGAGGTTCTGGGGTGCCCCGGGGGGGTCCCCGCGCCCCCCACTCACCCCCGGGAGGGTTTTCTGCTCGTGCAGGGCGCTCTGGGCCTTCAGGGCCGACTCGCGGGCGCAGTAGGTCAGGAAGGCGCATCCTAAAGGGGGAGGGGGGCTCAGAAAGGGTCTGGGGGCGCGGGGGAGACCCCTGGGGTGGCACGGGGGGGCACAGAGCGCCCCAAAAGGGGCAGACCCCACAGAGAGCACCCGCGGCCCCACAGAGCCCAAATCACTGCCAGAGACCCCAAATCCTCCCCATAGACCCCAAATCCTCTCCACAGACCCCAAATCTCCCCCACAGACCCCAAATCCTCGCTGTAAACCCTAAATCATCCCAGAGACCCCAAATCCTCTCCACAGACCCCAAATTCTCCCCACAGACCCCAAATCACTGCCAGAGACCCCAAATCCTCCCTGTAAACCCTGAATATCCCCGGAGACCCCAAATCCTCTCCACAGACCCCAAATCCTCCCAAGAGACCCCAATTCACTGCCAGAGACCCCAAATCCTCACTGTAAACCCTGAATCTCCCCAGAGACCCAAAATTGCCACCACAGACCCCAAATCACTGCCGCACACCCCAAATCCTCCCTATAGACCCTAAACCCTCCCCACAGACCCCAAATCACCCCGCACACCCCAAACCCTCCCTGTAAACCCTAAATCATCCCAGAGACCCCAAATCGCCCCACAGAGACCCCAAATTGCCACCACAGACCTCAAATCACCCCATGGACCCCAAATCCTCTCTATAAATCCTGAATCTCCCCCCAGATCCCAAATTGCCACCACGGACCCCAAATTCCCTCCCAGAGCTGAAATCTTCCCCAAATCGCCTCCCCAGAGACCCCAAATACACCCACAGACCCTAAATCGTCCCTGCGGACCCCAAATCACTGCCACACACCCCAAACTCTCCCTGTAAACCCTAAATCTCCCCACAGACCCCAAATCGCCCCTCAGAGACCCCAAATACCTCCATAGACCCCAAATTGCCGCCATAGACCCCAAATCCCCCCGTGGGCCCTAAATCCTCCCCACAGACCCCAACTCGCCCCCAGAGACCCCAAATACACCCACAGACCCCAAATCACCCCACAGACCCCAAATCCTGCCTGCAGACCCCAAATTGTCCCTAGAGACCCCAAATTCCCTCACAGACCCCAATCCCCCAGACCCCACATAGGCCCCTGGGGCCCCCAAAGTCCCCGATCCTCCTTTAGGCCCCGGACCCCAAATAGCCCCCAGGCCCCACATTTTGGGGCAGAGAACCCCCTAAGACCCTCCAGGCCCACACAGGGGTCCCCAAAATCCTCGGGGGTGGGGGTGGGCACCACCCAGACCTCTGGGACCCCCAAAACCCCCCTGGGAACCCCCAAAACCCTCTGGGACCCCCCAAAACCCTCTGGACCCCCAAAACCCCCCAGCCTTGGGGTATAGCCCTGCCGGGGTTTTGGGGGTTCAGGGCCCCCCCGGGGGTTGGGATGGGGTCCCTGCCTTGGGGACACCCCCAGGGTGGCACTGTCACCGTGACACTCCCGTGGGGACACCCCCCGGCCCAGGGACCCCCCTGGAGCCACGGCGTGAGCACGTGACACCCCAAAACATCACCTGACACCCCAAAACATCACCTGACACCCCAAAATATCACCTGACACCCCAAAAGCGAACACAACACCCTGAAACCGGAGACAGCACCCCAAAACAGCTCCTGACATCCCAAACAGCTCCTGACACCCCAAAACATCACCTGACACCCCAAAACTGCTCCTGACACAACTCCCTGACGCCCCCCAGGGACCCCCAGAGCTGGTGTCACCCCCATGGAGCCATGGGGTGACCACGTGACGCCCCAAAACCGACACAACATCGTGAAACAGCTCCTGGCACCCCAAAACAGCACCTGACACCCCAAAACAGCTCCTGACAACCCAAAACGGCTCCTGACACCCCAAAACAGCCCCTGACACCCCAAAACAGCACCTGACACCACAAAACAGCCTCTGACACTCCAAACCAGCTCCTGACACTCCAAACCAGCTCCTGACACCCCAAAACAGCACCTGACACCCTAAAACAGCTCCTGGCACCCCAAAACAGCTCCTGACACCCCAAAACAGCCCCTGACACCCTAAAACAGCCCCTGACACCCCAAACCAGCACCTGACACCCCAAAGCGGCTCCTGACACCCCAAAACGGCTCCTGACACCCCAAAACAGCTCCTGACACCCCAAAACCAGACACAACACCCCAAACAACACCCAACACAACACCCAGAGAGCCCAAAGCAACACCCGGGCACCCCCAGGGACCCCCAGAGCCACTGTCACCCGCACAGGGACCCACGGGGTGACCACGTGACACCCAACACCTACCTGGCACCCCAAAGCGACACCTGGAGCAGCACTCGGACACCCCAAAGTGACACCCGACACTGCCTGGCACAGCAGCCAGTCCCGCGTGCCACAGCTTGGCACAGCCCCTGCACCACCGCAGCCCCCGGGACCCCCAAGGGACGAGGTGCCTGGGCTGGCCTGGGGGGCTGCGGCTGATCCCGGTGCCCTCGGCTGCTCCCAGTGTTCCCCGGGGCTGTTCCCAGTGCTCCCCGGGGCTGTTCCTGGGGCTGTTCCCAGTGCTCCCCGGGGCTGTTCCTGGGGCTGTTCCCAGTGCTCCCCGGGGCTGTTCCCAAGGCTGTTCCCAGTGTTCCCAGTTCCTGTTCCCAGTTCCTGTTCCCAGTTCCCAGGGCTGTTCCCAGTTCCTGTTCCCAGTTCCTGGGGCTGTTCCCAGTGTTCCCAGTTCCCCGGGGCTGTTCCCAGTTCCTGTTCCCAGTGCCCAGGCCTGTTCCCAGGGCTGTTCCCAGTTCCCAGAGCTCTTCCCAGTTCCTGTTCCCAGTTCTCGGGGCTTTTCCCAGTGTTCCCAGTTCCAGGGCCTGTACCCAGGGCCTGCGGCTGTAGGTTGAGCTGTGGGTGTTGCTCAAGGCCTTTGGCTGTTCCCAGTGCTGTTCCCCAGGGCTGTTCCCAGTACCCTCGGTTGCACCCGGGGTTGTTCCCAGTACCAGGTGCTGTTCCCAGCTCCCCCAGTTGTACCTGAGGCTGTTCCCAGTACTGGGGGCTGTTCCTGGGGCTGTTCTGGGGCTGTCCCCAGTGCCCTCGGTTGTACCCAGGGCTGTTCCCAGTACTGGGGGCTGTTCCCGGGGCTGTTCCCGGTACCGGGAGCTGTTCCCAGTGCCCTCGGTTGTACCCGGGGCTGTTCCTGGTGCCAGGGGCTGTACCCAGGGCTGTTCCCTGTACTGGGGCTGGGCCTGGGGCTGTTCCCGTTACCCTCGGTTGTACCTGGGGCTGTTCTGGGGCTGTTCCCGGTACCAGGAGCTGTTCCCGCTACCCTCGGTTGTACCTGGGGCTGTTCTGGGGCTGTTCCCTGTACCGGGGGCTGCTCCTGGGGCTGTTCCCGGTACCGGGGCTGTACGTGGGCCTGTTCCCAGTACCCTCGGTTGTACTTGGGGCTGTTCTAGGGCTGTTCCCGGTACCGGGAGCTGTTCCCAGTGCCCTCGGTTGTACCTGGGGCCGTTCTGGGGCTGTTCCCGGTACCAGGGGCTGTTCCTGGGGCTGTTCCCAGTACCAGGGCTGTACGTGGGCCTGTTCCTGCTACCCTCGGTTGTACCCGGGGCTGTTCTAGGGCTGTTCCCGGTACCGGGGCTGTTCCTGGGCCTGTTCCCAGTGCCCTCGGTTGTACCGGGGGCTGTTCCTGGTGCCAGGGCCTGTATCTGGGGCTGTTTTGGGGCTATTCCCAGGGCTGTTCCCGGTGCTGGGGGCTGTTCCTGGGGCTGTTCCCGGTACCAGGGGCTGTTCTGGGGCTGTTCCCGGTACCGGGGCTGTTCCTGGGGCTGTTCCCGGTACCAGGGGCTGTTTCCGTGCCCTCGGTTGTGCCCGGGGCTATTCCCGGTACCGGGAGCCATTACCAGCACCGGAGGCCACATCACGGGGCTGCTCCTGGTGACAGCGATTGTTCCTGGTGCTGGGAGCCGTTCCCAGTGCCCTCGGTTGTACCCAGAGCTGTTCCTGGGGCTGTTCCCGGTACCGGGGCTGTATCACGGGGCTACTCCTGGTGACAGTCACTGTTCCCGGTACTGGGAGCCGTTCCCACTACCGGGGCCCAAATCCCAGGGCCGTTCCCAGTACCAGGAGCCGTTCCCAGTACCAGGAGCCGTTCCCAGTACCGGGAGCCGTTCCCAGTACCGGGAGCCGTTCCCAGTACCAGGAGCCGTTCCCAGTACCGGGGCCCATATCCCGGAGCCATTCCCATATCCCGGAGCCATTCCCATATCCAGGAGCCGTTCCCAGTCCCGGGGAGCCCATCCTGGGGCCGGTACCGGTACCGGGGGCCGTTCCCAGTACCGGGAGCCATTCCCCGTACCGGGGCCCAAATCCAAGGGCCGTTCCCGGTACCGGGGGCTGTGTCACAGGGCCGCTCCCGGTGCTGGGAGCTGTTCCCGGTACCGGGAGCTGTTCCTGGTGCTGGAGGCCGCGGCGTGGGGCCGTTCCCGGTACCGGGGCCGATCCCGGGGGCTGTCCCCGGCACAGGGAGCCATATTCTGGGGCTATTCCCGGTACCATGGGCCGCTCCCGGTACCGGGGGCCGCATCCTGGGGCTGATCCCGGTATCCGGGGGCTTTTCCCAGTACCGGGGGCCGCATCGCCGAGCTATTCCCGGTACCAGGAGCTGTTCCCGGTACCAGGGGCCGGATCCCGGAGCTATTCCCGGTGCTGGGAGCTGTTCATGGTACCGCGGGCCACATCACGAGGCCATCCCGGTACCGGGCGCCGAATCCCGGGGCCATTCCCTGTACCAGGAGCTATTCCCGGTACCGGGGGGGATATCCCGGGGCTAATCCCGGTGTCTGGGGCCATTCCCGGTACCGGGGGCCGAATCCCGGGGCTAATTCCGGCATCTGGGGCCGCTCCCGGTACCGGGGGCCATATCCCGGGGCTATTCCCTGTACCAGGAGCTATTCCCGGTACCGGGGGGGATATCTCGGGGCTAATCCCGGTGTCTGGGGCCATTCCCGGTACCGGGGGCCGTATCCGGGGGCTAATCCCGATATCTAGAGCCGCTCCCGTTACCGGGGACCGAATCCCGGGGCCGTCCCCACATCCCCGTGCCCCGCACCCATCCCCGCTGCCCGGGGCCGTGCCCGCTGCCCCCGCTGCCCAATCCCGTTCCCATTCCCGGTTCCCGTTCCCGTTCCCGTTCCCGGTCCCGGTTCCCGTACCTTTGTGCATGCCGGTGTACTTGTCCTTGATGACGGTGAGCTCGTAGATCTTGCCGAACTGCTCGAAGATTGGCTTCAGGTCCTTCTCCTCCAGGTGCCGCGGGATCTGCCCCACGAAGAGTTTGATGGCGTCGGGCTCCTTCATGGGGCCGCCGGGGGCTCCCCGGGCCCCGGGGCCGCTCCCGCTCGCCGCTATCCCCGCCCGGCCTCGGCTCCCGGTGCTCCCGGCGGTGCCCGGTGCCCCGGCGCACACAAAGGACGAGGCGGCCCCGGGGCTCGGCTCGGCTCCGGGGACGGGGCGCGGCGGGGCGGGGGCAGCTCTGCCCGGGGGGCGGCGCTCCCGGCGCTCCCGGTGCGTCCCGGCCGTTTCCCGGGTGCCGCTCCCCGAAATCCCGGCGGGTGCTGCGCGCGCCCGCCCCGCCGGTGCCGCCCCGGTGGCCTCGGGGAGGGTCCCGGTACCGGGCGGGGGGCGGGGGGCGCTCAACGCTCGCTTGGGTCCATCGGCTCCCCGAGAGCCCCGGTGGCGGCCGAGCCCCCCCGCCCGCTGGGGTAGCGGCACCGGCTACCGGCACCGGGATCGGCACCGGGAGAGGCTTTTCTTCCCCGCTCGGGGCCGCCCCGCCCCGCCCCGCCCGGTGCTGATGTCAGAGCGGCACCGGGGACCGGCACCGGCCACGACACCGGGGCCTGGGGAGCGGCACCGGGGACGGGGAGCGGCTGTGGGGACCGGGCACCGGCACCGGCACCGGGACCGTCCGTGGGGCACCGGCGACAGCACCGGGCCCGGAGCGGCGGAGCGGGGGCCGGGGGATGGGCACTGGGAAGCGGCTACCGGCACCGGGCACCGGCAACCGAGCAGCGGATAAGGGACAGCGGAACCGGCGACAGCAGCGGGGCTGGGAACCGGGGAGGGGTTGGGGAGGGGGCGCTCGGAACCGGCACCGGCACCGGCGACAACAGGAACGGGCACTGGCGACAACAGCGGCACCGGCGACAGCGGCGGGAGCCGGGGCCGGGCTGGCCCCGGGAGATGGAACCGGGCCCGGTACCGGCCCCGCCCGGGCCCGGGGGCGGTTGGGGGGGGGGTTGGGATGTTTTGGGGAGGGGGCGGGGGCCGCGGGCGCGTGCCCGGGGGGCGCTCCCGTGCGCGCGGCCGGCCCGGGGCTCTGCGCACGCGCGGAGGGGAGTGGGGACACGGGGGGGGGAGGGGAGGGTCTGGGGTCCGCCCACGCGTGTCCCCTCCCCGCCCCTCCCCCCCCGCGTGGCACTGTCGCCTCCCGGTGCTGTCCCCGGTGCTGAACTCGGCCCCGCCCCGAGCGCCCGTGGCACCGCCCACGTCCGTGCCACCCCCCCGGGTGACACCCCCGGTTTGTGCCACCCCCCCCGGGTGACACCCCCGGTTTGTGTCACCCTCCCCGTGTCACCCCCCCCGTGTGACACCCCCGGTCCGTGTGACACCCCCGGTTTGTGCCATCCCCCCCGTGTCACCCCCGGTCCGTGTGACACCCCCGGTCCGTGTCACCCCCACCCGTGCCACCCCTTCGGTGTCACCCCCCTGTCCTTGTCACCCCCCCCCGCCGTGTCACATACCCCCGTGCCATCCCTCCATCCGTGCCACCCCCTCGGTACCACCCCCGGTCCGTGTGACATCCCCGGTCTGTGTCACCCCCCCCTCCGTGTCACCCCTCGTCTCTGTCACATCTCCCCGTGCCACCTCCACTCCGGTGTCACCCCCCCGTCCGTGTCACCCCCTGGGTGTCACCCCCTCCGTGTCCCGGTGCCCCCCGCCCCCTCCGGCTCCGGGTCCCCTCCCCTCTGTGTCCCCTCCCCCCGTGTCCCGGTGTCCCCTCCAGCTGTCTCGGTGTCCCCACGCCGGTGCCACCCCTTCCCACGCCCGTGTCACTGCCCCCGTTCTTGTCCCGGTGTCCCCCCCGCCGTTGTCATGGCAACGAGCCAGAGGGGCCCCCCCCTTTGGGGTCACCCCACGGTGACATTTTGGGACCCCATGGGGCAGGTGGGGACCCTCCTTTGGGGTCACACCTGGGGGGGACACCTTGGGGACCCCATGGTGACATTTTGGGGACACTGGGCAGGGTCCCCAAAAACCCTGGGGACCCCCCCATGGGCAGGGGCGTTTGGGGACAACCCCGCGGTGACATTTTGGGGACATTGGGGTCCCCGGGCGGTGGGGGCGGGGCTTCCTCAGGTGGGTCCCTCCCCCCCCAAAAAAATTCACTCAAAACATTGAAATTTGTATCCTAAAAATTCCATTTTTCCATCGTGGAAAATCCCCAGGAACGGCTTTGTCTTCCCCAAATCCTGCAGCTCCAAAACTCTGAGACCTCCCCAAAAACTCTGGGACCTCCCCAAAAAATCTGGGACCCCCCTACCAAAATTCTGGGACCCCCCTCCCCAAATTTCTGGGATCCCCCAAAATCCTGATTCCCTTTTCCAGGGGGAACTCCTGCTCTGGATCCTCGAGTTCCCCAGAGGTGAGGGGGGGTCCCAAAAAGGGGAGAACCCCCCCCAAATCCACCCTGGGGACCCCAAATCCACCCTGGGGACCCCCCGGGGTTTGGGGGTTCCTGGGGAGGTCACGGGAACTTTGTAGCCCCCGAAAACCTCGGAAATCTCCCCAAAATTCCCTTTTTCCCTGAGTTCGTTCTTGATTTCCCACAGGTGAGGGAGGGTCCCAAAGTCAGGGGGACACCCCCAAATCCATCCTGGAGACCCCAAATCCATCCCGGAGACCCCAAATCCATCCCAGGGACCCCAAATCCATCCCGGAGACCCCAAATCCATCCTGGAGACCCCAAATCCATCCCGGGGACCCCAAATCCATCCCAGAGAACCCTCCCCCAGGATTTGGGATTTGGGAGGGCTCAGGAGAATCCCAAAATCCTGAGCTGGAGCTCTGGGAATTGTGTGACATCCTGGAGTTCCCACAGGTGAGAGGGGTCCCACAGGGGGGGAACATCCCCAAATCCATCCTGGGGACCCCAAATCCATCCTGGGGACCCCAAATTCCTCAGGGAGACCCCAAATCCATCCCAGGGACCCTCCCCAGGATTTGGGATTTGGGAGGGGCTCAGGAGAATCCCCAAATCCTGAGGGGCTGCTCTGGGAATTGTGTGACATCCTGGAGTTCCCACGGGTAAGAGGGGCCCAAAGGGGGGAGAACGCCCCCAAATCCATCCTGGGGACCCCAAATCCATCCCAGAGAACCCTCCCCCAGGATTTGGGATTTGGGAGGGCTCAGGAGGATCCCAAAATCCTGAGCTGGAGCTCTGGGAATTGTGTGACATCCTGGAGTTCCCACAGGTGAGAGGGGTCCCAAAGGGGGGGAACACCCCCAAATCCATCCTGGGGACCCCAAATCCATCCTGGGGACCCCAAATTCCTCAGGGAGACCCCAAATCCATCCCAGGGACCCTCCCCAGGATTTGGGATTGGCTCAGGAGAATCCCCAAATCCTGAGGGGCTGCTCTGGGAATTGTGTGACATCCTGGAGTTCCCACGGGTAAGAGGGGCCCAAAGGGGGGAGAACGCCCCCAAATCCATCCTGGGGACCCCAAATCCATCCCAGGGACCCTCCCCAGGATTTGGGATTTGGGAGGGCTCAGGAGAATCCCCAAATCCTGAGGGGCTGCTCTGGGAATTGGGCGATGTCCTGGAGTTCCCACAGGTGAGAGGGGTCCTAAAAGGGGGACGGCCCCAAATCCATCCTGGGGACCCCAAATCCATCCCGGGGACCCCAAATCCAACCCGGGGACCCCGAATCTGGGGGGCTCAGAGGAGGCGCTCCCGGCTGCTCTGCAGCTGTTTCCGCTGCTGCTCCTGCCAGTGCCGGAACCGCTTGGTTTTGGGGCGCAGGAACTGCACCACGTCCATGGGGACCCGGACCGTGTCCAGACCGTTCACCTGGAACCCCAAAATACCCCTGGGTTACCCCAAAAACACCCCCGAGTCACCACGTCCATGGGGACCCGGACCGTGTCCAATCCGTTCACCTGGAACCCCAAAAACAGCCCTGGGTTACCCCAAAAACACCCCAAAACCAACCCCAATTCACCACGGCCATGGGGACCCGGACCGTGTCCAGACCGTTCACCTGGAACCCCAAAAACAGCCCTGAGTCACCCCAAAATCACCCCCAAAATAGCCCTGAGTCACCCCAAAAACAGCCCTGAGTCACCCCAAAATCACCCTAAATACACCCCCAATTCACTACAGCCATGGGAACCTGCACTGTGTCCAAACCGTTCACCTGGAACCCCAAAATATCCCTGGGTTACCCCAAAATCACCCCAAAAACACCCGAGTTACCTTAAAATCACCCCCAAAACAGCCCCGAGTTACCCCAAAACCAGCCCTGAGTTACCCCAAAATCACCCCAAAAATATCCCCGGGTCACCAAGTCCATGGGAACCCACACCGTGTCCAGCCCGTTCACCTGGAACCCCAAAAACAGCCCCAAAATACCTCTGAGTTACCCCAAAGTCACCCAAAACCAGGCCTGAGTTACCCCAAAATCACCCAAAAACAGCCGAGTTACCCCAAAATCACCCCAAAAACAGCCCTGAGTTACCCCAAAGTCACCCCAAAACCAGGCCTGAGTTACCCCAAAATCACCCCAAAAACAGCCGAGTTACCCCAAAATCACCCCAAAAACAGCCCTGAGTTACCCCAAAGTCACCCCAAAACCAGTCCTGAGTTACCCCAAAATCACCCCAAAAACAGCCCTAATTCACCACAGCCATGGGAACACAGACCGTGTCCAGCCTGTTCACTGGGCACCCCAAAACCAGCCCCAAAATCAGCCCAAGTCACCCCAAAATCAGCCCCAGACACCCCAAAAAACCTCCTGGGAATCCCAAAACCCTCCTGGGGTACCCCAAAACACCTCGGGGTCACCACGGCAATGGAAACCTACACCCGTTCACCTGGCACCCCAAAACCAGCCCCAAAATACCCTGAGTTACCCCAAAATTACCCCAAAAACCCTCCTGGGGCACTACGGCTTAGGATCACACACCGTGTCCAAACCGTTCACCTGGAACCCCAAAAACAGCCCCACAACCAGCTCCGGTCACCCCAAAAACAGCCCCACAACCAGCTCCGGTCACCCCAAAAACAGCCCCACAACCAGCTCCGGTCACCCCAAAAACAGCCCCAGTCACCCCAAAAACAGCCCCAGAATCACCTCCGGTCACCCCAAAAACAGCCCCACAATAACCCCAAAAACAGCCCCAGAATCACCTCTGGTCACCCCAAAAACAGCCCCAGAATCACCCCCCAGGGTGACCCCAAAAGCAGCCCCACAATCACCCCCAGTCACCCCAAAATCACCCCTGGGGTCACCCCAAAACCCCTCTGGGTCACACCCACACCATGTCCAAACCTTCACCTGGGAGGGCCCCAAAAACAGCCCCAGTCACCCCAAAACCCTCCTGGGCCACCCCAAAAACAGCCCCAGTCACCCCAAAACCCTCTGGGTCACCCCAAACCCCTCTGGTCACCCCAAAAACAGCCCCAGTCACCCCAAAACCCTCTGGGTCACCCCAAACCCCTCTGGTCACCCCAAAAGCAGCCCCAGTCACCCAAAACCCTCTGGGTCACCCCAATCCCCGCCCCCAGGATACCCAAAACCCCCCCACGATACCCCAAACCCTCCTGGGTCACCCCAAATCCCTCTGGGCCATCCCAAATCCCTCTGGGTCACCCCAAATCCCTCCCAGGATACCCCAAATCTCCCCAGTTGGGGGAAACTGGAAGTAAAAGGGAAATTGGGGGAATTGGGGTGGGAATGGGAATTGGGGTGGGAATTGGGGTGGGAATGGGAATTGGGGTGGGATATGGGGTGGGAACGGGAATTGGGGTGCGAATGGGGGAATTGGGGTGGGAATGGGGGAATTGGGGTGGGAATTGGGGTGGGAATGGGAATTGGGGTGGGAATTGGGAATTGGGGTTCGAATGGGGGAATTGGGGTGGGAATGGGAATTGGGGTGGGATATGGGGTGGGACATCTGTGGGGCTGGGGTGGAAGTGAGCAGGAATTGGGATGGGAATTGGGGTGGGAATGGGAATTGGGGTGGGATATGGGGTGGGAACGGGGTGGAATTCAGGGGGGAATTGTGTGTGGGGTTGGGGTGGAAATGAGGGGGAATTGGGGTGAGAATTGGGGTGAGAATTGGGGTGGGAATTAGGATGGGAAGTGTGTGGGATCGGGGTGTCCGGGGGTGGGAATGAGGGAATTGTGTGGGGTCAGGGTGGGATTGGGTGGGACCGGAGGTGTGTGGGGTGGGTTTGGGGTGGGATTGGGGTGGGATCAGAGGTGTGTGGGGTGGGTTTGGGGTGGGATTGGGTGGGATGGGTTTGGGGTGGCTTTGGGGTGGGTTTGGGGTTTGGGGTGGGATCAGAGGTGTGTGGGGTGCGTTGGGGTGGGTTTGGGATGGGAATTGTGTGGGGTGGGTTTGGGGTGGGCTTTGGGGTTTTGGGTGGGTTTGGGGTTTGGGTTTGGGGTCTCACCGTGACGTCACACCAGAAGTGTCCCCAGCGCGTGATTGGCTCCGGCGGCAGCTGTAGGGCCTGGGGGGGCACCCACACCCCGAGCTGCGACACACAGGGACCCCAAATGTGAGAGTGCGACCCCAAAAGTGGCACCAGGACCCCAAATGTGGCACCAGGACCCCAAATGTGGCACAGGAACCCAAATGTGGGAGTGGGACCCCAAATGTGCCACCAGGACCCCAAATGTGGCACCGGGACCCCAAATGTGGCACCAGGACCCCAAATGTGGCACAGGAACCCAAATGTGGGAGTGGGACCCCAAATGTGGCATTTGGATCCCAAATGTGGCACTGGGACCCCAAATGTGGCACCGGCACCCCAAATGCGGGAGTGGGACCCCAAACCCAGGAATGGAACCCCAAATGTGGCACTGGGACCCCAAATATGGGAGTGGGACCCCAAATGTGGGATCGGGACCCCAAATATGGCAGTGGGATCCCAAATCCAGAGTGGGACCCCAAATATGGGAGTGGATCCTGAGTATCGGATTGGAACCCCAAATCCGGGAATGGGACCCCAAATAGAGGATTGGGACCCCAAATATGGGATTGGGACCCCAAATATGGGATTGGAACCCCAAATCCAGGAATGGGACCCCAAATATGGGATTGGGATCCCAAATGTGGGAGTGGGACCCCAAATACAGGACTGGGATCCCAAATAAGGGAATCGGGGCAGGCAGAGACCCCCAGAGCTCTCGGCAACCCCAAATCCTGGGAATGGCCCCAAATCCTGGGAGTGACCCCAAAATTCAGGAATGGCCCCAGAGCCAGGACTGGAACCCAAAATCTGGGAATAGGGGCAGGCAGAGCCCCCCAAACCCTTCGGGAGTGACCCCAAATCCTTTGGGAATGACCCCAAATCCCAGGAGTGACCCCAAATCCCAGGAGTGACCCCAAATCCAGGTGTAGGGCTGGGCAGAGCCACTCAAATCCTTTGGGAATGACCCCAAATCCCAGGATTTGGCCCCGCCACAGCTCCGGGAACCCCAAAAACCCCAAAAACCCCCAAAAAATCCCAAAGACGCTCACGTTTTTGAGGAAGTGCCAGGCCACGATTTTGGGGCTGAGATCCCAAGGGACATTGTTCTTCATCCCAACCTCGAGGCGGCAAAAACCCCAAAAATCCCAAAAATCCCAAAAACCCCAAAAACCCCAAAAACCCCAAAAAAACCCCAAAGGCGCTCACGTTTTTGAGGAAGTGCCGGGCCACGATTTCGGGGCTGAGCTCCCACCGGACATTGTTCTTCATCCCAACCTCGAGGCGGCAAAAACCCCAAAAATCCCAAAAATCCTAAAAACCCAAAACCCCAAAACCCAAAAAAAAAACCCCAAAAAAACCCCAAAAAACCCCCAAAAGGCGCTCACGTTTCTGAGGAAGTGCCGGGCCACGATTTCGGGGCTGAGCTCCCACCGGACATTGTTCTTCATCCCAACCTCGAGGCGGCAGCGCCGCAGGAACTGTAGGGTCTGTGCGGGATCGGGATTGGGATTGGGATTAGGGTCGGGAGTGGGGCATGGGGTCTGGGGATTTGGGGTCGGAAGTGGGGCACAGGGTTTGGGGATTTGGGGTCAGGACTGAGGTCTGGGGGTTTGGGGCATTTGGGGGATTTGGGGTCGGGAGTGGGGCAGAGGGTTTGGGGATTTGGGGTCAGGATTTGGGGGATTCGGGGTCAGATTTAGGGGATTTGGGGTCAGATTTGGGGTCGGGAGTGAGGCACAGGGGGAGGATTTGGGGTCGGGAGTGGGGCACAGGGTTTGGGGGATTTGGAGGATTTGGGGTCGGATTTGGGGGATTTGAGGTCAGGAGTGGGGCACAGGATTTGGAGGATTGGGGGTCGGAAGCGGGGCACAAGGTTTGGGGGATTCGGGGTCAGATTTAGGGGATTCGGGGTCAGATTTAGGGGATTTGGGTCGGATTTGGGGTCAGATTTGGGGTCGGAAGTGGGGCACAGGGTTTGGGGGATTTGGGGTCAGATTTAGGGGATCTGGGGTCGGATTTCGGGGATTTGGGGTCGGGAGTGAGGCACAGGGGGAGGATTTGGGGTCGGGAGTGGGGCAGAGGATTTGGGATCGAATTTGGGGTCAGGAGTGGGGCACAGGGTTTGGGGATTTGGGGTCAGGAGTGGGGAGCAGAGTTTGGGGGATTTGGAGGATTTGGGGTCAGGATTTGGGGGAAAATTTGGGGGATTTGGGGTCGGCAGTGGAGCACAGGGTTTGGGGGATTTGGGGTCAGATTTGGGGGATTTGGGGTCAGGAGTGGGGCAGAGGATTTGGGGGAGGATTTGGGGTCGGTAGTGGGGCAGAGGGTTTGGGGGATTTGGGGTCAGGATTTGGGGGATTCGGGGTCAGATTTGGGGGATTTGGGGTGGGATTTGGGGTCAGATTTGGGGGATTCGGGGTCAGATTTAGGGGATTTGGGGTCAGGAGGGGCACAGGGGGAGGATTTGGGGTCGGGAGTGGGGCACAGGGTTTGGGGGATTTGGAGGATTTGGGGTCAGGATTTGGGGGAAAATTTGGGGGATTTGGGGTCGGCAGTGGAGCACAGGGTTTGGGGGATTTGGGGTCAGATTTGGGGTCAGGAGTGGGGGACAGGATTTGGGGGACTTGGGGTCGGATTTAGGGGATTTGGGGTCAGATTTGGGGTTGGATTTGGGGGATTTAGGGTCGGGAGTGGAGCACAGGGGGAGGATTTGGGGTCGGGAGTGGGGCAGAGGATTTGGGATCGGATTTGGGGGATTTGGGGTCAGGAGTGGGGAGCAGAGTTTGGGGGATTTGGAGGATTTGGGGTCAGGATTTGGGGGAAAATTTGGGGGATTTGGGGTCGGCAGTGGAGCACAGGGTTTGGGGGATTTGGGGTCAGATTTGGGGGATTTGGGGTCAGGAGTGGGGCAGAGGATTTGGGGAAGGATTTGGGGTCAGGAGTGTGGCACAGGGTTTGGGGATTTGGGGTCGGGAATGGGGCTCAGTGTTTGGGGCATTTGGGGTCAGGAGTGGGGTCTGGGGGCTTGGGGCACTTGGGGTCACAAGTGGGGTAGAGGGGGAGGATTTGGGGTCAGATTTGGGGTGGGATTTGGGGTCAGATTTGGGGTCGGATTTGGGGTCAGATTTGGGGTCAGATTTGGGGGATTTGAGGTTGGGAGTGGGGCACAGGGGGAGGATTTGGGGTCAGATTTGGGGTCAGATTTGGGGGATTTGGGGCTGGATTTGGGGTGGGATTTGGGGTCAGATTTGGGCTCAGATTTGGGGTCAGATTTGGGGAATTTGGGGTCAGATTTGGGGGATTTGGGGTCAGATTTGGGGCGGGTTTTGGGGTGGGATTTGGGGTCAGATTTGGGGGATCTGGGGTCAGATTTGGGGCTGGATTTGGGGTGGGATTTGGGGTTGGATTTGGGGTCAGATTTGGGGGATTTGGGGTCAGATTTGGGGTGGGATTTGGGGTCGGATTTGGGGTCAGATTTGGGGTCAGGGCTCACCTTCTCCCCGCTCTGGGTCTGGTGCTTGTCCAGCATGCCCTGCTGCTGCTGTAGGAAATAAATATGGGATTTAGGGGAAAATATGGGATTTAGGGGAAAATATGGGATTTAGGGGGAAAATATGGGATTTAGGGGGAAAAAACATGGGATTTAGGGGGAAAATATGGGATTTAGGGGGAAAATAAGGGATTTAGGGGGAAATATGGGATTTAGGGGGGAAATATGGGATTTAGGGAGAATGGGGAAATATGGGATCTAGGGGACAAATGGGGAAATGGGGGAAAATGAGGGAAAATATGGAATATAGGGGGAAATGGGGAAAAAATATGGGTTTGGGGGGAAATGGGGGAAAATATGGGATTTAGGGGAAAAAATGGGATTTAAGGGGAAATTAAGGGATTTAGGAGGGAAAATGGGGGATAATGGGATTTAGGAGAAAAATGGAATTTAGGGGGGAAAACGGGGGAAAAATGGGATTGAGAAAGAGAAATGGGGGAAAATGAGATTTAGGAGAAATGTGAGATTTAGGAGGGAAAAATGCAAAAAAATGGGGAAAAACATGGGATTTGGGGGGAAAAATGGGGGGGAAATGGGGTTAAGGAGGAAAAATGGGGGAAATATGGGATTTAAGAGGGGAAGGAGAGGGGAAAATTGGATTTAAGAGAGGAAAATGGGATTTAAGAGTGAAAATGGAGGGGAAATGGGATTTAGGAGGACAAATGGGGAAAAATGGGATTTAAGAGGGGAAATGAGGAAAATGGGATTTAGGATGGAAAACTGAGAAAAACTGAGATTTAGGAGGGGAACTGGAGAGAAAAATGGGATTTAAGGGGAAAATGGAGAGGAAAATGAGATTTAAGAGGGGAACTGGAAAGAAATATGGGATTTAAGATGGGAAGGAGAAGGGAAAATGGGATTTAAGAGGGGAAAATGGGAATTAAGAGTGAAAACGGAGGGAAAAATGGGAATGAGAGGGGGAAACGGAGAGGAAAAATGGGATTTAAGAGTGAAAATGGAGAGAAAATGGGATTTAAGAAGGGAAATGGAGGGAAATATGGGATTGAGGAGGAGAAGAAGGGAAAAATGGGATTTAGGATGGAAAACTGAGGAAAAAATGGGATTTAAGAGAGGAAATGGAGGAAAAATGGGACTTAAGAGGGAAACGGAGGGAAAGATGAGATTTAAGAGGGGAAATGAGGAAAATGGGATTTAGGATGGAAAACTGAGACTTAAGAGGAAAAATGAGGAAAATAAGGAATTTAAGAGGTGAAATAGAGAGGAAAATGGGATTTAAGAGAGGAAATGGGGAAAATGGGATTTAAGAGGGGAAACGGAGGGGAAAATGGGAATGAGAGGGGAAGACAGAGAGGAAAATTGGATTTAAGAAGGGAAATGGAGGGAAATATGGGATTGAGGAGGGGAAGAAGGGAAAATGGGATTTAGGATGGAAAACTGAGGAAAAAATGGGATTTAAGAGGTGAAATGGAGAGGAAAATGAGATTTAAGAGGGGAACTGGAAAGAAATATGGGATTTAAGATGGGAAGCAGAGGGGAAAATAGGATTTAAGAGAGGAAAATGGGATTTGAGAGGGAAAATGGAGAGAAAATTGGATTTAAGAAGGAAAATGGAGGGAAATATGGGATTGAGGAGGGGAAGTAGGGAAAATGAGATTTAGGATGCAAAACTGAGGAAAAAATGGGATTTAAGAGAGGAAATGGAGGAAAAAATGGGACTTAAGAGGGAAACGGAGGGAAAGATGAGATTTAAGAGGGGAAATGAGGAACAATGGGATTTAAGATGGAAAACTGAGATTGAAGAGGAAAAATGAAGAAAATAAGGAATTTAAGAGGTGAAATAGAGAGGAAAATGGGATTTAAGAGGGGAAATGGGGAAAAATGGGACTTAAGAGTGAAAATGGGGGAAATATGGGATTTAAGAGGGGAAATGGAGAGGAAAATTGAATTTAAGAGGGGAAATGGAGAGAAAAACGGGATGGAGAAATGAAAAAGGAGAGGAAAAATGGGATTTAAGAGGGGAAATGGTGAAAATGGGACTTAAGAGGGAAACTTAGGAAAAAAGGGGATTTAAGAGGGGAAATGGAGGGAAATAGGGGATTTAAGAGGGAAAAATGGGATTGAAGAAGGGAAAAGGGGAAAATGGGATTTATGGGGAAATGGGAAAAATGGAATTTAAGAGTGAAAGTGGAGGGAAAAATTGGATTGAGGAAGAGAAATGAAAAATGGGATTTAAGAGGGGAAATGGGGAAAATGGGATTTAGGATGGAAAACTGAGAAAAATTGGGATTTAAGAGGAGAAATGGGGGAATAATCAGATTTAAGAAAGGAAATGTAGGGGAAATGGGATTTACTGGGGAAAATGGGATTTAGGGAGGAGATGGAGAGAAAAATGGGATTTAGGAGGGAAAATGGGATTGGGGAGAAATATGAGATTTAGGAGGGAAAAAATGGGGAAAAATATGGGATTTAGGGGGAAAGGGGGAAAAATGGGGGGGGAAATGAGATTTAAGAGTGAAAACGGAGGGATAAATGTGATTTAGGGGGAAAATTGAGGGAAAAATGGGATTTAAGAGATGAAATGGAGAGGAAAAACGGGATTGAGATGGGAAATAGAGGGAAAAACGGGATTTAAGAGGGGAAATGGAATGAAAATGTGATTTAAGAGGGGAAATGGAGAAGAAAAATGAGATTTAAGAAGGAAAATGGAATGAAAATGTGATTTAAGAGAGGAAATGGAGAAGAAAAATGAGATTTAGGAGGGAAAATGGAGAAGAAAAATGAGATTTAAGAGAGAAAATGGAGAAGAAAAATAGGATTTAAAAGGGGAAATGGAACGAAAATGTGATTCAAGAGGGGAAATGGAGAAGAAAAGTGAGATTTAAGAGGGGAAATGGAATGAAAATGGGATTTAAGAGGAGAAATGGAAAAGAAAAATGAGATTTAAGAGGGGAAATGGAAAAAAAATGAGATTTAGGAGAGGAAATGGAGAAAAAAAATGAGATTTAGGAGGGGAAATGGAGAAGAAAAATGAGATTTAAGAGGGGAAACGGAGAAGAAAAATGAGATTTAGAAGGGAAAATGGAATGAAAATGAGATTTAAGAGGGGAAATGGAAAAGAAAAATGAGATTTAGGAGGGAAAATGGACAACAAAAATGAGATTTAGGAAGGAAAATGGACAAGAAAAATGAGATTTAGGAGGGGAAATGGAGAAGAAAAATGTGATTTAAGAGGGGAAATGGAGAAGAAAAATGTGATTTAGGAGGGGAAATGGAATGAAAATGTGATTTAAGAGGGAAAATGGAGAAGAAAAATAAGATTTAGGAGGCAAAATGGAATGAAAATGTGATTTAAGAGGGGAAATGGAAAAGAAATATGAGATTTAAGAGGGGAAATGGACAAGAAAAATGAGATTTAAGAGGGGAAATGGAATGAAAATGAGATTTAAGAGGAGAAACGGAAACGAAAAATGAGATTTAAGAGGGGAAATGGAGAAGAAAATGAGATTTAGGAGGGAAAATGGAGAAGAAAAATGAGATTTAAGAGGGGAAATGGAGAAGAAAAATGAGATTTAGGAGGGGAAATGGAGAAGAAAAATGAGATTTAAGAGGGGAAATGGAGAAGAAAAATGAGATTTAGGAGGGGAAATGGAGAAGAAAAATGAGATTTAAGAGGGAAAATGGAGACGAAAAATAGGATTTAAAAGGGGAAATGGAACGAAAATGTGATTCAAGAGAGGAAATGGAGAAGAAAAGTGAGATTTAGGAGGGAAAATGGAGAAGAAAATGAGATTTAAGAGAAAAAATGGAATGAAAATGGGATTTAAGAGGAGAAATGGAAAAGAAAAATGAGATTTAAGAGGGGAAAACAGAGGAAAAAAATGAGATTTAGGAGAGGAAATGGAGAAGAAAAATGAGATTTAAGAGGGGAAATGGAGAAGAAAAATGAGATTTAAGAGGGAAAATGGAGAAGAAAAATAAGATTTAGGAGGGAAAATGGAGAGAAAAATGAGATTTAGGAGGGAAAATGGAATGAAAATGGGATTTAAAAGGGGAAATGGAGAAGAAAAATGAGATTTAAAAGGGGAAATAGTAAAAGTCAGACGGAGGAGGAGCAGCTGAGCACTGACCTGTCTCTCGCGGTGGAACTTTCGCAGGTTCTCGGGGGAAGGGTACAGCGCCAGGCCCTGCGGCAGGAGCTTGTTCCTCCCCAGGCGTTTGCTCACACTCACCACCTCCCCTCGGGCACCCAGATCTGGGAAAAACGGGAAATTCAGAGAAAATGGGAAATTCAGGGGAAATTCAGAGAAAATGGGGAATTCAGGGGAAAATGGGAAATTCAGAGAAAATGGGGAATTCAGGGGAAATTCAGGGGAAATTCAGGGGAAAAGTCAGGAAAAACAGGAAAAATCAGGGGAAAGCAAAAATTCAGGGAACAAAGGGAAAATTCAGGGAAAATTCAGGGGAAATTCAGGGGAAAACGGGAAAAGTCAGAGAAAAGGGGAGAATTCAGGAAAAACAGAAAAATTCAGGGGAAAGGGGAAAATTCAGGGAAAACGGGAAAAGTCAGGAAAAAAAGGGGAAATTCAGGGGGAAAAAAGGGAAAATTCAGGGGTAAATGGGAAATTCAGGGGAAAACAGGAAAAGTCAGGGAAAAACAGGAAAAATCAAGGGGAAAAAAGGGGAAATTCAGGGGAAAATTGGAAAATTCAGGCAAAAGGGGAAAATTCAGGAAAAACAGGAAAATTCATGGAAAAACAGGAAAATTCAGAGAGAAACGGGAAAATTCAGGGGAAACGGGAAAATTCAGGAAAAACAGGAAAAATCAGGGAAAAAAAGGGGAAATTCAGGGAAAAAAAGGGGAAATTCAGGGGAAAGGGGAAAAGTCAGAGAAAAGGGGAAAATTCAGGAAAAACAGGAAAATCCAGGGAAAAGTCAGGGAAAAAAGGGGAAATTCAGGGGAAAGGGAAAATTCATGGAAAAACGGGAAAATTCAGGGGAAAAATGGGAAAATTCAGGGGAAAGGGGAAAAGTCAGGAAAAACGGGAAAAATCAGGGGGAAAGGGAAAATTCAGGGAAAATGGGAAATTCAGGGGAAATGGGAAATTCAGGGGAAAGGGGAAAAGTCAGGAAAAACAGGAAAAATTGGGGGAAAGGGAAAATTCAGGGAAAAAAAGGGGAAATCCAGGGAAAATAGGAAAATTCAGGCAAAAGGAGAAAATTCAGGAAAAACAGGAAAATTCATGGAAAAATGGGAAAATTTAGGGGAAATGGGAAATTCAGGGGAAAATGGGAAAATTCGGGGAAAAATGGGAAAATTCAGGGAAAACAGGAAAATTCAGCAAGGAATTCTGGGAAAATCCCAGTCCTCGTGGGGAGGGGGGAAAGTCCAGAAATTTAAGAGAAATTCCACAAAATTTGACAGAAATTCCAGGAAATTGTTGGGTTTGGGGGGTGAAAATTTAGCTGGGAATGGTGGGAAAATCCCAGACTCTGTGGAAGGGTGGGGGGTCCATCCCAAGTGTGGAAAAGTCCAGAAATTCAACAGAAAATCCACAAAATTTGACAGAAATTCCATGAAATTTAACAGAAATCTCACAAAATCAAACAGAAATTCCATTAAATTTCACAGAAATTCCATGAAATTTAACAGAAATTCCACAACACTTGACAGAAATTCCATGGAATTAAACAGAAATCCCACAAAAATCAAACAGAAATTCCATTAAATTTCACAGAAATTCCATGAAATTAAACAGAAATTCCACAAATAGAAATCCCAGAACAGAAATTCCATTAAATTTAACAGAAATTCCATGAAATGAAACAGAAATTCCATGAAATTGAAAAAATTCCATGAAATTTAACAGAAATTCCATGAAATGAAACAGAAACTCCACAAAACCAAACAGAAATTCCATTAAATTTGACAGAAATTCCATTAAATTTGACAGAAATTCCATGAAATTTAACAAATTCCATGAAATTTAACAGAAATTCCCTGAAATGAAACAGAAATCGCACAGAATCAAACAGAAATTCCATTAAATTTCACAGAAATTCCATGAAATTTTACAGAAATTCCATGAAATGAAACAGAAATTGCACAAAACCAAACAGAAATTCCATGGAATTGTTGGGTTTGGGATCCTGGAGTGGAGGGGGGAGCAGCTGCTGCCTCGGGATTGCTGGGAATGGGGAAGGATGGGGGAATTCTGGGAATTCCCTGTGTGGAAAAGGGAAAAACGGGAAAGATGGGATAAAACGGGCCAGGGATGGATTTAAGAGTCCTGAAATGAGGTGGGGGAAGGGAAATTTCCATGGGTTTGGGACACAAGTGATCCCAAAAATGAGGGACAAATCCCTGTGCCTGTGGATAATTGGGAATGGGCCAGAAGGAGGGAATTCTGCCTTTTCCCTCTGTGGAAAAAGGAAAAATAGGAAAAAACGGGAGAGAAATGGATCAAACCGCTGCTCCCGGAGCTGTGGGAAGGGAAATTCCCACAGATTCCAAAATCCTAAATCATCCCAGAAATGAGAAATAGATCCCTGTTCCTGTGGGTAAGCGGGAATGGGATAGAATGGCAGAATTCTGCCTTTTTCCTGTGTGGAAAAGGGAAAAAATGGGAAAAAACGGGGGAAAATAGGACAAAACAGGACAGAAAGGGATGGAACTCGTGTTCCTGGAGCTGTGAGAAGGGAAATTCCCATTGGTTTTGGGATCCTAAATCATCCCAGAAATGAGAACTGGATCCCTGTGGCTGTGGGTAAGTGGGAATGGGACACAATGGAAATGGGATAATGAGGGAATTCTGTCTCTTCCCCACACAAATGAGTTAAAACTGGGCCAGAAAAGGGAAAAACGGGGCACGAAAGGGCTGGGAATGAGAATTCCTGGGAATTCCTGGGCCAGGAAAGAGCTGGGAATGAGAATTCCTGGGAATTCCTGGCCAGGAAAGAGCTGGGAATGAGAATTCCTGGGAATTCCTGAGCCAGGAAAGGGCTGGGAACGCAGAATTCCTGAGCAAGGAAGGGGTTGGGAACTCAGAATTCCCGGGAATTCCTGGCCAGGAAAGGGCTGGGAATGAGGGAATTCCTGGGAATTCCTGGGCCAGGAAAGGGCTGGGAATGCAGAATTCCTGGGAATTCCTGAGCCAGGAAAGGGCTGGGAATGCAGAATTCCTGGGAATTCCTGAGCCAGGAAAGGGCTGGGAATGCAGAATTCCCAGGAATTCCTGAGCCAGGAAAGGGCTGAGAATGAGAGAATTCCTGGGACAAAACGGGATTAAATGGGCTGGGAATGAGGGAATTCCCAGGAATTCCTGGGCCAGGAAAGGCTGGGAATGAGAATTCCCGGGAATTCCTGGGCCAGGAAAGGGCTGGGAATGAGAATTCCTGGGAATTCCTGAGCCAGGAAAGAGCTGGGAATGAGGGAATTCCTGGCCAGGAAAGGGCTGGGAATGAGGGAATTCCCAGGAATTCTTGGGCCAGGAAAGGGCTGGGAAATGAGAGAATTCCTGGGACAAAATGCGATTAAATGGGCTGGGAATGAGGGAATTCCCAGGAATTCCTGGGCCAGGAAAGGGCTGGGAACGCAGAATTCCTGGGCCAGGAAAGGGCTGGGAACGCAGAATTCCCAGGAATTCCTGGGCCAGAAAAAGGCTCGGAATAAGAGAATTCCTAGGAATTCCTGGCCAGAAAAAGGCTCGGAATGAGAGAATTCCCAGGAATTCCTGGCCAGAAAAAGGCTCGGAATGAGAGAATTCCTGGGAATTCCTGGCCAGGAAAGGGTTGGGAATGAGGGATTTCCTGGCCAGGAAAATGCTGGGAATGCAGAACTCCCAGGACAAAGGGGGCCAGGAAAGGGCTGGGAATGAGGGAATTCCTGGGCCAGGAAAGGGCTGGGAATGAGGGAATTCCTAAGCCAGGAAAGGGCTGGGAATGAGGGAATTCCCAGGAATTCCTGGGCCAGGAAAGGCTGGGAATGAGGGAATTCCTGGCCCGGAAAGGCTGGGAATGAGGGAATTCCTGGGCCAGGAAAGGGTTGGGAATGAGGGAATTCCTGGCCAGGAAAGGGCTGGGGATGAGGGAATTCCTGGCCAGGAAAGGCTGGGAACACAGAATTCCCAGGAATTCCCAGGAATTGCCAGGCTCTCACTCACCCTCCACGGCCTGGGTGAGCAGCAGCTCCATGGTGCCCCTGGGCAGGTGCTTGGTGTCCTGGACCAGACGGAACACGCGGTGCCGCCGCGGGTGCAGCCGGGGAGGGGAGCCGGCCCGGGCCAGCGGCACCTGCCAGCAGCGCTCCACCACCACCGTGCCCTGCGGAAACCGGAGAACCGAGAATGGGATCACGGGATAACGGGATAACGGGAGAACGGGAGAACGGGAGAACGGGAGAACGGGATAACGGGATCGGCCAGCAGCGCTCCACCACCACCGTGCCCTGCGGAAACGGGAGAACCGAGAATGGGATCACGGGATAACGGGAGAACGGGAGAACGGGAGAACGGGATAACGGGATCGGCCAGCAGCGCTCCACCACCACAGTGCCCTGCGGAAACGGGAGAACGGACAATGGGATCACGGGAGAATGGGATAACGGGATAACGAGATAACAGAATAACGGGAGAATGGGATAACGGGATAACAGGATCGGCCAGCAGCGCTCCACCACCACCGTGCCCTGCGGAAACCGGAGAACGGACAATGGGATCACGGGATAACAGAATAACGGGAGAATGGGATAACGGGATCGGCCAGCAGCGCTCCACCACCACCGTGCCCTGCGGAAACGGGAGAACCGAGAATGGGATAACGGGAGAACGGGATAACGGGATCGGCCAGCAGCGCTCCACCACCACCGTGCCCTGGGGATGGGAAAATGGATAATGGGATCAGCCACCAGTGCTCCACCACCACCGTGCCCTGGGGAAACAGGCAAATGGGATAATGGGATCAGCCCCATGGGGACACCAGGATCGGCCCCATGGGGACAATGGCACTGGCCACCAGCACTCCACCATCACCGTGCCCTTGCCAACAGGAGAACGGGATCAGCCCAACTGGGACACCGGGATCGGCCGGGATCAGCCCCACTGAAAACTGGGATTGACTGGGATCAGCCCTACTGGGACACTAGGACTGGCCGGGATCGGCCCTGTGGGGATACCGGGATCAGCCACCAGCGCTCCACCACCACCATGCCCTGGGGAAACGGGAGAACGGGAGAACGGGATAACAGGATCAGCCCCACGGGGACACCAGGATGGGCCAGGATTGGCCCTACTGGGACACTGGGATCAGCCCCACTGGGAACTGGGATCGGCCCCACTGAGACACCAGGATTGGCCAGTATCAGCCCCACTGGAAACTGGGATCGGCTCCACTGGGAACCAGGATTGGCTGGGATCAGCCCCACTGGGAACTGGGATCGGCCCCACTGGGACACCAGAAAAAGCCAAGATCGGTCCCACAGTGCATTCCAGAGGGTTCCAGAGGGGACCCGAGGGGAATGGGGGCACTGGGCAGCCCAGGGGGTGAGCTGGTGCTGACCCCAGGGTCCCTGCAGCCCCTGTCACCCCATAACCCCCCAGACCCCATAACCCTCCCATTATAGCCCCCAGACCCCATAACGCCCCACTTACACCCCGATAATCCCTCATTATACTCCCTTAGATCACATAGCCCTCTCATTATAGCCCCCAGACCCCCTTAAGCCCCCCATTATGCCCCCACAGACCCCATAACTCTCCATTATAGCCCCCAGACCCCATAACCCCCCAGACCCTCTAGCCCCCCAACCCCATAACACTCCGAATTTACCCCCCAGGCCCTATAGCCCCTCAGACCCTATAGTTCCCCACTATCACCCAGACCCTATAACCCCCTCCTCCATAATCCCCTCACACTCTACAGCCCCCAGACCCTACAGCCCCCCACACTACACCCTCCAGATCCCATAATGCCCCCCCACCAGACCCTCCCAGACCCCATAACCTACAGCCCCCCAGAAACCCCCAGACCCCATAACCTACCCCTTTATAGCCTACTCAGAACCTCTAGGCCTCCCACTATAGCCCCCCCAGACCCCATAACCCCCAAACTTGCAGCCCCCCTGACCTCATAGCCCCCCATAACCCCCCCCAAAATCCCCCTCCGAATCCCCCCCTACACTTCTCAGCGGGGCAGTGTAGGATCTGGGGGGGCTATAGGTTCTGGGGGGTAGAGTGAGCGGGTTATGGGGTCTGGGGGGCCATAGTGGAGGAGTGTGGGGTTTGAGGGGTTAAAGGGGGCTGTGGGGTCTGGGAGGGCTATAATGTGCAGTGATGAGGTCTGGGGGGCTATAGTGAGGGGCTATGGGGTCTGGGAGGGTCGAGTGGGGTGTTATGGGGGGCTATGGGGTCAGGGGGGCTGCAAGTTGGGGGTTATGGGGTCTGGGGGGGCTATGGGGGGGGTTAGAGGTTCTGAGTAGGCTATAAAGGGGTAGGTTATGGGGTCTGGGGGTTTCTGGGGGGTTATAGTGAGGAGGTTATGGGGGTCTGTAGGGTCTGGGGGCTATAGTGAGGGGTTATGGGGTTTGGGGGGCTATAGAGTCTGGGGGGGCTACAATGGGGGAGGTTCTGGTCTCTGGGGGAGTATAACGGGGGAGGTACTGGGGTCTGGGAGGGCATGGGAGAGTTTATAAGGTGCTATAGGGTCTGGGGGCTATAGGGGAGGGCAATGGGGTCTGGGGGGGGTACAGTGGGGTGGGCTATAGGGTCTTGAGAGAGGGTTTAATAGGGGGGCTTTATGGGTTTGCCTAAGGCCCCGGCCCGCCGCCCCCGGTACCGACCCTCGGCCGCCTGCCGGACCCCTCCCCCCTCACCCGGCTCAGGTTCAGGGCCCGTCCCGCCGCTCCCGGTACCGAGCCCTAGGAGCCCGGCCCCCGCCGCCACCCCCGGCCCCCGCCGCCCTCACCCGGCCATGGCTCAGGCTCAGGGCCCGGCTCAGCACCCGTCCCGCCGCCCCCGGGGCCAACATGGCGGCCCCGCTCCCTCACGGCGCCCGAGGACCCCGCGGTGCCCGCACTGCGCCTGCGCAGAGCCCGCGCGGGGCTGCCCCTGGCGCGCCTGCGCGGGACGCACACACCGGGGTTGGCGGCGGTACACGAGGACCCCCCCAGGGGCTGCCCCTGGCGCGCCTGCGCGGGACGCACACAGCGGGGTCGGCGGCGGCGCGCAAGGACCCCAGCGGGGGCTGCCTGCGGCGCGCCTGCGCCCGGTGCCCACCGGGAGCCGCCGTGGCGGGGACGGAGCGCTGAGAAACCTTCAACTTTATTAACTCAGAACCACAAATAGTGCAACGAAACGGCAAAACAAGGCGAGGGAACCGGGAATTCCCGGTAACGGAAAGGGGCACCGCCGGCCCTCGGCCCCGGCGTGTCGTGTCCCGACAAGAGGCACAAGCGGAGATCCCCGCGATTTGTCGGTGCGGCCTCCCGGGGGGCTCCGGAGAGGGGATTGCACGTGGTGGTGGCACCGGGAGCTGCTCCAGGTCACCCGGATGGGGACACCGGGAGCAGCTCCATGGTGGCACTGGGAGCAGCTCCCGCTCACCGGGATAGGGTGACCGGGAGCAGCTCCAGGTCACCTGGATGGGGTCACCGAGGACACCGGGAGCAGCTCCCGCTCACCGGGATGGGGTCACCGGGAGCAGCTCCAGGTCACTTTGATGGGGTCAACGGCGTCAGTGGCAGTGGCTCCAGGTCCCCTCAAGGGTGGCACCGGGAGCAGCTCCCAGTCACCGTGATGGTGGCACTGGGAATGGCTCCAGGTCACCGTGATGGGGTCACCGGGAGCAGCTCCCAGTCACTGTGATGGTGGCACCGGGCATAGGCAGCTTCAGGTGACAGTGACAGCATCCCCGGGCACCGGGGCGGTGACATCTGTGGGAGCGGGAGAGGTCACAGGGGGGGGTCCCAATAGCATTCCCGGGGTAGGGAACGCTCCCAGCTGGGACACACTGGGAACGGTGTCACCAGGAATGGTGTCACCGGGAATGGTGTCACCGGGAACGGTGTCACCGGGAATGGTGTCACCAGGACGTGCCGGGCTCACCGGGCAGGCTGAGGCAGGACGGGGTCCCGGGGGTGTCCCCAGAGCTGTCCCCAGGGCTCTGTGGGGTCCCAGGCTCCGCCAGGCTTGGGATGGAGACACAGCCGAGGTTTTCCTGCCCGGGAAAAGCGGGATGAGCCCTCCGGGGACACCGGGACCAGACCGGGGGACCGAACACTGGGACAGGACACCGGGACTGGACACCAGGACCGGGCATCAGGACAGGACACCGGGACCGGACCGGGGGACAGGACACCGGGATCGGACACTGGGACGGGACACCAGGACCGGACCCAGGGACCGGACACTGGGACAGGACACCGGAACCAGACACCAGGACCAGGACAGGACACTGGGACAGGACACCAGGAGTGGACACTGGGACCGGACACCGGGACAGGACACCGGGACCGGACAGCACACCGGGACCGGACACCGGGACCAGGACCGGACCCTGGGAGTGGACACTGGGACCGGTCCCTGGGACAGGACATTGGGACCAGACCCCAGGAGTGGACACCAGGACAGGACACCGGGACCAGGACAGGACACCAAGACAGGACACCGGGATCGGACACCGGGACAGGACACTGGGACTAGGACAGGACACCGGGACAGGACACTGGGACCAGACCCCGGGACCGGGGGGGGGACGGGGTCAGCTCACCGGGGGCTCCTCGGCAGGCACGGCGTAGCCCAAACGCACCAACTCTGCTCCCACGTCCAGGGTCTGTGGGGACACCAGGAATGGGGACAGGGGACAATGGGCTGTCACCTGCCCGGGACCAGGGAATGCTGGGAACTGGGGACAGGGGACAATGGGGGGACAGGGGACAATGGGGTCTCACTTACCTGGGAGTAGGGAATGCTGGGAATGGGGACAGGGGACAATGGGGGACAGGGGACAGCAGGGTGTCACATGCCCGGGAGCAGGGAATGCTGGGAACGCCAGGAGTTGGGGTGAGGGGACAACGATGAGCTCAGGGACACTGGGAATGGGGCCAGGGGACAATGAGGGGTTCAGGGGACACTGGGGGACTCAGGGAATGGTGAGAGTGGGGCCAGGGGACAATGGGGGCTCAGGGGACACCAGGAATGGGGCAAGGGGACAGTTGGAGGCTCAGGGGTCAGTGGGAATGGGGCCAGGGGACAATGGGGGCTCAAGGGACACCAGGAATGGGGCCAGGGGACAGTTGGGGGAACAGGGCCAGGGGACAATGAGGACTCAGGGAATGGTGAGAGTGAGGCCAGGGGACAATGTGGGACTCAGGGGTCACTGGGAACAGGGCTGGGGACAGTGGGGGACTCAGGGGTCACCAGGAACAGGGCCAGGTGACAATGGGGAATCAGGGGTCTCTGGGAATGGGGCCAGGGAACAAGGGGGGGCTCAGTGGACAATGGGGGCTCACCTGGCTATGGAGCTGGGAATGCTGGGAATTGGGTTGAGGGGACAATGGGGACTCACCAGGGGTCACCAGGAATGGGGCCAGGGGACAAGGAGGGACTCAGGGGACACTGGGAACAGGGCTGGGGACGTTGGGGACACACCTGGCCGTGCAGCTGGGTGAAGAGCTGGACGCTGGGCCGGGGGCAGAGGCCACAGTGGCTGTAGCTGCAGATCCGCGCTCAGGGGACACGGGGACACCGGGGCCATGGAAGGGGACACGGGGACAATGGGGACTCAGGGGACAATGGAGGCTCAGGGGACACCGGGAACAGGCCAGGGGACAATGGGGACATTGGGGACACACCTGGCCATGCAGCTGGGTGAAGAGCTGGACGCTGGGCCGAGGGCAGAGGCCGCAGTGGCTGTAGCTGCAGATCCGCGCCACCAGCGGCGTCCATTGGGCACAGTGCGTCAGGCGGTCAAACTCGTCCAGAGCCTCCTCCGGCCACGTGTCCCCTGCGGAGAGGGGACAGCGGGGTCACGGGAGGGGACACGGGGACAGCGGGGGCACGGGAGAGGACACGGGGACAGTGGGGTCATGGGAGGGGACACGGGGACACGGGAGGGGACACAGGGACAGCGGGGGCATGGGAGGGGACACGGGGACAGTGGGGTCATGGGAGGGGACACAGGAGGGGACAGGGCCACCCCAGCTCAGGGGACTCCGGGGGCTGGGTGACACAAGGGGGGACAGGGCCACCCCCCACTCAGGGGACATGGGGACAGCGGGGTCACGGGAGGGGACAGGGCCACCCCCACTCAGGGGACACGGGTCACAGGAGGGGACAGGGCCATCCCCGCTCAGGTGACACAGGATGGAGACAGGGCCGTGTCCCACCCCCGCTCAGGTGACACAAGAGGGGACAGGGCCGTGTCCCACCCCGCAGTGACATCAGGGACAGGGCAGTGTCCCACCCCCACTCAGGCAACACCGGAGGCTGGGTGACACAAGGGGGGACAAGGCCATGTCCCACCCCCGCTCAGGTGACACCGGGGACACCAGGGGTCACAGGATGAGGACAAGGCCATGTCCCACCCCCCCCCCCCCCCCCCGCTCAGGTGGGGACAGGGCCGTGTCCCACCCTGCGCAGGTGACACTGGGGGGACCAGGGGTCACAGGATGAGGACAGGGCAGTGTCCCACCCCTGCTCAGGTGACACCAGGGACACCAGGGGTCACAGGATGAGGACAGGGCAGTGTCCCACCCTGCGCAGGTGACACCAGGGGCTGGAATGTCCCATACAGGGACAGGGCCGTGTCCCCACTCACCATTGGGGACAATCCCGGCCAGGCTGCACTCGATGGCCTGGAAGGGCAGGCTCAGGAAGTCACTCCTGCAAGGATACAGGATGGGGACATTATCCTGAGATTGTCACCCCCCTGTCACCCCCTGGACACGGTGGGGACATGGGGGGGACACAGAGGGGGGGCAGGCTCAGGAAAGTCACTCCCGGAAGGACACAGGTGAGGGGACATTATCCTGGAAATGTCCCTGCCGTCCATCATCCCGGGAATGTCATCCCCTGTCCCCACCTATCCATCATCCCGGGAATGTCACCCCTGTCCCCTATCCCGGGAATGTCCCCCTGTCCCTTACCCGGGAATGTCCCCCCATCCGTTACCCGAGGAAATGTCCCCCACTGTCCCATCCCAGGAATGTCCCCTGTCCCCTATTCCAGGAATGTCCCCCCTGTCTCCTACCCCGGGAACGTCCCCCTGTCCCCTGTCCTGGGAATGTCACCCTGTCCATCATTTCAGGAATGTCCCTCCTGTCCCTTACCCAGGAATGTCCCCCTGTCCCCCCATCCCAGGAACGTCCCCCTGTCCCCTATCCTGGAAATGTCCCCCATCCCAGGAAGGTCCCCCTGTCCCCAGAATGTCCCCTGTCCCACCTGAGGGCCCGCAGTGCCTCGGGCGGGGCCTCGCCGTTGTCCCCAAAGTCCACATAGTAGAGGTCCAGGTGGCCATTGTCCAGTGTCCCCAGGACCCGCGCGCGGTACCACTCGCCATCGTCCAGGTACGGAGCGGCCACAATGGCCCCGGCGTGCAGGGACGGCGGTGGCACCTGGGGACACGGGACAGTCAGGGGGGACGGGGGGGGCACAGCAGGGACACGGGGGAGATGCAGGGGGGAAACAGAGGGGACACGGGGGGACACACAGGGGACACAGACGGCACTCATGGTAGGGCTGCTCTGGTGGAAGTGGCCTAGCTCGGCTGTGAGGGACATGGGGGGACACACAGGGGACACGTAGGACACACAGGTGACACAGATGGACAGAGCTGACACAAGTGACACACAGGTGACACAGATGGATGGAAGTGACACACAGGTGACACACGGGGACACACAGTGACTCACGGGGTCACTGCTCTGGTAGAACAGCCCCATCTCAGCGGTCAGCTTGTCCAGCTGCAGGGACAGGGGTGACACAGATGGACACAGAGGTGACACAGAGGTGACACAGATGGACACAGGGGTGACACAGGGGTGACAATGTGACTCACGGGGTCACTGCTCTGGTAGAAGAGCCCCATCTTGGTGGTCAGCTTGCCCAGCTGCAGGGACAGGGGGGACACAGATGGACACAGATGGATAGAGATGACACACAGGGACACAGATGGACACAGAGGTGACACACAGGTGACACACAGGTGAGACAGTGACTCACGGGGTCACTGCTCTGGTAGAACAGCCCCATCTCTGCGGTCAGCTTGCCCAGCTGCAGGGACAGGGGTGACACAGATGACACAGAGATGAATACAAGGACACAGATGGACACAGGGGTGACAGAGATGGACAGAGGTGACACACAGAGGTGACACAGTGACTCACGGGGTCACTGCTCTGGTAGAATAGCCCCATCTCAGCGGTCAGCTTGTCCAGCTGCAGGGACAGGGGTGACACAGATGCACACAGATGGACACAGATGGACACAGATGGACACAGATGGACACACAGAGGTGACACAGATGGATGGAAGTGACACACAGGTGACACAGTGACTCACAGGGTCGCTGCTCTGGTAGAACAGCCCCATCTCGGCGGTCAGCTTGTCCAGCTGCAGGGACAGGGGGTGACACAGATGGACACAGATGGACACAGGAGTGACACAGATGGGACACACAGTGACACAGATGGACACAGGTGACACAGAGGTGACACAGGTGACACAGTGACTCACGGGGTCACTGCTCTGGTAGAAGAGCCCCATCTCGGCGGTCAGCTTGTCCAGCTGCAGGCTGCGGCTGCCCAGGATTTGGATCCAGAAGTGCCCGGGGCTCTCGGCCGCTGACACGTACACCTCCAGGTGCTCGTCCGCGGGGAAGCTGAAATCTGGGCTGGGCACTGCGGGGTGAGGGGAACCACAAATCAGCACAAAATGTCATAAAATCACCCAAAATTGCCACAAAATCCCACTGGGAAAGGCACAGCATAGGGGAAACCCCAAATCAGCACAAAATGTCACAAAATCGCCACAAAAATCACCACAAAATCACCACAAAATCCCACTGGGAAAGGCACGGCATAGGGCAAACCCCAAATCAGCACAAAATGTCACAAAATCGCCACAAAAATCGCCACAAAATCACCCAAAATCCACAAAATTCCATAAAATAACCACAAAAGGTCACAAAAGATCACAAAATCACCCAAAATCAGCACAAACTCACCCCAAAATCACCACAAAATCCCACAAAATCACCCCAACATCACCCAAAATCCCACAAAATCACCCAAAATCACCCAAAAGCCTATGAAATTCCACAAAATCACCACAAAATCCCACTGGGAAAGACACGGGATGGGGAGAACCCCAAATCACCACAAAATCACCACAAAAATCCCACAAAATCACCCAAAATCCTACAAAATTCCACAAAATCACCACAAAATATCACAAAATTCCATAAAATCACCACAAAATCCCCATAAAAGATCACAAAATACCACAGAATTCCACAAAATCACCCAAAATCACCATAAAATCACCCCAAATCACCACAAAATCCCACAAAATGCCACTAGATCCCACTGGGAAAGGCAGGGCATGGGGGAAACCCCAAATCAGCACAGAATCACCACAAAAATTGCCCAAAATCACCACAAAATCGCCACAATATCCCCCAATATCCCCCCAAAATCCCACAAAAACACCCAAAAGCCTACAAAATTCCACAAAATCCGCAGAAAATGACCACAAAATCACCCAAACCCCACAAAATCCCACTGGGAAAGGCATGGCATAGGGGAAGCCCCGAATCACCACAAAATGTCACAAAATCACCACAAAATCGCCACAAAAATCGCCACAAAATCCCACAAAACTACCCCAAATCACCACAAATCACCACAAAATCCTACTGGGACAGGCATAGGATGGGTGGAATGCCAAATCACCGCCAAATCACCACAAAATCACCACAAATTAGCACAAAATCACCCAAAACCACCACAAAATCTCAGAAAATTACTACAAAATCACCCAAATTCCACAAAATCACCACAAAATCGCCCAAAACCCCATGAAATTCCACAAAATATCACAAAATTCCACAAAATTACCACAAAATCACCAAAAAGCCTACAAAATTCCATAAAATCGCCATAAAATCACCACAAAATCACTCAAAATCCCACAAAATCTCCCAAAAGCCAGCTAAATTCCCCAAAATCCCCAGAAAAATCACAAAATAACCCCAAAATCACCACAAAAGCTCACTGGGAAAGGCATGGCATAGGGGAAACCCCAAATCAGCACAAAATGTCACAAAATCCCACAAAATTACCACAAAATCACCCAAAATCCCCACAAAATCACCCCAAATCGCCACAAATCCCACAAAATTTAAAAAAAAATCCCCACAAAATCACGAGTAAATCACCACAAAATCCAATCCCACAAAATCAACCAAAATCCTACAAAATTCCACAAAATCCCATCCCACAAAACCACCCCAAATCACCCTAAAATCACCACAAATCCCACAAAAATCCCCACAAAATCCTGCCGGGAAAGACACAGAAAGATTAAAAAAAAAAAAAACAAAAAACCAAAACGCCTCCGGGAAAAGCACGGAAAACACCACAAAATGGAGAGAACACCCCAAAACCCTTCCCCTGACCCCACAGCTCCCCAAAAATCCATCCCCAGCGCCTTTCCCAAGGGATCAGCCCCAGCGCCGCTCTCACCCTCGAACTTCGGCACCGGCGGCTCCTCGCTCCCCATCTCCACATCCTCGTTTCCATCCTCCAGATCCTCATTCCCGATTTCCAGATCCTCGTTCCCAAATTCCAGCTCCATGTCCCGGTTCGCTGCCGCTGGGCCTGGGCCGGGAATTGTCCCCGGGATGGGAATTGTCCCCGGGCTGGGAATTGTCCCCGGGATGGCTCCAGGGCTGGGAATTCTCTCTGGGACAGCTCCATGAACTCGCCCCGGGATAGCTCCGAGAATTCGCTCCAGGCCGCGTCTGGGAATTTGCTCCAGGACAGCTCCCGGGCCAGGAATTTGCTCCGGGCCGGCCCTGGGAATTGTCCCCAGGACAGGAATTTGCTCCGGGCCGGCTCTGGGAATTTGCCCCGGGACAGCTCCGGGAATTGTCCCCAGGATGGGAATTTGCCCTGGGACGGCTCCGGGAATTGGCCCCGGGATGGTCCCCGGGCCAGGAATGGTCCCCGGGCCGGGCATTGTCCCCGGGCCGGGCATTGTCCCCGGGCCAGCTCCAGGAATTGTCCCCGGGATGGCTCTGGGCACTGTCCCCGGACCTGGCACTGTCCCCGGGACAGGCATTGTCCCCGGGGTGGCTCCAGGCAGTGTCCCCGGGCCGGGCACTGTCCCCGGGGTGGCTCCAGGCACTGTCCCCGGGCCGGGCAGTGTCCCCGGAGCCCAGTCGGTGTCCCAGAGCTCCTCGCGGTGTCCCGGGGGTGGCTCCCGGCGGCTGCCCAGCGGCTGTTTTCGGGGACAGCGCGCGGCCGCGGCCTGCGCCAGCTCCCGGCGGAGCGCAGAGTCCTCCGACAGCTTCTCCAGGATCAGCTTCTGCAGCGGGAGCGGGAGTTTTGTGGGATCCCCCCATCCCGTGCTGTTCCCAGAGGGATTTTGGGGTTTTCCCCCCATCCCATGCCTTTCCCGGTGAGATTTTGGCGTTTTTCCCCCATCCCGTGCCTTCTCCAGCAGGATTTGGGAGTGATTTTGGGGTTCTCCCTGCACCCTGTGCCTTTCCCCAGTGGGATTTCAGGGTGATTTTGGGGTGGTTTTGTGGGATTCCCCCCATCCCATGCCTTTCCCGGTGGGATTTTGGGGTTTTCCCCCACCCCGTGCCATTTCCAGTGGGATTTTGGGGCGATTTTGGGTTTTTTCTCCCACCCTGTGCCTTTCCCAGTGCAATTTGGGGGTGATTTTGTGGGATTCCCCCCACCCCATGCCTTTCCCAGCAGGATTTTAGGGTGATTTTGGGGCAATTTTGAGGTTTTTCCCCCACCCTGTGCCCTTCTCAGAGGAATTTTGGGGTGATTTTTGGGATTCCCCCCATCCCATGCCTTTCCCAGAGGGATTTTGGGGTGATTTTGGGGTTTTCCCTCCACCCCGTGACTTTCCCAGTGGGATTTTGGGGTGATCTGGAGGGCTTGAATCCCAGCAGGGTCTGAAGTGATCGCAGGGAGAGGAGGTGTGGGGCAGGGAGAGGGAATTTGGGGAGGGTTTGGGGTGAATCCCAAAGGGAAATGACACCTGGGGGAGTGGGGAGGCATGGGAGGGAGGGAATCCCACAAAATCACCCCAAAATCCCCCAAAATCCTGCTGGGAAAGGCACAGGATGGGGGAAATCCCACAAAATCACCCCAAAATCCCACAAAATCACCCCCAAAAATCCCACAAAATCACCCTAAAATCCTGCCGGGAAAGGCACAGGATGGAGAAATCCCACAAAATCACCCCAAAATCCTGGAAGAATCCCTGGATTGGGGGTGTCCCTGGGGATACAGAAGATCCCCCCAGGATTTGGGGTCTCCCAGCTCTTGGGGTGGGAAGGGAATTTGAGGGATGCAGGGGTGGGATCCCAGGAAGATTTAGGAATATCCCGGAGCAATTCCAGAGAGATTTGGGAATATCCTGGAGGAATCCCTGGAGATGAGGTGAGGAGGAGCAGGGAGAGAGAATTTGGGGAGGGTTTAGGGAAGGTTTGGGGTGAATCCCAAAGGGAAGTGAGGCCTGGGGGAGTGGGGAGGGATTTGGGGGATGCGGGGGTGGGATCCCGGGAAGATTTGGGAATATCCCAGAGAAATCCTGGGAAATGAGGCACAGGGAGAGCAGGGAGAGGGGATTTGGGATGGATTTAGGGAGGATGTGGGGCAAATCCCAAAGGGAAATGAGACCAGGGGGATTGGGGAGGGAATTTGGGGGATGGAGGGGTGGGATCCCCAGAAAGACTTGGGAATATCCCAGAGGAATCCCCAGAAGATTTGGGAATATCCTGGTGGAATCCTGGGGAAATGGAGCTAGGAAAGAGCAGGGAGAGGGGATTTGGGATGGATTTGGGGAGGGTTTGGGGCAAATCCCAAAGGGAAATGAGGCCTGGGAGAGTGGGGAGGGATTTGGGGGATGTGGGGGTGGGATCCTGGGAAGATTTGGGAATATCCCGGAGAAATCCCAGAAAGATTTGGGAATATCCTGGTGGAATCCCAGGAAATGGGGCTAGGGAGGAGTAGGGAGAGAGGATTTGAGGAGGATTTGGGGCAAATCCCAAAGGGAAATGAGAAACAGGGTGAGTGGGGAGAGGGGGATTTGGGGAGGATTTGGGGTGAATCTCAAAGGGAAATGAGGCCTGGGGGACTGGGGAGGGAATTTGGGGGATGCAGGGGCGGGATCCTGGGAAGATTTGTGAATGTCCCAGAGGCATCCTGGGGAAATGAGGAAAGAGGGGAGTGGGGAGAGGGGATTTGAGATGGATTTGGGGTAAATCCCAAAGAGAAATGAGGCCTGGTGAATTGGAAGGTCTTGAGGTGAGAAGGGAGTTTGGGGGGACACAGGGATGGGATCCCGGGAAGATTTGGGACCATCCCGGAGCAATCCCGGGACAATCCTGGGGCAATCCCAGGACAATCCCGGCTCACCTTGGCAGCCTCCACCTCTGCCCGTGTCCCCTGCAGGCGGATGACCCTGAGCGGGGCCAGGCTGCTGTCGGGGTCGTGGCTGCAGTCCACGCGCGCCCCCGAGCTCCGGCAGATCGCCCGCACCGTCTCCCCACCGCGGCCTGCGGGAGTCGGGAATGGTCAGGGGGATCCCGGGGTTTGGGGGTGTCCCAGAGGGGATTCGGGAATGTGCTGAGGGATCCCGGGGTTTGGGGGTGTTCTGGAGGGGATTTGGGGATGTGCTGAGGGATCCCGGGGTTTGGGGGTGTTCTGGGAGGGAGTCGGGAATGGTCAGGGGGATCCCGGGGTTTGGGGATGTTCTGGAGGGGATTCGGGAATGTGCTGGGGGGCTCCTGGGGTTTGGGGATGTTCTGGAGGGGATTCGGGAATGTGCTGGTGTATCCCGGGGTTTGGGGATGTTCTGGAGGGGATTCGGGAATGTGCTGGGGGGCTCCTGGGGTTTGGGGATGTTCTGGGGGGGATTTGGGGATGTTCTGGGGGGGATTCTGGAATGTGCTGAGGGGATCCCGGGAGTTGGGGGTGTTCTGGAGGGGATTCGGGAATGTGCTGGTGTATCCCGGGGTTTGGGGGTGTTCTGGGGGGGATTTGGGGATGTTCTGGGGGGGATTCTGGAATGGTCTGGGGGGATCTCGTGATTTGGGGGTGTTCTGGAGGGGATTCGGGAATGTGCTGGGGTATCCCAGGATTTGGGGATGGTCTGGGGAGGATTTGGGGATGGTCTGGGGAGATCCTGGGATTTGGGAGTGTTCCAGAGGGGATTCAGGAATGTTCTGAGGAGATCCTGCCCACGCTGCCCTGGGGCACGGTGATCTCCTCAGTACCCTGGGATTTGGGGGTCCCCTCAGGATTTGGGTTTCCCCCCAAGGATTTGGGGTGTCCCTGTGGCTATGGAAGATTCCCCCCGGGATTTTGGGGTTCCCCCAGGATTTGGGGTTCCCTCTGGGGTCCCGTACCCATGATCCTGCCCACGCTGCACTGGGGCACAGAGATCTCCTCGGTACCCTGGGATTTGGGGTGTCCCTGTGGCTATGGAAGGTTCCCCCCAGGATTTGGGATTTTCCCCCAGGATTTAGGGCTCCCCCCGGGATTTGGGGTCCCGTACCGATGATCCTGCCCACACTGCGCTGGGGCACAGTGATCTCCTTGCACACCAGGATTTGGATTTTGGGATTTCCCCCCAGGATTTGGGTTTCCCCCAGGATTTAGGGGTTTCCCTTTGGGGTTTCCCCCCAGGATTTGGAATTTCCCCCCGGGATTTAGGGCTCCCCCCAGGATTTGGGGTCCTGTACCAATGATCCTGCCCACGCTGCGCTGGGGCACGCTGATCTCCTCGCACACTGGGATTTGGGTTCCCCCCAGGATTTGGGATTTACCCCGGGATTTTGGGGTTCCCCCCGGGATTTTGGGGGGGTTTTGGGGTCCCGTACCGATGATCCTGCCCACGCTGCGCTGGGGCACGGTGATCTCCTCGCACACCGGGGCGCTGGCGGCGGCGATGCGCAGCACGGCTGCCCTGGCGCGGCACACCTGCCCCGGGGAGCCCCAGATCTGCACCAGCGGCTGAGAGTCCTCGGCCTCATCCTCATCCTCCTCCACCTCGATCCGGGCCCCTGTCTCCTGCCGGAGCTGGGGAGAGAATCCCAGTGATCCCAGTGCTCCCAGTAACCCCCCCTGCCCATCGATCCGGGCTCCTGTCTCCTGCCGCAGCTGGGGAGAGAATCCCAGTGCTCCCAGTAACCATTCCCATTGATCCGGGCCCCTGTCTCCTGCCGCAGCTGGGGAGAGAATCCCAGTGATCCCAGTGCTCCCAGTAACCCCCCCTGCCCATCGATCCGGGCTCCTGTCTCCTGCCGCAGCTGGGGAGAGAATCCCAGTGCTCCCAGTAACCATTCCCATTGATCCGGGCCCCTGTCTCCTGCCGCAGCTGGGGAGAGAATCCCAGTGATCCCAGTGCTCCCAGTAACCCCCCCTGCCCATCGATCCGGGCTCCTGTCTCCTGCCGCAGCTGGGGAGAGAATCCCAGTGCTCCCAGTAACCATTCCCATTGATCCGGGCCCCTGTCTCCTGCCGCAGCTGGGGAGAGAATCCCAGTGATCCCAGTGCTCCCAGTAACCCATTCCCATTGATCCAGGCCCCTGTCTCCTGCCGCAGCTGGGGAGAGAATCCCAGTGATCCCAGTGCTCCCAGTAACCCATTCCCATTGATCCGGGGCCCTGTCTCCTGCCGCAGCTGCGAGAGAGAGGGTTCCAGTGATCCCAGTGCTCCCAGTATGCCCAGTAACCCTCCCAGTTAATCCAGGCCCCTGTCTCCTGCCGCAGCTGGGAGAGAGAATTCCAGTGATCCCAGTGCTCCCAGTATGCCCAGTAACCCCTCCTCCACCTCAATGCGGGTCCCTGTCTCCTGCCGCAGCTGGGAGAGAGAGGGTTCCAGTGATCCCAGTGCTCCCAGTAACCCCCCCATCCCATCGATGCGGGCCCCTGTCTCCTGCCGCAGCTGGGGGAGAGAGATCCCAGTGCTCCCAGTATGCCCAGTAAGCCCCCCTGCCCATCGATCTGAGCTTCTGTCTCCTGCTGCAGCTGAGGGAGAGATCCCAGTGATCCCAGTGCTCCCAGTGATCCCAGTAACCCCTCCCATTGATCCGGGCCCCTGTCTCCTGACACAGCTGGGGGAGAGAGATCCCAGTGCTCCCAGTTCCCCTTCCAGTCCCCCGTACCTGGCTGATGGTGGGGAGAAGGGCATTCCCAGTACTCCCAGTTCCCCTCCCAGTCACACCCACCTGGCTGACAGTGGGCAGAAGAGCATTCCCAGTGCTCCCAGTACACCCAGTTCCCCTCCCAGTCACACCCACCTGGCTGATGATGGGGAGAAGGGCACTCCCAGTACTCCCAGTTCCCCTCCCAGTGCCCCGCACCTGCTTGATGGTGGGGAGAAGAGCATTCCCAGTGTTCCCAGTTGCCCTCCCAGCCACACCCACCTGCTTGATGGCAGGCAGAAGAGCATTCCCAGTTCTCCCAGTTCCCCGCACCTGTTTGATGGTGGGCAGAAGAGCATTCCCAGTACTCCCAGTTCCACCCACCTGTTTGATGGTGGCTCCCCGGCGGCCGATCAGCGCTTTCAGGGCTGTGCGGGGCACCCTCACACTAATCTCCAGCCCCTCGTCCGCCACGAGGGTCCCTGGAGCCTCTGGGGGGACAGAGGGGACACGGCTGGGACCCCAAAGGGCACTGGGAGGCACTGGGAGGGACTGGGACCCCCAGCAGGGGGTGGCAATTGGGATACAGGTAATTCCCAGGGGAAAAAAGGGAAAAATGGGAAAAGGGACTCCAGCTGCCCAGAGGGTCCCCATGGTGTCCCTAAAGGGCCCCCAGGTGTCACAGAGGGACAGGGACCACGCCCCGAGGAGTTACATGGAATTCCCACCGGGAAAAGGGACTCCAGCTGCCTCCCCCCCCCAGGGGGTCCTCAGAGGGTCCTCAGAGGGTCCCCAGGAGGTCACAGGGGACCCCTCCCAAAGGGGCAAAAAGAGAATTCCCAGTGGGAAAAGGGACTCCAACAGACTCCCCCTTGCCATGGATGGGCCCAAAGGGCTCCCTAAAGGGTTCCCCAAAGGGGCCCTAAAGGGTTCCCAAAAGGTTCCCCAAAAGGGTTCCCAAAAGGGTCCCTAAAGCATCCCTAAAGGGCTCCCTAAAGGGTTTCCCAAAGGGGTCCCTAAAGGGTTCCCCAAAGGATTCCCCAAAGGGTTCCCCAAAGGATTCCCCAAAGGGTTCCCCAAAGGATTCCCCAAAGGGTTCCCCTAAGGCTTCCCTAAAGGGCTCCCCAAAGGATTCCCCAAAGGGTTCCCCTAAGGCTTCCCTAAAGGGCTCCCCAAAGGATTCCCCAAAGGGTTCCCCTAAGGCTTCCCTAAAGGGCTCCCCAAAGGATTCCCCAAAGGGTTCCCAAACGGTTCCCTAAAGGGTTCCCTAAAGAGTGCCCCAAAGGGTTCTCTAAAGGGTCCCCAAGGGGTCACAGAGGGACAGGGACCCCTCCCAAGGGGGTAACAAGGGAATTCCCAGTGGGAAAAGTGACCCCCACAGCTCCCCCCTCCCCACGGAAGGCCCCGGGGGCGCTCCCGGGGGCACCGTGGGGGGAGCTCGGGTGCCGGTGGGGGGAGCCGCACCCACCTCGGCTCTCCCGGTAGCGCCGGTAGAGGATGTAGAGCACGGTGGCCGCGGCCGGGATGCCCAGGAGCAGGGCGGCTTTCTGCAGGCTGCTCAGGCTGTGCACGGAGCCGCGTCCCGCCATCGCCGGCTGTGGGCGGGGGTCACCGGGTGGTACCGGGGATTACCGGAGGGTGGCCGGGAGCTCCCGCTGCGGTTCGGGTACGCTGCGCCGCCCAGCCCGGGGACTCCCCGCCGCTCCCGCTCGGCTCCCCCCGCCCGCACCCTCACGGGGGGCTCAACGCCGGGCCCACCGGTGCAGGCCCCGGGCTCGGTGCAGCGGCAGCGGAGCCCCCGCAGCCACAGCGGCCGCGCCCCCTGCGTGGTCTGCACGGTACCTGCAGACTCTGGGGCCGGCCCCAGAGCAGCCCCGGTTCGGCCCTGAGAGGCTTCGGTACAGCCTGGCCTGACCCGGTTCGGGCCCGGCGCGGCTCCGGTGCCGCTACCACCTCCCGCGCCCGGCAGCTGGCCCCGCCCCCTTCCGATTTTCACCAATCACAGCGCGGCTCCTCCCCTTCCCGCCAATCACGGCGCAGCTCCGCACTGCCCCCGCCCAATCACCGCCCGCGGAGGGGCGGCCAATCACCGCGGGGCCTCCCACAGGGGGGCAGGACCTAACGGGAATAAAGCTGCCAATCAGCAGCGGGCGATGGAGGGATGACCAATCAGAGAGCGGAAAGGAGACGAAGACCCGCCTTCCAGTTTGATTGACAGGCAAAACAGCCTATAGCAGCTCGGCGATCGGCGCGGGGCGGGGCTCTAATGCCACCCCCGGTGTCCCCGCGTGTCCCCGTGATGCCCACGCACTCGGGCTCCCCAAAAACGCCTTTATTTCGCTCAAACACAGCCGCGGCCACTCCGCCATTGACACTCCCGGTACCCCGGGGAGGCCGTGGCTTTGGGACAGCCATGGGAGAGCCCACGGGTGACAGAGACAGTAGGCACCCACGGGTGACGGGGCACCCACGGGTGACAGAGCCTCGCCAGGTGACCCCATGGGTGGCGGGTCCCCTCCAGGTGCCTCGGTGGGAGCAGCCCCAGGTGTCCCCAGGTACCGCGGGGGTCCCGGCGGTCCCGGTGTCGGGCTCAGCCGGTTCAGGGGTGGTCCCGGTGCTCCCGGTGGTCCCGGTGGTCCCGGCGGTGCCGGGGCCGCGCTCAGCGGGTCCCCGCGGGGCCATCGGCGGGGTCGGCAGCGAAGAGCTCCCGGTAGAGCGGGGGGAAGGCTGCCGAGACCCCCCCGGGGTGCAGGCGGCGGAAGGCCTGGACCTGCTCCAGGTGCTGCGAGCACAGAGCGCGGAGCCGGCCCGGGCCGGGCAGCTGCGGGGACACGGCTGTCACCCACGGGGGACACGGCTGGCACCCCACGGACACGCGCGGGGGCACGGCTGTGACATCACGGACACGCGCGGGGACATGGCTGGCACACCGCGGACAGGTGGAGACACAGCTGGCACATGAAGGACATGCACGGGGACATGGCTGTCACCCCACGGACACGCGCGGACACGGCTGTCACATCACGGACACAGGGACATGGCTGTCACCCCACGGACACGCGGGGACACGGTTGTCATATCACGGACACAGAGGGACATGGCTGTCACACGTGGGAGGGGGACACGAATGGCACACACAGCAGGGATTGTCCCCGGCCCACGGTCACCCCCTGCCCACGCAGGTCACCCACGTGCCCACGGACCCCACCCTGACCCTAAATGCCCGCGGACCCCCCACACCCACGGACACCCCAGCCTGGACCCCCCCAATCCGTGTGTCCCTTCCTGACCCCCCCAATGTCCCCGAACCCCCGCCCTGTCCCCCCCACGCCCAAAGACCCCCGTGGACTCCCCCCCGGGTCCCCCAGCCCCTTCCCGCTGTCCCTCCGTTGTCCCACCGGTGTCCCCTCGCTGTCCCCTCACTGTCCCCGGTGTCCCCGCGGTGTCCCCCCGGTGTCCCTGCTGTCCCCACTGTGTCCCCGCTGTCCCCGCGGTGTCCCCGCCGTGTCCCCACCCTGGCCAGGAGTCCCTCGCGGCGGGTCCGGCGCAGCAGCAGCCGAAAGGCGACATCGAGGTGTCCCTGGAGCCGAGCCACCCTCGGCCTGTCCTGCAGCCACGGCCGGCCTGGGGACAAGGACAGGGACAGGGACAGTGGCCTGGGGACAGGGACAGGGGAGTGGGGACACGGGCAGGGGAGTGGGGAAAGGGACAGGGACAGGGCGGTGGGGGCAGGGATAGGGACAGGGACAGGGGAGTGGGGACAGGGACGGGGGAGTGGGGACAGGGACAAGGACAGGGCAGTGGGGGCAGGGATAGGGACAGGGACAGGGCAGTGGGGACAGGGATGGGGGCCTGGGGACAGGGACAGGGGAGTGGGGACAGGGACAGGGACAGGGGAGTGGGGACAGGGACAAAGCAGTGGGGACGATGCGTGGGGACAGAAACAAGGGACAGGCTGGAGACAGGCACGATCTGGGAGAGCAGGACAAGCGACAGGGTGGGGACAGCGTGGGGGACACGCCACCCCCACCCCCATCCTGCTTTAGGGCAAATCCAGCGGGTTTGGGGCAAACGCTCCGTGGGGAGGGACACGGGGACACGGAGGGGACGCTGAGGGGACACTGGGGTGACACGGGGTGGGGACGCTGAGGGGACACTGGGGGGACACGGGGTGGGGCCGCTGAGGGGACACTGGGGGGACACGGGGCGGGGACACTGAGGGGACACTGAGAGGACCTTGAGGGGACACGGCGGGGCCACTGGGGCGACACGGGGAGGGACAGGGGGGTGACACTGAGGGGACACTGGGTGACACCGGGGTGACACTGGGGTGACACTGGGTGACGCTGGGGTGCCAGGGCTGTCCCTCACCGGCGTTGACAAGGACAGTGGCGCTGAGCAGCGCCAGCTCGCTCTCAGAGCAGCGCGCCAGGCTCAGGCTCTGCGCGAAGTCGAAGATGGCCCCGACGAGCTCGTGGCAGCCTGGGGACAGCCCCGTGTCACCGCTGTCCCCTGCTGTCCCCGCGTCCCCTGCCCGTGTCACCGCCCGTCCCCTGCCCGTGTCCCGGCCCGTCCCGCGGCTGTCCCCGCGTGTCGCCGCCCGTGTCACCGCCCGTCCCCGCGTGTCCCCCCGTCCCCTGCTCGCGTCACCGCCCGTCCCCTGCCCGTGTCCCCGCCCGTCCCCTGCTGTCCCCGCGTGTCGCCTGTCCGTACCCAGCGAGCGGAAGAGCTCGGGCCCCGCCAGTTTGCCCTCGAACAGCACGCGCCGCGTGGCAGCGTCGAACGCGCGACACATCCGGAGCAGGACAACCTCCATGGCACCTGTCACCCCCGCGGGGCGGGGACAGCGCTGCTGACACCGGGCACCGCCACCGGGGACACCGCCACCGGGGACAGAGCCACCGGGGACAGAGCCACCGGGGACAGCGCTGCTGGCACCGGGGACAGAGCCACCGCCACCGGGGACAGCGACACTGGCCCGAGGCGCTGCAGCAGGGCCCCCGCAGTGCTTGCCCGGGGCGGTGTCACCTCCCCAGGGGACCCCTGGGACTGTCACCTCCCAAGGGAGGATGGAGTGCCCCATGGCACTGCCACTCCCTTGTGGGACCCATGGGACTGTCACTGTGGGAGCCATGGGACTGTCCCCCCCGTGGGACCAGAGAATCCCAATCCTGGGGACACTGGGGCTGGGAGAGGGACTGTGGGGCAGGGGACAGCAGGGACAATGTCACAAGGGGACAGGGTGTCCCTGGGAGTGGGGACAGCAGTCCCAGGGACTGGGGACACCCAGGGGGTTGTCCCTGGGGCTGGGGACAAGGGGACAGGGCGGCCCTGGGGCTGGGGACAATGTCACAAGGGGATGGGGTGACCCTGGGAGTGGGGACAAGGCGAGGAGGTGTCCCCAGGTCTGGGGACGGTGGGACGGGGTGGCCCTGAGGATGGGGACAAGGGGATGGGGTGAGCCCAGAGTTGGGGACAAGGGCACAGAGTGTCCCTGGGGATGGGGACAAGGGCACAGGATGTCCCTGGGGTTGGGGACAAGAGGACAGGGTGGCCCTGAGGATGGGGACAAGGGGACAGGATGTCCCTGGAGATGGGGACAAGGGGACAGGGTGGCCCTGAGGATGGGGACAGGGGGCTGGGGTGTCCCTGTGACTGTGCACGAGTGGCCGGGGTGTCCCTGGGGCTGGTGACACCGCCGGTGTCCCTGGGGCTGGAGACAAGGGCACAGGGTGTCCCTGGGGCTGGGGACAAGGGGCCGGGGTGTCCCTGGGGCTGGTGGCACCGCCGCTGTCCCTGTCGCCGTACCCGCCTTGAGCAGGGCGATCTGGTCGTGCTGGCTGAGCTCCAGGAAGCCGCGCATGCGCTTGGCGAACTCCACCACGCGCTCGATGGCCTCGGTGACACGGGCGGCACAGCGCTGCCACATGGCGGCCATGGGCTGCGGGTGGCGTGTCCCTGTCACCCACTGCCACCCGGGGACAGCCCCTGCCACCCTGGGGACAGCCCCTGACACCCCTGGGGACAGCCCCTGACACCCCTGGGGACAGCCCCTGATACCCCTGGGGACAACCACTGCCACCCTGGGGACAGCCCTTGACACATGGCGGCCATGGGCTGCGGGTGGCGTGTCCCCTGTCACCCACTGCCACCCTGGGGACAACCCCTGCCCCCCTGGGGACAGTCCCTGCCACCCCTGGGGACAGCCCCTGCCACCCTGGGGACAGCCCCTGCCATCTCTGGGGACAGCCCCTGCCACCCCTGGGGACAGCCGTGTCCCCTGCCACACGGCCGCCATGGGCTGCGGGTGGCGTGTCCCTGTCACCCACTGCCACCCTGGGGACAGGCCCTGCCACCCCTGGGGACAGCTGTGTCCCCTGACGCATGGCCGCCACGGGCTGCGGGGTGGCTGTAACCTCCTGACCCCCCTGTCACCCCTGGGGACAGCCCCTGCCACATTGCCACCATGGGCTGTGACCACCCTGTCACCCCCTGTCACCCCTGGGGACCATCATGCCCCCTGCCGTCACCCCCTGTCACCTCTGGGGACACCCCCTGCCACCCTTGGGACAGCCGTGTCCCCTGCCACATGGCCGCCATGGGCCATCACCCCTGTCACCCTGTGACCCCTGGGGACAGCCGTGTCCCCTGACCTGGCTCTGGTAGGCGCAGATCTCCTCGCGGCTGAAGGTGGCCCAGCGCTGTCCCTGCAGCTCCTCGGCACGAGGGTGACACGTGGCACGGTGGGACATGAGGACACTCTGGGTCAGCAGCTCTGGGGGGACATGGGGACACTCTGGGTCAGCAGCTCTGAGGGGACATGGGGACACACAGGGGTGACACGTGGCATGGTGGGACATGAGGACACACTGCGTCAGCAGCTCTGGGGGGACATGGGGACACACAGGGGTGACACGTGGCACGGTGGGACATGGGGACACTCTGCGTCAGCAGCTCTGGGGGGACATGGGGACACTCTGCGTCAGCAGCTCTGAGGGGACATGGGGACACACAGGGGTGGCAGTGGGACAGTGGGACATGGGGACACTCTGGGTCAGGAGCTCTGTGGGGGACATGGGGACACTCTGGGTCAGCAGCTCTGAGGGGACATGGGGACACACAGGGGTGACACGTGGCATGGTGGGACATGAGGACACACTGCGTCAGCAGCTCTGGGGGGACATGGGGACACACAGGGGTGACACGTGGCACGGTGGGACATGGGGACACTCTGGGTCAGGAGCTCTGGGGGGACATGGGGACACACAGGGGTGGCAATGTCACTGTGGGACATGGGGACACTCTGGGTCAGGAGCTCTGGGGGGACATGGGGACACACAGGGGTGGCAATGTCACTGTGGGACATGGGGACACTCTGGGTCAGCAGCTCTGAGGGGACACACGGGGGTGGCACAGTGGGACATGGGGACACTCTGGATCAGGCGGTCTGGGGGGACACACGGGGCTTGGGGACAGGTATGGGGACAGGGAGGGTGGCCCTGGTGTGTGGCCTCCATGGGCAAGAGGCCACCGCTGTGGGTGGTGGAGATCAGTGTCACCAGCCACGGGTGACAGAGCCAGGTGTCACCATTGTGGGTGACAGAGTCAGGTGCCACCATCAGTGAAGGAGCCAGGTGTCACCGTCATGGAGCCCCCACGGGTGACAGAGCCAGGTGCCACCACCATCAGTGACAGAGCCAAGTGCCACCATCATGGAGAACCCACGAGTGCCAGCCCCAGGTGCCACCACCCCCACCCCCGGCAGGTGCCACCGCCACCCCGCAGGTGACAGTCCCCAGGGTCCCCAGGGCCACTCACCGATCTCCAGGGCCGCGGGTGGCTCCGGGCCGCCGCCAGCCCCGGGGTGAGGGCCTGGCGCTGTCATTGTCCCCGCGCTGTCCCCGGCGTGTCCCTCCCGCGCGGGCCCCGCCCTGCCGGGACAGCCCGCGGGGACAGCAGGGGACAGCGGGGGACAGCTCCGGCCCGGGGGGGGCTCCGCTGGCCCCGGGGCCGCCCGTTCGCGCTGCTCCCGATTTTCCCATTTTTCCCGTTTTTCCCAATTTTCCCGATTTTCCGGCTGGTCCCGATTTTCCCATTTTCCGTGTTTTTCCCATTTTTCCCGATTCTCCCGAATTTCCCGATTTTCCGGCTGGTCCCGCTGCTCCGGCTGGTCCCGTTTTTCCCGATTTTCGTGATTTTCCTGATTTTCCCGATTTCCCGGCTGTTCCCGCTGCTCTCGGCTTTCCCATTTTTCCCGAATTTCCCGATTTTCCCGATTTCCCGGCTGGTCCCACTGCTCCGGCTGTTCCAGTTTTTCCCGAATTTCCCGATTTTCCCGAATTTCCCGTTTTTCCAGCTGCTCCAGCAGCTCGGCCTGGAGCCGCTCGCGCTGCTTCTTGGACATGCGGCCGAACTTGACGGCTGCGGGGACAGAGGGGACAGCGGGTGGCACCGGCGGTGACGGTGACACCCGCGGGTGACAGCGGCAGGTGACAGAGCCGCGACACTTCCCGGGAGCGTCCCGGCAATTCCCGGCCCTTCCCCCCAGGACACCTCGGGCTGTCCTCAGCGTGGGGACAAGTGCCGCCGGGGTGGGGACAAGTGTCCTCAGGACACGGACAAGTGCCGCCGGGGTGGGGACAAGTGTCCTCAGGACACGGACAAGTGCCGCCGGGGTGGGGACAAGTGTCCTCAGGACACGGACAAGTGTCGCCGGGGTGGGGACAGGTGTCCTCGGGGCCGGGGACGAGTGCGTCCATCTTTGGGGACATGTGTCCCCAGATGGGGGGACACGAGGGGCACGGACGGGTGTCCCCAGGGTGGGTACAAGTGTCCCCAGGGCGGGCCCAGATGTCCCCAGATGTGGGGACACGGGGGTGGGTCCAGCTGTCCCCAGGGGCACAGAGCGGTGTCCCCAGGGGCACGCACCAGTGACCCCTGTGTCACTCCCGTGTCACCTCCCGTGTCACCCTCTGTCACCCCCGTGTCACCCCCGTGTCACGCCCCCGTGTCAACCTGTGTCACCCCGTGTCACCCCCCAGTGTCACCCTGTGTCACCCCGTGTCACTCCCCGTCACCCCCGTGTCACCCCCCATGTCACCCCCGTGTCGCTCCCGTGTCACGCCCCATGTCACCCCCCACGTCACGCACCGTGTCACTCCCGTGTCACCTCCTGCCACCCCCGTGTCACGCCCCGTGTCACCTCCCATGTCACCCCCGTGTCACCCCGCCCCGTGTCACCCCCGTGTTACCCCCACTGTCACCCCCGTGTCCCCCCCGTGTCACCCCCGTGTCACGCCCCATGTCACCCCCCACGTCACGCACCGTGTCACTCCCGTGTCACCCCCTGTCACTCCGATGTCACCCCGTGTCACCTCCGTATCACCCCGTGTCACCCCCCGTGTCCCCCTCCCGTGTCCCCCCGTCTCACCCCCTGTCACCCCGTGTCCCTCGTGTCCCCAATGTCCCCAATGTCCCCAATGTCCCCCGTGTCCCCAATGTCCCCCGTGTCCCCAATGTCCCCAATGTCCCCCGTGTCGCACCGTCGCGGGACATGCCGAGGCGCAGGCACTTCTGCAGGCGGCAGTGCTGGCAGCGCGTGCGGGTGGCGCGGTCGATGTCGCAGCGCTGTCCCCTGCGGCACGCCAGGCTCGGCCCGCGCCGCTCGCTGCGCCGGAAGAAGCCCTGAGGTGGCACCGTGACACCAGTGTCACCAGTGTCACACGTGTCACACCATGGCATCGTGTCACACATGTCACCAGTGTCACCAGTGTCACACGTGTCACACGTGTCACACGTGTCACACGTGTCACACCATGGCATCGTGTCACACGTGTCACCAGTGTCACCAGTGTCACATGTGTCACCAGTGTCACACGTATCACACCATGGCATCATGTCATCCGTGTCACCAGTGTCACCAGTGTCACCATATGGCACTGTGGCACCAGTGTCACACCATGGCATCGTGTCACCCGTGTCACATCGTGTCACCCGTGTCACCAGTGTCACATCACGGCACAGTGTCACCATATGGCACCGTGTCACACGTGTCACTCGTGTCACATCGTGCCACCAGTGTCACATCGTGTCACACGTGTCACCATATGGCACCGTGTCACCCCTGTCACACCATGGCACCGTGCCACCCATGTCACCATTGTCACCAGTGGCACTCGTGTCACCATATGGCACCGTGGCACATCACGGCACCCGTGTCACCAGTGTCACAGCATGGCATCGTGTCACCAGTGTCACCCGTGTCACTCGTGTCACCAGTGTCACCATATGGCACCGTGTCACGCGTGTCACACCGTGTCACACATGTCACCAGTGTCACACCGTGGCACACTGTGGCAGACCATGGCACCCCATGGTCCCCCACATCACCCATGTCCCCCCATGTCCCCCTGTCCCTCCATATCCCCCGTGGCCCCCAATGTCCCCATGTCCTCCCATGTCCCCATGTCCCCTTACCCCCATGTCCCTGTGTGTCCCATATCCCTCCATGTCCCTTTTTCCCCCAACGTCTCCCCATGTCCCCAATGTCCCCATGCCCCTCCATATCCCGTGTCCCCATGTCCCCAACATCCCCAATGTCCTCTCATGTCCCCATATCCCCCATGTCCCAATAACCCCAATGTCCCCATGTCCCCCCTGCCCCCACACCCCCATGTCTCAATGTCCCCCTGTTCTCATGTCCCCATGTCCCCCCATCCCCCCATGTCCCCCCATCCCCCCATGTCCCCCCATTCCCCATATGTCCCACATCCCCAGTGTCCCCGCATGTCCCTCCACATCGCCATGTCCCAGTGTCCCCTGTCCCCTGTCCCACCTTGCAGCCCTCGCAGGTGATGACGCCGTAGTGGATCCCGGAGGATTTGTCCCCACAGATCTTGCAGGGAATGGCCTCGATGTGAGCTGGGGGGACACGGGGACAGCTGGCACGGGACACCTGGGACAGGGACAGCTGACACGGGGACAGCTGGCACGGGGACAGCTGGCACGGGACACCTGTGGGACCCACGGTGCCACCGTGTCCTCCCATGTTCTCCCCACGTTCAGGTGTCACCTGTGGGCTCAGGTGTCCCCTATGGGCTCGTGTGTCACCTATGAGTTCACGTGTCACCTGTGGGACCAGGTGCCACCTTTAGGTGTCCCCCATGGGCTCATGTGTCACCTGTAGGACCAGCTGTCACCTATGTGACCAGGTGTCACCTATGGGACCCAGTGTCACCTATGGGACTCAGTGCCACCTATGGCTTTATGTGTCACCTATGGGACCAGGTGCCACCTATGGGCTCGTGTGTCACCTATGAGCTCATGTGTCACCTGTGGCTTCATGTGTCACCTGCAGGTGTCCCCCATGGGCTTGTGTGTCACCTGTGGGACCAGGTGTCACCTGTGGGCTCAGGTGTCCCCTATGGGCTCGTGTGTCACTTATGAGACCCAGTGTCCCCTATGGCTTCATGTGTCACCTGTAGGACCAGGTGTCACCTCTGCATTTATGTGTCCCCTGTGGCCTCACGTGTCACCACACAGTCCCGTGTGGCCGCCGTGACCCCCAGTGTCCCCCCACTCTGATGTCACCGTGGGCACACATGTCCCCTGTGGTTTCCCACGTCACCTGTGTCACCTGCGTGCCACCCACGCTGTCACCGGCACTCATGTGTCCCCTCTGGTGACAGTGTCCCCTCCGGTCACTGGTGTCCCCAGTGCTGGGCTGGGGTGTCCCCCCGGGGCTCAGGTGTCCCCCGAGCCCCCCCCAGTATCCCCAATGTCCCCCCCCAGTGTCCCCCGAGCCCCCCCAGTGTCCCCTGTCACCCTGTGCCGGTGGCTGCTGAGCCACAAAGCCACAACTGGGACACAGCCCCGCGGCAGGAAACGCACGGGGCCCGGCCCAGTGCCGAACTGGGGCGCTCCCAGTATGGCCCCAGTGTGAAACTGGGGCGCTCCCAGTATGGCCCCAGTGTGGAACTGGGGCACTCCCAGTATGGCCCCAGTGTGGAACTGGGGCACTCCCAGTATGGCCCCAGTGCGGAACTGGGACGCTCCCAGTACAGCCCCAGTGTGGAACTGGGGAGCTCCCAGTACGGCCCCAGTGTGGAACTGGGGAGCTCCCAGTACGGCCCCAGTGTGGAACTGGGACGCTCCCAGTACAGCCCCAGTGCGGAACTGGGGAGTTTCCAGTATGGCCCCAGTGCCGAACTGGGGCACTCCCAGTACGGCCCCAGTGTGAAACTGGGGAGCTCCCAGAACAGCCCCAGTACGGAACTGGGGCACTCCCAGTACGGCCCCAGTGCGGAACTGGGGCAATCCCAGTACGGCCCCAGTACGGAACTGGGACGCTCCCAGTACGGCCCCAGTACGGAATTGGGGCACTCCCAGTACGGCCCCAGTGCAGAACTGGGGCACTCCCAGTATGGTCCCAGTACGGAACTGGGGGACTCCCAGTACAGCCCCAGTACGGCCCCAGTGCGGAACTGGGACACTCCCAGTACGGCCCCAGTACGGCCCCAGTGCAGCACTGGGATCTCTCAGCACTCGTGCCAGCCCCACACACGTGTGCCAGCCCCACACACACACAGGTGGTGGCACCTGGCTCTGTCACGCGTGGGTGATGACCCTCCCCACACGTGTGCCCCCAGGACACACGTGACCCCAGACACACGTGTGACAGCCCCCCAGACACACGTGACCCGATAGACACACGGATGACACCCCCAAACATGTGTGACCCCCCCACACACACGTGTGCCCCCCACACATGTGACAGCCCCACACACGTGTGTCCCCATAGACACACGTGTGCCCCCCCGTTCCCGGTTCCCCCGTTCCCGGTTCCCCCGTTCCCGGTTCCCCCGTTCCCGGTGCCCCCCGTTCCCGGTCCCCCCGTTCCCGGTGCCCCCCGTTCCCGGTTCCCCCGTTCCCGGTGCCCCCCGTTCCCGGTTCCCCCGTTCCCGGTTCCCCCGTTCCCGGTCCCCCCGTTCCCGGTGCCCCCCGTTCCCGGTTCCTCCCGCCGCAGTTTTGGGGCCGCCCCCGCATCCGGCCTGGGGGGGCGCGGGACCCCCGGGGGCTCTGGGAATGAGGGGAGGGGGGGGTGAGTCAGCCCCGGGCCCGAATTACTCAGCCCGGGCGGGAAGCGCCGGCGGGGCCGCTCTGCCCGGAACCGCGGGCACCGGGGGGGCACCGGGGGGGCTGGGGGGACTGGGAGAAACTGGGAGACCTGGGGGCACCTGGGGGACTGGGGGGACTGGGGGGAATGGGGGAAACTGGGAGAACTGGGGGCACCGGGGACCCGGGGAGACTGGGAGAAACTGGGAGAACTGGGGGCACCGGGGACCCGGGGAGACTGGGAGAAACTGGGAGAACTGGGGGCACCTGGGGGACTGGGGGGACTGGGGGAAACTGGGGGAACTGGGGGGAAAGGGGGCACCGGGGGGAAACTGGGAGAACTGGGAGACCTGGGGGCACCTGGGGGACTGGGGGGCTGGGGGGACTGGGGGAAACTGGGAGAACTGGGGACACCGGCGGGGCACCGGGGGGACCGGGAGGACTGGGGGGACTGGGGGGACCCGCGGGAACTGGGGGGACGGGGGGCACCGGGGACCCGGGGAGACTGGGAGAAACTGGGAGACCTGGGGGCACCTGGGGGACCGGGGAGAATGGGGGAACTGGGGGGAATGGGGGCACCGGGGGGAAACTGGGAGAACTGGGGGCAGCGGGGGATTGGGGGGACCCACGGGAACTGGGGGGACTGGGGGAAACTGGGGGAACTGGGAAAGCTGGGGGCACCGGAGGGACTGGGGGGACTGGAGGCACCGGGGAGAGCCACGGGAACGGGGGGGACTGGGGGAAACTGGGAGAACTGGGGGCACTGGGGGACCGGGGAACTGGGAGAACTGGGGGCACCTGGGGACACAAGGGACCGCGGAACTGGGGGGAATTGAGGAAACTGGGGAAACTGGGAGAACTGGCGGCACCGAGGACATTGGGGCACCGGGGAACTGGGGGAAACTGGGGGGACTGGAAACACCGGGGGCACCGGGGGACTGGGGGGACTGGGGACATCAGGGACACCCACCGCACCTGGGGGTGCCAGGAGCACCGAGGGCACCCACTGGGGCATTGGGGGAACTGGGAGAGCTGGGAGAACTGGGAGCACTGGGAGTACCGGGGGCACCGGGGAGCCCACAGCACCTGCGGGTATCGGGGAAACTGGGAGCACTGGGGGAACTGGGAGTACTGGGGGACCTGGGGGCCATCGGGGACCCACCGCACGTAGGGGAGCCACGGACACTGGGGAAACTGGGAGCACTGGGGGCACTCACAGCACCGGGGACACCGGGGAACTGGGAGCACTGGGAACACTGGGGCACCGGGAACTGGGGGCACCGGGGGCTACCGGTAACAGCCGCCGCGCCCCCGACACCACCGCACCGAGGGGACGGGGGGGACACCGGGAGCTGCCGGTAACGGGGGCACCTCTCAGCTCCACCGGGACCGCCGCGTTCCCGACAGCAGGGCACCGGGGGGGGCACCGGAGGGCACCGGGAGCTGCCGGTAACGGGGGCACCTCTCAGCTCCACCGGGACCCGCCGCGGCCCCAACACGACCGCACCGCGGGGGCACCGGGGGCTGCCGGTAACAGCCGCCGGTCCCTCTCAGTCCCACCCGCACCGGGGGCACCGAGAGTACCGGAAAGCACCGGGAGCTGCCGGTAACGAGGGCGCCCAGCGGTACCTGTGCGTGCCGGGGCACCGGCCGGGACCCACCGGAACCCACCGAGACACCACCGGGACCCACCGAGACTCCACCGGGACCCACCGGGACCCACCGGGACCCACCGAGACTCCACCGGGACCCACCGAGACTCCACCGGGACCCACCGGGACCCACCGGGACACCACCGAGACCGCACCGGGACCCGCCGGGACCCCGACACCACCGCACCGGGGGGTCCCGGTAACAGCCGCCCGTGCCTGTCAGACCCAGCGGCACCCGCCGCGCTGGGGGTACTGGGGATACTGGGGATACTGGGAGCACTGGGAGCACTGGGAGCACTGGGAGCTGCCACTAACATCCCGCAGTGACTGTCAGTCCCACCGGCACCCACCGGAGCGGGGATACTGGGAGAACTGGGAGCACTGGGAGCACTGGGAGCTGCTGGTGACACCCACCGGCACCCGCCCGGGACCGGCAACTGTACCAGTGCCACCAGTAACGCACTGGGACACACTGGCACACACCGGGACACACCAGTAAAGCACTGGGACACACTGGGTCACACCAGTAACGCACTGGGACACACCAGTAACGCACTGGGACTCACTGGCACACACCGGGACACACCAGTAAAGCACTGGGACACACTGGGTCACACCAGTAACGCACTGGGACTCACTGGGACCCACGAACTCACACCAGTAACACACTGGGAATCACAAACCCTCACCAGTACCACCAGTACCACCATCCCCACCTCACCAGTACGCACCAGTACCACCAGTGCTCGGCGTCCCCGCCCTCCCCTCCCCCCCGGCAAAACCTGCCCCGGGCACCGCGACACGTAGGGGACACGGAGGGGACACGGAGGGGACCCTAGCCCCCCCCGCCCCCTTTCCCCCGGGGGTCGCTGGAGGGGGGGAGGGGTGGCGCGGCGCCACCTGCGCGTCCCCTCCGCTGTCACCGCCGCTGTCCCCGCGGTGTCCCCGCGGTGTCCCCCCCCCGCCGCCGCCACATCAAGGGAGGGACCCGCAGGTGCGCGGGGGGACCCGGGGGGGACAGGAGGGGACCCGGGAGGGGACCGGAGGGGGGAGGGGACGCAGCTGCGGCGGGGACAGTGTGACAGGGACACGTGTGGGACCTGGGACACACGTGTGACACCCCAGAACACGCGTGTGTGACCCACCAGGTACACGTACAGCCTGAGACACGCGTGTGCAGCCCGTGACACACGTGTGGGACCCGCGACACATGTGTACAGCCCGTGACACACGTGTGGCACCTGAAACATGCATGTACACACTGAAACACACGTGTACAGCCCACGACACGCGTGTACAGTCTGTAGAACGTGTGTACAGACCGTAACACGTGTGTGCAGCCTGTGACACACGTGTGGGAGCCGTAACACGTGTGTACAGCCCCCGACATGTGTGTGCAGCCTGTGACACACGTGTGCAGCCCATGGCACGTGTGTGCAGCCTGCGACACACGTGTGGGACCTGTGACACACGCGTGTGCAGTCCTTAACACGCGTGTACAGCCTGAAACACGCGCGTGCAGCCTGTGACACACGTGTGGGACCTGCGACATGCATGTACACACTGAAACACACGTGTGGGACCTGGGCCACACCTGTGCACCCCGAAACACGCGTGTGCAGTCCTTAACACGCATGTACAGCCTGAAACACGCGCGTGCAGCCTGTGACACACGTGTGGGACCTGTGACATGCGTGTGGGACCTGTGACACAGCTGCGCACCCTTAATGGGTGTGTACACACTAAAACACGCGTGTGCAGCCCCCGGCACACCTCTGCATGTCGAAACACATGTGTGCAGCCCATGACACAGAGGTACGGGCGGTAACACGTGTGTATGCCCCAAAACACACGTGTTCACTCCTTAACATGCGTGTACAGTCCTTAACATGCGTGTACAGTCAGAAACGTGTCTACAGCCTGTGACACAGGTGTACAAACTGTGACATGCGTGTGCAGCCTGTAACATGCGTGTACACCCTGAAACATACATGTACAGCCCGTAACACGCATGTGGGACCTGTGACACAGCCGCGCACCCCGAAACACGTATGTACAGTCCTTAACACGCATGTACAGCCTGAAACACGCGTGTGCAGCCTGTGACACATGTACAGCCTGTGACATGCATGTACACACTGAAACACACGTGTACAGCTCGTAACACACGTGTGGGACCTGTGCCACACCTGTGCACCCCGAAACACGCGTGTGCAGCCCACAAACACCCCAGGACACGTGTGTGGGGCCTGCAACACACATGTACACCCTGAAACACGCGTGTGCAGCCCACAACACACGTGTACAGTCTGAAACACGTGTGTACAGCCCGTAACACGCGTGTGCACCCTGGAACACACACGGACAGCCTGAAACACGCGTGTGCACCCCCGAACACGCACGTACACCCTGAAACACGCGTGTACGGCCTGTAACATGCGTGTGCACCCTGGAACACACACGGACAGCCTGAAACACGCGTGTACAGACCACAACACACGTGTACACCCTGAAACACGCGTGTACAGCTCGTAACATGCGTGTGCTCCCTGGAACACACATGGACAGCCTGAAACACGCGTGTGCACCCCCAGAACATGCGTGTACAGCCCGTGACACACGCGTGTGTCCTGCAGCACACGTGTGCACCCCGTAACGGGCGTGCACAGTCTGAAACACGTGTGTACAGCCCGTGTGCACCCCGAAACACACTGGCGTGCCCCGGGACACGCGTGTGCACCGTGACATGCGTGTGCGAGACCTCACACACGCGTGTGCAAGCACCCGCACGCCCCAGCCCTCGCACGCTCCGCTCCCCACACCCACCCTGACACGCCCTCCCCGCACTCACACGCGTGTGCACACGCGTGTCCGACCGCCCCACACGCCCCTCCTTGCACACTCAGTGCTCGCGCAGCCCTCACGCTCACACACGCGTGTCTGACCAGCGCGCAGACCCCCCGAACACCCCCTTGCACACTCACTGTCACCCCTTGCACACTCTGTGTCACACGCCTTGCACACGATGTGTCACAGCCCTTGCACACTCACTGTCACCTCTTGCGCAGTGTCACAGCCCTTGTACTCTGTGTCACACCCCTTGCACACGATGTGTCACACCCCTAGCACTCTGTGTCACACCCCTTGCACACTCACTGTCACCACCCCCCCGACTGCCCCACAGACCCCTCAAACACTCCCTTGCACACTCACACCCCCCATGGACACGCGTGTCCAACCGCCCCATGCCCCCAGCCTTGCACACCCCGATTGCTCCACCCCCACACACTGTGTCACACCCCTTGCACACTCACTGTCACCCCTTGCACAGTGTCACAGCCCTTGCACACAATGTGTCACACCCCTTGCACAGTGTCACAGCCCTTACACACACAGTGTCACAGCCCTTGCACACAATGTGTCACACCCCTTGCACAGTGTCACAGCCCTTACACAGTGTCACACCCCTTGCACACTCCGTGTCACAGCCCTTGCCCACTCACTGTCACCACCCCCCTCACAGCCCCTCATGCTCACACACACATGTACACACGCGTGTCCGACTGCCCCACAGACCCCTCAGACACCCCTTGCACACTCACGCCCCCCATGGACACGCGTGTCCGACCACCCCAAGCCCCCAGCCTTGCACACCCCGATTGCTCCACCCCCACACACTGTGTCACACCCCTTGCACACTCACTGTCACCCCTTGCACAGTGTCACAGCCCTTGCACACAATGTGTCACACCCCTTGCACAGTGTCACAGCCCTTACACACACAGTGTCACAGCCCTTGCACACTCACTGTCACCACCCCCCTCACGGCCCCTCATGCTCACACACACATGTACACACGCGTGTCTGACCACACACAGACCCCTCAGACACCCCCTTGCACACTCACGCCCCCCATGGACATGCGTGTCCGACCGCCCCAAGCCCCCAGCCTTGCACACCCCAATTGCTCCACCCCTTGCACACACAGTGTCACAGCCCTTGCACACTCACTGTCACCTCTTGCACACACGGAGTCACAGCCCTTGTACTCTGTCACAGCCCTAGCACTCTGTGTCACAGCCCTAGCACACTCACTGTCACTCCCCTTACACACAGTGTCACAGCCCTTGCACACATAGTGTCACAGCCCCTACACTGTGTCACAGCCCTTACACACAATGTCACACCCCTTGCACACTCTGTGTCACTCCCCTTACACACTCTGTGTCGCACCCCTTGCACACTGTGTCACAGCTCTTACACACTCACTGTCCCCACCCCCCACACGGCCCCTCATGCTCACACACACGTGTGCACACGCGTGTCCAACCGCCCCACAGACCCCTCAAACACTCCCTTGCACACTCACGCCCCCCATGGACACGCGTGTCCGACCACCCCAAGCCCCCAGCCTTGCACACCCCGATTGCTCCACTCCCACACACACAGTGTCACAGCCCTTGCACACTCACTGTCACCTCTTGCACACACAGTGTCACAGCCCTTGTACTCTCTGTCACAGCCCTAGCACTCTGTGTCACAGGCCCTTGCACACTCACTGTCACTCCCCTTACACACAGTGTCACAGCCCTTACGCTGTGTCACAGCCCTTGCATACTCACTGTCACCCCTTGCACACTCACTGTCACAGCCCTTACGCACCCACCCACCCCCCTCATGGCCCCTCACGCTCACACACACATGTACACAGGCGTGTCTGACCACACACAGACCCCTCAGACACCCCCTTGCACACTCACCCCACACACGCACACGTGTGTCCGACCACCCCACGCCCCCAGCCTTGCACACCCCAATTGCTCCACTCCCACACACACAGTGTCACAGCCCTTGCACACTCACTGTCACCTCTTGCACACACAGTGTCACACCCCTTGCACACACAGTGTCACAGCCCTTGCACACTCCACTGTCACCTCTTGCACACACGGAGTCACAGCCCTAGCACTCTGTGTCACAGCCCTTGCACACTCACTGTCACTCCCCTTACACACTCTGTGTCACACCCCTTGCACACAGTGTCACAGCCCCTACACACACTGTGTCACAGCCTTTACAGTGTCACAGCCCTTGCACACACAGTGTCACAGCCCTTGCACACCCACCCCACCCCCCTCACGCTCACACACACGTGTGCACAACGCGTGTCCGACCGCCCCACAGACCCTCAGACACCCCTCGCACACCCACGCGCTCACACCCCTCACAGCCCCTCCTTGCACACCTGCCCGGTCACACACGCATGTGCACACGCGTGTCCACGCACCCTGGACACGCCCTCCCCACCCCTCCCTTGCACACTCACCCACACCCCTCTTACACACTCCCGCCCCTCCCCCACCCTTACACACTCACCCCACCCCCCCTGCACACCCGCCCGCTCGCACACACATGTGCACACGCGTGTCCACGCACCCTGCACACACCCACCCCTTGCACACTCACCCCACCCCCCCTTACACACCTACGCCCCTCCCCCACCCTTTACACACTCTCGCCCCTCCCCCACCCTTGCACACCGCCCCTCCCCCACCCCCCCTCGCCCCCACGCGTGTCCCTCACCTCTCATGGCTCCGTGTCCCTCCAGCCCCGGCCCGGGCGGGGCCCTTTAAGGGCGCGGCCCCCCCCCCCTCGCCTCCCCCCCCAACCCCCCAAAATTTCCCCGCCCCTCCCCCCAAATTTCCCGCCCCTCCCCCCGCCCCGCCCCCCCGGCATCCTGCCCCCCCCCCCCCCCCCCTTGGTGGAAAGTTCCGAATGTCCCCGCAGGGAAACTGAGGCACGAGGGGGGAGGGGAGGGGGTGACCCCAAATCCTCCCGGAGCCCCCCAAAAAGGGGAGGGAGTGGGGGAGGGGCGGGAACACCCCGGGACCCCCCGAGGAAAGGGGGGAGGGGCTCAGGGGTCCCAAATTTGGGGGGGGTTGGGGTGCAGGGACCCCCAAAGCCCCAATGGGATCAATTTTGGGGTGCGGGGACCCCCGGAGCCCCTCCGGGCTCAGTTTTGGGGTGCAGGGACCCCAGTACCCCATGGGGTCGTTTTTGGGATGCGGCAACGCCTCCGACCCCTCCCCGCCTAATTTTTGGGGTTTAGGGACTCCCCGACCCCTCCCGGGCTCAGTTTTGGGGTTTAGGGACCCCCAAACCCAAATGGGGTGAATTTTGGGGTGCGGGGACCCCCCGGTTGTGAGATGGGGGCGGTTTTGGGGTTTAGGGATCTCCCGACCCCTCCCGGGCTCAGTTTTGGGGTTTAGGGACCCCCGAACCCAAATGGGGTCAATTTTGGGGTTCAGCGATCCCCCCCCACACCATAACGGGATCATTTTGGGGTGCGGGGACTCCTCGACCTCTTCCGGGCTCATTTTTGGGGTGCGGGGACCCCCAAATTCCCAATGGGGTCAATTTTGGGGTGCGGAGACCCCAAAGCGCTGCATTTTGGGAAACAGGGACCCCAAAAGTGCCAATTTTTGGGGCGCAGAGACCCCCACAGTTCCCATTTTTTGGGTACAGAGACCCAAAAAGTTCCAAATTTTGGGGTACAGGGACCCCCAAAAGTGCCGAGTTTTGGGGTGCAGAGATCCCAAAGTTCCCATTTTTTGGGTACAGGGACACAAAAAGTTCCAAATTTTGGGGTACAGGGACCCCAAAGTTCCAAAGTTCCCATTTTTGGGGCATAGGGGCCCCAAAAGTGCTGAGTTTTGGGGTACGGAGACCCCCAAACCCCCACAGATCCCAATTTTGGGGCACAGGGACCCCGGAACCCCCAAAGGTCACATTTTGGGAAACAGGGACCCCAAAAGTGCCAATTTTGGGTACGGGGACCCCAACAGTGCCAAATTTTGGGGTGCAGGGACCCCCAAAGTTCCCATTTTTGGGGAACAGGGACCCCAAAAGCACCAATTTTTGGGGTGCCCCTCCCCCAGGAGCCCCCCCCCCGAACCCCAGAGTGACACGAGGGACACCAGAGGTGGTGGCAGCAGCTCTGATGGCACCGGGGACACCCCGGGGACAATGGGGGGGACATCGGGGGGACACAAGGGGACATGGAGGGACAAGGGGTGGCACAAGAGGGACACACAGGGGGACACGGGGGGGGCAGGGGGTGACAAATGGGGACACGGGGGGGACATGGGGGTGGCCCGGGGGACATGGGGGACACAGGAGGGGACACAAGAGGGACACAGGGGTGACAGTAGCGGGGCATGGGGGTGACAAGGCGAGGACACAGAGGGGACACGGGGACACACAGGGATGATTGAAGGTGACACGGGGGTGACAGGGGGTGAGCACATGTGACACAGGTGACATGGGGTGACATGGGGTGACATGGGGTGACACAGGTGACACAGGTGACATGGGGTGACACAGGTGACACGGGGGGTCACAGGGGTGTCGCTGCAGGTGACACAGGTGGCACGGGTGACACGGGTGGCCGCGGGTGACACCGGTGACAGCTACCGGCCGCTGTCCCCACCCCGCGCTGGCTCCTGGGGGACACCCTGCTGGATGAAGAGCCCTGGGGACAGAGGGGACATGTGACACAGGGACCCCGAGTCCCCTCTGTCCCCCCTGCTGTCCCCTCAGTGTCCCCTGCCCCTCCCGGTGTCCCTAGGCTGTCCCCAGTGTCCCCAGGTGTGTCCCCAGGTGTGTCCCCTGCCCCCCCACAGTGTCCCCTTGGTGTCCCCTGGCTGTCCCCAGCCACCCCAGTGTCCCCAAGCATGTCCCCAACCCTCCCCAGGCTGTCCCCAGTGTCCCCAGGTGTGTCCCCAGCCCTTCCAGCCTCCCTAGATGTGTCCCCCAATGTCCCCATGTCCCCAAAGTGTCCCCAATCCCCCCAGTGTCCCCAGTGTCCCCAGTGTCCCCACGACCCCAATCCCCCCATGTCGCCATGTCCCCTCTCACCGGTGGCCCTGGCGTGCACAGTGTCCCCAATGTCCCCATGACCCCATTGTCCCCATGTCCCCAGTGTCCCCAATCCCTCCAGTGTCCCCAATGTCCCCAGTGTCCCCAATCCCCCCCATGTCCCCAAGGTGTCCCCGTGTCCCCCTCACCGGTGGCCCTGGCGTGCACGGTGTCCCCATCGGCGTCCCTCAGGTCACAGCCCAGGAAGAGCTTCCTTCCCTCGCGGCGCTGCAGCAGCGCCTCCAGCAGGACAACTGTCCCCAAGGGCACCGGCCTGGGGACATTGGGGACATGGGGACATTGGGGACATGGGGACATTGGGGACAGCAGTGTCACCCTGAGCTGCAGCAGCGCCTCCAGCAGGACAACTGTCCCCAAGGGCACGGGCCTGGGGACATTGGGGACATTGGGGACATTGGGGACATGGGGACATTGGGGACATTGGGGACATCGGGGACAGCAGTGTCACCCTGAGCTGCAGCAGCGCCTCCAGCAGGACAACTGTCCCCAGGGGACAGGCCTGGGGACACTGGGGACATGGGGGTCACTCGGGGTCAGCAGTGTCCCCTGTCACCACCATGGCCCCTCTGTCACCTCAGTGTCCCCTGTCACCGCCACGTCCATCTGCTGTCCCTCCCGGCCACACCCCTCCCCCTGGGGACATCCCAACCCTTGGGGACACCGCTCACTCTTGGGGACATCCCCCAGTCTTGGGGTCACCCTGCCCCCTTTAGGGACATCCTGACCCCTTGGGGTCACCCTCCCACCCTTGGGGACACTCTGCCACCCCTGGGGACACTCTGTTCCCCCTTGGGGACACACAGGACACCCCTGGGGACACCTTGCCCCCCCTGGGGACATTCCCTGACCCTTGGGGACACTCAGCCCCCCCGGGGCACCCTCACCCCTACAGGACACCCTGCCCTCCTTGGGGTCACCCTGACCCTTGGGGACCCTCAGGACACCCTCGGGGACACTCTGCCATCCCTGGGGACACCCTGCCCTCCTTGGAGACACTCCTTGACCCTTGGGGACACTCAGGACCCTCTGGGGACATTCCCTGACCCTTGGGGACACTCTGCCACCCCTGCAGACACTCTGAACTTGGGGTCTCCCTCCCACCCTTGGGGACATTCCCTGACCCTTGGGGTCACCCTGCCACTCTTGGGGTCACTCCCTGACCCTTGGGGACACTCGGCCACGCTTGGGGACACCCTGCCCTCCTTGGGGTCTCCCTGCCCCCCTTGGGGTCACTCGGCCATCCTTGGGGACACTCTGGACACTCTGCCCCCCCCGGGGACACACTGCTACCCTTGGGGACACTCCCTGACCCTTGGAGACCCTCAGGACACCCTTGGGGACCCTCAGGACACCCTTGGGGACACTCTGCCATCCCTGGAGACACCCTGTCCCCCTTGGTGACGATCAGGATACCATTGGGGACACCCTGCCCCCATTGGGGACCCTCAGGACACCCTTGGGGACACTCAGGACACCACTGGGGACACCCTGCCTGCCTGGGGACACTCCCTGACCCTTGGGGACACCCAGCCCACCCTTAGGGACCCTCAGGACACCCTTGGGGACACTCAGCCACCCCTAGAGACACTCTGACCTTGGGGACCCTCAGCCCCCCTGGGGACACTCAGGACACCCTTGGGGACACCCAGGCCACCCCTGGGGACAGTGGCACTCACGCCAGGTAGTCGATGCTGAGGTTGGCTGTCACCACGCGCCCTGCCAGCGCCAGCGCCAGCGCCAGCGTCCCCAGGGACGTGTCCACCAGGGTGGCGATGGCACCGCCGTGCGTCAGCCTGGGGACACGGGGACAGCGTGAGGACAGCGTGGGGACATTGGGGACGTGGGGACAGTGGGGACAGTGTGGGGACAGTGGGGACAGCACAGGGACTTTGGGGACATTGGGGACACGGGGACAGTGGGGACAAAGTGGGGACATTGGGGACATCAGAGGGACATTGGGGACAGTGGGGACAGTGTGGCGACAGTGTGGGGACAGCACGGGGACATTGGGGACATGGGGACAGCGTGGGGACAGTGTGGGGACAGCACAGGGACATTGGGGACATTGTGGGGACATTGTGGGACAACAGGGACAGTGTGGGGACAGTGAGGACAGCACGGGGACTTTGGGGACATTGGGGACAGTGGGAGGGCATTGGGGACATTATGGGGACATTGTGGACAGCAGGGACACTGTGGGGGGCATTGGGGACATCGGGGTCATCAGAGGGACTTTGGGGACATTGGGGACATCACAGGGACGTTGGGGACATGGGGGACAGCAGAGTCATTGTGAGGGGCGTTGGGAACACTGGGGACACTGGGGACACCAGAGGGACATTGGGGACATTGGGGGGCATTGAGGACATGGGGGGGACACCTGGGGACACAAAGGACAGCGGTGGGGACAACAGGGTGACAGAGGGACACAGAGATGGCCAGGGGACACACGAGGGTGACATGGGGACAGGAGGTGACCGAGGGGACAGGGGTGCCACAGAGGGGACAGGAGATGACAATAGGGGTGACAATAGGGGTGACAACAGGGATGTCCCCTCGGTGTCACTCACCCCGGGTGGCCCTCGAGGAAGGGCCCGGGCTGGCACAGGGTGACAATAGGGTGACAGGATGTTGACGGAGTGTCACAGGAGTGACACAGGGATGTCACAGGGTGACAATAAGGTGACAGTAAGGCGACAAGGTGACAATAAGGTGACATTAAGGTGTCACTCACCCCAGGTGTCCCTCGAGGAAGGGCCCCGGCTGGCACAGGGTGACAATAGAGTGACAATAGGGTGACAATAAGGTGACAGGGGTGTGACAGGGTGACACTAAGGTGACACTAAGGTGACACTAAGGTGACATTAAGGTGTCACTCACCCCGGGTGTCCCTCGAGGAAGGGCCCTGGCTGGCACAGGGTGACAATAGAGTGACAATAGGGTGACAATAAGGTGACAGGGGTGTGACAGGGTGACACTAAGGTGACAATAGGGTGTCACTCACCCCGGGTGTCCCTCGAGGAAGGGCCCGGGCTGGCACAGGCACCGCAGGTGGCCCTTGGGGACATTCAGGAACATGGCGAACTCGAAGCCATCGCCGTCCCTCTCGATGGCCCTCGGGAACAGCCGCGTGTCACCAGAACTGTCCCCAAACACTCCTGCGGGGACAGCGCTGTCACCAGGGCTGGGGACACCCCAGGGACACGGCGGGGGGGTGGGGACAGGGGGGGTCGGGGACATTTGGGGACACTTGGGAACACATCAAGGACATGGGGGCACACAGGACAGCCCAAGGACACGGGGACATTGCAGTGCCAGGGGGGTTTGGGGACATTTGGGGACAGCGGGGACACAGAAGGGGGGGTGGGGCAGGGGGATTTGGGGACACCTGGGGACACTCCAAGGACATGGGGACACCCAGGGATACCCCAGGGACTGGGGACACTGCAGTGCCAGGAGGGTTTGGGGACATTTGGGGACACTGGGGACATGGCAGGAGGGGCTGGGGACACTTGGGGACAGTGGGGACAGAGCGGGGGGGAGGGGACATTTGGGGATATTTGGGGACACACGAAGGACATGGGGACACCGTGGTTACAGGGGGCTGGGGACACCCAGGGACACCCCAGGGACACTCGGGGACACTCCAAGGACATGGGGACACTGCAGTGACATGGCAGTTTGGGGACATCTGGGGACACTTGGGGACACGGCAGGGATGTGGGGCCAGGGGCTTTGGGGACACCGGGGACACCACAGGGCTGGGGACGCCCAGGGACATGGGGACACTGCAGTGATGAGGGGGTTGGGGACACTGGGGACATTGGGGACATTTGGGGACACTGGAGGCACACGGGGAAGTGGTGACAGGAGGCTTTGAGGACACTGGGGGACATTTGGGGACTTTGGGGACACCGTCACCCAGCAGGGAAGTGGTGACAGGGCTTTGGTGACCCTGGGGGGACATCCAGGACATGGTGACATGGGGGCTGGGGACACTGGGGACACCCAGGGCAGGGTGACACTGGTGACACTGGGGACACTGGGGACACCCAGGGCAGGGTGACGCTGGTGACATTGGGGACACTGGGGACACACCGGGGAAGTGGTGGTGGGGGTTTGGGGACATTTGGGGACATTTGGGGACATTTGGGGACACTGTCATGCACCGAGGAAGTGACGGCACTGAAGTGATGGGGGTTGGGGACATTGGGGACATCATCACCCAACGGGGAAGCAGTGACAGGGGAGTTTGGGGACACTGGGGACATTGGGGCCATTTGGGGACATTGGGGACACTGGGGACACACGCAGGACAGGGTGACAGGGACATTGGGGACACCCAGGACATAGTGATGGAGGTTTGGGGACACTGGGGACACCCAGGGCAGGGTGACAGGGACATTGGGGGACATTGGGGACACTGTGACCCACCTGGGAAGTGGTGGCAGGGGAGGCTGGGAACACTGGGGACAGCCAGGGCAAGGTGTCAGTGACACTTGGGACAGCCAGGGCATGGTGACAGTGACACTGGGGACACTGGGGACACCCCCAGGACATGGTGACAGTGACACTGGGGACACTGGGGACACCCCCAGGACATGGTGACAGTGACACTGGGGACACTGGGGACACTGGGGACACTGGGGACAGGGTGACAGTGACCCAAGGGGGTGACAATGACACTGGGGACATTTGGGGACACGGTGACACACCCGGGCAGTGGTCAGTGGCGCGGCGGAAGGACGGCAGCTGTGTCCAGCCCGAGGCCAGCAGGTGGGGGGGGTTTGGGGACACTGGGGACACCCAGGGCATGGTGACAGTGACACAGGGGGGGTGACAGTGACACTGGGGACATTTGGGGACAGGGTGACCCACCCGGGCAGTGGTCAGTGGTGTGGCGGAAGGACGGCAGCTGTGTCCAGCCGCTGTCCAGCAGGTGGGGGGGGTTGGGGACACTGGGGACACTGGGGGACACCTGGGGCAGGTGACAGGGGGTTGGGGACACTGGGGACACTGGGGACAGGGTGACAGTGACCCAAGGGGGGTGACAATGACATTGGGGACATTTGGGGACACGGTGACACACCCGGGCAGTGGTCAGCGGTGTGGCGGAAGGACAGCAGCTGTGTCCAGCCTGAGGCCAGCAGGTGGGGGGGGTTTGGGGACACTGGGGACACCCAGGGCATGGTGACAGTGACACAGGGGGGGTGACAGTGACACTGGGGACATTTGGGGACACGGTGACCCACCCGGGCAGTGGTCAGTGGCGCGGCAGAAGGATGGCTGCTGTGTCCAGCCTGAGGCCAGCAGGTGGGGGTTTGGGGACACTGGGGACACTGGGGGTCATTGGGGACACCCAGCACATAGTGGCAGTGACATTAGGGACATTGGGGACATTTGGGGACATTTGGGGACATTTGGGGACACGGTGACACACCCGGGCAGTGGTCAGCGGTGTGGCGGAAGGACAGCAGCTGTGTCCAGCCCGAGGCCAGCAGGTGGGGGTTTGGGGACACTGGGGACACTGGGGACAGGGTGACAGTGACACGGGGGGGTGACAGTGACACTGGGGACATTTGGGGACAGGGTGACCCACCCGGGCAGTGGTCAGTGGTGTGGCGGAAGGACAGCAGCTGTGTCCAGCCTGAGGCCAGCAGGTGGGGGTTGGGGACACTGGGGACACTGGGGGACACCCGGGGCAGGTGACAGGGGGTTGGGGACACTGGGGACACTGGGGACAGGGTGACAGTGACCCAAGGGGGGTGACAATGACATTGGGGACATTTGGGGACACGGTGACACACCCGGGCAGTGGTCAGTGGCGCGGCGGAAGGATGGCAGCCGTGTCCAGCCCGAGGCCAGCAGGTAGTGGGGGTTGGGGACACTGGGGACACCCAGGACATGGTGACAGTGACCCAAGGGGGGTGACAGTGACACTGGGGACATTTGGGGACAGGGTGACGCACCCGGGAAGTGGTCGGCGGCGCGGCGGAAGGACGGCAGCCGTGTCCAGCCCAAGGCCAGCAGGTGGCCGTAGTGGCGCCGCATGGCCTCGCTCCAGGCCGCGTTGGGGACAGCGAGGTCCCGCGGGGGTGGTGGCACCGCGCGATGGCAGCGCCGCCGGGAGGGGACACCCAGGGGACGCTTGGGGACATCGGCCACGGCTCGTGTCACCGCCGGGGCGCGCAGCAGCATGGCCGGGGGTGGCACTGCTGTCACCTGCCGTCACACCTGGGGGGACAGGGGGCGGTGATGTCACCGGGGTCACCGGTGATGTCACACAGGAGCGGTGATGTCACCGGTGATGTCACACCCAAGGGGACAGGAGGCAGTGATGTCACCGGGGTCACCAGTGATGTCACACCCGAGGGGACAGGAGGCGGTGATGTCACTGGGGTCACCAGTGAGGTCACAGGGGTTTGGTGACGTCACTGATGTCACCGGTGAGGTCACACACCTTCAGTGATGTCACCGCTGAGGTCACACCTGGGGGGACGGTGATGTCACCAGGGTCACGGGTGATGTCACCAGTGAGGCCACACACCTTCAGTGATGTCACACGTGGTTCCTGAGGGACACAAATGACGTCACACACGGTTGGTGGGGACACCGCGGATGTCACTGAGGTCACCGGCGATGTCACACAGGGTCAGCGGTGTCACTGCTGATGTCACTCCTGGTCACTGAGGTCACCGGTGACCTCGTACCTGGTCAGTGACATCACACACGGCTGCTGAGGTCACCGATGATGTCACACCTGATGTCGCTGCTGACGTCACCGCGGTCACTGACGTCACACCTGCCGGAGGAGGTCACCGGTGACCTCACGGGGTCAGTGACACCATCGGTGATGTCACCCTTGGCTGCTGAGGTCACCGGTGACATCACACCAGGCCACGGGGGGCACTTGTGACGTCACACCGCGCTGGTGACATCACCCTGATCCCCACCCTGCTGCCCGATGACGTCACACGTCACCTCCCCCTCCCCCCCCCCAATGTCACCCCTGTCCCAGCCCGGACAGTGTCACCCTGCCGTGACGTCACTCCCTGCCCCAGCGCTGACCTCACCGCCGGCAGTGACGTCACTCCCGCCCCCCCGTGCCCCCCCGGTCCCCTGCCCCCCCCCCTGTCCCCCCTGTCCCCCCCGCCCCTCCCCCCGCGCCCCCGAGCCCGCCGGACCCGCGCGCGCCGAGGCCCCGCCCACCGCGGTGACGTCACGGGGCTTCCGGGGCTTCCCTCTTCCGGGGGCGGGGCCTGCGAGCGCGCGAGAGGCTCGCGGTGACAATAGGGACCCTTTGGGGCCCCTATGGCCACCTATGGACCCTTTGGGGCCACTCTGGACACCGATGGACCCTTTGGGGCCCCTATGGCCCCCGATGGACACACACAGACCCCCCCAGAGCCCCTGCCGACCCCTATAGAATCCCTGTGGACACCTATGGATACCTACCGACCCCTGCAGACACCTATGGACCCCTGTAGAGCCCCTATGGACCACTATAGGACCCCCACAGAGCCCTTGCAGACCCCTATAGAATCCCTGTGGACACCTATGGACACCTATGGACACCTATGGAGCCCCATAGACACCTATGGACCCTTACAGAGCCCCTATGGACCACTATAGGACCCCCCACAGAGCCCTTGCAGACCCCTATAGAATCCCTGTGGACACCTATGGACACCTATGGACACCTATGGAGCCCCATAGACACCTATGGACCCTTACAGAGCCCCTATGGACCACTATAGGACCCCCACATAGTCCCTACCGACCCCTATAGAATCCCTGTGGCCCCCTGTGGACACCTATAGGCACTATGGACACCTATGGAGCCCCTATGGACACCGACAGACTCCTACCGACCCCTATAGAGCCCCTCTGGATCCCTGTAAAGCCCCTACCGACCCCTGTAGACACCTATGGGCCCCTATAGGCACCTATGGCCCCGATAGAGCCCCCATGGACACTGACAGAGACCTCTGGAGCCCCTCCGGACCCCTATAGACACCTATGGACCCTTATAGAGCCCCTATGGACACCGAGAGACACCCCTAGAGCCCCTCTGGACACTCACAGACCCCTATGGAGCCTTGCGGACACCTATGGATACCTACAGACCCCTACAGACACCTATAGAACCCCTGCGGAGCCCCTATGGACAGTTGTGGATACCTATAGAACCCCTGCAGAGCCATGTGGGCTCCTATGGACCCCTATAGAGTCCCCCCGACCCCTATAGAGTCCCTATGGACCCCTATGGACCCCTATGGACCCCCACAGAGCCCCCTGACCCCTATAGAGCCCTATAGAACCCCTATGGACCCCCACAGAGCCCCCTGACCCCTATAGAGCCCTATAGAACCCCTATAGAACCCCTATGGACCCCTATGGACCCCCACAGAGCCCCCCATGACCCCTATAGAATCCCTATAGCGTCCCTATGAACCCCCATAGAGCCATCCTGGCCCCTGTGGAATCCCTATGGACCCCTATAGAGTCCCTATAGAACCCCTATGGAGCCCCGCAGAGCCCCCGGCCCCTATAGAGCCCCTATAGATCAAGTTTAACCCTCCCCTCACACCCTCCCGGAGGAGGAGTTTCCCTCTCAGCAGTGCCTGACAGAGGGCAGCGCTCGGAGCCCCAAATTCCCCCGAAATGAGCCCCGAATTCACCCCAAAATGAGCCCCAAATTCCCCCGAAATGAGCCCCAAATTCCCCCAAAACGAACCCCAAATTCCCCCAAAATGAGCCCCAAATTCCCCCGAAATGAGCCCCAAATTCCCCCAAAATGAGCCCCAAATTCACCCCAAAATGAGCCCCAAATTCCCCCGAAATGAGCCCCAAATTCCCCCGAAATGAGCCCAAATTTCCTCCTGAAATGAGCCCCAAATTCCCCCAAAATGAGCCCCAAATTCCCCCGAAATGAGCCCCAAATGAGCCCCAAATTCCCCCAAAATGAGCCCCAAAGTCACAGAAGGCTCTGCATCTCCACGTGCTCTCCGTCCCCAGAACGAGGGAGATGTCTCTCCATGGAGCGTTCCATGGAATGTTCTGGATGATTTCCTGTTCGCCCCAAATCCAGATGTTCTCACCCTCCCATTCTCCTCCAGGATCCTCTCTCACCTGGGACCATCCAGATGTTCTCCAGGACCCTTTCTCACCAGGGTCCATCCAGATGTTCTCCAGTACCCTTTCTCATTGGGTCCATCCAGATGTTCTCCAGGATCCTTTCTCCCCCAGAGCCACCCAGATGTTCTCCAGGGTCTCCTCTCTCACCTGGGCCCACCCAGATGTTCTCGCCCCCCGTACTTCTCCAGGATCCTCTCTCTCCTCCACACCTCCAAGCTTTCCTTTTTGGCTTTGTAGGATCTGTAGAGGAGCTCAGATTTGGTGGGATCCACCTGGAGGTGAACCTCGGTTCCTCTGCACTGAGCGTCCCACACCAACAGCTGGGCCAGCGCCATGGAGACGGCGTCACCTGTGCCACGGGCGGAATTGTCACCCGTGTCACCCGTGCCGCGGGCGGAATTGTCACTGGTGTCACCCGTGCCGCGGGCGGAATTGTCACCGGTGTCACCTGTGCCACGGGCAGAATTGTCACCGGTGTCACCTGTGCCACAGGCAGAATTGTCACCCGTGTCACCCGTGCCGCGGGCAGAATTGTCACCAGTGTCACCTGTGCCACGGGTGGAATTGTCACCGGTGTCACCCATGCCGGGGGCAGAATTGTCACCAGTGTCACCTGTGCCATGGGCAGAATTGTCACCGGTGTCACCCGTGCCGTGGGCAGAATTGTCACCGGTGTCACCAGCCCCATCCACGTCCCTCCCGGTGCTGGTGTGAGGGCTGTCCCTCATGGCTCTGGATTTGGGGTTGTAACGGGCGGAGCTGGGACCGAGGTTCCTCAGGTAGTTGGCGATGTCCTCCCGGATCCGTAAATTCCAAACCCTGCGGCGTCTCTTGGAGTCAGAGCTCTGCCTGGGTGTGTCAATGTCATCTGTGTATTCATCTTCATCTTCATCTTCATCATCATCATCATCTCCATGTCCATCTCCACATCTGTGTCCATCTCCATGTTCATGTCCATCTCCACATCCATGTTCATCTCTACGTCCATGTCCATCTCCTCGTTCATGTCCATGTCCATCTCCACGTCCGTGTCCATCTCCCTCTCCATCTCCACATCCATCTCCATCTCCACATCCCTGTCCATCTCCATGTCCATCTCCATGTCCATCTCCATCTCCGTGTCCATTTCCATGTCCATCTCCATGTCCATCTCCCTCTCCACGTCCATCCCCACCGCTCCGCTCCCTTTCCCTCCATGACTTTGGTTCCTCTGCCCCCCGCCCTTCTCTTGGGGCTCTCCCTCTCTCCATCTCCCGTCCCCTCTGCTCTCTCAGCTCCCGTCTGGCCCAGCCCACCCTGGCACACTCCAGGAGGACCTTCTGGTGCTCCCGGGGGTCGTACCTGTCCCACCAGTCCCGCTTGGCGTCGTAGCCCAGCCTGGGCTGGGGCCGCCCGAGCTCCTCCGGGGCCGTTCCTGCACCTCCCGTGAATTTCACTCCGAATTTCCGCGGTCTGTCCGTGCACTCCTTCCTCCCGTGGCCCGCAGTTCCCGCAGTTCCCGCAGGTTCCTCGGTGGTTCCTCACGGCCACCACTCCACCCCGAGCTCCTCTGGAGGGGTCCGACTGTTCCTCGTCCTCTGTCCCAGGTCTCCAGTGCTTCCCCGCGGCTGTTCCAGAAGGCTCCATGTACCACCGGCGCTTGTCCGGGGATGTTCCAGAAGGTTCCGTGGATGTTCCTGAAGGTTCCATGTACCACGGGCACTCCCCCATGGATGTTCCGGAAGGCTCCATGTACCACAGGCGCTTGCCTGCGGATGTTCCGGAAGGTTCCGCGGATGTTCCGGAAGGTTCCATGTACCACCAGCGCTTGTCCGGGGATGTTCTGGAAGGTTCCATGGATGTTCCGGAAGGTTCTGTGTACCACGGGCGCTCCCCCATGCATGTTCCGGAAGGTTCCATGTACCACCGGCACTTGCCCGCGGGTGTTCCGGAAGGTTCCGTGGATGTTCCGGAAGGTTCCATGTACCACCGGCGCTTGCCTGCGGGTGTTCCGGAAGGTTCCATGGATGTTCCAGAAGGTTCCGCGGATGTTCCGGAAGGTTCCGTGGATGTTCCCGAAGGTTCCGTGGATGTTCCGGAAGGTTCCATGGATGTTCCGGAAGGTTCCGTGGATGTTCCCAAAGGTTCCGTGGATGTTCCAGAAGGTTCCATGGATGTTCCGGAAGGTTCCATGTACCACGGGAGCGAGGAGAGGACCCGCGGGATGTGAGGGTTGATCTCTTTCTCTCCTCCGGCCGCTCCGGCTCTGCTCCGTTCTCCTAATTCGTTATTTTTGCTCTGATCTTTCCTCAGCATCTCCTGGGGTTCCTCGGTTCCTCTGGCCAGGCTCGTGTGGGAACCAACCAGGGGAGGAGTTAACCCCACAGAGAGAGAGATTTTGGGTCAGAACTGTGATTTAAGGGGGAAAAAATTAAAATTAAAATTAAAAATTTACAGAAATGACAAAGAGATCTCGAGTCAGAACTGTGATTTAACAGAAAAATTGAAGACAATGGTACAGAAACACTGAGGAGAGATCCTGAACCAGAATTGCAATTTAACAGGAAAAAATTAAAATAAAAGCAATAATAGTGAAACAATGAAGAGAGATCCCGAGTCAGAACTGCAATTTAACAGAAAAAAACCAAAATAAAGACAATAATACAGAAATTATGAAGAGAGATCCTGAATCAGAACTGTGATTTAACAGGAAAATTAAAGATAATAATGCAGAAACACTGAAGAGAGGTCCCAGATCAGAACTGCAATTTAACAGGAAAAAATTAAAATAAAGGCAATAATACAGAAATGAAAAAGAGAGATTCTGGGTCAGAACTGCAATTTAATGGGAAAATTTAAAATAAAGGCAATAATATAGAAATGACAAAGAGATCCTGAGTCAGAACTATGATTTAACTGGAAAATTAAAATAAAGGAAATAATACAGAAATGACAAAGAGATTCTGGGTCAGAACTGCAGTTTAATGGGAAAATTTAAAATAAAGGTAATACTACAGAAATGAAGAAGAGAGATTCCAATTCAGAGCTGCAATTTAACAGGAAAACTAAAATAAAAGCAATAATACTGAAACAACGAAGAGAGATCCTGAGTCAGAACTGCAATTTAACAGGAAAAATTTAAAATAAAGGCAATAATGCAGAAACAATGAAGAGAAATCCCAAGTCAGAACTGCAATTTAAGAGGAAAATTAAATTAAAGGCAACAATACAGAAACACCAAATTCTGACAGAGTCAGAGCAGAAGCTGTCGCCCTGCGGGTCAGGCTGGTGGCCACAGTCCAGTTCAGTGCGGCCGTGTCCTGTGGGGTGATGGACACGGTGGTCCTGAAGAAGCTTTGAAGGTCCGGTCTGGTTCAGTGTGGCTGTGTCCTGTTGGGTGATGGACACGGTGACCCTGAAGAACCTCTGGAGGTCCAGTCTGGTTACACCATGGCCACAGTCCTGGTGGAGCGATGGACACGGTGGTCCTGAAGAAGCCCTGGAGGTCCAGTCCAGTTCAGTGTGGCTGTGACCTGTGGGGTGATGGACACGGTGGTCCTGAGGAAGCTCTGGAGGTCCAGTCCAGTTACACCGTGGCCATAGTCCAGGTGGAGCAATGGACGCGGTGACCCTGAAGAACCCCAGTTCAGTCAAACCGTGGCCGCAGTCCTGGTGGAGCGATGGACGCGGTGACCCTGAAGAACCTCTGGAGGTCCAGTCTGGTTACACCGTGGCCACAGTCCTGGTGGAAGAATGGACGCGTTCCGGCTGAAGTGGTGATCCTGAAGAAGCTCTGGAGGTCCGGTCCGGTTCAGCTGTGTCCTGTGGGGTGATGGATGCGGTGACCCTGAAGAACCTCTGGAGGTCCAGTCCAGTTCAGTGTGGCTGTGTCCTGTGGGGTGATGGACACGGTGGTCCTGAGGAAGCTCTGGAGTTCCAGTCTGTTTACACCGTAGCCACAGTCCTGGTGGAAGAACGGATGCGTTCCGGCTGAAGTGGTGATCCTGAAGAAGCTCTGGAGGTCCGGTCTGGTTCAGCTGTGTCCTGTTGGGTGATGGTGGTTACACTGGTTACACCGTGGCCGCAGTCCTGGGGGAGCGATGGATGTGGTGGTCCTGATGGAGCTCTGGTGGTCCGGTCCAGTTCAGCTGTGTCCTGTTGGGTGATGGACGTGGTGGTCCTGAAGGAGCTCTGGAGGTCCAGTCTGGTTACACCGTTGCCACAGTCCCGGTGGAAGAATGGATGCGTTCCGGCTGAAGTGGTGATCCTGAAGAACCTCTGGAGGTCCAGTCCGGTTCAGCAGTGGCCGCAGTCCCGGTGGAGCGATGGACACGGTCCGGCTGAAGCGGCGATCCCGAAGGAAGGTCCACTCTATCTCTGGAGGTCCAGGGGTGGAGATGTCCCTGGAGATGTTTTCAGGGCTGAATCTCTGGAATTCCGTGAGTTATCCCAGAGACCCTGATGATTCTCCGAGGTGTTATCAGGGCTGGATCACCCCAGAAGTCCTTGATGACCATCAGGGGAGATGATGGCCCCTGGAGGTGCTATCAGTGCTGGGTCTGCGGAATTCCATGAGTCATTCCTGGAGATCCTGATGCCCCCTGGGGACATTATCATGGCTGAGCCACTCCAGGAGACCTTGATGGCCCTGGAGATGTTATCAGGCCTTGGCCATTCCCGGACACCTCGATGGCCCCTGAGGGCCTTATCAGGGCTGAGCCTCTGGAATTCCATGGATCATTCCTGGAGATCCTGATGGCCCTGGAGATGTTTTCAGGGCTGAATCTCTGGAATTCCATGGGTCATTCCTGGAGATCCTGGTGGCCCCTGGGGACATTATCAGGGCTGAACCACTCCGGGAGACCCCGACGGCCCCTGAGTGGAGATGACCCCGGAGGAGTTATCAGTGCTGGGTCTGTGGAATTCCATGGATCATTCCTGGAGATCCTGATGGCCCAGGAGTGGAGATGGCCCTGGAGGTGTTATCAGGGCTGGTTCTGTGGAATTCCGTGAGTCATTCCTGGAGACCCTGGTGGCCCATGAGTGGAGATGGCCCTGGAGATGTTATCAGGGTTGGGCCTGTGGAATTCTGTGAGTCATTCCTGGAGATCCTGATGGTCCAGGAGCGGAGATGGCCCCGGAGGAGTTATCAGTGCTGAGTCTGTGGAATTCCGTGACTCATTCCTGGAGATCCTGGTGGCCCAGGAGTGGAGATGGCCCTGGAGATGTTTTCAGGGCTGAATCTCTGGAATTCCATGGGTCATCCCAGAGACCCCGATGATTCTCCGAGGTGTTATCAGGGCTGGATCACCCCAGAAGTCCTTGATGACCATCAGAGGAGATGATGGCCCCTGGAAGAGTTATCACGACTGAGCCTCTGGAATTCTGTGGGTCATTCCTGGAGATCCTGGTGGCCCCCGGGGACATTATCAGGGCTGAACCACTCCAGGAGACTTTGATGGCCCCGGGGTGGAGATGGCCCTGGAGATGTTATCAGGGCTGAGTCCGCGGAATTCCGTGGGTCGTTCCTGGAGATCCTGGTGGCCCAGGAGTGGAGATGGCCCTAGAGATGTTATCAGGGCTGAATCTCTGGAATTCCGTGAGTCATCCCAGAGACCCCGATGGTCCTCCGAGGTGTTACCAGGGCTGGATCACCCCAGAAGTCCTTGATGACCATCAGGGGAGATGATGGCCCCGGAGGTGCTATCAGTGCTGGGTCTGTGGAATTCCGTGGGTCATTCCTGGAGATCCTGGTGGCCCCCGGGGACATTATTAGGGCTGAACCACTCCAGGAGACCTTGATGGCCCCGGAGGTGTTATCAGGGTTGAGTCTGCAGAATTCCATGAATCATTCCTGGAGCCCTTGATGGCCAATGAGAGGAGATGACCCCGGAGATGTTATCAGGGTTGGGTCTGCGGAATTCCATGAGTCATTCCTGGAGATCCTGGTGGCCCAGGAGTGGAGATGGCCCTGGAGATGTTTTCAGGGCTGAATCTCTGGAATTCCGTGAGTTATCCCAGAGACCCTGATGATTCTCCGAGGTGTTACCAGGGCTGGATCACCCCAGAAGTCCTTGATGACCATCAGGGGAGATGATGGCCCCTGGAGGTGCTATCAGTGCTGGGTCTGTGGAATTCCGTGAATCATTCCTGGAGATCCTGGTGACCCATGATCAGAGATGGCCCCGGAGATGTTATCAGGGCCGAGCCTCTGGAATTCCATGGGTCATTCCTGGAGACCCTGATGGCCCCTGGGGACATTATCAGGGCTGAACCACTCCAGGAGACCCCGACGGCCCCTGAGTGGAGATGGCCCTGGAGGAGTTATCAGTGCTGAGTCTGTGGAATTCTGTGAGTCATTCCTGGAGCCCCCGATGGCCCAGGAGTGGAGATGGCCCTGGAGGAGTTATCAGGGCTGAGTCTGCGGAATTCCGTGGGTCGTTCCTGGAGATCCTGGTGGCCCGGGAGTGGAGATGGCCCTGGAGATGTTATCAGGGCTGGGTCTGTGGAATTCCATGAGTCATTCCTGGAGACCCTGATGGCCAATGAGAGGAGATGGCCCCGGAGGTGTTATCAGGGCCGAGCCTCTGGAATTCCATGGGTCATTCCTGGAGATCCTGGTGGCCCCTGGGGACATTATCAGGGCTGAACCACTCTGGGAGACTTTGATGGCCCCGGGGTGGAGATGGCCCTGGAGATGTTTTCAGGGCTGAATCTCTGGAATTCCGTGAGTCATCCCAGAGACCCCGATGGTCCTCCGAGGTGTTACCAGGGCTGGATCACCCCAGAAGTCCTTGATGACCATCAGAGGAGATGATGGCCCCGGAGGTGCTATCAGTGCTGGGTCTGTGGAATTCCATGGGTCATTCCTGGAGATCCTGGTGGCCCATGATCAGAGATGGCCCCGGAGATGTTATCAGGGTTGGGTCTGTGGAATTCCATGGGTCATTCCTGGAGATCCTGGTGGCCCCCGGGGACATTATCAGGGCTGAACCACTCCAGGAGACCTTGATGGCCCCGGAGGTGTTATCAGGGTTGGGTCTGTGGAATTCGGTGAGTCATTCCTGGAGCCCCTGATGGCCAATGAGAGAAGATGGCCCCGGAGGTGTTATCAGGGCCGAGCCTCTGGAATTCCATGGATCATTCCTGGAGATCCTGGTGGCCCATGATCAGAGATGACCCTGGAGATGTTATCAGGGCTGGGTGACGAAGGAGATAACGAGCCCTGCCCAGCGGCTCAGGAGGTGGGGATGGAATGTTTCCATCCAGGAAAATTCATCCACAAACTCCACAGGTTCCGCCCAGAAAGGACAGAGATGAGTCTGAACTTTATTCCACAAACTCCAGAGGTTCCTGCCCAAAAAGGAGACAGAGAAATTTGAATTTTATTCCAATATGAGAGAGGCCAGGGGACAATTTCCTATGGGGTCTGCTGTCAGGAAAAGTAATCCACAAACTCCAGGGGTTTCTGCCCAGAAAGGACACAGATGAGTCATGAATTTTATTCCACAAACTCCAGAGGTTTCTGCCCAGAAAGGACACAGATGAATCATGAATTTTATTCCACAAACTCCAGAGGTTTCTGCCCAGAAAGGACATAGATGAATCATGAATTTTATTCCACAAACTCCAGAGGTTCCGCCCAAAAAGGACACAGAGGAGCCTTTATTCCAATAAAGGGAGAGGCCGTGGGACAATGTCCCATGGAATGTCGAATTTTTGGAGGAAAAGCCTCATTTTTATCCCAATTTCCCAGCCTTTCCTTTTTCCCCATTGGCTGAGGTCCTTGGGAGGTACAGACCCCCAAATCCCAAATCCCCTAACAGGGACCCCCCAAATCCCCAAACTCAGACCCCCAATAATGTCCATTCTCCCTTTTTTCCCTCCTTTTTTCCCTTCCCCAGTCCCGGGGATTTGGGGTGAGTCCCAGTCCGGGTCAATTCCTGGAATTCCGATGGAATTCCAACAGAATTCCTCTGGCATTTGTGGTTCCTCGCTCTGCTCCTTTCACCATCAGCCTGCACAGTTTCACAGTTTGCAAAAACCTCTCCTCCCTCTCGTTCCCTTCGCTCCTTTTTCCATTTCTTTCTCTTCCTTACTCTTTGCCTCTTTTACCATGAAATTTAAAATTTTTTTTTTTTTTTTTTTTTTTTTTTTGCACTGATGTCTGAGCTTGTTGGGTTTTAATCTTTTTTTCTTTTTTTTTTGGTATTTCAATCCTGGATTTTAACTATTTTAATCCAGGGTTTTGGGTGTTTCAATCCTGTTTTTTGGGTGTTTCAATCCCATTTTTTGGCATTTCAATCCCATTTTTTAGGTATTTCAATCCCAGTTTTGGGGTATATCAATCCCATTTTTTTTGATATTTCAATCCCATATTTGGGTATTTCAATCCCATTTTTTGGGTGTTTCAATCCCCTTTTATGGGTGTTTTAATCCTGTGTTTTCGGCATTTCAATCCCAGTTTTTGGGTATATCAATCCCATTTTTTGGGTATTTCAATCCCAGTTTTTGGGTATATCAATCCCAGGTTTTGGGTGTATCAATCCCATTTTTTTGATATTTCAATCCCATATTTGGGTATTTCAATTCCAGTTTTTGGGTATATCAATCCCATTTTTTGGGCGTTTCAATCCCATTTTGTGGCATTTCAATCCCATTTTTTGGGTATATCAATCCCATTTTTTGGGTATTTCAATCCCATTTTTTGGGTATTTTAATGCCATTTTTTGGGTATATCAATCCCATTTTTTGGGTGTATCAATCCCATTTTTTTGATATTTCAATCCCATATTTGGGTATTTCAATCCCATTTTTTTGGTATTTCAATCCCATTTTTTGGCATTTCAATCCCAGTTTTTGGGTATATCAATCCCATTTTTTTGGGTATTTCAATCCCAGTTTTTGGGTATTTTAATCCCATTTTTTGGGTGTTTCAATCCCCTTTTTTGGGTATTTCAGTCCCATTTTTGGGGTGCATTTCGAACTTTTCTGGGCTTTGGTCGGATTTATTCGCAGAGACTTCGTTCCCTCTGCTCTTCTGTGCTCGAACCACATCGGAACGGGGGGGACCCCAAAGGGACAGGGACCCCAAAGGGACCCCAAAGGGACAGGGACCCCAAAGGGACCCCAGAAGGTCCCCAGGGTCATGGGACACCAAGGGGACCCCAAAGGGACAGGGGGACCCCAAGGAGATCCCAGGGGGATGGGGACCTCAAGGGGACAGGAACTGACAGGGACCCCAAAGGGACAGGGACCCCAAAGGGACAGGGACCCCAAAGGGACCCCAAAAGGTCCCCAGGGTCATGGGACACCAAGAGGACACCAAGAGGACCCCAAAGGGACAGGAACTGACTGGGACCCCGAAGGGACAGGGAGACCCCAAAGGGACAGGGATCCCAAAGGGGTGGGGACCCCAAAGGGACCCCAAAAGGTCCCCAAGGCCAAGGGACACCAAGGGCACCCCAAAGGGATAGGAACTGACATGGACCCCAAAGAGTCAGGGACCCCAAAAGGTCCCCAAGGCCATGGGACATCAAGGGGACCCCAAGGGGACCCCAAAGGGACAGGGACCCCAAAGGGACAGGGACCCCAAGAGAGCCCCAGAGTGACAGAGACCCCAAGGGACAGGAGGACCCCAAAGGGACAATGACCCCAAGGGGGTGGGGGGACCCCAAGGAGATCCCAGGGGATGGGGACCCCAAGAGGACAGGAACTGACAGGGACCCCAAAGGGACAGGCACCCCAGGGGACCCCAAGGGGACCCCAAAAGGACAGGGGGGACCCCAGAGTGACAGAGACCTTGGGGGGACAGGGACCCCAAAGGGGACCCCAAAAGGGACACCAAGGGGACAGGAACCGACAGGGACCCCAAAACAGACTCCAGGGGGACAGGGACCCCAAAGGGACCCCAAGGGGACCCCAAAGGACCCCAAGAACGGCGGCAGCTCCAGTTTAATACAAAACCCTTTATTGGGGGAGGGGCAGCCCCCAGGGGTGGGGGGGAGGGTCACCCCTGGGGGGTTGGGACCCCAAAGTGGGGGGGCCAAGGCCCCACTTTTGGGGTGGGGGGGACATTGAAGGGTTCAAACGGGAACGGGAGCGGGGCAGGGGCTCGGGGTGGGGGGCACCCATGGGTGGGGGGGGTCAGGACCCCAAATTGGGGTGGGGGGTCCAGACCCCAAAGCGAGGAGGCAAAACCCCAAAGTGGGGGGGTCAAGGCACACATTTTGGGGTCAGAACAGGATCCAAGAGGGGTTTTGGGGACACCCCCGGGGTGGGTTTGGGGCACCCATGGGTGGGGGGGGGGGGGTCCATCACCCCTGGGGGGGTCGGGACCCCAAAGTGGAGGGTGGAGGGCCCACTTTTGGGAGTGGGGGGGACACATTTTAGGGTCAGAACAGGATCCAGAAGGGGTTTGGGGCGACCCCCCCGGGTGGGTGGGGGGCACCCATGGGTGGGGGGGGGGTCTCGGTGCCCCTCGGGGGGGGTCTCAGCTCCCCTTTTTGGGGGGTCCGGGCCCCTCACTTGCGGCCGCGCTGCTTCATGTGCTGCACGAAGTACTCGTTGCAGGCGATGGTGAGCCCTGCCACGAGCGAGAAAAATCCCTGGAACTCCACGCGGCCGTCCCGGCTCTGCTCCACGTCCCGCAGGATGCGCTCCAGGGCGTGGGGGTCCCGCTGGTTCTGGGGAAAAATGAGAAAAAATGGGGAAATTTGGGTCAGATCTGTGCTCCACGTCCCGCAGGATGCGCTCCAGGGCGTGGGGGTCCCGCTGGTTCTGGGGAAAAATGAGAAAAAATGGGGAAATTTGGGTCAGATCTGTGCTCCACATCCCGCAGGATGCGCTCCAGGGCGTGGGGGTCCCGCTGGTTCTGGGGAAAAAACATCAAAAATGGGAAAATTTGGGTCAGATCTGTGCTCCACGTCCCGCAGGATGCGCTCCAGGGCGTGCGGATCCCGCTGGTTCTGGGGAAAAAACATCAAAAATGGGAAAATTTGGGTCAGATCTGTGCTCCACGTCCCGCAGGATGCGCTCCAGGGCGTGCGGATCCCGCTGGTTCTGGGGAAAAAGCATCAAAAATGGGGAAAAATGGGGAAAAAATGGGGAAAAAATGGGGAAAATTTGGGTCAGATCTGTGCTCCACGACCTGCGGGATGAGCTCCAGGGTGTGGGGATCACGCTGGTTCTGGGGGAAAATGAGAAAAAATGGGTAAAAATGGGAAAATTTGGGTCAGATCTGTGCTCCACGACCTGCAGGATGCGCTCCAGGGCGTGAGGATCACACTGGTTCTGGGGAAAAAACATCAAAAATGGGTAAAAAATGGGAAAAATGGTCAGATCTGTGCTCCACGACCTGCGGGATGCGCTCCAGGGCGTGGGGATCCCGCTGGTTCTGGGGAAAAAATGAGAAAAAATGGGGAAATTTGGGTCAGATCTGTGCTCCACATCCCGCAGGATGCGCTCCAGGGCGTGAGGATCACACTGGTTCTGGGGAAAAAGCATCAAAAATGGGGAAAAATGGGGAAAAATGGGGAAAAAATGGGGAAAAAATGGGGAAAATTTGGGTCAGATCTGTGCTCCACGACCTGCGGGATGAGCTCCAGGGTGTGGGGATCACGCTGGTTCTGGGGGAAAATGAGAAAAAATGGGTAAAAATGGGAAAATTTGGGTCAGATCTGTGCTCCACGTCCCGCAGGATGCGCTCCAGGGCGTGGGGATCCCGCTGGTTCTGGGGAAAAAACATCAAAAATGGGAAAATTTGGGTCAGATCTGTGCTCCACGTCCTGCAGGATGCGCTCCAGGGCGTGAGGATCACACTGGTTCTGGGGAAAAAGCATCAAAAATGGGGAAAAATGGGGAAAAAATGGGGAAAAAATGGGAAAATTTGGGTCAGATCTGTGCTCCACGTCCCGCAGGATGCGCTCCAGGGCGTGAGGATCACACTGGTTCTGGGAAAAAACATCAAAAATGAGTAAAAATGGGGAAATTTGGGTCAGATTTGTGCTCCATGTCCTGCAGGATGAGCTCCAGGGCGTGGGGATCCTGCTGGTTCTGGGGGAAAATGTGGAAAAATGGGGAAAAAATGGGGAAAAAATGGGGAAAAATGGGGAAAAATGGGGAAAAATGGGGGGAAAATGGGGGGAAAATGGGGGAAAATGGGGGAAAATGGGGGAAAATGGGGGAAAATGGGGGAAAATGGGGTCAGATCCCACATCCTGCAGGATCCTCTCCAGGGCGTGCAGGTCACACTGGTTCTTGGGGAAAAATGGGGAAAAATGGGGTCAGATCCCACGTCCTGCAGGATTCCCTCCAGAACATTGGGACCACGCAGGTTATGGGGGAAAAAACGGCAAAAATGGGGAAAAACGGGGTCAGATCCCATATCCCACAGGATCCGCTCCAGGGCATGGGGATTGTGCTGGTTCTGGGGTAAAAATGGGAAAAATGGGGGAAAATGGAGAAAAAAAGGAAAAAAGGGGGTCAGAACCTGGGGTTTTATGGGATCTGATCCCAGGGTTTTATGGGATCCAGTCCCAGGGCTCTATAAGGTTTGATCCTGGGGTTTTGTAGGATCCAATCCCAGGGTTCTATAGGGTTTGACCCCAGGATTTATGGGATCCGATCCTGAGGATCTATAGGATCCAATTCTGGGGTTCTGTAGGATCAAATCCTGGGGTTTATGGGATCCCATTCCAGGGTTCAGTAGGATCCAGTCCCAGGGTCCTATAGGATCTGATTCTGGGGTTCTATAGTACCCAGTCCCGGGGTTCTATGGGGTTTGATTCCAGGGTTTATGGGATCCAGTCCTGGCGTTCTATGGGCTCTGATCCCGGGATTCTGTAGGATCTCATCCCGGGGTTCAAGGGGATCCAGTCCCGGGGTTTATGGGATCTGATCCCAGGGTTTATGGGATCTGATCCCAGGGTTCTATAGGATCCAATCCCAGGGCTCTATAGGATCCGATCCCAGGGTTCTATAGGATCCAATCCCAGGGCTCTATAGGGTTTGATCCTGGGGTTTGCAGGGTCCAATCCCAGGGTTCAATAGGATCCAGTCCCAGGGTTTATGGGATCTGATCCTGGGGTTCTATAGGATCTGATCCCGGGGTTCTATAGGATCCAATCCCAGGGCTCTATAGGGTTTGATCCTGGGGTTTGCAGGGTCCAATCCCAGGGTTTTATGGGATCCAGTCCCAGGGTTCTATAGGGTTTGACCCCAGGGTGTATGGGATCTGATCCCGGGGATCTATGGGATCCAGTTCTGGGGTTCTGTAGGATCTGATCCCGGGGTTTATGGGATCCAATCCCAGGGTTCTATAGGGTTTGATTCCAGGGTTTATGGGATCTGTTCCCGCTGTTCTCTTGGCTCCCCCATCCCATGGATCCCATCCCATGGATCCCACCCCACGGATCCCACAGATCCCATGGATCCCATCCCACCTCGAGGAAGCCCGGGAACTCCTTGTCCATGAGCGCGCGCAGGTCCTCCTTGGCCAGGTGCTCCTTGTCCCCCGCGTACTTGTGGAAGGTGAACATCAGCGTCTCCATGGCGTGCTCCAGCTGCGACGGCATCCTGGGCTGGGGGAGAGAGGGGCGTTGGGAACCCCGAATTCCAGGGGGGATCCCGAAATTCCCAGTGGGAAACCCAGAATTCCAGGGGGGATCCCGAAATTCCCAGTGGGAAACCCAGAATTCCAGGGGGGATCCCGAAATTCCCAGTGGGAAACCCAAAATTCCAGGGGGGATCCCGAAATTCCCAGTGGGAAACCCAAAATTCCCAATGGGAAACCCCAGTTCTGGTTGGAATCCTGGAATCCCAGTGGGAAACCCGAAATTCCAGGGGGGATCCCGAAATTCCCAGTGGGAAACCCAGAATTCCAGGGGGGATCCCGAAATTCCCAGTGGGAAACCCAGAATTCCCAATGGGAATCCCCAGTTCTGGTTGGAATCCTGGAATCCCAGTGGGAAACCCAAAATTCCAGGGGGGATCCCGAAATTCCCAGTGGGAAACCCAGAATTCCAGGGGGGATCCCGAAATTCCCAGTGGGAAACCCAGAATTCCCAATGGGAATCCCCAGTTCTGGTTGGAATCCTGGAATCCCAGTGGGAAACCCAAAATTCCAGGGGGGATCCCGAAATTCCCAGTGGGAAACCCCAGTTCTGGTTGGAATCCTGGAATCCCAGTGGGAAACCCAAAATTCCCAACGGGAATCTCAGAATTCCCAATGGGAAACCCAAAATTCCCAATGGGAAACCCAAAATTCTGGTTGGAATCCTGGAATCCCAGTGGGAAACCCAAAATTCCCAATGGGAATCTCAGAATTCCCAATGAGAATCTCGGAATTCCCAATGGGAAACCCAAAATTCCCAACGGGAATCTCGGAATTCCCAATGGGAAACCCAAAATTCCCAATGGGAATCTCAGAATTCCCAATGGGAAACCCAGAATTCCCAACGGGAATCTCAGAATTCCCAATGGGAAACCCAAAATTCCCAACGGGAATCTCGGAATTCCCAATGGGAAACCCAAAATTCCCAACGGGAATCTCGGAATTCCCAATGGGAAACCCAAAATTCCCAACGGGAATCTCGGAATTCCCAATGGGAAACCCAAAATTCCCAATGGGAATCTCGGAATTCCCAATGGGAAACCCAGAAATCCCCAGGGGAATCCCCAGTTCCAGTGGGAACCCCAAATTCTGGTGGGAAGCCCAGACTCCAGGAGGAATCCCCAATTCCCAACGGGAAATCGGGAATTCCCAGATTTCAGACAGGGAAACGCAATATTCCCAATGGGAATCCTGAAATTCTCAATGGGAAACCTGGAATTCCCAATGGGAAACCCAAATTCCAGTGGGAAACCCAAATTCCCAATGGAAACCCCGGAATTCCAATGGGAAACCGAAAATTTCCAATGCTAAACCCAAAATTCTCAATGGGAAACCCGAATTCCATGGGAACCCCGAATTCCATGGGAACCCCAAATTCCAGGGGGGATCCCAAAATTCCAGGGGGGATCCCAAAATTCCAGGGGGAATCCCGAAATTCCGGTGGGAACCCCCAATTCCCAGTGGGAATCCCGAATTCCAGTGGGAATCCCCAATTCCGGTGGGAATCCTGGAATTCTCAGTGGGAAACACGAGTTCAGACAGTGAATCCCAGAATCCCAGTGGGAAACCCAAAATTCCCAGTGGGAAACCCAAAATTCCCAACGGGAATCCCAGAATTCCAGTGGGAAACCCAGAATTCCCAATGGAAAACCAGGAATTCCAACGGGAAACCGGGATTTTCCAATGGGAATGGCAGAGTTCCCAATGGGAAACCTGAGCTCAGCCAGGGAATCCCAGAATCCCAGTGGGAACCCCGAATTCCAGGGGGAATCCCGAATTCCAGGGGCCACCCTGAATTCCCAATGGGAAACCCGAATTCTCAATGGGAAAGCCAAAATTCCCAGTGGGAAACCCAAGTTCAGACAGGGAATCCCAGAATCCCAGAGGGAAACCCAAAATTCCCAATGGGAATCCCGGAATTCCAGTGGGAACCCTGAATTCCCAATGGGAAACCCAAAATTACCAATGGGGAACACAGAATTCCCAGTGGGAACCCCAATTCCAGTGGGAATCCCAGATTCCAGGGGGAATCCTGAATTCCAGTGGGAATCCCGGAATTCTCAGTGGGAAACTGGGAATTCCCGGTGGGAACCCCAAATTCCAGTGGGAAACCCGGAATTCTCAATGGGAAACCCAAAATTACCAATGGGAAACCCCAATTCCAGTGGGAGTCCTGGAATTCCCAGTGGGAAACCCAAAATTCTTATTGGGAAACCCAGAATCCCAGTGGGAATCCCCAATTCCAGTGGGAAACCCAAAATTCCCAGTGGGAACCCTGGAATTCCCAATGGGAAACCCGGAATCCCAATGGGAACCCCAATTCCAGTGGGAACCCTGAATTCCGTGGGAATCCAGGAATTCTCAGTGGGAAACTGGGAATTCCCAATGGAAAACCCGGATTCCAGTGGGAATCCCCAATTCCAGTGGGAACCCCGAATTCCCAATGGGAATCTCGGAATTCCCAGTGGGAACCCTGGAATTCCCAATGGGAAACCTGGAAATCCCAATGGGAATCCCGAATTCCAGTGGGAGCCCCAAATTCCGGTGGGAAACCCAAAATTCCCAACAGGAAACCCGAGTTCAGACAGGGAATCCCAAAATTTTCAGCGGGAATCCCGGAATTCCCAGTGCGAAACCCGAGTTCAGGCAGAAATTCCCAATGAGAACCCCAAAATTCCCACTGGGAACCCCAAATTCCCCCTGGAAATCCTCAATTCTCACTGGGAACTCCAAATTCCCACTGGGAACCCCAAATTCTTCATGGGAATCCTGAAATTCCCACTGGGAACCCTAAATTCCTCCCAGGACTCCCAAATTCTCCACGGGAACCTCAAAATTCCATCAAGGAATGTCGAAATTGCCATCGGGAGCCTCAAATTCTTCACGGGAATCCCAAAATTCCCCCTGGGAACCCCAAAATCGTCCTGGGAATCCAAAAATTCTCACTGGGAACACCAAAATTCTCACTGGGAACCCCAAAATCCTCCTGGACATCCTGAAATTCCTCTCGGGAACCCCAAAAATTCCCACTGGGTGCCTCAAATTCCTCCCGGGAACCCCAAAATTCCTCCTCAGGAACCTCAGATTCTTCCTGGGAATCCCAAATTCCTCCCGGGGACTGAAAATTCTCCCTGGGAACCTCGAAATTCTTCTCGGGAACCCCAAAATTCCTCTGGACACCCCAAATTCCCCCCAGGTACCTCAGAATTCCCATTGGGGACCTCGAAACTTCCCTCCTAGACCTCAACAAAATCCCCATGTGAACCCCAAAATTCTCACGGGATCTCCAAAATTCCCATGTGAACCCGAAAATTCTCATGGGAACCCCAAAATCCCCATGGGAACCCCAAAATCCTCCCCAGGAACGCCAAAGTTCCATTGGAATATCAAATTCCTCCCGGGAATCCCAAATTCCTCCAGGCCACCCCAAAATCCTCTCCTGGACCCCCCCGAAATTCCTGCTGGGAACACCAAAATTCTTCCCGGGAACCCCAAAATCCCCACGGGAACCCCAAAATCCCCATGGGAACCCCAAAATCCTCCCCAAGAACGTCAAAATTCCCTGTCAGAACACCAAATTCCTCCCGGGAATCCCAAATTCCTCCAGACCACCCCAAAATACCCTTCTGGGACCCCCGAAATTCCTGCTGGGACCCCCAAAATCCCCACGGGAACCCCAAAATCCCAATGGGAACCCCAAAATCCTCCCCAGGAGTATCAAAATTCCCTCTTGGAACACCAAATTCCTCCCGGGAATCCCAAAGTCCTCCAGGCCACCCCAAAATCCTCTCCTGGACCCCCCCGAAATTCCTGCTGGGAACCCCAAAATCCCCACAGGAACCCCATAGTCCCACTGGGACCCCCAAAATCCCGATGGGATCCCCAAAAGTCCCACGGGAACCCCAAAATCCTCCCCAGAAACATCAAAATTCTCTGTCAGAACATCAAATTCCTCCCGGGAATCCCAAATTCCTCCAGACCACCCCAAAATCCTCTTCTGGACCCCCCCGAAATTCCTGCTGGGACCCCCAAAATCCCCATGGGAACCCCAAAATCCTCCCCAGGAGTATCAAAATTCCCTCTTGGAACACCAAATTCCTCCCGGGAATCCCAAATTCCTCCAGGCTACCCCAAAATCCCCTCCTGGTCCTCCCCAAAATTCCTGCTGGGATCCCCAAAATTCTTCCCGGGAGCCCCAAAATCCCCACGGGAACCCCATAGTCCCACTGGGACCCCCAAAATCCCGATGGGAACCCCAAAAGTCCCACGGGAACCCCAAAATCCTCCCCAGGAGTATCAAAATTCCCCCTTGGAACACCAAATTCCTCCCGGGAATCCCAAATTCCTCCAGACCACCCCAAAATCCCCTCCTGGACACCCCAAAATTCCTGATGGGAACCCCAAAATTCTTCCCGGGAGCCCCAAAATCCCCATGGGAACCCCAAAATCCCCACGGGAACCCCAAAATCCTCCCCAGGAGTATCAAAATTCCCTGCTGGAACACCAAATTCCTCCCGGGAATCCCAAATTCCTCCAGACCACCCCAAAATCCCCTCCTGGATCCCCCCAAAATTCCTGCTGGGATCCCCCAAATCCCCATGGGAACCCCTTAATCCCACTGGGACCCCCAAAATCCCCATGGGAACCCCAAAATCCCCACGGGAACCCCAAAATCCTCCCCAGGAACGCCAAAGTTCCATTGGAATATCAAATTCCTCCCGGGAATCCCAAATTCCTCCAGACCACCCCAAAATCCCCTCCTGGACACCCCCAAAATTCCTGATGGGATCCCCAAAATCCCCACGGGAACCCCAAAATTCCCATGTGAATCCCAAAATCCCCACGGGAACCCCAAAATCCTCCCCCGGAATGTCAAAATTCCATTGGAACATCAAATTCCTCCAGAGAATCCCAAATTCCTCCAGGCTACCCCAAAATCCCCTCCTGGACACCCCCAAAATTCCTGCTGGGATCCCCAAAATCCCCACAGGAACCCCATAGTCCCACTGGGACCCCCAAAATCCCGATGGGAACCCCAAAAGTCCCACGGGAACCCCAAAATCCTCCCCAGGAGTATCAAAATTCCATTGGAACATCAAATTCCTCCCGGGAATCCCAAATTCCTCCAGACCACCCCAAAATCCCCTCCTGGACACCCCAAAATTCCTGCTGGGAACCTCAAAATTCTTCCCGGGAGCCCCAAAATCCCCATGGGAACCCCAAAATCCCCACGGGAACCCCGAAATCCTACCCAGGAGTATCAAAATTCCTTGCTGGAACACCAAATTCCTCCCGGGAATCCCAAATTCCTCCAGACCACCCCAAAATCCCCTCCTGGACACCCCAAAATTCCTGATGGGAACCTCAAAATTCTTCCCAGGAGCCCCAAAATCCCCATGGGAACCCCAAAATCCCCACGGGAACCCCAAAATCCTCCCCAGGAGTATCAAAATTCCCTCTTGGAACACCAAATTCCTCCCGGGAATCCCAAATTCCTCCAGGCCACCCCAAAATCCCCTCCTGGATCCCCCCGAAATTCCTGCTGGGATCCCCAAAATTCTTCCCGGGAGCCCCAAAATCCCCACGGGAACCCCAAAATCCCCATGGAATCCCCAAAATCCCACTGGGACCCCCAAAATCCCCACGGGAACCCCAAAATCCCCACGGGAACCCCGAAATCCTACCCAGGAGTATCAAAATTCCTTGCTGGAACACCAAATTCCTCCCGGGAATCCCAAATTCCTCCAGACCACCCCAAAATCCCCTCCTGGACACCCCCAAAATTCCTGCTGGGAACCCCAAAATTCTTCCCGGGAGCCCCCAAACCCCTCCAGGACCCCCCAAATTCTCCCAAAATCGCCCCAAATCTTCCCCGCGCCGCTCGTTCCTGCCCCGGGCGAGCTCCGGGCGTGACTCAGCTCCGGCCGGGGGGGCAGGGGGGGGACACGGGGGACACGTCCGAGGGTGTGGCCCTGTCCCCTCCCCCTCTGGGGACATCCCGGGGGGGGACAGGAGAGGACAGGGCCCGAGGGTGTGGCAGAATGTCCGCCCCCCGCTTTGGGGACACCCCAAAAGTGACTCACGGGGGGGACACGTCCGAGGGTGTGGCCCTGTCCCCTCCCCCTCTGGGGACATCCCAGGGGACACACGTCCTGAGGGTGTGGCCATGTGCTCCCCCCCCTTTGGGGACACCCCAAACCCCGCGTGTCCCCCCCCGAGTCACTTGTGGGGTGTCCCCAAAGGGGGGGGGGGGGGAAACACTCGGCCACACCCTGGGGACGTGTCCCCTCCCCCTTTGGGGACATCCCGGAGGGGAAAAGGCCCGAGGGTGTGGCCACATGTCCCCCGCACTTTGGGGACACCCCAAACCCCACGTGTCCCCCCCCAGGTGTCCCCAAAGTGGGGGGGGGGGACACTCGGGATGTGTCCCCCTCCTTTGGGGACACCGCGGTGGAGGACACGTCCCGAGGGTGTGGCCGAGTGTCCCCTCCCCCTTTGGGGACATCCCGGGGGGGACAGGAAGGGACAGGGCCCGAGGGTGTGGCAGAGTGTCTCCCCCCCCGCTTTGGGGACACCCCAGACGTGACTCGGGGGGGGACACGCGGGGTTTGGGGTGTCCCCAAGGCGGGGGGGACACTCTGCCACACCCTCGGGCCTTGTCCCCTCCTGTCCCTCCCGGGGTGTCCCCAAAGGGGGGGACACATCCCGAGGGTGTGGCCGCGTGTCCCCCCCGCCCTGGGGACCCCCAAAAGTGACTCACGGGGGGCGTTCCCACAGCTCCTCCCTGCGTGGGGGCCCTGCCTCAGTTTCCCTTTTTCTGTTCCCAATTTGCCTCCCCAAAAAAAGGGGAAACTCCCCAAAAAAGGCGGGAAACCTCCCCAAAAAAGGGGGGAACCCCCCCAAAAAAGGGGGGAAACCTCCCCAAAAAAGGCGGGAAACCTCCCCAAAAAACGGGGGAAACTCCCCAAAAAACGGGGGAACTTTCCTAATAAATGGGGGAACCCCCAAAAAAAGGGAAACTCCCCAAAAAAGGGGGGAAACCCACCCAAAAAAGGGGGAACCCACCCAAAAAAGGGGGAAACTTCCCTAAAAAATGGGGGAACCCCCAAAAATGGGGGGAACCTCTCCAAAAAAAGGGGAAACTTCCCCCAAAGAAGGTTTTTCTGGGGGACAAATGCTCTGAATTGGGGTGCAGGAATGGGGGCTACCCAAAGTGAGGGATGGGGATGGGGTGCCCCAAAATTGGGGTGAAGGATTGAGGACCCCAAAATGGGATTTAGGGATGGGGTACCCCCAAAGTTGGGTGAAAGATTGAGCTCCCCCCAAAGCGGGATTTAGGGTTGGGGTCCCCTTTTGGGGCCAGGCCGGGGGTTCCCCCACAGCGGATTTGGGGCTGGGGTCCCCCAAAGTTCGGTGTAGGATTGAACCCCCCAGAGCGGGGCTTGGGGCTGGGGTCCCCTTTGGGGTCCCCCGGGGGTCCCGCAAGTGGGATTGAAGGCTGGGGTCCCCCAAAGCGGAGTTTAGGGCTGGGGTCCCCTTTGGGGTCCCCCAAAGTGGAGTTTAGGGCTGGGGTCCCCTTTGGGGTCTCTCAGAGAGGATTTGGGGCTGGGGTTCCCTTCGGGGTGCCCCAGAGCAGGTTTGGGGCTGGGGTCCCGTTTAGGGTCCCCCAGAGCGGATTTGGGGCGGGGGTTTTCCAAACCAGGATTTGGGGCTGGGGTCCCTCGGGGGTCTCTCAGAACGGATTATGGGGCTGGGGTCACTTTTGGGGTCCCTCGGGGGTGCCCCGGAGCGGATTTGGGGCGGGGGTCCCCGGGGGTTCCCCCAAACCGGGACTTGGAGTGGGGATCCACTTTGGGGTCCCCTGGAGCGGATTTGGGGCGGGGGTCTCTCAGAGCGGATTTGGGGCGGGGGTCCCCGGAGCGGATTTGGGGCGGGGGTTCCGTTTGGGGTCTCTCAGAGCGGATTTGGGGCTGGGGTCCCCCGGAGCGGATTTGGGGCTGGGGTCCCCCGGGGGTTCCCCCAAACCGGGACTTGGGGCTGGGGTCCTGTTTGGGGTTCCCCGGAGCGGATTTGGGGCGGGGGTTCCGTTTGGGGTCTCTCAGAGCGGATTTGGGGCGGGGGTCTCTCAGAGCGGATTGGGGCGGGGGTCCCCCGGAGCGGATTTGGGGCGGGGGTCTCTCAGAGCGGATTTGGGGCGGGGGTTCCGTTTGGGGTCTCTCAGAGCGGATTTGGGGCGGGGGTCTCTCAGAGCGGATTTGGGGCGGGGGTCCCCCGGAGCGGATTTGGGGCGGGGGTCTCTCAGAGCGGATTTGGGGCGGGGGTCTCCCGGAGCGGATTTGGGGCGGGGGTTCCGTTTGGGGTCCCTCAGAGCGGATTTGGGGCGGGGGTCTCGGGGGTGCCGCTCTCACCGTGCGCTCGGCGGTGTCCCGGTCTCGGTTCTGTCTCGGTTCTGTCCCGGCTCGGTCTCGCGGTGTCTCCGCTCGCTGCGGCTCTGCCGGGGCGCGGCCCGGCCCGGGATAGGCACGGCGGGGGCGGGCCGGGCCGGGGGGCGCGGGGGGGCGCGGGGAGGCCGCGGTGACTCACCGGGACCGCCCGGGGACAGCGCCCCGCCCCGGGCCTGCCCCCCCGGCACAGACACCGCCACCCCGGGAGCCACCGGGACACCCCCGGGACCCCCCCGGACAGCGGGGACACTCCCGGGACCGGACACAGGACACCCCCGGGACCCCCCCGGACAGCGGGGACACCCCCGGGACCCCCCGGACAGCGGGGACACCCCCGGGACCGCACACAGGACAGCGGGGACAGCCCCGGAACCGGACACAGGACACCCCCGGGAGCCACCGGACAGCGAGGACACCCCCGGGACCGGACACCCCGGGACCCCCCAGACACACGGGACCCCCCGGGAACCCCAACCGGACACTGGGGACCCCCCGGGAGCCCCATCCGGACACCGGGGACACCCCCGGTCCTGCCCTGGGTACCCTCCAGGGTCCCACACCGAACACGGGACCCTCCCCGGGCTCCTCCGGTCACCGGGAAGCCACCCGTGTCCCCTCTGGGACATCGGGGACCACCCGGAAACCTCCGGTCCTACCCTGGCGGGACCCCCCGGACCCCCTCGGGCTCCTCCGGCCACCGGGGACCCCCCGTTCTGCCCTTGGCACCTCCGCAGTGTCCCCCCCCGGACACCGGGGACACCCCCGGGACCCCCAGCTCTGTCCCTGGCCCCCCCCCCCGTGTCCCCCCGTGTCCCCCCCTCGGTGTCCCCTCAAACCCGGGGGGGTGTCCCCCCTGTGTTTGTGCCCCCCCAGGGCCCGGCGCCGGCCCGGCGCGTGCCGCGGTAATTGCGTTAATTACAACTAATTGCGTGCGGGGCGTGGGGCCCTGCGGGTGAGCCCCACGCGTGGCACCGACACCGGGGGGGGGGCACGGGGGGGACACCGAGGGCGAGGGGGGACACGCCCGGGTCACCCTCGGTGCCATCCTGAGAGGGGACACGCCCGGGCCACCCCCGGTGCCAAGGGGGGGGACACGCCCGGGTCACCCCCCCGGTGCCATCCCCGGTGCCAAGGCGGGGGACACGCCCGGGTCACCCCCCCGGTGCCATCCCCGGTGCCAAGGCGGGGGACACGCCCGGGTCACCCCCCCTTTGTCGCCGCCCCGCCCCGGCCCTGCCTCAGTTTCCCCACCCAGGAAAGGGCAAAGGTGAAGGCCCCACCCATGGGTGGGGGCGGGGAGCACTCGGGTGATGGGGGCGGAGGGGGTGGCACCGCCCCCCTCCCCTCTGTCGCCTCCTTGTCGCCACGGTGTCCTCCCGCCTCCTCCAGCGGGGACTCCTCCCTTGTCCCCACGGCCACACCTTGTTCCTTATTGTCCCCTTGTCCCCGCTGTCCCCACGGCACTGCCATTGTCCTCACAGCGCCGCCTTGCCCCTTATTGCCCCCTCATGGTCCCCATGCCCCCCCTGTCCCCTCATGGTCCCCATACCCCCCTGTCCCCTCATTGTCCCCATACCCCCCCTGTCCCCTCATGGTCCCCATGCCCCCCTCATCCTCACGCCCCACCCCGCCCAGCCCCCCTCAATCAACCTCAACTCTCTCCCCTTCCCCATAGAAACCCCCCATCCTCACCCTCCCCTCCTCACCCCTCCCTCAGTCCCCAAAGCGCCCCCAAAAAACCCCAAAACGCCCCAAAATCCCCTCAAAACCCCCCGGGCCCCCCTTTCCGACCGTTTTGCCCTCAGTTAAAATGGCGGCGCCCCCGCCTCACCTTTTTCAAGATGGCGGCCGCGCCGCCACGCGGCCTCGCGCTGCCAGGCTGCCCTTACTCAAGATGGCGCCCGCCCTCCCATGCTAACCTATGGCGCTGAAGCCGATCAGGGGTAACCCGGATGTAGCCGCCATGTTGCCCTTACCCAGCATGGCGCCGCCCTCCCCGTGATTCTCTATAGGCGCGAAGCCGCGGCGGGCGCCCCGTGCCCGGATGTGGGCGTGGTTTAAACGGTGGGTGGAGCCTCGTCCGACCGGAAGTTGCGTCAGAGCGGAGCCGCCCGCGGGGAGCGGGGAGCGGAGCGGACGGAGCCAAGATGGCGGCGCCGGGGCTGGGCCGGCCCTGAGGGGCCGTGAGGGGCCGGGAGGGGCCCCCGCGCACGGCGGGGCTGGGACGGGCCGCAGGGGGGGCCCCGCCGCTCCCCCCGCCGCTCCTCGCGACGCTGCCGCCTCCGGAACCTCCCCGGGACCTGACCGGAGCCTCCCCGAAGCCTCCCCGGGGGAGAAGCCGGGCCTGCTCGGCGCTTTTTGCGGCCTTACCGGGGCCTCCCCGCGGCCTTTCGGGGCTCGGCGGGGCCTTTTGGGGCCTCCCCGGGGCTTCGCGGGGCCGTTTGAGGCCTTACCGGGGCCTCCCCGGGGCTTGACCGGAGCCTTTTGGGCTCGAACCGGGCCCTTCCCGAAGCCTCCGGAGCTGAACCGAGGCCTCCCCGGGGCCTTTTGGGGCCGAACCGGGCCCTTCCCGGGGCCTCTGGGGCTGAACCGCGGCCTTTTGAGGCCTCCCCGGGGCCTTTAGGGGTCGAACCGGGTCCCCCGGGGGTGAACCGAGGCCTTTTTGGGCCTGACCGGGCCTTTTTTGGGGTCTTACCGAAGCCTCCCGGGGCTTTAAAGGCCTTGAACGGGAGGAGCCCCCCGCCCCTTCCCCCTTTATTTCGTAATTTTGGGTCAAAAAACCGCGACAAAATCAGCGCTTTTTTTTTTTTTTTTTTTTCTTTTTCCTTTTTTTGGTATTTTTTCCTATTTAACAGCAGCGCTTTTCCCGTTTTTTTCCCGGGATTTCGGCTCCTCCCGAGGGTCAGAAAATCCCGGGATTTCAGGCGTAGCGGGAGCGGCATGAAATTCCAAGGATTTCTTCACTCGAGTGAGCTTTTTTTGGCTTTTTTATTGCGGTTTTTCCTTTGATCGAGCCCGGAATCGCCCAAATCCGCGTGAAATCCAGGGAATTCATCCCTCGGGAATGGTGTCCCTGAAACCAGGAATGACTTAAGGGCAGCCCCGGACTTGGCTTTTCCTCGATAAATTATTAATTAGGAAGGAAAAAAAAAAAAAAAAGGGTTTTTTTTGGGGGAAAAATCCGCTGTTTTCCGGCAAGTGGAGCAGCGCAAGGACTGACGGCGATCCCGGCCTCTGGAATTCCGGCCACGAGAGGAACTTTGGGAGCCTCCGCGGGGTTTTTTGGGAATTTTATTTAAAAAAAAAAAATCAAGGAAAAAAAAAAAACCCAACAAACCAAACCAGGGGATAGAAGATTCCTTAAAAACGCTCCGGGATCCAGGGACGGCTGGAATTGCTCCTGGCTGAGGTGGGTGCTCGTGGATTTGGGATTTTTCCGAGATTTTTTTTTTTAGGGATTTATTTAAAGATTGGGGACGAGGGAGGGATCCAGGGGGTTTGGGATGGATCCTGAGGGATCCAGGGAGGCTCGAAATGGATCGAGAGGGGCTCGGGGTGGATCCAGGGAGGTCTGGGATGGGTCAAGGGAAGTTTGGGAGGGACCCGGGGGGTCTCAGGATGGATCCAGGGAGTTTGGGATTGATCCAGAGGGTCCTGGTGGATCCAGGGAGGTTCGGCATGGATCTGGAGAGGCTCAGGATAGACTCAGGGAAGCTTGGGATGGATCCAGAGGGTCCTGGGGGATCCAGGGAGGTTCGGGATGGATCTGGAGAGGCTCGGGATGGATCCAGGGAAGTTTGGGATGGATCTGGAGAGGCTCAGGATAGATCCAGGGAAGTTTGGGATGGATCCAGAGGGTCCTGATGGATCGGGAGGAGTTTGGGGTGGACCCAGGGAAGTTTGGGATGAGTCTGGAGAGGTTTGGGATCGATCCAGAGGGTCGTGGGGGATCCAGGGAAGTTCAGGATTGATCCAGGGGCTCAGGATGGATCTGGAAAGGCTCAGGATGGGACCAGGGAAAAGTTTGGGATGGATCCAGAGAGTCCTGATGGATCCAGAGGGGTTCGGGATGGATCTGGAGAAGCTCAGGGTGGATCCAGGGAAGTTTGGGATGGGTCTGGAGAGGTTCGGGATTGATCCAGAAGATCCTGGTGGATTCAGGGAGGTTCGGGATGGATCTGGAGAGGCTCGGGATGGACCCAGGGAGGTTTGGGATGGGTATGGATAGGTTCGGGATTGATCCAGAGGGTCCTGGTGGATCCAGGGGGTCTCAGGATGGATCCAGGGGCTCAGGATGGATCTGGTGAGGTTCAGGGTGGACCCAGGGAAAAGTCTGGGATGGATCGAGAGGGTCCTGGTGGATCCAGGGGGGTTTGGGGTGGATCTAGAGAAGGTCAGGGTGGATCCAGGGAAGTTCAGGATTGATTCAGGGGTTGGGATGGATCCAGGGAAAAGTTTGGGATGGATCTGGAGAGGCTCAGGGTGGATCCAGAGAGTCCCAATGGATCCAGGGAAGTTTGGGATGGACCTGGAGAGGTCAGGAGGGAGGTTCGGAAGGTTTGGGATGGATCCAGTGAAAAGTTTGGGATGGATCCAGAGGTTCCTGATGGATCTACGGAAGCTCGGGGTGGATTTGGAGAGCCTCGGGATGGATCCAGGGATGTCTGGGATAGATCCAGGGAGGCTCAGGATGGATCTGGAGGGTCCTGCTGGATCCAGGGAGGGTCGGGAGGGATCCAGAGGAGTTTGGGATGGATCTGGAGAAACTCAGGGTGGATCCAGGGAGGTTCAGGATTGATCAGGGAAGCTCAGGATAGACTCAGGGAGGTTTGGGATCAATCTGGAGAGGCTCAGGATGGATCCAGGGAAAAGTTTGGGATGGATCCAGACGTTCCCGATGGATCCAGGGAGGCTCGGGGTGGATTTGGAGAGCCTTGGGATGGATCCAGGGGAGTCTGGGATGGATCTGGAGAGGTTTGGGATTGATCCAGGGGAGTCTGGGATGGATCTGGAGAGGTTTGGGATGGATCCAGAGGCTCAGGATTGATCAGGGAGGCTCAGGATAGACTCAGGGAGGTTTGGGATCAATCTGGAGAGGCTCAGGATGGATCCAGGGAAGTTTGGGATGGATCCAGAGAGAGTCAGGATTGATCCAGAGGGTCCTGAAAAAGTTCGGGATGGACCCAGAGAAGTTCAGGATGGATCCAGGACGGCCTGGGATGGATCTGGAGAGGCTCAGGATGGATCCAGGATTGATCCAGAGGGTCCTGATGGATCCGGAGAGGCTCAGGATAGACCTAGGGAAGTTTGGGATGGATCTGGAGAGGCTCCGGATGGATCCAGGGAGATCCAGGATTGATCCAGAGGGTCCTGGTGGCTCCAGAAGTTTGAGATGGAATTCCCTCCCTCCCTGCTCCGGCCAATTATCCTCCTGGCACTAATTATTCCCACCCGGAGAGCTCCGGGAAGAATGGAAAAGTCTCCCTGGGTCCATCCCGGGCTCCCCTCGGCGCTCCAGGGATTTATTTTGGGATTTGGGCACCCCGGGGTGCTGCTTCTTTGGGAATCCTTGGAATTCCCTCAGAATTCAGGGCCGGAGTGACATTTTGGGATCGATCAGGGACTGGTTGGAAGCAAAGCCTCTTAGGAATAAAAGTTAAAGCTGCTCAAGAATAAAATTCTCATTTCCCAGCTGATCCCAGGGCTCGGAATTCCCAAATTCCATCCCAAAACAGCCCCGGGAAGAGCCTGTGGCCGATTTTCCTCAGCGATGTTTTGTCAGGAGCTTCCTCCTCCTCCTCCCCAGCCTTTCTTTTTCCCAGAAATCCGATTTATTGGGACCGGGAATGGCTTTGCTGCGATTTCCTGGGATTTAGGAGGAGGAATTCCCAAAAAAAATTGCTCTTCGAAGGGGAAAATCAGAGATTAATCCCAATTTTTGTGAGTTTTTTTCTCGTTTCTTTGGGAATTGTTCCCATCCCTGCCTTGAGATCGTGGGAAAAACAGAGATCCCACCCCTGGCAGAATTCCCACTGGGAATTGGGACGGGAAAAGTTCCCTCAGAGTCTCCCCCTATGGAAAATTCACCCAAAAATCAGGATTTGGGCCTTTTATCCCCACCCAGGCTGGGATTTTCAGGGATAATGTGGAATTTTGGGTGGGTTTGGCCTGAATTTCGTGGGAGAAATCCCACAGGGATCCCATGGGGGTGAGCTCCGGGAACTCGTTTTTCCCGTTCTCCCGAAATTATTTTAATGCTCCCGGAATTCTCTTCCCGGGGAGAGCCTCCCGAGCGGGGCGGGGATGGGATTTTCCGAGGGATTTTTGGGATTTTGGGGAATCTCGGGATCTCCTCCCTGCGTGGGAGCGAATTGAACCATTTCTGTGGAATTTCGGGAAGGTTAATCCCCAAATCCCCCAGGGATCAGCGCTTCCGTAAAACCTCATTTTTCCCAGATTTCTTTGGGTTTTCACCAAATTCTGCTTTTTTTTTTTTTTTTTTTTTGGGCTTCCATAGGAGGAAAACACTCCGGGGTCATTGTGCAGAATAATCCAAAGATTTTTCCCTTTTTTTTTTTCCCTTGGATTTATTCAATTTACTGCCCAAATGTGAGGAAAAAAGAAGATTTTTAAAGGAAAATCCTCAAAAAAAAGCAGGATCGCAGCACCAGGTGCTCCCCCTTCTCATTTTTCCCACCTGGAGGTTGTTTTTCCCGGGGATTTTATGGGAATTTTCCCTTTGGAGAGGAACCCCAGCTGGGAATTGGGGATGGGTGGGGGCTCCTGTCGTTATCCCAATGTTTTCCCTTTATTTTGGAGACCGTATCCAGGGAAAGGTCGGAGCTCTGGAGCTGTGGAGCAGAGCAGGGGATGGATCTGATGGATCCCTCCGGAAAAACACAGGGATTGGGGTCGGGATCCACTGGAAAAACGTGGATTGGGGTCGGGATTCCCATGGAAAACCGCAGGGATTGGGGTCAGGATCCACTGGAAAACCACAGGCGGTTGGGGTCAGGATCCTGAGTGGATCCCTCTGGAAAAACACAGGGATTGGGGTTGGAATTCCTGTGGAGAACCACAGGGATTGGGGTCAGGGTCCCTCTGGAAAACCCCAGGGATTGGGGTCGAGATCCCATTCGGAAACCACAGGGATTGGGGTTGGGATCCTGAGTGGATCCCACTGGAAACCCGCAGGGATTGAGGTCGGGATCCACTGGAAAACCGCAGGAATTAGGATCAGGATCCCATTGGGAAAGCACCGGGATTGGGGTCAGGATTTCTCTGGAAAACTGCAGGGATTGGAGTTGGGATTCCTGTGGAAAACCACAGGGATTGGGATCAGGATCCCGAGTGGATCCCATTGGATCCCCGGGATTGGGGTCGGGATTCCAATGGAGCTCCCGATCCCGTGGATTCCTGCGGGATGGGATTTTCGGGATGCAGCCCTGGCACACCCCATATCCCAAAGGACTCCTCTGGATCCCGATGATTTTGGCCGAGGGACAGCAAATTCCTGGGAAAACCCCACAGGGAAAAGGGGAATTTGTCCCTTTGTCCCCAGGGGATCCCGGGGTGGCTCCAGCCGGGATTCCCCACAGATCCTGACCCCTAAATATCCCTGCCCCATCCCGGGAGGGTTTTAAGGGATCTGTGCCCTACCTTTGTTGGGATGGAGGATTTGGGATCCCCACAGTCCCTGGATTTGGGGTCAATCCGTGGTTGTGGGGATCGGTTGGGGCCCCGATCCCAAATTTCTGCTGCAGGAAAGGAGCGCAGGGTCCGGGCTCGGGGAGAGCAGAGCGGGATTTTCATCCCAAATCCATAGGGACAGGGTTTGTGGGATGGATTTGGGGTGATCCATCCCAAATTCCTGATTTTTGGGGTGGATTCTCCGGGAGAGGAGCAGAGTCCCCACTGCGGTTGTGTTGGGACACAGAGTGGGGTTTTTATCCCAAATCCATAGGGAAGGGATTCTCCCAGCTGGATTTTGGGGTGATCATTGGGGTGGTTCGTAATCCTTCATTTTGGGGTTTTTAACTCGATAGCTGTGGGGGAAAGGCCTCTCCAGTCTGGGTTTGGGGTCAGTCCAATCTGGGTTTGGGGTCAATCCATCGGTGTCATTCCAGTCTGGGTTTGGGGTCAGTCCAGTCTGGGTTTGGGGTCAATCCAGTCTGGGTTTGGGGTCAATCCATCGGTGTCATTCCAGTCTGGGTTTGGGGTCAATCCAGTCTGGGTTTGGGGTCAATCCAGTCTGGGTTTGGGATTGATCCATCAGTGTCCCCCCCAGTCCCCGATTTTTCTGCAGATGCTCCATGGGAACCCCCGTGTCTCCACTGACCCCAATCCCTGACCCCATATCCCTGTATCCCCACCGGTGCCAGATCCCACTGACCCCAATCCCTGGCCCTGTATCCCTGTATCCCTGACCCCATATCCGTGTGTCCCCAGGTGCCCATGGCGGGCCGGAAGTGCAGTGGTGACAATGACACGGCCATGTCTCACTCCAGTCCCTGACCCCATATTCCCTGACCCCATATCCCATTTCTGTGTCCCCATGGCAAGCTGGAAGCGCAGCAGTGAGTGATGGGACTGTCTCCCACTCCAGTCCCTGACCCTATATCCCCTGACCCCGTGTCCCCCTGACCCCATGTCCCCCTGACCCTATATCCCCCTGCCCCCATGTCCCCCTGACCCCATGTCCCATTCCCGTGTCCCCCGGTGCCCCCGGTGGGCCAGAAGCACGGTACTGGTGGCACTGGTTGCTCTGGTGCGGTGCCGTGGCCAAAGGAGCGCGGCGAGTAGGATCAGGGCCTGACCCCATGTCCCATTGTCCCCAGGTGCCCATGGTGGGCTGGAAGCGTGGCCCTGGTGGCCCTGGTGGTGGCCCTGGCACGGTGCCATGGCTGGAGGAGCACAGCGAGTGCCAGCAGGGCCTGACCCCATATCCCCCTGACCCCATATCCTCCTGACCTCATATCCTCCTGACCTCATATCCCATTGTCCCCATTGTCCCCATTGTCCCCAGGTGCCCGTGGCGGGCTGGAAGTGCAGTGGTGGCAGTGAGGTCCCACTCCAGTCCTTGACCCCATACCCCCCTGACCCCATATCCCATTCCCGTGTCCCCAGGTGCCCATGGCAGGCCGGAAGCGCGGCACAGATGGCAGTGGTGGCCCTGGCGGTGGCCCCGGTGGCTCAGTTCCGTGGCCGGAGGAGCGCGGCGAGCGCGAGCAGGGCCTGACCCCATATTGCATTGTCCCCATTGTCCCCAGGTGCCCATGGCGGGCTGGAAGTGCAGTGGTGACAATGACAAGGCCATGTCCCTCTCCAATCCCTGACCCCATATCCGTGTGTCCCCAGGTGCCCATGGCGGGCTGGAAGTGTGGCAGTGACAATGACAGGGCCATGTCTCACTCCAATCCCTGACCCCATGTCCTGTTGTCCCCATTGTCCCCAGGTGCCCATGGCGGGCCGGAAGTGTGGCGCTGGTGGCAGTGGTGGCCCTGGCGGTGGCCCCGGTGGCTCAGTTCTGTGGCCGGAGGAGTGTGGCGAGCGCGAGCAGGGCCTGACCCCATATCCCATTGTCCCCATTGTCCCCAGGTGCCCATGGCAGGCCAGAAGTGTGGCGCTGGTGGCAGTGGTGGCCCTGGCTCAGTTCTGTGGCCAGAGGAGCGCAGCGAGGACGAGCAGGGCTTGACCCCATATCCCATTGTCCCCATTGTCCCCAGGTGCCCATGGCAGGCCAGAAGCACGGCGCTGGTGGCAGCGGTGGCCCCGGCGGTGGCCCTGGCTCAGTTCTGTGGCCAGAGGAGTGCAGCGAGCGCGAGCAGGGCCTGTCCCCATATCTGTGTGTCCCCATACCCCCCTGACCCCATATCCCATTGTCCCATTGTCCCCAGGTGCCCATGGCGGGCCGGAAGCGCGGCGCAGGTGGCAGCGGTGGCCCCGGTGGCTCAGTTCCGTGGCCGGAGGAGCGCGGCGAGCACGAGCTGGGACTGACCCCATGTCCCCTGACCCCATATCCCATTCCCATGTCCCCAGGTGCCCATGGCGGGCTGGAAGTGTGGCAGTGACAATGACAGGGCCATGTCTCACTCCATGTCCTCACAACCATGTCCTGTTGTCCCCATTGTCCCCAGGTGCCCATGGTGGGCCGGAAGTGTGGCGCAGGTGGCAGTGGTGGCCCTGGCGGTGGCCCCGGTGGCTCAGTTCTGTGGCCGGAGGAGTGTGGCGAGCGCGAGCAGGGCCTGACCCCATATCCCATTGTCCCCATTGTCCCCAGGTGCCCATGGCGGGCCAGAAGCACTGCGCTGGTGGCAGCGGTGGCCCCAGCGGTGGCCCTGGCTCGGTTCCGTGGCCGGAGGAGCGCGGCAAGCACGAGCAGGGCCTGTCCCCATATCTGTGTGTCCCCATATCCCCTGACCCCATATCCCATTGTCCCATTGTCCCCAGGTGCCCATGGCGGGCCGGAAGCGCGGCGCAGGTGGCAGCGGTGGCCCCGGCGGTGGCCCCGGTGGCTCGGTTCCGTGGCCGGAGGAGCGCGGCGAGCGCGAGCAGGGCCTGTACTCCCTGCACCGCATGTTCGACATCGTGGGCGCGCAGCTGACGCACAGGGACGTGCGCGTGCTCTCCTTCCTCTTCGTGGACGTGCTGGACGAGGCCGAGCGCGGCCGCATCCGCTCGGGCCGCGACTTCCTGCTGGCGCTGGAGCGGCAGGGCCGCTGCGACGAGAGCAACCTGCGGCAGCTGCTGCAGCTGCTGCGCATCATCACCCGCCACGACCTGCTGCCCTACGTCAGCCTCAAGAGGAGGCGGCCCGGTGAGTGATGTATCGCGATATATTGCGGTATGTCGTGATATGGGAGTCTTTATCGTGATATATGGGGTCATTGTCGTGATATACTGCAATGTATGGGCTCACATCATCACCCGCCACGACCTGCTGCCCTACGTCAGCCTGAAAAGGAGACGGCCCGGTGAGTGATATATCGCGATATATCGTGATATGGGGGGGATAGGGTCACATCATCACCCGCCACGACCTGCTGCCCTACGTCAGCCTGAAAAGGAGACAGCCCGGTGAGTGCCGTCGCAATATGTCGTGATATGGGCGGGATATGGGGGTCATTGTCATGATATACTGCAATGTGTGGGGTCACATCATCACCTGCCACAATCTGCTGCCCTACGTCAGCCTCAAGAGGAGGCGGCCCGGTGAGTGATGTATCGCGATATATTGCGATATGGGGGTAGTTATCGTGATACATGGGGTCATTGTCGTGATATACTGCAATGTATGGGGTCACATCATCACCCGCCACGACCTGCTGCCCTACGTCAGCCTCAAGAGGAGGCGGCCTGGTGAGTGATACGTCGCGATATATCGTGATATGGGGGTTATTATCATGATATACTGTAATGTATGGGGTCACATCATCACCCACCACGACCTGCTGCCCTATGTCAGCCTGAAAAGGAGGCGGCCTGGTGAGTGATATATCGCGATATATCGTGATATGGGGGTTATTATCATGATATACTCTAATGTATGGGGTCACATCATCACTCTCCACAACCTGCTGCCCTACATCAACCCAAAAAGAAGGTAGCCCGGTGAGTGCTGTCGTGATATGTCGTGATATGTCGCGATATATCACAATATATCGCAATATGGGGGTCATTAGCGTGATATACTGTAATGTATGGGGTCGCATTATCACCTGTCACGACCTGCTGCCCTACGTCAGCCTCGAGAGATGGTGAGTCTGTCATGATATATCGCGATATGGGGGGGATAGAGTCACATCATCACCCGCCATGACCTGCTGCCCTATGCCAGCCTGAAAAGGAGACGGCCGGATGAGTGCTGTTGCGATATATCACGATAGAGTGGGATAGGGTCACATCAGCACCCGCCACGACCTCCTGCCCTACCTCAGTCTCAGGAGATGATAGCCAGGTGAGTCTGTCATGATATATCGCGATACGGGGGGAATAGGGTCACCTGCCACAACCTGCTGCCCTACGTCAGCCTCAAATGGAGACAGCCCGGTGAGTGCTGTCACGATATATTGCGATAAGGGGGTCGTTATCGTGGTATGTAGGGTGGTATTGTGATATGTGGGGTCACAGCATCACCTGCCCTGACCTGCTGCCCTACCTCAGGCTGAGTGGGAGACGGCCTGGTGAGTGTCTGTTGTGATATATCGCGACATGGGGGGTCATTATTGCGATATATGGGGGTGTATGGGGTCAGTGGGGTCACATCATCACCCACCATGACCTATGGCAGCCTGAAGAGATGGTGGCCAGGTGAGCATCTGTCACGATATATCGCGATATGGGCTGGTGGTGTCCTACACGAGTCTGGTGTGCTGTGTCACCTCTCCAGCAGTGTCAGGCTGGCAGGTGCCCTATGTCACGATAGGCCGCCCTATAACATTGCAACAGGCCACCCTATAGCATCACGACAGGCCGCCCTCTAATGTTGTGATAGGCCGCCCTGTGATATCGTGATAGGCCGCCCTATAACGTTGTGATAGGCTGCCCTATAACGTTACAATAGGTTGCCCTATAATGTCGCGATAGGCTGCCCTGTGACATTGCGATAGGCCATCCTGTGGCATCGTGATAGGCCACTCTATAGCGTCGCGATAGGCCGCCCTATAACATCATGATAGGCTGCCCTACAACATTGCGATAGGCTGCCCTATAATATTGCGATAAGCTGCCCTATAACATCATGATAGGCTGCCCTACAACATTGCGATAGGCCACCCTGTGACACTGCGATAGGCTATCCTGTGACATCGCAATAGGCTGCCCTATAACATTGCGATAGGTTGCTCTGTAGCGTTGCCCTAGGCTGTTCTCTATCGCGATAGACCGTTCTCTATCGTGGCAGGCTGCCTTATATCGCGATAGACTGTTCTCTATCATGGCAGGCTGTCATATATCGCGATAGACCGTTCTCTATCATGGCAGGCTGCCCTATATCGCGATAGACCGTTCTCTATCATGGCAGGCTGCCCTATATCGCGATAGGCTGTCCTCTATCATGGTAGGCTGCCTTATATCGCGATAGACTGCTCTCTATCATGGCAGGCTGCCCTATATCGCGATAGACTGTTCTCTATCATGGTAGGCTGGCCTATATCGCGATAGGCTGTCCTTTATCATGACAGGCTGCCCTATATCGCGATAGGCTGTCCTTTATCATGACAGGCTGCCCTATATCGCGATAGGCCACTCTGTGCCACCCCTCCAGGGGCCCTGGGCAGGTGAGTGAGCACAGAGCCCTGAGCTGTGCCTGGGGATCGGGATCGGGATTGGGATCAGGGTCAGGATCGGGGTCGGGATCAGGGTTGGGATCGGGATCAGGGTCAGGACTGGGATGGGGCCAGGGCTGTCGGGACAGTCCCAGGTCAGTCCCAGGTTTTGGGGTCCCCTGTGGGATTTTTCCTGTGCCGTCCTGATGCCATCCCTGTGCCATCCCAACGACAGTCCTGGTGCCATTCCTGTGCTATTCCCTGTGCTATCCCAATGACATTCCCAGTGCCATCCCAATGACATCCTGGTGCCATCCCAATGACATTCCTGTGCCATCCCAATGACGTTCCAATGCCATTGCTGTGCCATCCCAATGACATTTACAGTGCTATCCCAGTGACATCCCGGTGCCATCCTGATGACATTCCTGGTGTCATTGCTATGCCATTTCCTGTGCCAACCCAGTGACATCCCGATGACAATCCCTGTGCCATCTGGGTGCCATTCCCATGCCATCCCAGTGCCATCCCGATGACATTCCCATGCCATTCCCAGTGCCGTTCCTGTGCCATCCCAATGACATTCCCTGTGCCATCCCGATGGCATTCTTGTGCCATTCACTGTGCCATCCCAGTGCCATTCCCTGTGCCATCCCGATACATTCCTGTGCCATCCCGGTGCCACCCCGGTGCCACCCCGCTGACGCTGGCGCTGTCCCCGCAGTGTGCCCGGACCTGGTGGACAAGTACCTGGAGGAGACGTCCATCCGCTATGTGACCCCCCGTGCGCCAGGGGGCGCTCCGCCCGGCCTCGGCCACCCCCACAAATCAGGTCAGGGTCACCACCCCCTTTGGGATTGTCACCTTCCTTCGGGGTCATCATCCTCCCCCTTTGGGATTGTCACCTCCCTTTGGGGTCACCACCCCCACAAATCAGGTCAGGGTCACCACCCCCTTTGGGATTGTCACCTTCCTTCGGGGTCACCACCCCCCTTAGGGGCACCACCCCCACAAATCAGGTCAGGGTCACCTCCCCCTTTGGGATTGTCACCTCCCTTTGGGGTCATCATCCCCCCGCTTTGGGATTGTCACCTCCCTTTGGGGTCATCATCCCCCCGCTTTGGGATTGTCACCTCCCTTTGGGGTCACCACCCCCCTTGGGGTCACCACCCTCTTTGGGATTGTCACCTCCCTTTGGGGTCATCATCCCCCTTGGCGTCACCACCCCCACAAATCAGGTCAGGGTCACCACCCCCTTTGGGATTGTTGCCTCCCTTTGGGGTCACCGTCCCCGCTTTGGGGTCACCATCCCCCCTTCTGGAATTGTCACCTCCCCTTTAGGGTCACCCTCCCCCTTTGGGGTAACCATCATCTCCCTTCGGGGTCACCATCCCTCTTTGGGGTCACCATCCTCCCCTTGGGGTCACCATCCCCCTTGGGGTAACCATCATCTCCCTTCGGGGTCACCATCCCCCCTTGGAGTCACCAACCCCCTTTTGGGATTGTCACCTCCCTTCGGGGTCACCATCACGCCCCTTGGGGTCACTATCCCCCTTTAGTGTCATCATCCCCCCCTTTGGGGTCACTATCCCCTTTTGGGGTCATCACCCCCTCTTTGGGATAAACCCCTCTCCCTTGGGGTCACCATCCCCCCTTTGGGATCATCGTCACCCCCCTTTAGAATCGTCACTGTCCCCCTTTGGGGTCACCATCCCCCCTTTGCAATCATTGTCACCTCCCCTTTTGGGGTCATCCCCCCTTTGGGATCATCACCCCTTTGGGGTGGTAACCCCCCACCCATCCCTGTCCTGCCCCCTGGGATGGGATTTGGGGTTTCTGGGGTGGGATTTGGGGTTCCCTATGGGATTTGGGGTCCCTCAGCCCGCTGTCCCCCCACCCCAGTGCCTGCCCCCCACCCGTCGCTGTGCTGCCCCCCAGGGTGGGATTTGGTGTGTCTGGGGTGGGATTTGGGGTCCCTGGATGGATTTGGGGTTCTCTATCAGATTTGGGGTCTGTGGGGTGGGATTTGGGGTCCCTCACCCCGTTTATCCCCCCACCCCAGTGCCTGCCCCCCACCCGTCGCTGTGCTGCCCCCCGGGGGGGCCCCAGCTGGGCCCCAAGCGCCAGGGCCGCGCCCGGAGCCTCCTCGGGAACCAACGGAAACGCAGGAAGTCAGCGACCCCCGACCCGAAAGAGAAACAGACCTGCGGTGAGAGGATGGGAATGTGGGATTGGGAATGGGGAATGTGGGAAATATGGGATTGGGAATGGGATTGGGAATAGATCCTAAAGAGAAACAGACCTGCGGTGAGAGGATGGGAATGTGGGATTGGGAATGGGGAATGTGGGATTGGGAATGGGGAATGTGGGATTGGGGAATGTGGGATTGGAGAATATGGGATTGGATCCCAAAGAGAAACAGACCTGCGGTGAGAGGATGGGAATGTGGGATTGGGGAATGTGGGATTGGGGAATGTGGGAAATGTGGGATTGGGAATAGATCCTAAAGAGAAACAGACATGCAGTGAGAGGATGGGAATGTGGGATTGGGGATGTGGGATTGGGGAATGGGATTGGGAATGGGATTGGGGAATATGGGATTTGGAATAGATCCTAAAGAGAAACAGACCTGCGGTGAGAGGGGATTGGGAATGGGAAATATGGGATTGGGAATGGGAATGTGGGATTGGGAATGGAATTGGGATTGGGGAATATGGGAATGGGATTGGATCTCAAAGAGAAACAGACCTGCAGTGAGAGGATGGGAGCGGGGAATATGGGATTGGGAATGGGAAGGGGGAATAGGGGAATTGGATTGGGGAATATGGGATTGGGAATATGGGATTGGGAATCAGATTTGGAACAGGATTGGGATTGGGGAATATGGGATTGGGAATGGGAATGGGATTGGGAATGGATTCTAAAGAGAAACAGACCTGCGGTGAGTGAGATCAGGAATGGGATTGGGGAATATGGGATTGGGAATGGGAATGGGAAGAGGATTGGGAATGGGATTGGATCCCAAAGAGAAACAGACCTGCGGTGAGAGAATGTGAAAATGTGGGATTGGGAATGGGGTTGGGATTGGGGAATACGGGAATGGGGTTGGATCCTAAAGAAAACTAGACCTGGGTGGAGTTGGGGATTTAGGGATCCATGGGATTGGGGGGATCCCTAAAATTGGGGGAATTCCTGGCTTTGGGGCAATCCCTGGGACTGGGAGAGTTTCCGGCATCAGGACATCGCTGGAATGGGAAGAATTCCCAGTTTTGGGGCTCCCTGCGAGGGGCAAACCTCCCCAAATCCCTCACCCTACAACTCAGAGCCAGGCCTCCCTATCCCACACCCTCCCACAATGCTAACAATCCCAAAAGCCCTAAATCCCCATTTTCCTGCTCTAAATCCCCCAGTTTCCCCTAAATCTCCCATTTTCCCCCTAAATCCCCCCTAAACCCCCATTTCCCCCCCATTTCAGACATCCGCGTCCGCGCCGAGTCCTGCCAGCATTTTCTGCCCCCATTTACCCCTAAATCCCCCCAAAACCCCAATTTTCCCTCCCAAATCCCACATTCTTCCCCCTAAATCTCAGATTTCCCACCATAACCCCCGTTTTCCCCCGTTTCAGACATCTGCCTCCACGTCCGCGCCGAGTACTGCCAGCATTTTCTGCTCTCATTTTCCCCCTAAATCCCTCATTTTCCCCTTTAAATATCCCCTAAATCCCCCATTCCCCCCCAAATCCCCCATTTTCCCCCCTAAATCCCAGGTTTTCCCCCCCTAAATCCCCATTTTCTCCCCGTTTCAGACATCCGCCTCCGCGTCCGCGCCAAGTACTACCAGCATTTTCTGCCCCCATTTTCCCCTAAATCCCCCCAAACCCCCAATTTCCCCCTAAATCCCACATTTCCCCCCCTAAATGCCCGTTTCCCCCCCGTTCCAGACATCCGTGTCCGCGCCGAGTACTGCCAGCATTTTCTGCCCCCATTTTCCCCTAAATCCCCCCAAAACCCCCATTTTCCCCCCTAAATCCCTGTTTTCTCCCCGTTTCAGACATCCGCCTCTGCGTCCGCGCCGAGTACTACCAGCATTTTCTGCCCCCATTTTCCCCCTAAATCCCTCATTTTCCACCTAAATCCCCCATTTTCCCTCCCAAATCCCACATTTTTCCTCCTAAATCCCAGATTTTCCCCCCTAAACCCCGTTTTCTCCCCGTTCCAGACATCCGCCTCCGCGTCTGCGCCGAGTACTGCCAGCGTTTTCTGCCCCCATTTTCCCCCTATATCCCCCATTTCCCCCCTAAATTACCCCCAAATCCCATATTTCCCCCCTAAATCCCCCCTAAATCCCAAATTTCCCCCCTAAATCCCCGTTTTCTCCCCGTTCCAGACATCCGCCTCCGCGTCCGCGCCGAGTACTGCCAGCATTTTCTTACCCCCATTTTTCCCCCTAAATCCCCCATTTCCCCCCCAAATCCCCCATTTTACACCTAAATTCCCCCCAAATCCCTTATTTCCCCCCTAAATCCCCCATTTTCCTCCACATTTCCCCCCCTAAATCCCCATTTTCTCCCTGTTTCAGACATCCGCCTCTGCGTCCGCGCCAAGTACTGAGAGCATTTTCTGCCCCCATTTTCCCCCCAAATCCCCCATTTTCCACCTAAATCCCCTAATTTCCTCCTAAATCCCATATTTCCCCCCAACCCCCGTTTTCTCCCCGTTCCAGACATCCGTCTCTGCGTCTGCACCGAGTACTGCCAGCGTTTTCTGCCCCCATTTTCCTACTAAATCCCCCATTCCCCCCCCAAATCCCCCATTTTCCCCCCTAAATCCCATATTTTCTCCCCTAAATCCCCCCTAAACCCCCATTTTCCCCCCTAACCCCCGTTTTCTCCCCGTTCCAGACATCCGCCTCCGCGTCCGCGCCGAGTACTGCCAGCACGACTCCGCCCTGCACGGCAACGTCTTCTCCAACAAGCAGGAGCCTCTGGAGCGACAATTCGAGCGCTTCAACCAGGCCAACACCATCCTGAAATCGCGCGACCTGGGCTCCATCATCTGTGACATCAAATTCTCGGAGCTCACCTACCTCGACGCCTTCTGGCGCGATTACATCAACGGCTCGCTGCTCGAGGCGCTCAAGGGCGTCTTCATCACGGACTCGCTCAAACAGGCCGTGGGCCACGAGGCCATCAAGCTGCTGGTCAACGTGGACGAGGAGGATTACGAGCTGGGCCGCCAGAAACTCCTCAGGAACTTGATGCTCCACACGGCTCCCTGAGGGATCCGGGATTTTTCCCGGTTTTTCCCGTTTTTTTTTCTCCCCGGGGGTTTTTCCCGGTTTTTTTTTTTCCGTTTTTTTTTTTTTTTTTTTTTTTCTCTCCCCCTCGGTTTTCCGGCGCCTCTGGCGGCCCGCACGTGGATTGAGGGGGGTTGGAGGTGTGGGATGTTCCGGGATTTGGAGCTTTTTCGGGGGTTCCTGTTGGGTTCTCCTTGTGTTTTTCCATGGGTTTTCCCCTCCTGTTCTCCCGCTCCTCGTTTTTCTTTTGTATCCATTAAAAACGGCGACGAAAAGGCAAAATTCCCATTGGTGAACATGAGATTTGGGGATTGGAGGTGTGGGAAGCATTGGAAAAATGGAATATTCCAGAATTCGTTTCATTTTCCCTGTCAATTCTTTATTCTTTTTGGGTTTTCCGTGATTTTTTCCCATTTTCTGTTCTTTCGTATCCATTAAAAACGGCAACGAAAAGGAGAAAATGCCATTGGTGAAACGCTCCAGGATTTGGGGATTTCAGGTGTGGGAAGCATTGGAAAAATGGAATATTCCAGAATTCTCATTTTCCTGTCAATTTCTTCTTCTCCTCGCGTTTTCGATTATTTTTTCCCCATTTTCTGTTCTTTTGTATCCATTTAAAAAGGCAGAAAAAAAGGCAAAAACGCCATTGGTGAAAAGCTCCAGGATTTGGGGATCGGAGGTGCGGGAAGCCCTGGAAAAACGGAATATTCCGGGTTGGAGGTGTGGGATGTTCCGGGATTTGGAGCTTTTTCGGGGGTTCCTGTTGGGTTCTCCTTGTGTTTTTCCATGGGTTTTCCCCTCCTGTTCTCCCGCTCCTCGTTTTTCTTTTGTATCCATTAAAAACGGCGACGAAAAGGCAAAATTCCCATTGGTGAACATGAGAGATGCGCTGAGATTTGGGGATTGGAGGTGTGGGAAACATTGGAAAAATGGAATATTCCAGAATTCTCATTTTCCTGTCAATTTCTTCTTCTCCTCGCGTTTTCGATTATTTTTTCCCCATTTTCTGTTCTTTTGTATCCATTTAAAAAGGCAGAAAAAAAGGCAAAAACGCCATTGGTGAAAAGCTCCAGGATTTGGGGATCGGAGGTGCGGGAAGCCCTGGAAAAACGGAATATTCCGGGTTGGAGGTGTGGGATGTTCCGGGATTTGGAGCTTTTTCGGGGGTTCCTGTTGGGTTCTCCTTGTGTTTTTCCATGGGTTTTCCCCTCCTGTTCTCCCGCTCCTCGTTTTTCTTTTGTATCCATTAAAAACGGCGACGAAAAGGCAAAATTCCCATTGGTGAACATGAGAGATGCGCTGAGATTTGGGGATTGGAGGTGTGGGAAACATTGGAAAAATGGAATATTCCAGAATTCTCATTTTCCTGTCAATTTCTCCTTCTCCTCGCATTTTCAATGATTTTTTTTTCCCCATTTTCTGTTCTTTTGCATCCATTTAAAACGGCAGAAAAAAAGGCAAAATTCCCATTGGTGAAAAGCTCTGGGATTTGGGGATTGGAGAGGTGTGGAAAGCATTGGAAAAATGGAATATTCCAGAATTCTTTTCATTTTCCCTGTCAATTCTTTATTCTTTTTGGGTTTTCCGTGATTTTTTCCCATTTTCTGTTCTTTCGTATCCATTAAAAACGGCAACGAAAAGGAGAAAATGCCATTGGTGAAACGCTCCGGGATTTGGGGATTTCAGGTGTGGGAAGCATTGGAAAAATGGAATATTCCAGAATTTCTCATTTTCCTGGTGATTCCTCATTCTCCTTGGTTTTTTCCATTATTTTTTCCCATTTTCTGTTCTTTTTTATCCATGAAAAACGGCGACGAAAAGGCAAAGTTCCCATTGGTGCAGCGCGGTGGGATTGGGGATTGGAGGTGTGGAATATTCCAGAATTCCTCATTTTCCTGTCAATCCTTTTTTCTCTTTCTGTTTTCCGTGATTTTTCTCTCCTTTTTCCCCATTTTCTGTTCTTTCGTATCCATTAAAAACGGCAGAAAAAAAGGCGAAAATGCCATTGGTGAAACATTTTGGGATTTGGGGATTGGAGGCGTGGGAAGCATTGGAAAAATGGAATATTCCAGAATTCTTCTCATTTTCCCTGTCAATTCTTTCTTCTTTTTGGGTTTTCCATGATTTTTTCCCATTTTCTGTTCTTTCGTATCCATTAAAAACAGCAGAAAAAAGGCGAAAATCCCTTTGGTGAAACATTTTGGGATTTGGTGATTTCAGGTGTGGGAAGCATTGGAAAAATGGAATATTCCAGAATTCTCATTTTCCTGTCAATTTCTTCTTCTCCTCGCGTTTTCGATTATTTTTTCCCCATTTTCTGTTCTTTTGTATCCATTTAAAAAGGCAGAAAAAAAGGCAAAAACGCCATTGGTGAAAAGCTCCAGGATTTGGGGATCGGAGGTGCGGGAAGCCCTGGAAAAACGGAATATTCCGGGTTGGAGGTGTGGGATGTTCTGGGATTTGGAGCTTTTTCGGGGGTTCCTGTTGGGTTCTCCTTGTGTTTTTCCATGGGTTTTCCCCTCCTGTTCTCCCGCTCCTCGTTTTTCTTTTGTATCCATTAAAAACGGCGACGAAAAGGCAAAATTCCATTGGTGAACATGAGATTTGGGGATTGGAGAGGTGTGGGAAGCCCTGGAAAAACGGAATATTCCAGAATTCTTTTCATTTTCCCTGTCAATTCTTTATTCTTTTTGGGTTTTCCGTGATTTTTTCCCATTTTCTGTTCTTTCGTATCCATTAAAAACGGCAACGAAAAGGAGAAAATGCCATTGGTGAAACGCTCCAGGATTTGGGGATTTCAGGTGTGGGAAGCATTGGAAAAATGGAATATTCCAGAATTTCTCATTTTCCTGGTGATTCCTCATTCTCCTTGGTTTTTTCCATTATTTTTTCCCATTTTCTGTTCTTTTTTATCCATGAAAAACGGCGACGAAAAGGCAAAGTTCCCATTGGTGCAGCGCGGTGGGATTGGGGATTGGAGGTGTGGAATATTCCAGAATTCCTCATTTCCCTGTCAATTCTTTCTTCTCTTTGTGTTTTCTGTGATTTTTCTCTCCTTTTTCCCCATTTTCTGTTCTTTCGTATCCATTAAAAACGGCAGAAAAAAAGGCAAAAATGCCATTGGTGAAACATTTTGGGATTTGGGGATTGGAGAGGTGTGGAAAGCATTGGAAAAATGGAATATTCCAGAATTCTTTTCATTTTCCCTGTCAATTCTTTCTTCTTTTTCGGTTTTCCGTGATTTTTTCCCATTTTCTGTTCTTTTGTATCCATTAAAAACGGCAACAAAAAGGCAAAATTCCCATTGGTGAAACATTTTGGGATTTGGGGATTTCAGGTGTGGGAAGCATTGGAAAAATGGAATATTCCAGAATTCCTCCTCATTTTCCTGACAATTTCTTTTTATGTTTTCCATGATTTTTCCCCATTTTCTGTTCTTTCGTATCCATTAAAAACGGCAGAAAAAAAAGGCAAAATTCCCATTGGTGACCACGAGAGGTGCGCGGGGATTTGGGGGATCGCAGGTGTGGAATATTCCAGAATTCCTCACTTTTCCCTGTCAATTCCTCCTTATGTTTTCTGTGATTTTTCGCTCTTTTTTCCTCATTTTCTGTTCTTTCGTATCCATTAAAAAGGGCGACAAAAAGGCAAAATTCCATTGGTGAAACTCTCTGGGATTTGGGGGATCGGAGGTGTGGAAAGCTCTGGAAAAATGGAATATTCCAGAATTCCTCCTCATTTTCCTGACAATTTCTCTTTATGTTTTCCATGATTTTTTCCCCATTTTCTCTCCTTTTGTATCCATTAAAAACAACAGAAAAAAGGCAAAATTCCCATTGTGAATGTGAGGCAGAGTGGGAAGTGTTGGAAAAATGGAATATTCTGGAATTCCTCACTTTTCCCTGTTCATTCTTCAATCTCCTTGCGTTTTCCTTAATTTTTCTCTTTTTTCCTCCCATTTTCTCTTCTTTTATATTCATTAAAAACGGCGACAAAAAGGCGAAAATCCTTTGGTGAAATGCTCTGGGATTTGGGGTTTTGAGGTGTGGAAAATTCCAGAATTCCTCATTTTTTCCTGTGTCAATTCCTCCTTTTCCTTGTGTTTTCCATGTTTTTTCCATTAAAACGACGAAAAACGGCGATTTCCCCCCAAAATTCCCTTTTTCCTTCCCAAAATCCCCCAAAAATTCCCATTTCCCTCCAAAACGCAACATTTTTTCCCATTTTCTCTGTTTTTCTCCCCATTCCTGCCCCTCGCCCCCCAAATTCTTCCACTCTTTGGGGTCATTTTCTGGGATTTTTGTATTTTTCAAATTTTAACAGAAGGAAATTCCTCCCCCCCCCAGGACCCCAAAAAAGGGAAACCCCCCAAAAATGGGGGAAACCTCCCAAAAAAAGGGGAGGGGAGCCCTGAGCCACCCCATTTTGGGGAGAAAAGCACTGATTTTGGGCAAATTCGGGTAAATTTTCGGGTGCCGCTGTCACCTCGGGGTGAGCTCCGAAATTGGGGGGACCCCAAAAGGAGAGAAGGACCCCAAAAGGAGAGGAGGACACTTTGTGCTGTTCCATTTTGGGGATAAAAGTGCTGATTTGTGCAAATCTGGGCTGTTCTGGGGCAAATTTGGGCTGATTTGGGGCAGCTTTGGGGCTGAATTGGGGCGGCTTTGGGGTTGATTTGGGACTGAATTTGAGGCAGTTTTGGGATTGAATTTGGACTGAATTGATGCAGTTTTGGGGCTGTTTTGGGGCAGATTTGATGCAGATTTGGCGTTGATTTGGGACTGAATTGGGGCTGAATTGATGCAGATTTGGGGCAGTTTTGGGGCTGAATTGATGCAGATTTGGGGTTGATTTGGGGCAGATTTGGGGCAGTTTTGAGGCTGAACTGAGTCTCATTTGGGGCAATTTTGGGGCTGATTTGGGGTTGAATTGGGGCAGTTTTGGGGCTGAACCGAGTCTCATCTGGGGAAGATTCGGAGCAAATTTGGGGCACTTTTGGGGCTGATCCAGTGCACATTTGGGGCTGAATTGATGCAGATTTGGGGCCAATTTGGGGCAGTTTTGGGGTTGATTTGACACTGAATTGATGCAGATTTGGGGCTGATTTGGGACTGAATTTGGGCTGATTTGGGGCAGTTTTGGGGCTGATTTGGGGCAGATTTTGGGCTGAACTGAGGCTCATATGGGGAAGATTCAGAGCAAATTTGGGGCACATTTGGGGCTGAATTGGAGCAGATTCAGAACTGATTTGGGGCTGAACTGAGGCTCATTTCGGGGAGATTTGGGGCAGATTTGGGGCAATTTTGGGGCTCATTTGGGACTGAATTGATGCAGTTTTGGGGCTGAATTGGGGCAGTTTTGGGGCCAATTTGGGGCAGTTTTGGGGTTGATTTGAGACTGAATTGATGCAGATTTGGGGTTGATTTGGGACTGAATTGGAGCTGATTCAGAACTGAATTGGGGCAGTTTTGGTGCAGATTTGGGACTGAATTGATGCACATTTGGGGCTGAATTGGGGCAGTTTTGAGGCTGAACTGAGGCTCATTTGGGGCAATTTTGGGGCTGATTTGGGACTGATTTGGGGCTGAATTGGGGCATTTTTGGGGTTGAATTGGGACAGTTTTGGGGCAGATTTTGGGCTGAACTGAGGCTCATTTGGGGAAGATTCAGAGCAAATGTGGGGCAGATTTGGGGCTGATCCACTGCACATTTGGGGCTGAATTGGGGCAGTTTTGGGACTGATTTGGGACTGATTTGGGGCAATTTTGGGACTGAATTGGGGCTGATTTGGGGCAGTTTTGGGGCCGATTTGGGGCAGATTTGATGCAGTTTTGCGGCTGAATTGGGGCAGATTTTGGGCTGAACTGAGGCTCATCTGGGGAAGATTCAGAGCAAATTTGGGGCACTTTTGGGGCTGATCCAGTGCACATTTGGGGCTGAATTGATGCAGATTTGGGGCAGATTTGGGGCACTTTTAGGTCAGATTTGGGGCAGATTCAGAGGTGATTCAGGGACGATTTGGAACTCCCAAAAAATGAGGAGAGGACACCTTGTGCTGCTTCACTTTGGGGACAAAAGGGCAGATTTGGGGCAGATTTGGGACCCCCAAAAGAGGGGGAGACCCCGTGGGCAGATTTGGGGAGGATTTGGCCCAAACTCAGCACAGGTCCCCACAGATGTCCCCTCAGATGTCCCCTCGTGTCCCCTCACGTCACCCCAGGTCCCCACAGATGTCCCTGCTGTCACCCCAGGGTCCTGCAGATGTCCCCTAATGTCCCCTGGTGTCTCTGCTGTCACCCCAGGTCCCCATGGCTGTCCCCTCATGTCACCCCAGGTGTCTGTGGATGTCCCTTCACGTCACTGCAGTGTCCCCTAGACGTCCCCTCATGTCCCCTGAGGTCACCGCAGTGTCCCGCAGACATCCCCTCGTGTCCCCACTGTCACCCCAGGGTCCCACAGATGTCCCCTGAGGTCACCGCAGGGTGCCGTGGACGTCCCCTCAGGTCACCCCAGGTCTCCGTAGATGTCCCCTCATGTCCCCAGTGTCCCCTCGTGTCCCCAGTGTCCCCTCGTGTCCCCGGTGTCACCGCAGTGTCCCATAGATGTCCCCGCAGATGTTCCCTCATGTCACCCCAGGGTCCCGTGGCTGTCCCTACTGCTGTCACCGCAGTGTCCGTAGATGTCCCCTCGTGTCCCCTCATGTCACCCCAGGGTCCTGTAGATGTCCCCTCATGTCCCCACTGTCACTGCAGGTCCCTGTAGATGTCCCTGTGGCCGTCCCCACTGTCACCCCAGGTCCCCGCAGATGTCCCCACTGTCACGGCAGTGTCCCACAGATGTCCCCTCGTGTCCCCACTGTCACCACAGGTTCCCGCAGATGTCCCCTCGTGTCCCCTCATGTCCTCAGTGTCACCGCAGTGTCCCACAGACATCCCCGCAGATGTCCCCACTGTCATGGCAGTCCATGTCCATAGATGTCCCCTCGCGTCCCCTCATGTCCCTGCTGTCACCCCAGGGTCCCATGGCTGTCCCCAGTGTCACCGCAGCTCCCTGTAGACGTCCCCACTGTCCCCTCCTGTCCCTGCTGTCACCGCAGCTCCCCGTGGCTGTCCCCAGTGTCCCGTGGCTGTCCCCTCATGTCCCCAGTGTCACCGCAGCTCCCTGTGGCTGTCCCCGCAGTGTCCCTGCTGTCACCGCAGCTCCCCGTAGATGTTCCCACTCTCATCCCAGTGTCACCGCAGTGTCCCCACTGTCACCCTAGTGTCCCCAGTGTCACCGCAGCTCCCCGTGGCTGTCCCCGCTGTCCCTGCAATGTCCCCGCTGTCACCACAGCTCCCCATGGCTGTCCCCAGTGTCACCGCAGCTCCCCGTGGCTGTCCCAGCTGTCACCCCAGTGTCCCATGGCTGTCCCTAGTGTCACCGCAGCTCCCCATAGATGTCCCCACTGTCCCCTCATGTCCCCGCTGTCACCGCAGCTCCCCGTGGCTGTCCCCAGTGTCCCGTGGCTGTCCCCGCAGTGTCCCCAGTGTCACCCCAATGTCCCCGGTGTCACCGCAGCGCTCCGTAGATGTCCCCAGTGTCCCCTCCTGTCCCCGCTGTCACTGCAGCTCCCCATAGATGTCCCCACTCTCACCCCAGTGTCACCGCAGTGTCCCCACTGTCACCCCAGTGTCCCTGCTGTCACCGCAGCTCCCCATAGATGTCCCCACTCTCATCCCAGTGTCACCCCAGTGTCCCCAGTGTCACCGCAGCTCCCCATAGATGTCCCCAGTGTCCCGTGGCTGTCCCCTCATGTCCCCGCTGTCACCGCAGCTCCCCGTAGACGTCCCCGCGGCGGTGGCCGTGCACGGGCAGCTGTTGGCGCACCTGGCGCAGGTAGCTGAGGTCGAGGTGTGCCAGGCACAGCCCTGGCCCCTCGTGGCACTGTGCCACCACCGCGCCCCAGGGGTCAGCCACCAGCGAGTGACCGAAGGAGGCGCGGCCAGCGTGGTGCCACCCGCTCTGCGCCGCGGCCACCACGTAGCACTGGCACTCGATGGCACGGGCGCGCAGCAGCACCTGGGGACGGGGACGGGGGGTCACTGAGGGGACAGGGACAGCAGTGTCACTGAGGGGACAGGGACAGGAGTGTCACCGAGGGGACAGGGACAGGGCACTGAGGGGACAGGGACAGGAGGGTCACCGAGGGGACAGGGACAGGGCACTGAGGGGACAGGGACAGGAGTGTCACCAAGGAGACAGGGACAGCAGTGTCACCGAGGGGACAGGGACAGGAGTGTCACTGAGGGGACAGGGACAGGAGTGTCACTGTGGGGACAGGGACAGGGGGTCACTGAGGGGACAGAGACAGGAGTGTCACCGAGGGGACAGGGACAGGGGGTCACTGAGGGGACAGAGACAGGAGTGTCACTGTGGGGACAGGGACAGGGGGTCACTGAGGGGACAGAGACAGGAGTGTCACCGAGGGGACAGGGACAGGGACAGGAGTGTCACTGAGGGGACAGGGACAGGAGTGTCACCAAGGAGACAGGGACAGCAGTGTCACCGAGGGGACAGAGGGGACAGGGACAAGAGTGTCACCAAGGAGACAGAGACAGGGGACATGGGGGCACTCGCTGGCACAGGCACACAGCAGCACCTGAGGGAGGGTGACAGGGGCACCTGGGATGTCCCCACCCCCTCAGGAGTGTCCCCTGCCCCCTGCTCAACTACCCTGGGATTGTCCCCAACCCCAGCACTGTCCCCAATCCCCCAGCACTGTCCCCAACCCCAGCACTGTCCCCACCCCCAGCACTGTCCCCAACCCCAGCACTGTCCCCAACCCCCAGGACTGTCCCTTCCCCTCACTTCCCATGAGTGTCCCCAACCCCAGCACTGTCCCCTCCCCCAGCACTGTCCCCAATCCCAGCACTGTCCCCAACCCCCAGCACTGTCCCCGGCACTGTCCCCAGCCCCAGCACTGTCCCCAACCCCAGCACTGTCCCCAACCCCAGCACTGTCCCCAACCCCTCAGGACTGTCCCCAACCCCAGCACTGTCCCCAACCCCAGCACTGTCCCCAGCCCCAGCACTGTCCCAAGCCCCAGCACTGTCCCCAACCCCAGCCCTGTCCCCGGCACTGTCCCCAACCCCCAGCACTGTCCCCAACCCCAGCACTGTCCCCAACCCCCAGCACTGTCCCTTCCCCTCACTTCCCATGAGTGTCCCCAACCCCAGCACTGTCCCCAGCCCCAGCACTGTCCCCAACCCCAGCACTGTCCCCAGCCCCAGCACTGTCCCCACCCCCAGCACTGTCCCCAGCCCCAGCACTGTCCCCACCCCCAGCACTGTCCCCAGCCCCAGCACTGTCCCCACCCCCAGCCCTGTCCCCGGCACTGTCCCCTCCCCCAGCACTGTCCCCAGCAGTGTCCCCTCCCCTCACCTCCCAGTGCGCAGCTCCGGTGGGGACAGTGAAGGCTGAGGGGAAGGTCAGGATCTCTGCCCCAGCCTTGCGCAGGGACAGTGACAGCTCCGGGAAACGCAGGTCATAGCACACGGCCAGCCCCACCTGGGGACAGCGAGGGGACAGTCAGGGGACAGTGAGGGGAGGGGACACATGGGGACACACTGGGGACAGCCCTGGGACACCCTGGGACAGCCCTGGGGACAGCCCTGGGACACCCTGGGGACAGGGAGGACAGTGAGGGACACGGGGTCAGGGTGAGGGGAGGGACAGCTCCGGGAAACGCAGGTCATAGCACACGGCCAGCCCCAGCTGGGGACAGCGGGGACAGTCAGGGGACACTCGGGGACAGCCTGGGGACAGCCCTGGGACACTCGGGGACAGCCCTGGGACACTCGGGGACAGCCCTGGGACACCCCTGAGATACCCATGGGGACAGTGAGGGACATGGGGTCAGGACAGGGACAGCTCCGGGAAATGCAGGTCACAGCACACGGCCAGCCCCAGCTGGGGACAGTGAGGGGAGGGGACACTCGGGGACAGCCTGGGGACAGCCCTGGGACACCCTGGGACAATCAGGGACACTACGGGACACTTGGGGACACTCAGAGCCCAGACCATGCCATACCTTGCCCATGGGGCTGGCCACGGGCAGGGTCAGCTGCCGGCTGACACTGAGAGGACACTCAGTGACACTGAGGGGACACTCAGGGATACCCAGGGACACTGAGGGGACACTGAGGGACACTCAGGGATACCCAAGGACACTGAGGGGACACTGAGGGACAGCAGGTGACACCAGGTGACATACCTTGCCCACGGGGGTGTCCACGGGCGGGCTCAGCCCCTGGCTGACACTGAGGGACACTGAGGGGACACTGAGGTGACACTAAGGTGACACCAGGTGACACCAGGTGACATACCTTGCCCACGGGGGTGTCCACGGGGGGGCTCAGCCCCCGGCCCGCGTTGGTGAAGGAGCTCTCGCGCAGGCTGAGCCCCCCAGGCAGCTCCGCGTCAAACAGGTGCAGCTTGCGGTACGTGGCCACCACCGCGCCTGGGGACAGCGGGGACAGCGGGGACAGCGGGGTTGGGGACAGCGGGGACAGCGGGGACAGCAGGGACAGCGGGGACAGCGGGGTTGGGGACGGTGAGGACATCCAGGACGTGCAGGGGTTGGGGATGGTGGGGACAGCCGGGGACATCCTGGGATTGGGGACAGTGGGGACATACAGAGGGTTGGGAACCAGGGGGACACGGGAACATCTGGGGGTTGGGAATGGTGGGGACATCCTAGGGGCTGGGAATGTTGGGGACATCGGGGACATCTAGTGTTTGGGGACTGTGGGGACATCCAGGGGTTGGGAAGGGTGGGGACACCCAGGGACATCGCAGTTGGGGATGGTGGGGACACTTGGGGACATCCAGGGGGTGGGAAAAAAGGGGACAGGGGGACATCCTAGGGTTGGGAATGTTGGGGACACAGGGACACCTGGGGGACTGCGAACATTGGGGACGCAGATTTTCCTGTACATGGCCACCACCAAGCCTGGGGACACCACGGCTGGGGACGGTGGGGACACAGATTTTCTGGTATGTGACCTCCACCGAGCCTAGGGACATCCAGGGGCTGGGAATGAAGGGGACATTCAAGGGTTGGGAAGGGGGGGACACGGGGACATCTGGGGGGCTGGGAATGGTGGGGACATCCTAGGGTTGGGAATGTTGGGGACACAGATTCTCCTGCATGTGGCCACCACTGAGCCTGGGGACATTCAAGGGTTGGGAATGTTGGGGACACAGGGGGGCCACGGGGACATCTAGGGGATTTGGAATGTTGGGGACACAGGGACATCTGGGGGTTGGGAACACTGGGGACACAGATTTTCCTGCATGTGGCCACCACCGAGCCTGGGGACATCCAAGGGTTGGAAATGGTGAGGACATCTGGGGACATCCCGGGGATTGGGACAGAAGGGGACAAAGGGATATTTGGGGGATTGGGAATGTTGGGGACACAGATTTTCCTGTACGTGGCCACCAAAGGTCCTGGGGACATCCAGAGGGTTGGGAATCTTGGGGACACAGGGGGACACAGGGACTTCGGGAGGGTTCGGAATGTTGGGGACACAGGGACTGGGGATCCAAGGGACATGGGGGTGACACAGGGTGCCACAGGGTGACAGGGGGGTGACACAGGGACATGCAGGGGGTCAGGAATGGCAGGGACACAGGGATCGGGGATCCAAAGGACACAGAGGTGACACTTGGTGACACAGGGTGACATGGGGTGACACAGGTGACACCGGGTGACCCGGGGGTGACATAGGGTGACATATGGTGACGTGGAGTGACACAGGGTGACACAAGGTGACACGGGTGACACAGGGGTGACAGAGGGACATTCAGGGGATGCTGGTGACACGGATTGGGGATCCAGAGGACACACAGTGACACAGGGTGACACATGTTGATACAGGGTGACACAGGTGACACAGGGGAGACACGGGTGACATGGGTGACACAGGTGACACACAGTGACACAGGTGACACAGTGACACAGGTGGCACACAGTGACACAGGTGACACGGTGACACAGGTGACACGGGTGACATGGACTGACTCAGGGTGACACGGGTGACACACAGTGACACAGGGTGACACATGTTGATACAGGGTGACACAGGTGACACAGGGGAGACACGGGTGACATGGAGTGACTCAGGGTGACACAGGTGACACAGGGAGGGTCAGAGGGCCGTGTCCCACCAGCGCTGTCCAGCACGATGTGGCAGTTGTAGATTCGCCCTGTGCTGTCCCAGTCGTCCCCGCGCTCGTGGAAACCCCCGAGGGACAGCCACACGCCACACTCCCTGGGGACACACAGGGGACAGTGTCACTCCCTGGGGACACAGGGGACAGTGTCACACTCCCGAGGGACAGCCACACGCCACACTCCCTGGGGACACAGGGGACAGTGTCACACTCCCGAGGGACAGCCACACGCCACACTCCCTGGGGACACAGGGGACAGTGTCACACTCCCGAGGGACAGCCACACGCCACACTCCCTGGGGACACAGGGGACAGTGTCACACTCCCTGGGGACACAGGGGACAGTGTCACACTCCCCGGGGACACAGGGACACATGTCACACTCCTTGGGGACACAGGGGACAGTGTCACACTCCCCGGGGACACAGGGGACAGTGTCACACTCCCTGGGGACACATGTCACACTCCCTGGGGACCCACAGGGACACTCAGTCACATTCCTTGAGGACACACAAGTCACATCACATTCCCTGGGGACACACGTGGCACACCTTGGCCTTGTCCCCAGCCCTGTCCCTGTGTCCCCAACTCCACCTCTCCCTGTCCCCATTCCTAACCCTGTCCCTTTTCCCTGTCCCTGTCCTTGTCCCTGTCCCCATCCCTGTCCCCATCCCCGTTCCCACTGTCCCCATGGCAGTGCCCTTCCTGCGCCCATGTCCCCATCCCTGTCCCCAGGTGTCCCCCTGCCACCTCCCAGGTGTGCCCAGCTGTCCCCAAGTGCCCCTGGGTTCCCCTCTAGAGTCCCCAGGTGTCCCCAAGTGCCCCTAACTGCCCCCAAGTTACCCCCTAGAGTCCCCACCTGTCCCCAGGTGCTCCCTGCCACCTCCTAGGTGTCCCCAAGTGCCCCTAAGTTCCCCCTTGAGCTCCCAGGTGCTCCCCTGCCACCTCCCAGGTGTGTCCAAGTGTCCCCGAGTGTCCCCAACTCCCCCCAAGCTCCCCCCCAGGAGTCCCCAGCTGTCCCCAGGTGTCCTCCTGCCACCTCCCAGGTGTGTCCAGATGTCCCCAAGTGCCCCCAAGCTCCCCCCTAGAGCCCCCAGCTGTCCCCCTGCCACCTCCCAGGTGTGTCCAGGTGTCTCCAAGTGCCCCTGGCTTCCCCCCCAGCTGTCCCCAAGTTCCCCCCTAGAGCCCCCAGCTGTCCCCAGGTGTCCCCAAGTTCCCCCCTAGAGCCCCCAGGTGTCCCCAAGTGCCCCCCTAGCTGTCCCCAGCTGTCCCCAGGTGCCTCCCCCCCACCTCGCAGCCATCCCCAGGTGTCCCCAGGTGTCCCAGCTGTCCCCAAGTTCCCCCCTAGAGCCCCCAGCTGTCCCCAGGTGTCCCCAAGTTCCCCCCCAGCTGTCCCCAGGTGCCTCCCCCCCCACCTCGCAGCCGTCCCCAGCTGTCCCCAGCTGTCCCCAGGTGTCCCCAGCCGTCCCCAGGTGCTCCCAGCCGTCCCCAGCCATCCCCAGCCGTCCCCAGCCGTCCCCAGGTGTCCCCAGGTGTCCCCAGATGCCGCACCTGGCCAGCTGGCGGTAGCGCCCCACGATGTCCCCGCCGAGGGGCTCGGCCAGCGCCAGGCTCTGCTGGGGACTGTCCCCGATGAAGTCGAAGCCCTCGGGCAGGAACACAGCCCTGGCCCCCAGCGCCACCGCCTGCCGCACCAGCGCCGAGCACTGCTGCCAGTTGTGCTCCTTGTCCGCCCGCGACGTCACCTGCGCCACCGCCACCAGCGGGCCTGCCTCTGGGGACACTGCCGGCGCTGGGGACACTGCCGGCTCCGGGGGCGCTGCCATGGCCGGGGGGCTGCGGGGAGGGGACATTGAGGGGGTCCCCATGGGGACTAGGGACACCACCATACACGGGGAAACCACCCCCCTCGGGGACATTGCTGGGCCCAGGGACACTGCCATGGCCAGGGGGCTGCAGGGAGGGGACACACAGAGGGACTGGGGACACCTCATGGGGCCTGGGGACACTGCTGGGCCTGGGGACACTGCCATGGCTGGGGGGCTGTGGGGAGGGGACACAGAAAGGGACTGGGGACACTGTTGGGTGTGGGGACACTGCTGGCTCCAGGGGCGCTGCCATGGCCGGGGGGCTGCGGGGAGGGGACACACAAAGGGACTGGGGACACTGCTGGGCCTGGGGACACTGCTGGGCCTGGGGACACTGCTAGGCCTGGGGACACTGCTGGGCCTGCGGACACCACTGGGCCTGGGGACACTGCTGGGCCTGGGGACACCACTGGGCCTGGGGACACTGCTGGGCCTGGGGACACTGCTGGGCCTGGGGACACCACTGGGCCTGGGGACACTGCCATGGCCGGGGGGCTGCGGGGAGGGGACACTGTGGGGACACACAGAGGGACTGGGGACACCTCATGGGGACTGAGGACACTTCACGGGGACTGGGGACACTGCCGGGCCTGGGGACACTACTGGGTCTGGGGACATACAAAGGGTCTGGGGGTGCTCCCATGGCCGGGGGGCTGTGGGGAGGGGACACTGTGGGGACACACAAAGAGACTGGGGACACCTCATGGGGACTGGGGACGCTGCCGTGGCCAGGGAGCTGCGGGGAGGGGACATTGTGGGGACCACAGAGAGACTGGGGACACCTCACTGGGACTGGGAGGCACTGCCAGGCCCGGGGACACTGCCGTGGCCACAGGGAGGGGACACTGTGGAGGACCTCACAGGGACTGGGGACAGCGCCATGACCATCGGGCGGCAGGGAAGGCACGGGACACTGTGGGGACCACAAAGGGACAAGGGACACTGCCACAACCACGGGATTGTGGGGAGGTGACACCGTGAGAAACCTCAGAGGGACTGGGGGACACCATCGTCCCCAGGGACACCACCGGGCCTGGGGACACCGCCATGGCCAGGGGGCTGTGGGGAGGGGACACCATAGGGGACCTCAGAGGGGCTGGGGACATCACAATGGGGACTGGGACACTGCCATGGCCAGGGGGCTGCAGGGAGGGGACACTGTGGGGACCTCACTGGAACTGGGGGTGACCTCAGAGGGACTGGGGACACCCCCTGGGGTCACCTCAGAGGGACTGGGGACACCCCCTGGGGTCACCTCAGAGGGACTGGGGACACCCCCTGGGGCCCAGGGTCACCCCACGGGGTCTGGGGACACCTCCTAGGTCACCCCACAAAGACTGGGGTCACCCATGGGGACACCCCAGGGTCACCTCAAAGGGACTGGGGACACCCATGGGGACACCCCAGGGTCACCTCAAAGGGACTGGGGTCACCCCCAGGGTCCCCCGTGGGAACTGGGACACCCCCGTGTCACAGCTCGGGTCCCCCCCAGGGTTTTTGGGGTCCCCCCGGTACCTGCCCGCGGTGCTGGAGCTGTGGGGAGCTCTCGGGGGTCTCAGGGGACAGCACAGCAGGGCCCGGGGGGCCACCCTCAGCCTGTGGGGAGGGGACACCCCAAATTGGGGACGGGTCACACAGTTGGGGGGACCCTGAACCCCCAAACCTGCCCCAAATACCCCCAAAGTGCCCCAAATACCCCCAAAGTGCCCCAAATACTCCCCAAAGTGCCCCTGAACCCCCAAACTGCCCCAAACACCCCCAAACTGCCCCTGAACCCCCAAACTGCCCCTGAACCCCCAAAACTGCCCCTGAACCCCCAAACTGCCCAAATAACCCCAAACTGCCCCAAATACCCCCAAAGTGCCCCATAACCCCCAAAACTGCCCAAATACCCCCAAACTGCCCCAAATAACCCCCAAAACTGCCCAAATACCCCCAAAGTGCCCCAGGTGTGACCCCAAATTGACCCCAGCCCCCCCAAATGCCCTCAGCTCCCCCAGCTGCCCCAATTTGGATCCCAAAGTACCCTAACCCCCCCAAACTGCCTCAAATACCCCCAAAACTGCCCCGAGACCCCTGAACTGGCCCAAGAACCCCACAAGAACCCCCAAATACCCCCCAAAAGTGCCCCAAACACCCCCAACCTCCCCCCAAGTGCCCCAATTTGGATCCCAAAGTACCCCAGCCACCCCAAGACCCCCCAAAACTGCCCCGAGACCCCTGAGATGGCCCAAGAACCCCCCAAGACCCCCCAAACTGCCTCAAATACCCCCAAAACTGCCCCAAGACCCCTGAGATGGCCCAAGAACCCCCCAAGACCCCCCCAAATAGCCCCAAAACTGCCCCACTTCAGATCCCAAAGTACCCCAGGCCTCCCCAAAACTGCCCTAAGATCCCCCAAACTGCCTCCAGCACCCCCCAGCTGGCCAAAGATCCCCCCAACACCCCAAAACTGCCCCCAAAATGTCCCAAATACTCCCAACCTCCCCCCAGCCTCTCCCCCCAAATGCCCCAAAGTATCCCAAAGTACTCCAGCCACCCCAAACTGCCCCAAACTTCTCCCAACACTCCCCAAACTGCTCCCAGCACCCCAAAACTCCCCCACACCCCTGAAAAACTCCCCCCAGCCCCCCAATCACCCCCCAACCTGCCCCCAGCCCCCCCGATCCCCAAATTCCCCGCACCTCCGCCCTCTCCCCACCCCCAAATCCCCTCCTGCGCTCCCCTTTTTCCCCGATTTCCCCGTTTTTCGCCCCATTCCCGTACATTCCCCGCCGGAGGCAGCGCGGGCAAAGTCCCCCCCTCAGGCCCTGCCCGCACTCAAGATGGCGCCTCTCCCGCCTCACCCGAGTCAAAGATGGCGGCCGGAAGTTGCGGGTCCGTTTCCGGTCGGGACCGGAAGTGACTGCCCCGTTTCCGGTCGGGACCGGAAGAGGCGGAGCCGCGCGGGAAAAGATGGCGGAGCCGGGGAAGGGGCGAGGGACGGCCCCGGCGGGGAAAGGGCTGACTGCGGAACAGGTCAGGGAGAAAAAGGGAACTGGGGAGGGGTCTGGGACTGGGGGTGCATGGGGGATAAGGGAGGGGAGTCTTTAGGGCTGTGGGGGAAACCGGAGGGGGACCTGGGCCTGAGGGGATGGTGGCGAATGAGGAGGGGTCTCTGGGGCTGAGGGGAGGAGTTGGGGAGGGGGCGCTGGGGAGGAGTCCCTGATACCGGGGGGGCGTTAGGGAATGAACGGGGGGTCCCTGGGACCGGGGGGGGGCATCGAGGGGGCTCCTTGGCCTTGGGAGGGGTCCCTGATACCGGGGAGGGGTCTCTGGTACCGGGAGGGGTCTCTGGTACCAGGGAGTGGTCCTTGGTAACGCGGAGGGGCTGGGGAGTGAGGGAGGGGTCCCTGATACCGGGGAGGGGTCTCTGGTACCGGGGAGGGGCTGGGGAGTGAGGGAGGGTCTCTGGGACTGAGGGAGGGGGCACCGGCGGGGGGTCCCTGGTCTTGGGAGGGGTCTTTGGGGCCGGAGGGAGGTCCCTGATACCGGGGTGGTCTCTGGGATGGGGGGGAGGGGGAGCTGGGGAAGGAGGGGGTCTCTGGAACCGAGGGGGGTAAATTGGGGAGGGGGCACCGGAGGGGGGTCCTGGGCCTTGGAAGGGGTCCCTGGGACCGGGAGGGGCTGGGGAATGAGGGGGGGGTCCCTGAGACCGGGGAGGGGTCTCTGGGATCGGGGGGGGGTTCTCTGATACGGGGGGGGGGTGGTACCTGACTTGGGGAGTGGTCTGTGGGACTGGGGAATGAGGAGGGGTCTCTGGGATCGGGGTCTGGGAATGAGGAGGGGTCCCTGGGATCAGGGAATGAGGAGGGGGCTCTGGAATCGGGGTCTGGGAATGAGGAGGGGGCTCTGGGACTGGGGAGTGAGGAGGGGCCTGTGGAACCAGGGTCTGGGGAATGAGGAGGGGTCTGTGGGATTGGGAAATGAGGAGGGGTCTCTGGGACTGGGGAATGAGGAGGGGGCTCTGGGACTGGGGAATGAGGAGGGGTCTCTGGGATCAGGGTGGGGGTCCCTGGCACAGGGGGGTCGTGTCCCAGTTTATCCCAACCCCAGGGCTCTTCCCATGTCCCCCGTGGGGTCCCTGCCCCATCCTGGGTGTCCTTCTCCTATCCCGGGGGTCCCATTCCCACCCCGGGGGTCTCCCGGGGGTCCCAGTGGGATCAGACCCCAATCCTGGGGATCCCACCCCAATCCCAGGGGTCTGCTGGGGCCCCAGTGGGATCCCCCCACCCCTGAGGGTCTCCTGGTGAGTCCAGTTGGATCCCAGCCCCATCCCAGGAGTGTCCCCCTGTCCCCAGTGGGATTGCACCCAAATCCCAGGAGTGTCCCCAGTGTGATCCCACCCAATCCTGAGAGTGTCCCCATGTCCCCAGTGAGTTCCCACAGCCATCTCTGCATTCTGTCCCTGTGTCCAGTGGGATCCTATCCTAATCCTAGGAGTGTCCCCATGTCCCAAATAGGATCCCATCCTTATCCCGGGAGTGTCCCCATGTCCCCAATGGGATCCCATCCTTATCCCGGGGGTATCCCCCTGTCGCCCGTGGGATCCCACCCCAATCCTGGGACTGTCCCTGTGTCCCCAGTGAGTTCCCACAGCCATCCCAGGAGTGTCCCCATGTCCCCAGTGGGATCCTATCCTTATTTTGGGAGTGTCCCCATGTCCCCAGTGGGATCCCATCCCAATCCCGGCAGTGTCCCCATGTCCCCAATGGGATCTCACCCCAATCCCGGCAGTGTCCCCAGTGTGATTCCACCCAATCCTGAGAGTGTCCCCATGTCCCCAGTGAGTTCCTACAGCCATGCCTGCATTTTGTCCCTGTCCCCAATGGGATCCAACCCCAGTCTCGGGGGTCTCACGGTGCCCCCAGTGGGATCCCACCCCAATCCTGGGGATCCCATCCTTATCCCAGGGGTATCCCCCTGTCACCCGTGGGATCCCACCCAATCCCAAGAGTGTCCCTGTGTCCCCAGTGGGATCCCATCCCCATCCCGGGAGTGTCCCCGTGTCCCCAGTGAGTTCCTGCAGCCATCCCGGGAGTGTCCCCATGTCCCTAGTGGGATCCTACCCCAATCCCAGGAGTGTCCCCATGTCCCCAGATGGATCCCACCCCAATCCCGGCAGTGTCCCCATGTCCCCAGATGGATCCCACCCCAATCCTGTCAGTGTCCCCGTGTCCCCAGGGAGCTCCCACGCCCGTCCCTGCATTCTGTCCCTGTCCCCAGTGGGATCCACCCCCACTCCGAGGGTCTCACGGTGCCCCCATTGGGATCCTGCCCCCACCCCACGGTGTCAGTGCCATTCCCACAGACTGGATCCTGATTTATCCCAATCCCAGGGCTCTCCTCCTGCCCCAGGGGTTTCCCACCCCAGTTGCAGCTCTCCAATCCCAGTTTATCCCAGCCCCAGCTCTCCAATCCCAGTTTATCCCAGTCCCAGCTCTCCAATCCCAGTTTATCCCAGTCCCAGCTCTCCAATCCCAGTTTATCCCAGTCCCAGCTCTCCAATCCCAGTTTATCCCAGTCCCACAGGTCGTATCCCAGTTTATTCCATTTCTCCAGTGGTGTCCCACCCCAATCCAGATTTCCAATCCCAGTTTATCCCAATCCCAGGGATGGAATGTCCCCATGCCCCCGATGAGATCCCACCCCAATCCTGGTTTCCAATCCCAGTTGATCCCCGTCCCACCCCAATCCCAGTTGATCCCAGTCTGATGTCTCCAATCCCAGTTGATCCCAGGCTCATCCCCATCCTGGGTCTCCAATCCCAGTTGATCCCAGGCTGAGGTCTCCAATCCCAGTTGATCCCAGGCTCATCCCAATCCTGGATCTCCAATCCCAGTTGATCCCAGTCCGAGCTCTCTAATCCCAGTTGATCCCAGTCCGAGCTCTCTAATCCCAGTTGATCCCAGTCCCACTCCAATCCCAGTCGATCCCAGTTGATCCCAGCCCCCTCCCGCAGCTCATGTCCTGGTTGATCCCCGTCTCACCCCAATCCCAGTTGATCCCGGTCCCATCCCAGTCCTACCCCAATCCCAGTGGATCCCAGTCGATGTCAGCCCGCTCCTGCAAGTCATGTCCTGGTTGATCCCAGTCCCACCCCACTCTCAGTGGATCCCAGTTGATCCTAGTCGATCCCAGTTGATCCCACTCCCAGTCGATCCCCCGCTCCTGCAGGTGGTGTCCGGGTTGATCCCAGTCCCACCCCACTCCCAGTCGATCCCAGTGGATCCCGGTGGATCCCAGTTGATCCCGGTGGATCCCCCGCTCCCGCAGGTGGTGTCTCGCTTCAATCGCCTGCGGCAGGACCAGCGCGGCTTGGCCTCCAAAGCTGCCGAGCTCGAGCTCGAGCTCAACGAGCACAGGTGGGAGTGGGGTTTGGGGGAAATTGGGGTTTGGGGGAAATTGGGGTTTGGGGATTGGGGTTTGGGTTTGGGGATTGGGGTTTGGGGATTGGGTTTGGGGATTGGGGAGTGGGGATTGGGGTTTGGGGGAAATTGGGGATTGGGGATGGGGGATTGGGGATTGGGGTTTGGGGTTTGGGGGAAATTGGGGATTGGGGATGGGGGATTGGGGTTTGGGGAGGGGGGATTGGGGTTTGGGGGAAATTGGGGGGTTGGGGTGGGTTTGAGGCGATTTGGGGAGGATTGGGGGTTTGGGGGGGATTGGGGGGTTTGGGGATGGGGGATTGGGGGTTGGGGATTGGGGGAAATTGGGGGGATTGGGGTGGGTTTGAGGGGATTTGGGGGGGATTGGGGGTTTGGGGGGGATTGGGGTTTGGGGAGTGGGGATTGGGGTTTGGGGTTCGGGATTGGGGTTTGGGGATTGTGTTTGGGGATTGGGGAGTGGGGATTGGGGTTTGGGGGAAATTGGGGATGGGGGATTGGGGTTTGGGGGAAATTGGGGATGGGGGATTGGGGTTTGGGGATTGGGGGAAATTGGGGGGATTGGGGTGGGTTTGAGGGGATTTGGGGGGGATTGGGGATTTGGGATGGGTTTGGGGATGGATTTGAGTGGGTTTGCGGTGGGATTGGGAGGGGTTGGGTGGGATTGGGGATTTGGGGTGGGACTAGGGGGGTTTGGGGTGGGTGTGGGGTGGGTGTGGGGCTTTGGGGTGGATTTGGGATGGGTTTGGGATGGATTTGGGATGGATTTGGGGTGGGATTGGGGTGGGATTGCGGGTTTGGGGGGGATTGGGAGTTTGGGGTGGATTTGGGGCATATTTAGGACGGGATTGGGATAGATTTGGGGTGGGTTTGGGATGGATTTGGGGTGGGATTTGGATGGATTTAGGGTGGATTTGGGGCAGATTTAGGGTGGATTTGGGGTGGGGTTGAGTAGATTTGGGGTGGGATTTGGGCTGGATTTGGGATGGACTTGGGATAGACTCAGGGTGGATTTGGGATGGATTTGGGGAGGATTTGGGGTGCATTTGGGGGTCCTGATCGCCCCTCCCCCAGCCTGGTGATCGAGACCCTGCGGGAGGTGGATCCCACCCGGAAGTGTTTCCGCATGGTCGGGGGGGTGCTCGTGGAGAGGACAGTCAAGGAGGTGCTGCCTGCGCTGGAGAGCAACAAGGAGCAGGTCTGGGAACCCCAAAATCTGCTGGGATCCAAGAAAAATCCACTGGGATAGCCTGGAATCCACTGGGAGAGCCCAAAATCCACTGGGATGGCCCAGAATCCACTGGGACCCCATAAAAACCCAGTGGGGTCCTATGAAAATTTGCTGGGAGAGCCCAAAATCCACTGGGAGAGCCCAGAATCCACTGGGATCCCATAAAAATCCTCTGGGATCCCATAAAAATCCGCTGGGATCCCATTAAAATCCGCTGGGATCCCATTAAAATCCGCTGGGATCCCATAAAAATCCATTGGGATCCCATAAGAATCCACTGGGATCCCATAAGAATCCACTGGGATAGCCCAAAACCCAATGGGGTCCCATAAAAACCGCTTGGGGTCCCATAAAACATAAAAATTGGGTGGGGTAGCCCAAAATCTACTGGGATCCCCTGAAAACACAATGGAATCCCATAAAAATCCATTGGGATCCCCTAAAAACCCAATGGAATCCCGTTAAAATCCAGTGGGATCCCCTAAAAACCCAATGGAATCCCGTTAAGATCCAGTGGGATCACATTAAAACCCAATGGGATCCCATTAAAAGCTCTTGGCATCCCGTTAAAATCCAGTGGGATCCCAGGAGAACCCAGTGGGATTCCATAAAAACCGAGTGGATCCCATAAAAATCTGCTGGGATTCACAAAACCCACTGGGGTCCCATAAAAATATGTTTAAAATTTTCTATTTTTTCCTGCTTTTTTTTCTCTTCCCTTCTCCTTTTTCTCCTCTTTTTTTCTCCTCCTTTCTTTTCCCTTTTTTCTCATTCTCAAGCTGACCGAGCCCCATTTTCCCCCCATTTTCCCCCCATTTTCCCCCCATTTTCCCCCCTTTTTCCCCCCTTTTTTCCCCCCTTTTTCCCCCCTTTTCCCCCCCCCTTTTCCCCCCCTTTTCCCCCATTTTCCCCCATTTTTCCCCATTTTTCCCCATTTTTCCCGCATTCCCAAGTTGACCAAGCCTCATTTTTCCCAGATTTCCAAGCTGATCAAGTCTCAGTTTCCTGAGGTTTTTCCCCCCAGATCTCCAAGCACATCAAGGCCATTTTCCCCCAATTTCCCGTTTTTCCCAATTTCCCGTTTTTTCCCCATTTTCCTCAATTTCCATTTTCCCCAATTTTGGGTTTTTCCCCCCAGATCTCCAAGCTGATCGAGGCTGTATTTCTCAAATTCCCATTTTTCCCAAATTTCCCGTTTTTCCCCCAGATCTCAAAGCTGATCGAGGCGCTCATGTTTTCCTGATTTTTACCAATTTTGGGTTTTTTCTCCCCAGATCTCCAAGCTGATCGAGGCACTGATATTTTCCTGTTTTTTCCCAATTTCTCCGTTTTTCCCCCCAGATCTCCAAGCTGATCGAGGCTCTGGCGCAGCAGCTGCAGGCCAAGGGTCGCGAGCTGACTGAGTTTCATTTTCCCAATTTCCAATTTCCAATTTTCCCAATTTTGGGTTTTTTCTCCCCAGATCTCCAAGCTGATCGAGGCTGTATTTCCCCAATTTCCATTTTTCCCAATTTTCCCAATTTCCCCATTTTCTCCCCAGATTTCCAAGCTGATCAAGGCTGTTTTTTCCCAATTTTGGGTTTTTTCCCCCCAGATCTCCAAGCTGATCGAGGCGCTGATATTTTCCTATTTTTTCCCAATTTCCCAATTTCCAATTTTCCCAATTTTTCCATTTTTCTCCCCAGATCTCAAAGCTGATCGAGGCTGTATTTCCCCAATTTCCAATTTTCCCAAATTTCCCGTTTTTCCCCCCAGATCTCCAAGCTGATTGAGCTCTGGCGCAGCAGCTGCAGGCCAAGGGTCGCGAGCTGACCGAGTTTCATTTTCCCAATTTCCCAATTTCCAATTTTCCCATTTTTTCCCGTTTTCTCCCCAGATCTCCAAGCTGATCGAGGCGGTATTTCCCCAATTTCCAATTTTCCCAATTTTGGGTTTTTTCCCCCCAGATCTCCAAGCTGATCGAGGCTGTATTTCCCCAATTTCCAATTTTCCCAAAGTTCCTGTTTTTCCCCCCAGATCTCCAAGCTGATCGAGGCTGTTTTTTCCCAATTTTGGGTTTTTTCCCCCCAGATCTCCAAGCTGATTGAGGCGCTGATATTTTCCTGTTTTTTCCCAATTTCCCAATTTCCAATTTTCCCACTTTTTCCATTTTTCTCCCCAGATCTCGAAGCTGGTCGAGGCTGTTTTTTCCCAATTTCCCAATTTCCAATTTTCCCAATTTTGGGTTTTTTCTCCCCAGATCTCCAAGCTGATCGAGGCTGTATTTCCCCAATTTCCATTTTTCCCAATTTTCCCAATTTCTTCATTTTCCCTCCAGATCTCCAAGCTGATCGAGGCGCTAATATTTTCCTGTTTTTTGCCCAATTTTTCCCATTTTTCCCCCCTAATTTCCAAGCTGACCGAGTTTCATTTTCCCAGTTTCCAATTTTCCCAAATTTCCCGTTTTTCTCCCCAGATCTCCAAGCTGATCAAGGCTATTTTTTACCAATTTTGGGTTTTTTCCCCCCAGATCTTGAAGCTGATCAAGGCTGTATTTTCCCAATTTCCATTTTTCCCAATTTCCCCATTTTCTCCCCAGATCTCCAAGCTGATCGAGGCTGTTTTTTCCCAATTTCTCCGTTTTTCTCCCCAGATCTCCAAGCTGATCGAGGCGCTGATATTTTCCTGTTTTTTCCCAATTTCTCCATTTTTCCCCCCAGATCTCAAAGCTGATCGAGGTTGTATTTCCCCAATTTCCATTTTTCCCAATTTCCAATTTTCCCAATTTTGGGTTTTCTCTCCCCAGATCTCCAAGCTGATCGAGGCACTGATATTTTCCATATTTTCTTGTTTTTTCCCAATTTTTCCATTTTTCCCCCCAGATCTCCAAGCTGATCGAGGCTGTATTTCCCCAATTTCCAATTTTCCCAATTTCCCATTTTTCCCCCCAGATCTCCAAGCTGATTGAGCTCTGGCGCAGCAGCTGCAGGCCAAGGGTCGCGAGCTGACCGAGTTTCATTTTCCCAATTTCCAATTTTCCCATTTTTTCCCGTTTTCTCCCCAGATCTCCAAGCTGATCGAGGCTGTATTTCCCCAATTTCCAATTTTCCCAATTTCTCCGTTTTTCTCCCCAGATCTCCAAGCTGATCGAGGCTGTTTTTTCCCAATTTTGGGTTTTTTCCCCCCAGATCTCCAAGCTGATCGAGGCGCTGATATTTTCCTGTTTTTCCCCAATTTCCCAATTTCCAATTTTCCCAATTTCTCCGTTTCTCTCCCCAGATCTCCAAGCTGATCGAGGCACTGATATTTTCCATATTTTCCTGTTTTTTCCCAATTTCTCCGTTTCTTTCCCCAGATCTCCAAGCTGATCGAGGCGCTGATATTTTCCCAATTTCTCCGTTTTTCTCCCCAGATCTCCAAGCTGATCGAGGCTGTTTTTTCCCAATTTTGGGTTTTTTCCCCCCAGATCTCCAAGCTGATCGAGGCGCTGGCGCAGCAGCTGCAGGCCAAGGGTCGCGAGCTGACCGAATTTCGGGAGCGCCACAACATTCGCCTGGTGGGGGAGGACGACCCCAAAGCGGCGCGGGACGGCCCCGAGGGGGGCAAGGGGGGCTCCGCGGGGGTCCTGGTGTCCTGACCCCCCCAAAATCCCCGTGGGGGTTGGGGTCGGCCCGGGGGGGTTTGGGGAATAAACGGGAATTTGGGACAAGCCGGGGGTGATTTTTGGGGGAAAAGGATTTGGGGGACCCCAAAAATGGGGGGGGGGGGGGGGCGTGTCTGGGGGGGATCAGAGAAATTGGGGGGTGGGACCTCAAATTTGGGGGGGGGAACGCCAAAAATGAGGGAGTGGGACCCCAAATTGGGGGTGGGCGTGTCTGGGGGGATCACAGAAATGGGGGCGTGAGACCCCAAATTTGGAGGGGGGGGAACGCCAAAAATGAGGGGGTGGGACCCCAAATTGGGGGAGTAGAGGGACCCCAAATTGGGAGAGTGGGACCCCAAAAATGGGGGCGGTGGGACCCCAAAAATGGGGGATGGCCCCATAGAATGGGAGGATCCCAAAATGGGGGAGATGGGGGACCCCAAAATGGGGAGAGGTGACCCCAGAATGGGGAGAGGTGACCCCAAAAATGGGGGAGATGGGGGGGACCCTGAATTGCAGACAGGGGACCCCAAAATGGGGAGGGGTGACCCCCAAATGTGGGATTTGGGGGAACCCCAAAATGGGGGAGTTGTGAGACCCCAAATTGGGGATGGGGGACCCCAAAAATGGGAATGGGGGACCCTAAAACGGATGGAGTGAAAACCCAAAATGTGGGAGTCGGGAGACCCCAAAAATGGGGGGGGTGGGACCCCAAAAATGCACGATGGCACCATGAAATGGGGGGAGGACCCCAAAATAGGGGAGATGGGGGACCCCAAAATGGGGAGGGGGACCCTAGAGTGGATGGGGTGAAACCCCAAAATGGGGGACCCCAAAATGTGGGGTGGGACCCCAAAAATGGGGGAGATGGGGGGACCCCAAATTGGGGAGAGGGGACCCTAAAATGGGGAGGGGGTAGAGGCACCCCGAATTGAGGATCGGGGACCCCAAAATGCTGGGGTGGGGGGACCCCAAATTGGGGGAGTTGGGAGACCCCAAAATGGGAGAATGGGACCCCAAATTGGGGATTGGGGGGACCCCAAAATGGAGATGGGGGACCCTAAAACAGATGGGGTGAGACCCCAAATTGGGGGAGTTGGGAGACCCCAAAATGGGAGAATGGGACCCCAAAAATGGGGGAGATGGGGGACCCCAAAATGGAGATGGGGGATCCCAAAATGGGCATCGGGGACCTCAAATTGGGGGAGGGGGACCCCAAAATGGGGGAGGGGGACCCCAAAATGTAGGGGTGGGGGGACCTCAAAATGTGGGAGTTGGGGGACCCCAAAATGGGGGAGTGGGGAGACCCCAAAAATGGGGAGGGGGGACCCCAAATTGGGGATGGGGACTCTAAAACAGATGGGGTGAAACCCCAAAATGAGAGTTGGGGCACCCCAAACTGGGGGAGTTGGGAGACCCCGAAAATGGGGAGGGGGGGACCCCAAAATGGATGGGGTGAAACTCCAAAGTGTGGGAGCTGGGGGACCCCAAAAATGGGGAGGGAGGACCCCAAAAATGGGGGAGATGGAGGGACCCCAAACTGGGGAGGGAGGACCCTAAAATGAATGCAGTGAAACCCCAAAATGAGAGAGTTCGGGGACCCCAAAATGGGGAGGGGGGACCCCAAACTGGGGGTGTTGTGCCCATGGGGGACCCCAAAAGGAGGGGACCCCAAATTGGGGGTGTCGGGGTCTGGGGGTGATCCCAAATTGTGGGTGGGACCCCCAAAATGGGCGCGTGGTGCCTATGGGGGACCCCAAATTTGGGGGGAGGCAACCCAAAATTGGGGTGGTGAACCCCGGGGGGACCCCAAAAGGGGTGGGGACCCCAAATTGGGGGGGGGGGCAGTCAGTGGCCCCAAATTGGGGTGTTGTGCCGGTGGGGGGACCCCGAAATGGGGCTGGGGGTGTCAGGGGGACCCCAAATTGGGGAGAGGGACCCCAAAAATGGGGAGGGGGACCCCAAAATGAGGAGGAGGACCCAAAAATGGGGAGACGGACCCCAAATTGGGGAGAGGGACCCCAAAAATGGAGAGGAGGACCCAAATTTGGGAGGGGGACCCCAAATTGGGGGTGGGGGCCAGCAGGGGACCCCAAACTGTGCCTGTGACACCGCAAGGGGTGGGGCCAGGGGACAGCGGGGTGACAAACGGGGGGGACAGAGAGGTGACAAAGACGTGGGGGGTGACAAGGACACGACAGGGAGGTGACAAGGATGAGGGTGGGGTGACAAGGACACCGGGGGGTGACAAAGAGAGGTGACAAAGACCGGCGGGTGACAAGGACACTGGGGGGGTGACAAGGACGCCGGGGGGTGACAACGGCAGGTGACAAAGACATGGGGGGGTGTGACAGGGACACTGGGGGGGTGCCAAAAGGGGGTGGCAAAGGTGACAAAGACGGGAGGTGACAAGGACCCCGGGGGGTGACAAAAAGGGGGTGACAGGTGACAAAGACCCGGCGGGTGACGAGGACACTGGGGGGTCACAAAAACAGGTGACAGAGACATGGGGGGTGACAAGGACACTGGGGGTGACAAAGATGTGGTGGGTGACAAGGACACGACAGGGAGGTGACAAGGACGGGGGTGGGGTGACAAGGACACCGAGGGGTGACAAAGAGAGGTGACAAAGACCCGGCGGGTGACAAGGACACTGGGGGGGTCACAAGGACACCGGGGGGTGACAAAGGTGACAAAGACATGGGGGGTGTGACAAGGACCCTGGGGGGTGACAAAAAGGGGGAGACAAAGGTGACAAAGATGTGAGGTGACAAGGACACCGGGGGTGACAAACGGGGGGTGACAAAGACGTGAGGGGTGACAAGGACATGACAGGGAGGTGACAAGGATGAGGGTGGGGTGACAAGGACGCCGGGGGGTGACAAAGACAGGTGACAAAGACCCGGCAGGTGACAAAGACATGGGGGGTGTGACAAGGACCCTGGGGGGGTGATGAAAGGGGGGGACAAAGGTGACAAAGACGTGAGGTGACAAGGACACCGGGGGTGACAAAAAGGGTGACAAAGACAGGTGACAGAGACCCGGCGGGTGACGAGGACACTGGGGGGGTGACAAAAAGGGGGGGGACAGAGGTGACAAGGACCCGGGGGGGGTGACAAGAACGCCAGGGGTGACAAGGCTACGGGGAGGTGACAAAAAGGGGGGTGACAATGACAGGTGACAAAGACATGGAGGGATGACAAAAAGTGGGGGTGACAAAGGTGAGAAAGACGTGGGGGGTGACAGGGACACGGCAGGGAGGTGACAAGGACACTGGGGGGTGACAAAGACAGGTGACAGAAACACGGGGGGGTGACATGAACACCGCGAGTGACAAGAACACCGGGGGGTGACAAAGCCACGGGGAGGTGACAAGGACACCGGGGGGTGACAAGGAGCCGGGGGGGTGACAAAGCCACGGGGAGGTGACAAGGACACCGGGGGGTGACAAGGAGCCGGGGGGTGACAAAGCCACGGGGAGGTGACAAGGACACCGGGGGGTGACAAGGAGCCGGGGGGGTGACAAAGCCACGGGGAGGTGACAAGGACACCGGGGGGTGACAAGGAGCCGGGGGGTGACAAAGCCACGGGGAGGTGACAAGGACACCGCGGCCGTGTCGCCATCACCCCGAGGCTGGCCGCGCTCGGCGCGTGCCGGTGTCACCCAGTGTCACCCGCTGTCACCCGGTGTCACCCGCTGTCACCGCGCTCCGCTGTTGACTGCACACAGGGACACACCCGCGGTGTCACCTGTCCCCGCGCCCGGCCCGTGTCACCCCCGCCGTGTCCCCGCGGTGTCCCCGGGGGTGGGGACAGCGCTGTTGACTGCACACAGTGCCACACCTGCCGTGTCGCTTGTCGCCGGGCCCGGCCGGTTGTCACCAGCGCCCGGGGCCATTTAACGGCGGTGCCACCGCGCGGGGTGGGGACAGCATGGAGGGGACGCGGGGGACACGGCTGGAGGAGGCCGAGCGCGAGAGCCTCGTGGGCTCCGTGCATGGCGTGTCCGGGCCCGGTACGGGGACAGCTGGGGACAGTGCGGGGACAGTGCGGGGACAGCCGGGGACAGTGCGGGGACACTGCGGGGACAGCCGGGGACACTGGGGACAGTGCGGGGACAGTGCGGGGACAGCCGGGGACAGTGCGGGGACACTGCGGGGACAGCCGGGGACACTGGGGACAGTGCGGGGACAGTGCGGGGACAGCCGGGGACACTGGGGACAGCTGGGGACACTGGGGACAGTGCGGGGACAGCCGGGGACAGTGCGGGGACAGCCTGGGACAGCCGGGGATAGCCTGGGGACAGTGTGGGCACAGTGCGGGGACAGCCGGGGACAGCTGGGGACAGCGTGGGGACAGCTGGGGACAGCCTGGGGACAGGGGGGAGAGCGTGGGGACATCGTGGAGATAGCGTGGGGACAGCCGGGGACAGCGTGGGGACAGCCGGGGACAGTGTGGGGACAACTGGGGACAGTGCGGGGACAGTTGGGGACACTGCGGGAACAGTGTGGGGACACTGCGGGGACAGCCGGGGACAGCATGGGGACAGCGTGGGGACAGTGTGGGATAGCCTGGGGACAGGGGGGCAGCGTGGGGACAGCCAGGGATGGGAACCTCGATGGGCGTTGTGGGTCTAGATTGGGGACAGGGGGTGGGGACAATGGGGGGAGAGGACCCCGGGATGGTCGTGGGGAAGGGACAGGGTTGGGATAGGAGGGGACAGCGTGGGGACAGCGTGGGGACAGCGTGGGGACAGGGGGACAGCCGGATGGGGACCCCGATGGCGTTCGGGGCTCTAAAATGGGGACAGGCGACGGTGCCCGGGAAGGGGACAGGGATGGGGGACAAAGGGTGGGGACAAGGTGGGGGAGGACCCGGGGGTGAACATGGGGAAGAGACAGGGTTGGGGACAGGAGAGGACATCGTGGGGACACCCTGGGACAGGGGACAGCCGGGGATGGGGACTCCGATGGCCTTCGTGGGTCTAAAATGGGGACAGGGGATGGGGACAACAGGGGAGGGGACAGTGCGGGGACACCCAGGGACGAGGACGAGGTGGGGGAGGACCCGGGGATGGTCGTGGGGAGGGGACAGGGATGGGGACAGGGATGGGGACAGGGATGGGGACAGAGGGGTCCCAGGCGGGGTGGTGACCCCGGAAGCTGGAGCGGGGACAGGGGGGGTGGCGGGGGTGGTGACCCCGGGTCAGGGTGACAGCGGGGGCACCGTGGGAGGTGACAGCAGGGATTGGGGACAGCGGTGGTGGCCCCGGGCGGGTCAGGGTGACAGCGCTGTCCCCTCAGTGGTGACGGCCACGCGCATGGCGGGCGCGGCCATGTACGAGCTGGTGCGGGTGGGGCACGCGGAGCTCGTGGGGGAGATCATCCGCCTCGAGGGGGACATGGCCACGCTGCAGGTGTACGAGGAGACCTGTATCCTGTCCCCGATGTCCCGCCGGTCCCCTCCCCGTGTCCCCGCGGTCCCCTTCCCGCCACCCTTCTCTGTGTCCCCCTGTCCCGCCCCCCGTCCCCCCGCCCTGTCCCTGCCACCCTCTGCTGTCCCCTCCCCCTGTTCCCTCCCTGTCCCCGACCCCTCCCTTGTTCTGCTGAGCCTCTGTGCTGTCCCCACCCTGCTCTGGCCCCTCCCTGTCCCCCCACCCTGTCCTGCTCCCCGAGCTGTCATCTTGTCCTGTCCCCTCCCCATCCTTTCTGTGCCCCCCTCCCTGTCCCTCCCTTCTGTCCTGTCCCCTCCCTATTCCCCCTGTCCTGTCCCCTCCCTGTCCTCCCCACCCTCTCTGTCCTATCCCAGTCCTCCTGTCCCCCCATCCCGCCCCATCCCCCCTGTCCTCCATCCTCGCTGTCCCCATCCCCTCCTCCCCGCTGTCCCCTGTCCCCGCTGTCCCCATCCCCGCTGTCCCTGTCCCATCCCCGCTGTCCCCGCTGTCCCCATCCCCGCTGTCCCCAGTCCATCTGTCCCCCATCCCCGCTGTCCCGCTGTCCCTGTTCCCCATCCCCCCTGTCCCCATCCCCGCTGTCCCGCTGTCCCATCCCGCTGTCCCTGTCCCCAGTCCATCTGTCCCCATCCCCGCTGTCCCTGTCCCCGCTGTCCCGCTGTCCCCATCCCCGCTGTCCCTGTCCCCATCCCCGCTGTCCGCTGTCCCCATCCCCGCTGTCCCCAGTCCATCTGTCCCCCATCCCCGCTGTCCCCTGGTCCCCGCTGTCCCCATCCCCGCTGTCCCCTGTCGCCGAGCGGTGCCGTTCCTGAGCAGTGCCAGCGGGGGTGCAGGTTGGGGACCCGGTGCTGCGCACGGGGACACCGCTGTCCCCATCCCCGCTGTCCCTGTCCCCGCTGTCCCCAGTCCATCTGTCCCCCATCCCCGCTGTCCCCATCCCCGCTGTCCCTGTCCCCATCCCCGCTGTCCCCTGGTCCCCGCTGTCCCCGCTGTCCCCTGTCGCCGAGCGGTGCCGTTCCTGAGCAGTGCCAGCGGGGTGCAGGTTGGGGACCCGGTGCTGCGCACGGGGACACCGCTCTCGGTGGAGCTGGGCCCTGGCATCCTGGGCTCCATCTTCGATGGCATCCAGCGCCCCCTGCGCGACATCGCCGCGGCCACGCGCAGCATCTACATCCCGCGGGGCACCAACGTCCCCGCGCTGCCGCGACACCTGGACTGGGACTTTGTCCCCAGCAAGGACATCCGGGTGCGTGGTGCTTCCCTGACCCCCGTGTCCTGTCCCCGTGTCCCCTCCCTGACCACCTGTCCTGTCCCCTCCCTGACCTCCTGTCCTGTCCCCGTGTCCCCTCCCTGACCCCCTGTCCTGTCTCCGTGTCCCCTCCCTGACCACCTGTCCTGTCCCCGTGTCCCCTCGCTGACCCCCGTGTCCTGTCCCCGTGTCCCTTCCCTGTCCCTCCTGTCCTGTCCCCGTGTCCCCTCCCTGACCCCCCTGTCCTGTCCCCCGTCCCTTCCCTGGCTCCCCTGTCCTGTCCCCGTGTCCCCTCCCTGACCCCCTGTCCTGTCCCCTCCCTGTCCTCTGTGTCCTGTCCCCGTGTCCCTTCCCTGTCCCTCCTGTCCTGTCCCTGTGTCCTCTCCCTGACCCCCCTGTCCTGTCCCCGTGTCCCTTCCCTGTCCCTCCTGTCCTGTCCCCTTCCCTGACTCCCCTGTCCTGTCCCCATGTCGCTTCCCTCACCCCCGGCCTGTCCCCATGTCCCCTCCCTGTCACCCCCTCGTCCTGTCCCCTCCCTGTCCCCCCATCCTATTCCCCTGTCCCTTCCCTGTCCCCTCTGTCCTCCCCGATAGTTTGTCCCCTCCCTGTCCCCCAGCCGCTGTGTCTGGAGGGACATGGGGACATGAGGGACGGGGGGGATACAGAGATATGGGGGACATTGGGGACACGGGGGACATTGGGGACACGGGGGTTGCAGGGGTGTGGGGGACACGGGGGACACAAGGCACATGGGGGACACGGGAAGTGGGGACATGGGGACATCGGGGATGCAGGGACACGGGGGACATGGGGATGGGGGACAAAGAGACATTGGAGACATGGGGACACAGGGGACATGGGGCGACATGGGGGACACGGGGACATGGGAACACGGGGGTCACAGGGACATGGATAATGAAGAGAGCATTGGGGGACACGGGGACAGCAGGAACGTGGGGACATTGGGGTCACAGGGGCACACGACATGTGGGAGACACGGGGGACATGGGGACATCGGGGTCACAGGGACATGAATGATGCAGGGGACATTGGGGGACACGGGGACATGGGGACATTGTGGGTCACAGGGACATGATTGATTCAGGGACATTGGGGGACACGGGGACAGCAGGAACGTGGGGACATTGGGGTCACAGGGGCACACGAGATGTGGGAGACACGGGGACATGGGGACATCGGGGTCACAGGGACATGAATGATGCAGGGACATTGGGGACACGGGGACAGCAGGGACATTGGGGACACGGGGACGTGGGGACATTGTGGGGTCACAGGGACATGATTGATTCAGGAACATTGGGGACACGGGGGACGGCAGGGACATGGGGACATTGAAGTCACAGGGACACACACGATGGGGGCACGGGGGACATGGGGACATCGGGGTCACGGGGACATGAATGATGCAGAGACATTGGGACACGGGGACATAGGGACATTGGGTTCACAGGAACGTGAATGATGCAGGGACATTGGGGGGTCACGGGGACATGGGGACACGGGGACATGGGGACATCGGGATCACAGGGACTTGAATGATGCAGGGACATTGGGGGGTCACGGGGACACGGGGACATGGGGACATTGGGTTCACAGGGACATGAATGATGCAGGGACATTGGGGACACGGGGACATGGGGACATCGGGGTCACAGGGACATGAATGATGCAGAGACATTGGGGACACGGGGACATGCGAACATTGGGGGGTTCACAGGGACATGAATGATGCAGGGACATTGGGGGGTCACGGGGACAGACCGACGGCGCAGCCCCCCGGGGGTCCCTGACGCTGTCCCCGCCGTGTCCCCGCGGTGTCGCAGGTGGGCAGCCACGTGACGGGCGGGGACATCTACGCTCGGTGGCGGAGAACTCGCTGCTGCAGCACCGGCTGATGGTGCCCCCCCGCAGCCGCGGCACCGTCACCTACATCGCCCCCCCGGGCACTACCGAGCGGCCGTGAGCGGCGGGGGGGGGCGGGGGTCGGGATCGGGATCGGGATCGGGATTGGGATTGGGGCTGGGGGCGGGATCAGTGGGGTTGTAATTGGGGCTGGGGGCGGGAGCGCGATCGGGGATTGGGAGTGGGGCGGGGGCGGGGCTAGGGGCGGGATCGGGATTGGGATTGGGAGCGGGGCGGGAGCGGGGCTGGGGGCGGGATTGGGATCGAGATTGGGATTGGGGTCGGGATTGGGGTTGGGATTGGGATTGGGATTGGGGTTGGGATTGGGATTGGGGTTGGGATCGGGATTGGGATTGGGGTTGGGTTGGGATTGGGATTGGGATTGGGATTGGGATTGGGGTTGGGGTTGGGGTTGGGATCGGGATTGGGATGGGGATTGGGTTGGGATTGGGATCGGGATTGGGATTGGGGTTGGGATTGGGGTTGGGGTTGGGATTGGGATCGGATCGGGATCGGGATTGGGATTGGGATTGGGATTTGGGTTGGGATTGGGATCGGGATTGGATTTGGGTTGGGATTGGGATAGGGGTTGGGATCGGATTGGGAGTGGGGTTGGGATTGGGGTTGGGATCGGGATTGGGAGTAGGATTGGGATTGGGTTGGGAGTGGGACGGGAGCAGGGCTGGGGTCGGGATTGGGATCGAGATTGGGGTTGGGTTTGGGGTTGGGATCGGGATTGGGAGTGGGAGTGGGGTGGGAGCGGGGTTGGGAGCAGGGTTGGGGTTGGGATTGGGGTTGGGGGCGGGATTGGGGTCGGGCTCAGTGGGATTAGGATTGGGGCTGGGGGCTGGGGGCGGATCGGGATTGGGATTGGGGCTGGGGTTGGGATTGGGGTTGGGGCTGGGGGCGGGAGCGGGGCGGGGCAAGGGGCGGGAGTGGGGTTGGGATTGAGGTTGGGGGCGGGAGCGGGATCAGTGGGATTGGGGTCGGGATTCAGATCGGGATCAGGACTGGGATCAGGATGGGATCGTGGGGTGGGTCCGGGTGGGGTGTCCCGGCCGATCCGGAGCTGATCCCGGCTGATCCCGGGCTGATCCGGGCCGATCCTGGCTGATCCCGGGGCTGATCCCGAGGCTGATCCTGGCGCTGATCCGGCCCGATTCCTGGCTGATCCCGGGCCGATCCCGGCTGATCCCGGGGCTGATCCCAGCCCAATCCCGGCCGATCCCCGCCGTCCCGCAGGACGTGGTGCTGGAGCTGGAGTTCCAGGGGGTCCGCGAGCCGCTCTCCATGATCCAGGTGTGGCCGGTGCGGCAGGTCCGGCCCGTGGCCGAGAAGCTCCCGGCCAACCACCCCCTGCTCACCGGCCAGAGGGTCCTGGACGCGCTCTTCCCGTACGGAGCGGCAGCGGCAGCGGCAGCGGGAGTGGGATCGGGATCGGGATCGGGATTGGGATTGGGATCGGGATCGGGATCGGGATTGGGATCGGGATTGGGATTGGGATCGGGTTTGGGAGTGGGATCGGGAGTGGGATTAGGATTGGGATCGGGTTGGGAGTGGGATCGGGATTGGACTGGGACTGGGATCGGGATCGGGATTGGCAGTGGGATTGAGATTGGGATCGAGAGTGGGATCGAGAGCGGGAGCGGGATAGGGATTGGGATTGGGATCAGGATTGAGATTGTGAGGGAGCGCTGTTCTGTAGTAAATGGGATTGGGATCGGGATCGGGGTTTGGGAGTGGGATCGGGATGGGACTGGGACTGGGATCGGGATTGGCAGTGGGATTGAGATTAGGATCGGGAGTGGGATCGGGAGTGGGATCGGGAGTGGGATCAGATTGGGATCGGGATTGAGATTGTGAGGGAGCGCTGTTCCTGTAGTAAATAGGATTGGGATCGGGATTGGGATCAGGATCGGGATTGGGATTGGGATTGGGATTGGAATAGATATTGGGATTAGGATCGGGTTGTGGGAGGGCTCTGCTCCTGTAAGGAATGGGATCGGGATCAGGATCGGGAGTGGATTGGATTGAGATCAGGATTGGGATCGGGATTGGGATTGTGAGGGGGCGCTGTTCCTGTAGGAAATGGGATTGGGATCGGCACTGGGAGTGGGATTGCGATCGGGATTGTGGGGTGTGCTGTTCTGTAAGGAATGGGATCAGGATCGGGACTGTGGGGGTGCACTGTTCCTGTAGGAAATGGGATTGGGATTGGGATCGGGATTGGGATCGGGATTGGGATTGGGATCAGGATTGGGATTGGGATTGGGGAGTGGGGAGTGTGGGAATTGATTTCTTGTTCCCGTAGGGATCGGGATTGGGATCGGGATTAGGGGTGCGCTGTTCCCATAGGGATCAGGATTGGGGTCGGGGTGGGGATTTGGGCTCGGGAGGTTTGCGCTGTCCCTGTAGGGTCTGGGGTGCGGTCAGGGTGGGATTGGGGTGGAGGGGTGGGGATAAGGTGGGGAGGGAGGGGTGGGGACAGGGACAGGGGGTGGGGACAGGGATGGGGACAGGGAGAGGTGGATTTGGGGACAGGGATGGGGATGAGAATCAGGGACAGGACAGGGTTGGGGACAGGGAGGGATGGATTTGGGGACGGGGTGGGGACAGGGAGAGGTGGATTTGGGGACAGGGATGAGGACAGGGATGAGGACAAGGACAGGGATGGGGACAGGGATGGGGACAAGAGATGGATTTGGGGACAGGGACGGGGACAAGAGATGGATTTGGGGACAGGGACGGGGACAAGGACAGGGATGGGGGCGGGAAACACGGCCAGGACGGGGCTGGGGACAAAGACAGGAACAGGGACAGCAATGGGGACAGGCCCAGCGTGGCTCAGCGGTCCTGCCACCCCTGTCCCGTGTCGCCTGTCCCCAGGTGTGTCCAGGGGGGCACCACGGCCATCCCGGGCGCGTTCGGCTGCGGCAAAACTGTCATCTCGCAGTCGCTGTCCAAGTACTCCAACAGCGACGTCATCGTCTACGTGGGCTGCGGCGAGCGCGGCAACGAAATGTCCGAGGTCCTCAGGGACTTCCCCGAGGTGACACGGGGACAGGGGACCAGGGGTTGGCAGGGGGTGACAGGGACATGGGGGTGACAGGGAGGGTCCTCAGGGAAGTCCCCAAGGTGACACGGGGACAGGGACACGGGGACATGGGGACATGGTGACAGGGACACGGGGGTTCAGGGAGGGTCTTCAGGGATTTCCCTGAGGTGACACGGGGACAGGGGACAGGGGGTGACAGGGATATGGGGGTGACAGGGACTTCCCCGAGGTGACACGGGGACAGGGGGACATGGGGACAGGGAGTGGGGTGACAGGGACACGGGGGGTGACAGGGAGGGTCCTTAGGGACTTCCCCGAGGTGACACGGGGACATGGGGGACACGGAGGGGGGGACAGGGACACGGGGGGGTCAGGGAGGGGCCTCTGGGACTTCCCCGAGGTGACACGGGGACACGGGGGTGGCAGGGGGTGACAGGGGACAGGGGGGTGACAGGGAGGGTCCTCAGGGACGTCCCCGAGGTGACACGGGGACATGGGGACACGGAGGGGGTGACAGGGACATTGGGGTTCAGGGAGGGGCCTCTGGGACTTCCCCGAGGTGGCACGGGGACACACAGGGGAGTGACACAGGTGACAGCGGGTGACAATGTGACACTAGTGTCCCCAGCTGACCATGGAGGTGGGCGGCAGGACTTTCCCATGGTGACACGGGTGACAAAAGGTGACAGTGAGTGACAGGGAGGTGACACAGGGAGGTGACAATGCCATCCCAGATGTCCCCAGCTGACCATGGAGGTGGGCGGCAGGACTTTGCCAGGGTGGCACAGGTGACAGGGGCTGACAGGGTATGACACAGGGAGGTGACAGGAAGGTGACACCGCTGTCCCCAGCTGACCATGGAGATGGGCAGCAGGAGTTTCCCACGGTGACACGGGTGACAGGGGGTGGCAGGGGTGACACGGGGAGGTGACAGGAGGTGACAGGAAGGTGACAGGGAAGTGACACCGCTGTCCCCAGCTGACCATGGAGGTGGGCAGCAGGACTTTGTCAGGGTGGCACAGGTGACAGGAGCTGACGGGGTATGACACAGGGAGGTGACAGTGAGTGACACAGGGAGGTGGCACAGGGAGGTGACAATGCCACCCCGGATGTCCCCAGCTGACCATGGAGGTGGGCGGCCGCTCCGAGTCCATCATGAAGCGCACGACGCTCGTGGCCAACACCTCCAACATGCCTGTGGCTGCCAGGGAGGCCTCCATCTACACAGGTAGGGGACATGGGGACAGGGACATGGGGACATGGGGACACAGGGGGGACAGGGACATGGGGACATGGGGACAGGGACACGTTCAACATGCCTGTGGCTGCCAGGGAGGCTTCCATCTATGCAGGGAGGGGACACGGGGACATGGTGGGGACAGAGGGACATGGCAGGGACAGGAGGGACACACGTGTGAGAGGCAACACATGTGGAGGGGACATGTGTGTGTGTGACACGTGTGTGGCAGGGCTCCCGCTGTCCCTAATGTGTGTGACACATGTGACACATGCGTGACAGAGCTCAGGCTGTCCCCGTGTGTGTGACACGTGTGTGGCAGGGATCACACTGTGTGTGTGTGACATGTGACACATGTGACAGTGACACATGTGTCCCACCCGTGACAGGGGTCACGCTGTCCCTGTGTGTGACACATGTGACATATGTGTGACAGGGATCACGCTGTCCGTGTGACACATGTGACACACATGTCCCACCCGTGACAGGGATCACGCTGTGTGACACATGTGACACGTGTGTGGCAGGGATCACGCTGTCCATGTGACACATGTGACACGTATGACACATGTGACATGTGTGTGGCAGGGATCACGCTGTCCCTGTGTGTGTGTGACACGTGTGACACTGTGACACATGTGGCAGGGATCACGCTGTCCATGTGACACATGTGACACGCGTGTGGCAGGGATCACACTGTCTGTGTGACACGTGTGACACGTGTGACACGTGTGACACGTGTGGCAGGGATCACACTGTCCGTGTGACACATGTGACATGTGTGACACTGTGACACGTGTGTGTGGCAGGGATCACGCTGTCTGTGTGACACATGTGACACGTGGCAGGGATCACGCTGTCCGTGTGACACATGTGACACATGTGGCAGGGATCACGCTGTCCCTGTGTGTGTGTGACACATGTGACAGGTGTGACACTGTGACACGTGTGGCAGGGATCACACTGTCCGTGTGACACATGTGACATGTGTGACAGGTGACACGTGTGTGACAGGAATCACGCTGTCCATGTGACACACATGACACATGTGACACACGTGTCCCACCCGTGGCAGGGATCACGCTGTCCGAGTACTTCCGGGACATGGGGCTGCACAGCTGTCTCCTGGCTGACTCCACGTCGCGCTGGGCAGAGGCTCTGCGCGAGATCTCGGGGAGGCTGGCGGAGATGCCTGCGGGTGAGACCCCAAAATAACGGGAATTTGGGGGCTGGGTGTGGGGGAACCCCAAAATAACGGGAATTTGGGGGCTGGGTGTGGGTGAGACCCCAAATCCCGGGAATTTGGGGAGGGAAAGGGGTCCAGGGTTCCAGGGAGGGGCTGTGGGAGATCTTGGGGTGCCTGGCTGAGATGCCCGCGGGTGAGACCCCAAAACCCCCGGGAATTTGGGGGGTGGGTGTGGGTGAGACCCCAAATCCGAGGAATTTGGGGGGATAATGGGGTCTGGGGTCACGGGAATGGATGGGGAATCCCAAAACCCTGGGATTTGGGGTGGGGAAGGGGTCCCAGGGAGGGGGCTGCGCGAGATCTCGGGGTTCCTGGCCGAGATGCCCACGGGTGAGACCCCAAAATAACGGGAATTTGGGGGGTGGGTGTTGGTGTGACCCCAAATCCCGGGAATTTTGGGGGGATAGGTGGTGTGGGAACCCCAAATCGCGGGATTTGGGGACAATGGGGTCTGGGGTCCTGGGAAGGGGTGGGAAATCCCAAAGTCGCGGGATATGGGTGGGGAAGGGTCCCAGGGAGGGGCTGTGGGAGATCTTGGGGTGCCTGGCCAAGATGCCTGCGGGTCAGACCCCAAAAAATCTGGGAATTTGGGGAGGCGGGTGCGGGTGAGACCCCAAATCCCAGGAATTTGGGGGGGAAAGGAGGCCCAAAGTCATGTGGAGGGGTTGAGAAATCCAAAATCGCGGGGATTTGGGGTGGGAAAAGGTCACAGGGTCCCAGGGAGACTCTGTAAGAGATCTCGGGGTGCCTGGCTGAGATGCCCGCGGTTGAGACCCCAAAATAACGGGATTTGGGGGAAAAGGGGGCTGGGGTCGTGGAAACGGGTGGGGAACCCCAAAATCGCGGGAATTTGGGGTGGGAAAGGGGTCCAGGGTCACAGGGAGGGGCTGCAGGAGATCTCAGGGTGCCTGTCCGAGATGCCCGCGGGTGAGACCCCAAAATAACGGGATTGGGGGGGGTGGGTGAGACCCCAAATCCCGGGAATTTGGGGGGGAAAGGAGGCCCAAAGTCACGTGGAGGGGTTGGGGAATCCCAAAATCGCGGGATTTGGGGTGGGAAAGGGTCATGGGAGATCTCGGGGTGCCTGGCTGAGATGCCCGCGGGTGAGACCCCAAAATAACGGGATTGGGGGGTGGTGGGGTGTGGGTGAGACCCCAAATCCCGGGAATTTGGGGGGATAATGGGGGCTGGGGGTTGTGGGAATGGATGGGAAATCCCAAAATCGCGGAATTTGGGGTGGATAATGGCATCTGAGGGAATATGGAGGGGTGGGAGAACCCCAAAATCCCAGGATTTGGGGTGGATAATGGGATCTGAGGGAATGGGGACAGGTGGTGGAACCCCAAATCCCGGGATTTGGGGGATAATGAGGGCTGGGGTCGTGGGGAGGGCTGGAGAACCCCAAATCCCGGGAATTTGGGGGGATAGGTGTGGGGGAACCCCAAATCCCGGGAATTTGGGGGGATAGGTGTGGGGGAACCCCAAATCCCGGGATTTGGTGGATAATGGGATCTGAGGGAATGGGGAGGACCCCAAGAAACCGCGGGGTTTGGGGGGAGGGGCCCGAATTCACCACGCGCTGGTGACAACTCCAACCCCGCGGGGCTTGGGGACACCGAGACCCCCGGGGCTGTGCGGGACCCCGCGGGGGACAGGGGGACCCGGGGAGGTGACAGCGGTGTCCCTGGGGGTGACAGCGGTGTCCCCCCGAGGTGACAGGGGGTGTCCCCCGATGGTGACAGGGGTGTCCCCCCGAGGTGACACCTGTGTCCCCCGCAGACAGCGGGGTACCTCGGGGTGACACGGCTGTCCCCAGGGGGTGACAGGGGTGTCCTCGGGGGTGTCACAGCAGGGAGGTGACACCTGTGTCCCCCCCGCAGACAGCGTGTCCCCGGGGGTGTCAGGGTGTCCCAGCAGGGAGGTGACAGAGGTGTCCCGGGGGTGTCCCTAGGAGGTGACACCGCTGTCCCCCCGCAGACAGCGGCTACCCGGGATGACAGGGTGTCCCCGGGCGGTGACAGAGGTTGTCCCAGCAGGGGAGGTGACACCTGTGTCCCCCCCGCAGACAGCGGCTACCCGGGGGTGTCAGGGGTGACAGGGGTGTCCCCGGGGGTGTCCCCAGGAGGTGACACCTGTGTCCCCCCGCAGACAGTGGCTACCCCGCGTACCTCGGGGCTCGCCTGGCCTCGTTCTACGAGCGCGCGGGGAGGGCGCGGTGCCTCGGGACCCCCGAGAGAGAGGGCAGCGTCAGCATCGTGGAGCGTGAGCCGGGACAGGGGACAGGGGACAGGGGACAGGGGACAGGGGACAGGGGACAGGGGACAGGGACACGGACAGGGGGGACGGGGGGACACGGGACAGGGGACACGGGACACGGGCGAGGGGGACAGGGGACAGGGACAGGGACAGGGGACAGGGACACGAGGACAGGGGACAGGGGACAGGGACAGGGGACAGGGGACAGGGGGGACAGGGGGACAGGGGCGGGGGACAGGGGACAGGGGACAGGGGACAGGGACAGGGGACAGAGGACAGGGGGCAGGGGGACAAGGGGGACAGGACACAGGGGACAGGGGGACAGGGGCGGGGGGACAGGGGACACGGGACAGGGGACACGGGACAGGGGACAGGGGGACAGGACACAGGGGACTGGGGGACAGGGGGACACGGGGACAGGGGGACAGGGGACACGGGACAGGGGGGACAGGGGGACAGGGGACAGGGGCGGGGGGGACAGGGGGACAGGGGGACAGGGGACAGGGGACACGGGACAGGGGACAGGGGCAGGGGGACAGGACACAGGGGACTGGGGACAGGGGGACACGGGACAGGGGACAGGGGGCAGGGGCGGGGGGGGACAGGGGGACAGGGGCGGGGACACCGGGGGGACAGGGGCGGGGGGGACAGGGGGGACAGGGCCCGGGGGGGGACAGGGCCCGGGGGAACCCCGGAGGGACTCCCCGCTCACCCCCGCCCCCCCCCGTGTCCCCTCCCCGCCGCAGAGTGTCGCCCCCCGGAGGAGATTTCTCGGATCCTGTCACCTCGGCCACGCTGGGGATCGTGCAGGTGAGGGGACAGCGACAGGGACAGGGACAGGGACAGGAGAGGACAGGGGCAGGGACGGGAGGAGACAGAGAGAGGGACGGGACAGGGACAGGGATGGGACAGGGACAGGGTGGGAGTGGCGTGGGGGTGACAGGGACACGCTGGGGGGGTGGGGACAGGGACAGGCGCGGGGTTGGGGGGGACAGGGACCCACTGGGGGGGGGGATCTGGAGGGGACAAGGACACACCGGGGAGGGGCGTGGGGGGGACATGGAGGGACAAGGACAGGCTGGGGGGGACACGGGGACACTCTGGGGGGGACACGGGGAGGACAGGGACAGTCTGGGGGGGACATAAGGGTGACAGGTATCGTTTGGGTGGGACAAGAGGGTGACATTGCCGGTGTCCCAGGGGTCCTGGGGGGGGGGGGGGGCAGGAGGGACAGGGACAGGCTGGGTGACAAGAGGGTGACACGGGGGTGACATAAGGTGACACAAGGTGACATTCTCAGGTGTTCTGGGGGCTGGAAAAGAAGCTGGCGCAGTGCAAGCACTTCCCCTCGGTGACACGGGGGTGACAGGGGGGGTGACACTGCCGAGTGTCCTGTAGGGATACGAAGGACAGGGACACTCTGGGTGCCCTGGGGACAGTCTGGGTGACACAAGGTGACACAAGGTGACACTGCCAGGTGTTCTGGGGGCTGGACAAGAAGCTGGCGCAGCGCAAGCACTTCCTCTCGGTGACACGGGGGTGACACTGCCAGGTGTCCTGCAGGGATAAGAAGGACAGGGACAGGCTGGGTGCCCCGGGGGTGACCCGGGTGACATAAGGTGACACAAGGTGACATTCTCAGGTGTTCTGGGGGCTGGACAAGAAGCTGGCGCAGCGCAAGCACTTCCCGTCGGTCAATTGGCTGATCTCGTACTCGCGCTACCTGCGCGCTCTCGAGCCCGCACTACGAGCCGCGCGCACCCCGAGCTGCCCGCGCTGCGTGACCGCGCACGGCGCATCCTGCAGGAGGAGGAGGAGCTGGCCGAGATCGTGCAGCTCGTGGGGAAGGTGATTTATGGGAT